>JAAGEH010000012.1:51415777-51475469 GCA_011751065.1 Lasiurus cinereus | reverse complement strand
CCTCTGATCTTTTGCGACTCCCATAAATTTCCGTGCACCTCTCCCTTTTCACAGTCCAAACTCCCCCTATATGAGTTTCAAGTGGATCTGGGGTTTAGTGTCATAGGATAAGGGGTTCAATGCTTTTGAGAGTCTCCGTTTCCCTTCTGCCAGAGAAAGCCAGCCAGGTACCCGCTCTCTCCACGTGCGCGTCTCTGGACCTCAGCTTTTTGCAGCTCCTCTGAGTCTCTGTGAGCCCCTCTCTTTCCTTCTAGTTGTAGAATTTCCACTCAGCCAGCTTTCCTGTGGTTCTGGATGATGTCCGCTCTGTCTTTTAGTTGTAGTTTTGAAATTGTTGTGTGAGGCAGCAGTGTTGGTGTTTACCTATGCCGCCATCTTGGATTCTGTTGATTTATTAAGCTTTAATTCTCCTAGGAAAATTATAATTTTTCTCCTCAAAAAAATATCTTCATTACTTAAATTATATCTCTCTTTTATATAAGAGGCAATAAATTATAAAGAAAATGGTACATTTTTCATATCTTAGGCCACATCACACTTTAGTCCGTAGTACATTCTCACTGCAAAAGTATGTCAATTATAAGGTCATATTTTTTTTCTAGGCTAATTATTAGTGATGCCATTTTTTAATTAATTAATTTTATTTATTTGAGAGAGAGAGAAAAACATTAGTTTGCTCTTCAACTTATTTATGCATTCCTTGGTTGATTCTTCTATGTGTCCTGATTGGGAATTGAGTCCACAACTCCTCAACTGAGTTACCTGGCCTGGACTGTGATGCCATTGTTAAAAGACTGGGTCAAGAAAATAGTTAAAGGCTGTCAAATTACAGGGATAGGTGGGGTAGATAAGAAAACCAAAGGACTTGTATGCATGCATATAAGCATAACCAATGAACACAAGATACTGGGGGGTTAGGGTATCCATGGGAGTGGGGTGGGGGGCAAAGGGAAGATATGTATACATGCAATACATTAATTAAAAAATAATAAAAGATCTACATCTATATCTTAAAAAAAAAGTTGCTCCTTATACACAGTCTGACTTTACCTCTTATATGCCAATTTAGAAATACCCTGTGATCCATGACTAATACAGAATGACACAACACATGTATGTATTTGTATATATTTGTCCTAAAGGCAGAAGGAAATGCAAAATAAAAATGACTTTCTTACTTTCAAAACTCAAAACCTTAGTTTTGTGCCTTAAAGTGAATTATCCTCATACAAATTTCAAGAAACCTTGTATTCCACTGGCTGAAGCAAATCCTTATCACAGGGCAAAAACAAAGACAACAAAAATTTACCATAGTGCTTAGATCAATTAAAACCTTCATTATGATGACAATGTTAGAATCCTAATTTACAGTTATAAAAGAGGCTAGGTAGCTGCCAAACTAATATTGGTTCTCATTTTTATCATTTTTTGCCTTTGAATAGGTTCATTAACTTGATTTTTAAAATTAATTAGTTAATTTATCTATTACTTAATCTTTTTGCCTTTTTTACCCAAGATTCTTTTCTTCTTACTTTATAACAAAAGTTTAATTTTATTTCAGGTAACAGTAAAAGTGTTTTTCTGGGATGTCAAACAAGGAATCTATTGAATTGGCAGTAATAGTAAAAGTTATTGAGTGCTTACTATGTGCCAATTTATGAAATACTTTCTAAATATTATGTTATTTAATTCTCATTGAAACTTTATGAAGTAGGTATTGTACATACTCCATTTTTCATATAAAAAAACTGAGCTCAGGAATGTTGCTACTTACTCAAGGTCACAAACAGAATGTGGTTGTATTGGAACTCAAAGTTAGACTTTGGGTGGTGGGAATGCAATAGAGTATACAGATATATTCAATTATAATATTGTACAGCTAAAATTTATATAAAGTTATTAACCAATGTTACCTCAAGACCTTTAATGATAATAATAGTAATAATAATAATAATAATAATAATAATAATAAAAACAGGTTGTTAAAAGAGCCCTGACTCTATATTTTTCAAAGGTGAAAGGAATACAATTCTAGTAAAAGAATGCAAAGATTTTATAATTTTTAAAACATCAGTCCTTCATTTGTGAAATTATCAGTGTTTAATATGAGCTTTGTAGAAATGAGTATGACATATTCCATTTTTATAGATCCTAGTTTAGGGGAAATTAATCATCTAAATGTTCCCAGGAATATTAATTATTCTAAGGAAATTATGAAACAGGAAAGGTTTTTCTTCAGAACACTCAAATCCTCTTGGGAATTGAGTCGACAACATTTTATTAATTTGTAAGCAAGACTTTTCTCATCTTTAGTTATAGGCAGAGCTGTTACAAGATTCTATAAGGCTTAGTTCACATCAGTAGTCATTCTTGATTTTTGAAACTTATTTCCATGATTTTCTAGCAGATAACAGTAAAATATCTTGAGAAAGTGGGTTTTTTTTTTCCTAACTTGAACAAAAAACATAATTTGGGCTAGTGGCAAGGCTGGTTTTGTGCTTCTGCTCCTCTACTTTGGGCAACCTAACTTGTAATATACTACCCAAAGCACCCCAACAGCCCTCCAAGGGCCCTAGCCCCATTCATATCATAACCTTAACCCAACAAGCTATGTCCCAGAGAACTTCCAACATCCTGGGATTAACTGTCATCTTCATTCAAGGTCTTGCTATCATTTAGCAGTCAAGACAAGGAAGTTCATAAACTAAATTATAATAAAAATGGAAATTAGTCTTTGTTCTTGGTTTTCTCTCTTGTCAAAACATATTTGGACATTCAAAGTCATAATTCACAGAAATGTGTGTGTGTGTGTGTGTGTGTACGTGTAAGATAAAAGAGGGAGAGTGAAATTATGTAAAGTAATAACTTTCTAAAGATACACTATGATTACTATAATCCCTTGCTCATCTCCATCTCCTATCCCAGATTAAACTCTTTTTAACGTTCACCTTTTTCCCATGGTATTTACCTTCATATGTCTAAGTAATCTGTTTATACTGGTGTGTCTTATTTATCAATTTCAAATTTATTTATTAATGTCCCACAATAGTAAATTAAGATTTATATTTCTTCTACTACCAGTCCCACTTTTCTTATATCTGTCATTCTCCCAAGATAGTAATAATGCAATTAGAGGCCCAGTGTATGAAATCTGTGCACAAGTAAGGTCCGCTAGCAGCTGCCAGCTGCCAGCCAAGGCCTCCCTTCCCCTGGCTGCCTGCCACTGTCAGCAGGGTGGGGCTGACCAGAGGGGAGAGGCTGTGGGTGGCTGGCCAGCTGACCCTGACCCCAGGTCAAACTCCAGGTCCAGGGGACAATTTGCATATTAGGCTTTTATTATACAGGATTTTGGTTAAATTGATATTCAGAGTTACGTCTGTATGTCTGTGTAAATATTGATAGTTCAGAGTCATGTTCTTTCCTGTAAAACACTATTTGTCCTAGAATTAATAATTGCGACATTTTGTCATTTCTTAACATTAATAACAGCCTCATTTTATAATTTCTCATGAAAAATTTTATACATGTTCCATCATATCTCTCAAATACCAGTATTTTCCAGTGCTCAAACATATCAGATAATTTATTAATTCTATTTTTTTCCCAGAGGCTGCCCTCAACTTCTGCTCAAATCTTGATTGAGTGATTATGGGTTTGTTGTATAGCTATCATTTAGGATGTCCTTTCACTATTATGCTGGGACTTTCCTTTGCCTCCTACCTATGTCAGATCACTTCCGTTCTGTGGTCCCTGAAGTTTGCAATCACAGGTACTCTCTCATCTGTTGCAGTATATTCTTTAGTAGTTTCCTACAAATGTTATACACTTGAATTATCATTTGTCTTCAAATGTTTTTCTTTACCCTCATACTTAACCATTAATTCATCTAAGAGAAATCATTGTCTGAAGTGGGAGGTTGAGGAGGGGATGGGGGGATAAATGGTGATGAAAGGAGACTTGACTTAGGGTAGTGAACACACAATATAGTGTTCACAAACTTGCACACCAAAAACTGTATAATTTCATTAACTAGTATCACCCCAATAAATTCAATAAAAGGGGGGAAAAAAGAAAAGAAAATCATTGTCTCAAAAATGTTTGAAGAATGACTTCATTTTCTTCTAGGATGCTAAATTGCTTCTAACCAGTCGGTTGCCATGCAGTTTCAATTCCCTACATGTGAATTGATTTGAAAGACACTTTCAATATTCTTTCATCCCTCATGTTCGGTAATATTATGACTATGTGCCTTGGTGTGGATCTCTTTTCATTTATTCTGCTGACACTTAATGGGGTCCTTTCAATCTGAAGATTCGTGGCTTCAGTTCCAGGAAATTTTATTGTTCTCTTTTTCTGCAGCTCCTCTTTATTCAAATGTTCTCCTACATTAATCCCTAGAACCTGTGTTACATTTTCTTTACTTGTAATTTTCTTTGTCCTTTTAGCTTAATTTTTGAGAATTTTTTCATCTCTTATTATCTACCCTGTTGTTGTTTTTAAATATATTTTTATTAATTTCAGAGAAGAAAGGGGAGGGAGAGAGAGATAGAAACATCAATGATGAGAGAGAATTATTGATCTATCGGCTGTCTCCTGCATGCTCTACACTGGAGATGGAGCCTGTAACTACAACCCAGGCATGTGCCCTGACAGGAATCAAACTGTGACCTCATGGTTCAGAGGTCAATGCTCAATCACTGAGCCAAGCTGGAAGGGCCATATTGTTGATTTTTAAGAGCTCTTCTTTGTCATTTCATTCTGTTTTTGTTTTTATTTTTTAAATGAGGAAAAAGTGAAGATATGGAACATATAAAATGGAGTCGTTTTTACCCAGCTGCTAAAATAATCAACATATGAAGCTTGAGGCATTTGGGAAGACTTCACCCTTGTTTAACTAGCCTGGAAACTTCAACTTTTTTGAGCTTTCTAATCCTGTGTCAATGCCTGGATATACATCTGGACCTCTAGGTAACCTTCTAATTATCCCCTGAAGGATCCAAGCACCCAGTGATTACCCTCTGAAATATTCACATATACATCCAACCAGACATCCATTATCCAGACTAGTCTGGGACTGACCAGACTTACTGGCACCCATCTTCCTGAACACCTGGAATGAATCATCCTGACTGTGTAACGTCTGACTGATAACTCCTGGACCAATTCTAAGGCTAAGAATTCAGGACTGATACTTCTTAAGAATGTACCTTTTATTATAAGAAGTTTTAAACTTTCCTTTTTTCTTTGGAAAACATCTGGGGTTTTGCCTAGCTGTGTATCCCATTTGCAAACTCCAAGACCCTTGAACAAATTTGTATTATTTATTTCCAACAAAGCCTCCAGACTCTCTGTTTGTTGTTGTTGTTGTTGTTGTTGATTTAACATGAGGATGCAATATTTTACAGGAGGTTAGGTCTGCACCAAAATATTTGTATTTGGGGATCAAGTCAAAAAAAGGTGGTTGGCAACCTCCTTTGGAGAAATATGAGGAACGAATACACTTACATGCTTTCTAAGAAGATCATCGGGAATAAGGTAGGATCAGATTTCTTACATCTCAAAGAAGTTTCAGGACTGCCCTGTTTAAATCTATGGAACAACAATTTTTAAAATTCAGATACAACTCAAATAAGTCACAGCAAGCATTAGACAATCTAATGGATAGAAAGTGATTTTGAGCAAAATAAGTCTTTATTATTATTGAGCTCTCTCACCAATACCAAAAGATAAATTCAGATTTCATTTTGTCTTCTAATTTTCTGGCTTACAGGATTTCTTAGATTCAGAAGCAACTCAGAGTGCTTCACAGAGAGAACAGGTATTTGCTCAGCTTATTTTGATATTATGCACAATAATAATTGAGGTCCACACATTTATCTTTTGGAATGATTTCCCTTAGTTTCTTGTTTATGAGCCTTCCTTATAACTGGGCTGAATTTACATATTGTAGTTTTCTGACTTTCTTTTGGTTTTTAGGTCTTTCCTAAAAGACTAACCAAGAAGCCAAAAATCTTGGCACATTATCTTACTGTCAAACTACCTCAGATTAGTCTTCTCTCTCTCTCTCTCTCTCTCTCTCTCTCTCTCTCTCTCTCTCTCTCTCTCTCTCTCTCTCCCCCTCCATAAGATAATCTAACTCTATTAACTTCCCTTTATGAAGTTCTAGAACAGTTTGCATCCGGATTAACATCACAGCATACAATAGAATTGCCTTTAATGCGAAAATCAGAAGTGACTGAAGTGTTGTTTAAGAAGAATAAAGAATACAGTCTGACCTTTTCTTTCTAAGACAATGGAGGCTGGCATGTACTGACTATTCAGACACAGCTCTCAGACCTGCCTCTGGCAGTGGCTGAGCCATTTCCTCCTACTCTGGAGCAGTCACTGCCCTGAGTCACTGCCCTGCTGTTGCTAGGTGCTTGTTTGCTAAGTAGTAACACACTACACCCCCACTTCCCCACACAGAGTTCTGGGGAATTGCCCCAATTTTCAGCTCTACTGAGGTGGTTTGTGACTCATCCTCTTTTTTCTTTAGTGACCTTTTAAAGAGACAGGAATAACCCCTATTTTTATTTAATCATTTCTCTCATAGGTCTCTTTTAATTTATTTGAACACAAGCTATAATGAAGTCTAAAATCAATAACTTTGTTTTTAACACCATTTATGTAACTGGCTTTTTATTCTATTTTCTTAGTCAAAATATTTTTCCAGTGGGAGAAAAAATAGTGCAGGAGGAGCTTATTTCTTATGAGAAATTGACTATATTTCCTGTTAAATATAATCAATAATGATCTAAATTAAGATATAGAACTGCAATGTTAGGAGTTCTACTTAGGGTCTGTTTACTCTTAGCTTTACATTCAATTCCTCTCCTGGAATGACAAATATTTTCAGTGCAAGAAGAGTTGAAGCCACTGATCTTTGCATTAGTCTGTAATGTCAAGTGATGATTTTAAAGAATCTTAATTCCAGTATGTATATTTTATATAGCTCTTTGTTTTATTATGGTTTAAATTGTTATAATTAAATATTCTTCACTTTTTTTGTTTTAAAATTTTTATTTTTTAATTTGAAAGAGGAAGGGGAAGAGAGAGAAACATCTATTTGTTGTTCCACTCACTTATACATTAATTTGTTGATTCTTGTATGTGCCATGACCAGGGATTGAACACTCAACCTTGGCATATTGAGAAGATGCTTTAATCAACCATGCCTCCTTTATTTATTTATTTATTTTTTTAGAGTTGAAAATCCCCTTACCAATATTTTGTTAACATTTTTGGCATGCTCAGCCATTTATTCTCCTATAAAGTGGAGAAACCCATGTGGAAGATATGTTTTTGTATATGTACTTAATTTCTATCACTAGCTCTGGAGTAAACTGGATTAGAAAATTTTAAGCAGCCCAATTTTGTTGGAACATAAGGTGTGAAGGTGGGAATGGCAGGAGATGATGTAAGAGAGAAGTGTTAAAGAGCTTAAATTTTGTTATTTTAGAGTATGTCATAGATTTGGAGAAAAAGACTGGGTGTAATCTAATTTTAACAAATATAAAATCTAAATTACATCAATTTTCCTAAAGTCCAGAAACAATATTTTTTAAAATTTAGAGGAAAAAAATATAAGGCTCCTCTATAGTTCAAGAGAGCTTAAAACCCCAAAAATATATTTCTCATTACACAATTCAAAGGACACTAGTAATCATACTTACACTATGTAGATACTCTACACCATGCATGTCAAACGCAAAGAATAACACGGGCCAAATAAATGAGGCATGTAGTCTGCGGGTCGCAAGTTTGACATGCTCGCTCTACACTATAGTGTTATTGTTTTAGTTTATGCATTCGTGAATGGGAGATATCAAAAGAAATAAGATGATTCACAGGGAATTTTCTGGTAATCTCACATTTAAATTATATATATACTAGAGGCTCAGCATGTGATTGAAATCACACGAGAAAGCACCTGGTCTCCCACTTCCCATCTCCCACCTTCTTGCGCAGCCACCCTTGCAAGCCTCTCTGCGCACACAGCCTCCTGCTGATCAGTTGTTATGATATGATGGTGTGATGACCATTAGCATATTAGCTCTTTATTATATAAGACTAGAGGCCTGGTGCACGAGATTCATGCACTGAGGGCGGAAGTTCCCCAGCCCAGCCTGCACCCTCTCGCAGTCCAAGACCCCTCAGGGGATGTCCACCTGCCAGGGGATCAGGCCTAAGCTGGTAATCAGACATCCTTCTCACAGTCTGGGGCTCTCAAAGTCCAGGGCTCCTTGTTCCTTACTACCTGCCTGCAGTGGAAGTGGGAGAGACTCCTGCCACTGCTACTGCACTCACCAGCCGTGAGTGTGGCTTCTGGCTGAGTTGAGCAGCACTCCCCCTGTGACAGCGCACTGACCACCAGGGGGCATCTCCTGTGTTGAGCATCTGCCTCCTGGTGGTCAGTGCGCATCATAGCTACCATCCAGTTGTCTGGTCATCCAGTCACTTAAGCTTTTATATATAGAGATAGTTTCTGAATGTGATATTATCCATACACACACATATATGTATATATGTATATACATATAATGGAAATAAAAAGCAAATAACAAAGGACAATGTCAAAGGGCAGCAATATGCCTAAAGAATGAACTGAGATTGTTTTTTAAATACTATTCATAGCAAGTGTTTTCTTTTTCTTTTCCTTCCTCCTTGCTTTCCCTTCCTCCCCCATTTTTTTCTTCCTTCCTTTTCTGTTTCCTTTTCAAAATTTCTATGATCTCTCCCAAGGCATTGGGAAAAACCTGTGCAAGTGAAGGATCCTGAAGCTTAAGTTAAATTTGTCTTTGCTCCATTGGGGAACTTTCTTTGTCATAGCAGGACAATCACAAAGCCGTTGTCACCACCCAAACACAATCTCTGAGGATCTCAAGAAACCACATTCTCTGCTCATCTGAGTCACAGTACATGGAAAAATTACTTGAATGACATTTTTCTCAATTCTCCAAAGCTGATTACGTAATTAGTACCACTCTATCTAGATACACAGGAAAGAAGTTAATTCACTCCATAAAATAGCTACCTTAGTGTATGTAATAAAACCTATTTCTCTCTCAGTTTAGAAAGGCTGCCTTGGCTTCATATCTTCTGTTATTGTTTGTTTTTGTTAATCCTCACTTGAGGATACATTTTTCATTGATTTTTTAGAGAGAGTAAAAGGAAGGGGGAAAGTCAGAGAGAAGAGAACATCAATATGAGACAGATTCACCCATTGGTTGCCTCCTGCACATACCCCAACCAGGGCTAGTGATCAAGCCTGCAACTGAGTTAAGTGCCCTGACTGGAACTGAACCTGCAACCCCTCAGTTCACAGCCAAACATTCTAACCGCTGAGACAAACCACCTAGAGCTCTTCTGTTCTTGTTTGCTGAAAATGTATCACTGGAAGTTACATAATAAAATCTATAATTAATATATATATATATATATATATATGTCAGAGTGCTCACTTTTGGTCTCTTCAAGGCTAATTTCTATGAGACTAAGTTATCACTCTAGATTATGATTCCAGGAATAGAGCTTACTCAGAGTGGACACATATAGGCAGATATGCTATGCTGGTTATTATCAGAGAAGTAATATCAATAATTAGGTCCAAGAGGCAAAGTTGAGGTCATAAACAGAAAGTGAGGAAAAGCATCAGTAACCATGGTGGTCAGAAAGGAGATATGAAATCTAAACACAACTGGTGTGCTGACTCATTTCCTATGCTGTTTTAATATTTTCCCTCAAGGAGAACAATCTTTTTTTTTTTATTAATCTTTATTGTTGAGATTACAGAGGTCCCTCTTCCCCCTCCCCCAATAGCTTCCCTCCACCCAGTTCCCATACTGCCCCAGATCCTTTACATCCTATTGTCTGTGTCCATAGGTAATGCATACATCATACAAATAAGATCTTTATCTAATCTCTTCCTGCACCCCCACAACCCCTTCCCTCTCAGAATGGTCAGTCTGTTCCATTTTTGTGCCCCTGATTTTATTCCATTCACCAGTTTATTTTGTTTATCAGATTTTTTCTTGTTTGATTTTTATATTCAATTGTTGATAGATATGTATTGCCACTTCGTTGTTCATATTTTTTTACCTTTACCTTTTCCTTCTTCTTCCTCTTCTTAAAGAATACAGCACTTCATATAATACTGGTTTGGTAGTGAAGAACTCCTTTAGCTTTTTCTTCTCTGTGAAGCTCTTTATCAGACCTTCAATTCTAAATAATAGCTTTGCTTGATTAGAGTAATCTTGATTGTAGGTTCTTGCTGTTCATCTCTTTGAAGATTTCTTGCCACTTCCTTCTGGTATGCATAGTTTCTGTTGAGAAATCAGCTGACAGTCATATGGGCACTCCCTTGTAGATAACTAACAGCATGTCTCTTGTTGCTTTTAAGATTCTCTCTTTGTCTTTTGCCCTTGGCATTTTAATTATGATGTGTCTTGGTGTGGTCTTCTTTGTGTTCCTCTTATTTGGAGTTCTCTGTGCTTCCTGGACTTGTAAGTTTATTTCTTTCACCAGGTAGGGGAAGTTTTCAGTCATTCTTTCTTGAAATAAGTTTTCAATATCTTGTTCTCTCTTCTTCTGGAACCCCCATAATTCAGATGTTGCTAAGCTTGAAGTTGTCCCAGAGGCTCCTTCCACTATCTTCATATTTTTAGATTCTTTTTTTGTTTTGCTCTTCTGATTGGGTGTTTTATGCTTCCTCATATTTCAAATCATTGATTTCATGCTCAGGATCCACTAGTCTTCTGTTGAATCCCTGTATATTATTCTTTATTTCAGTGAGTGTATGCTTAATTTCTGACTGGTCCTTTTCCATTTTTTTTTAACATTTTCACTAAGATCCTTGAAAGTCTCACTAAGTCCCTTGGAGATTCTAGGAAATTCTTGAATAACCTTATAACCATGATTTTGAACTCTATATCCAGTAGTTTGCTTTCCTCCATTTCTTTTATTTGTGACATTTTCCTTTTCTTTTTAAAATATATATATTTTATTGATTTTTTTAAAAATACATTTTTATTGATTTTTTACAGAGAGATAGGGAGAGGGATAGAGAGTTAGAAACATCGATGAGAGAGAGAGACATCGATCAGCTGCCTACTGCACGCCCCCTACTGGGGATGTGCCCGCAACCAAGGTACATGCCCTTGACTGGAATTGAACCTGGGACCTTTCAGTCCACAGGCTGACGCTCTATCCACTGAGCCAAACCAGTCTTGGCTGTGACATTTTTCTTTATCTCTGCGTTTTGGCTGCTTCCCTGTGTTTGTTTCTGTGTATTGGGTGGAGCTGTTAAGTCTCCTTGAGTTGATAGAATGGCCTTGTGTAATATAGGTGTCCTACAGGGCCCAGTAGCTCAGCCTTCCCAATCACCTGAGGTGAACACTCTAGGTGCACCCCTTTGTGGGCTATGTCCATTGTCTTGTTATATTTGAGCCTTGGTTGCTGTTGATGTAACTGGGAGGAATTGACCTTTAGGCCAATTGGTTATAAGGACCAGCTGTGACTACAGTGGGAGAGCTGCTGTGCAGGAGACACCCTTATGAAGCAGAACTTGTTTCATTGGGGCTTTGGTGCTCACTGAATCTGCCATTTGAGTGTGTTATGGATGTGAAGAGTTTTAACCTGATATGGTCTCACACTGACCACTGGGTATACTGGCTCTTGAATTTCCAAGGAGGTGCAAAGTCAGTGACTGACTGAGGCCACCCAGCAGTAGCTACAGAGAGATTTGTAGATTCCTCCTCTTTTTATTGGGTTTGGAAGTGCCCAGACAAGGCCCAGCTGTGAAGCAAGGCAGGCTGGTGCCAGGTCTTGGGCCTTTTTTTTTTTTTTAAATATATTTTATTGCCAAGACCAATTTGGTTCAGTGGATAGAGCGTCGGCCTGCGGACTGAAAGGTCCCAGGTTTGATTCCGGTCAAGGGCATGTACCTTGGTTGCAGGCACATCCCCAGTGCGGGGCGTGCAGAAGGCGGCTGATAGATGTTTCTCTCTCATCGATGTTTCTAACTCTCTCTCCTTCTCCCTTCTTCTCTGTAAAAAATCAATAAAAAATAAAAAAAGAAGTATGTTTCTTTGTTTAAACATATTTTGTTGATTTTTCACAGAGAGAGAGGAAGGGAGAGGGATAGAGAGTTAGAAATGTTGATGAGAAAGAGAAACATTGATGAGAGAGAGAGACATCGATCTGCTGCCTCTTGCACATCCCCCACTGGGGATGTGCCCGCAACTGAAGTACATTCCCTTTACCGGAATCGAACCCGGACCCTTCAGTCCACAGGCCGATGCTCTATCCACTGAACCACACCGGTTTCAGTGGTCTTGGGCCTTTTATTGATAGGTTTGGGGCTCCCTAACCCAAATGAAGCTTGATAGGCTTTTAGCCTGAGAAAGGGCAGGCCATTCATATCCAAAAACTGCTGCACACAGCTTGGGTAGGGTTGTAAATTGGGTGGGGTAGGGTCTCAAAGAATCACCAGGGCAGAGCAAAAGAAATGGCTGCCAGTCAGCGCTGCACTGGGGAGGTCCCAGCATAGGAACAATAAACACTGTGAGTACTTCCATCTGGAAGAAAGCCACTCCCAAGTTCTTGCCCTGATGCCAG
Organism: Lasiurus cinereus; assembly: GCA_011751065.1. NCBI lineage: Eukaryota > Metazoa > Chordata > Mammalia > Chiroptera > Vespertilionidae > Lasiurus > Lasiurus cinereus. Next base: position 51,462,815 of record JAAGEH010000012.1, on the reverse strand, counting down.
ACAGTCCAGTTTTTCCTCATGTGTCCCCCAGAGCCTAACCCTGGTACTGGAGCTCAGAGAAAGGAGAAGCTTGTAAATTCAGTTTTAAGAGGAAGAGCTGGGTCTCTAGCAGTTTCTTTGTTACTGGTCCCTATGGGCAGTAAGAACAAATATATATTGGTTCTGCCCAGCTCTGGGACTGGGCATCTGATGTGGGGGTGGGACCCCATGATCCTCCACAGAGGCAATCTCCTTTATGATTAAAAAAGTGGCACATGTAGTGCTGGACCAGCCCATTCTGCACCTCTGCACCTCCTACCAGTCTCAGTGTGCTTTCTTCTTTACTTCTGTAGTTCTAGTACTTCCATTCAGCCAGCTTTCCAGTGGTTCTGGATGTCGTTTGTTCTGTATTTTAGTTGTAATTTTAAAGTGGTTGTGGGAAGCAGGGAATACAGGCATTTGCCTATACCGCCATCTTGGATTCTCCTGAGAATAATCTTTTGATGGGTAATCATAAAATGAATATTAGTAAACAACAGAAAACTACAATTAAAGAAGAGTTTTCAAAGAACTTGCCCATCTTATAAATGAGATGAAGTCTCTTAAGTTCCATGTCAGTTGTAGGACATAAGATACCTATATAATAAAAGGGTAATATGAAAATTGTCCCCTCAACCTGGAGTTCGACTGGAGTTTGACCAGGGAGCCCACCTGCCAACCGCCCAGGACCCCTCCCCCCAGCAGGCCCCAGAAAGGCAAAGTTGTGTGAAAGAGAACTTGCATCAGTAACAGTGATGCTTGAGTAGCTGCGAAAGATGAATTCTGGGCAGGTGTAAAAGAAAGAGTATACAACATTTAGAAGAGATAAGACAATTCCACAAATTCTAAATTCCACAATTACACAAATCCTCCAAGGAGAATTCTAAATTGGATTATTAAAGAAAGCTTCATGTCTTTGTAGTTCTCAGCAAGGATTAACTTGAAAAGATCAATATTCTAAACTTACCTCTCCAGATCCCATAACCTAATTCATTACTGGTAGTAGCAAAGAGTGTCTGTGTGCTTACAAGAGGGGGATGAAAGGCAAGGTGAAGAGGAGCACTGACTAATAGGCTGAAGTAAAAATTTAGTATAACATTACACTGGGGATTAAAGCAGCCTAGGGAAAGGCATAGTAATGGGAAATGTTAAGGCTAGATGTTTGAGGAAAGAAAAATTTTAAAATGTGCCAAGTTTAAAAAATATTCGAAAAGTAGTTATAGAAATTGAAGGCAGAATACAGTGCCAACAATATGGATCCCAAGGTGCAAACCATTTGGGATTAAATAGGAGGAAAGGGAGAGAAATGGAAAATGAGAGGAAGTAGGTCCTGAATGACTGCCATAAACATTGATTCTTAAATTGTGGACCCCAGATAAACATCTCATGAGAATTTCTTAAAAATATAGATTCATGGGCATTGCCCTAGACCTAGTGAATCAGAAACACTTAGGTGGGATCAAGCAATCTTTGTTTTCACAAGGTGATTCTGGCAAATGCTGAAGTTTGAGAACCACTTCCCTCATAGGTCAGCTAGAGTTTGCAGCTTGCTTTAATGGGAATAGGAAGCGCAGTCTAACTCCAAGAGTTAGATTCTATCTTGATTGTTACATGCTAAAGGTTATTTAAGAGGAACCAAGATGGCGGCATAAGGTATACACCTATACATGCTACCTCTCGCAACCACATCAAAACTATAACTAAAAGACAAAATGAATATCCCCCAGAACCACAGGAAAGCTGGCAGAGTGAAAGTTCTACAACTAGAAAGAAAGAAAAAAGTACATTGAGACCTGGAAGGACGCGCAGAGGCTCAAAAAGCAGAGGTACAGAGACACGCATGAATCGGGCTGGCGTGCGCTGTTGTTTTTCAATTGGGAGAGAGTTAAAAGTTCCTGACTGCTCTGAACTCGTTTCTGGCAAGATTCTAGGGACCCAGACTCATACAGGGAGAAACTGGACTATCTGCCATCAGGTCAGAAAGAGAGGGTGGCTCTCTCACAGAATTGCACACTGGAATCATTCTTTACCGTGCTGAGGCACAGGATGTGAGACACTGAACAGAAAGCAGCAGAGAGAGCTGACTGGCAGCCATCACTGTTTGCTACACCCTAGCCTAGTGACTCCCTGAGACCCCACCCCGCCCAATTTACAAACCCACCCAGCTGCAGCAGCTTTTGCATATGAATGGCCTGCCTTCTGGCAGCTTACCTAACAAATTGCAACGGGGTCAGACAACTCCAAAACTTCCAAACTCCAAGCAAAGAGGAGAAATCTGTAAATCTTCCTGTAGCTCCTGCTGGGTGGCCTCAGACACTAGCTGACTTGCACCTCCTTGGAGATCCAGGAACCAGTGTACCTAGAGGTCAGTGTGAGACGACACCAGCTTTCAATTCCTCACATACATAAGTGACATACTCAAGAGGCAGACTCAGTGAGCACCAAAGCCTCCCTGAAGCAAGTCCTGTCCCATAGGGGTGTCTTCAGCACAGCAGTTCTTCCATTAATAGACACAGCTAATCCTCACAGTCAATTGGCCTGGAGGTCAATTTCTCTCAGTGTACCAATAGCAATCAAGGCTTAACTACAACAAGACTGTGAACCCAGCCCACAAAGGGGTGCACCAAGTGTATCCACCTCAGGTGATTGGAGAGGCGGAGCTACTAGGCCCTAAAGGACAACTAGCACACAAAGCTACTTCATCAACACAGGGAAGCAGCCAAAATGTGGAGACCAAGAAACATGTCACAAATGAAAGAAATGGAGGAAAGCAAACGACTGGACATAGAGTTCAAAACCACATTTATAAGGTTACTCAAGAATCTTCTACAAACTGCCAAGAAACTTATTGAGACCTCTGAGAAACTTAGTGAGACTTTTAAGGATCTTAATGAGAATGCCAAAAAAATGAAAAAGGACCAGTCAGGAATTAAGTATACACTATCTAAAATAAAGAATAATATACAGAAATCCAACATTAGCCTAGAGGACCTCAAGAATCAAATCAAAGATCTGAAATATGAGGAAGCAAAAAACACCCAACCAGAAAAACAAAAAGAAAAAGAGTCCAAAAATGTGAAGATAGTGTAAGGAGCCTCTGGGACAACTTCAAGTGTACCAACATCAGAATTATGGGGGTGACAGAAGAAGAGAGAGAACAAAATACTGAAAACTTATTTGAAGAAAGAATGACTGAAAACTTCCCCTACCTGGTGAAAGAAATGGACTTACAAGTCCAGGAAATGCAGAGAACCCCAAACCAGAGGAATCCAAAGAGGACCACACCAAGACACATCATAATTAAAATGCCAAAGGCAAAAGACAAAGAGAGAATCTTGAAAGCAGCAAGAGAAAAAGGGTTAATTACCTACAAGGGAGAACCCATACGATTGTCAGCTGATTTTTTAACAGAAACTACGTAGGCCAGAAGGGAGTGGCAGGAAATATTCAAAGGAATGAATAGCAAGAACATACAACCAAGAGTGCTCTACCCAGCAAAGCTATCATTCAGAATTGAAGGTCAGATAAAGAGCTTCACAGACAAGAAAAAGCTAAAGGAGTTCATCACCACCAAACCAGGATTATATGAAATGCTGAAGGGTATTCTTTAAGAAGAGGAAGAAGAAAAAAAAGATAAAGATAAAAATTATAAACAACAAAGAAATAACAAATACATACATATCAACAAGTAAATCTAAAAATCAAGTGAATAAAAAATCCGATTGAACAAAATAAACTGGTGAATATAATAGAATTAGGGGCATAAAAAGGGAATGGACTAACAATTCTTAGGGAAAAGGCGGTGTGAGGGGTGCAGGAAGAAATTGGACAAAAATCTTACACCTATGGATGAGGACAGTGGTGGAGGATAAGGGCATGGGGTGCAGGATGGGGATTCAGGTGGAGGGGAGCTATGGGGGGATGGGGAAGAGGAATATCTGTAATAAACTGAACAATAAAGATTAAAAATAAAATAAAATAAATAAAAAAAGAAGTGACTTTTCAGTTTATGTCCAAGTTAACTTCTGTAAACATGTCCAGTTCCACCACCAGCTCAGTGTCCCTGAAACAGTTCCACCTCTTGTGGATCCTGTAGACAATAATGAGGTCATTTCCCACTTGCTTCTTTTCTAAAACACACAGCTGCTCAGTCTGGTCAGCGAGTCTCATGGCTGTATTTCCTGAGTCACCACAGTATTTCAATTGACCCCTTCAGAACAGATTGCATCTGTGTAATAGCCTTCCACAATAAGTCTTCTACACTCAAATGACAAAGTCCTTTGATTGGTGTGCCCCTTTCTCTGAACCAGGATTGTTCTACTTCACATCCTTTCAATAACTGTATCTCACGGAAACTTCAGATTTTCTCAAATCACGCATAAGAGACTGTCCTCCAACTAGTCCTTCTCAGAAGTATGGCATTGTTTATGGTAGAATTCCTTTGGATTTTGTACAGATCATAATAATTCATAAATTACTTGATCAAAAAAAAAGGAAAGGAAATGGTTGAACAAAGAGAAAAAAATAATGACAAAAAAGAAAAGAAAAGAAATATAGAAAGAAAATGCTTAAACACCAATTCTCAAGCGATTCACAGATCAATGTCACTTGGGTGGGACATGACTAGCATATCAAAGCAAAAGAGTATCCTTAGCTCACTAATGCATCCCACTCTGATAAACAGCATGGAACATAAAATAATATTGAGGACATACTCTTCAAATCTGTGATAACACAATATTGGAAGGGGATATTGAATAAATTGAATGAGTCATAATATTAAAATATTCAGAACTTAAATTTGGAACTTAAATAAGATTAAATTTAACAAGGAATCAATAAAAATGCTAATAAACATATATGGAGTTAGACAAGCTGATTTTAAGTTCATATAGAAAAATAAAATGCTAAGAAAAACCAGGAAAACACTGAAAAGGAAACACTATGACAGGAAACTAACCCTACCCAAAATTTAAAAAACATAGTTCATACAAATATTTTATATTTAAAACTGTGTGGTACTGGCACACCAGTAGACTAGTAGGCCAGTGAAATAAAGTAAAATAGCCAGAATTAGATTCAAAATAATTTTCTCTATCTTTTTGTTAGATCCAAAAATCTGATAGAAATTGTAGTATATGAGAAAATTAACTATTCAAATCACTGAGTTAAAGGTGAACTTTTTAATACATGTTGCTAGGGACATTTTGGTAGCCACTTAGAAAAAGATAAGATTAGATTAATATCTCATATACAAAAATAAACTTCTAATGGATTAGGAATCTAAACGCAAATTTAAAAAATCATAAAAATATTAAAAAAATATAAAGGTGAATTCCTTTTTACCCTTGGAACTTAGTGCCTCTGATTTTGAGTCGTGAAAGACTTTCTAATAATGACTCAAAATCAGAGTCCCTAAGAAAATAATAAATTTGATTACATAAAAAAATTAAAAATTTGTATCACAAAAACACATTAGCAAAGGCTACGTATAATAGATAAACTGAGGGAAATATTAATCGATACTGTATAAGACAGACAAAGGACTAATAATCTTAATATTTAGCAACTCTTAAAATTGAGAGACAGTAGGTAAGCAATGCTTATTAAGGTATTTATAGCATTAAACATTTATATTAGAAAGGAAGAAAGTCTCAGATCAATACCATAGGTTTCCAATTTAGAACTAGCAAGAGAGAGAGAGAGAGAGAGAGAGAGAGAGAGAGAGAGAGAGAGAGACCCAAAGCAAGAATAATGAAAGAAATAATAGAGATTGAAGCATAAATCAATGAAGTTGAAAAGAGAAAAGCAATAAAGTCAGTGAAATAAAAGGTGGTTCTTTGGGGGGGAAAAGTGAAATTGATAAACCTCTAGCAAGACTGAATGAGTGACACAAAAATACTAACACAAGAAATGTAAGAGAGGATATTGCTACATACAATAAAATGATAATACAGAATACTATAAGCAATCATAGGCACATAAATTTAATAACTCATATGCACCTAATATAAAAAGGAAAACCACAAATTTCCAAAATTTATATAAGCTGAAATATATAACTTTAATAGTTTTATTTCTATTCAAGAAATAAATTCATAATTTAAAATCTTCTGGAAAAGAAATAGCCAGTCCAGATTTTTCACTAGATAATTCTACTAAACATTTAAAGAGGAAATAAAAGGAGTATACTTCCAGAAAATAGAATACTTATCATTTTATTTTATTTTTAAATATGTTTTGTTAATTTTAAGGAGGAAGGAAGAGAGAGAGAGAAAGAGAGAAACATCTATGTGGATGTGAGGGAGAAACATGGGTAAGTTGCCTCCCTTACACACCAGGTACCAAACCCACAACTTAGGACTCGAACCAGATATATTTTGGTGCACAGGATGACACTCAAACAACTGAGCCACATTGGCCAAGGTTCATTTTATAAGGCCAGCATTACTCTTATACCAAATCCAGATAAAGACATTATAAGAAAAGTAAACTACAGACTTATACTATCAAAAACATAGACATTAAAATCATCAGTGAGCATGCTCTCCCTCCAGGAGCATTCACAATGAGCCAAAGCAGCCCCGCCTAGGTTCTCTCCTGTTGCTTCTTCTGTACTAAGTCCTTCCTTGTTTCACTGTCCCTAGTTTTAATAAATGTACTCCAAAATCAAATATATAAAAATAAAATAAAACGTTGACAAAATATCTTATATAATAAATGCCTAGGTGGTGTCATGCAATATCACAAGATTGCCACCCCTTCTTGTTACAAGATGGCCCACCCCCACATTGTCACAACTGGCCACTACAAGATGGCCATCACAAGATGGCTGGCAGGAGAGAGCTGTTGTGGACTATCAGGCCAGCAGGGGAGGACAGTTGGGGATGATCAGGCTGGCAGGGGAGCAATTAGGCATCAATTGGGCTGGTAGGGGAGCGGTTAAAAGGTGATCAGGCAGGTAGGCAGGCAGGCAGGTGAGTGGTTAAGAGCCAGCAGTCCCAGATTGTGAAAGGAATGTCCCAGATTGGAGAGGGTGCAGGCCGGGCTGAAGGACACCCTTCACAAATTTCGTGCACCAGGCCTCTAGTTAGCTAATAAGATCCAAAAACATATAAAAAGAATAATATATCACAATCAATGGGGGTATATGCTAGGAATGCAGGGCTGGTTCGTTCAATAATAGAAGTTCAATCATTGTAATTCACCATATTAATAGTCTAATGAAAAAAAAATCATTGACAAAGTTCAATATCTATTAATGATCTTAAAATCTTAACACAAGAATAGATAGGAATTTCCTCAACCTGATAAAAGACATCTACAGAAAGTCTATAACTAACCTCTAAGTTGGACAGCTTCAATCCAATATTTAAAAATGTATATTTAATATCTGTAAAAATAAAAGCATAATATGGAAATCAATTGGATGGCTGAACAGTGGAAGGACTATCCAGAAGACCTTCTGGACAACCTGCCGGACAAAGCCAGAGCTGCAAGAGCCAAGGCAGCCAGGGCTGCAAAGACCTACTCTTGCACAAATTTCATGCATTGGGCCTCTAATGTATATATATTTGAGAGACACATATTTAAGGGTAAAATTTAATATATGTATATTAAATATATACTTTTCATAGCAAGATTTTATAAAGTTGACATAAAGGCTTTCTCTAATAGATGACATGGACACATATTTGCATACATAGTGTATGAAGAGGACACTTTCCCTTCTTTCCGTTTTCTCAGGATATTATAACATTATCTTCTGGTGTTCCTAATATTTTTTGGTTAAAAAGAGCTGGAATTCTAAATTGTAGTGTGTTCTATCATTTTATCTTTTATAAGGCAGAAGTTTATTGTAAGAGTGAAATGGCTTTAATTATAATTATAAAAAAGACAAGTAGTCCTGCTAAAAATATCTTCAGGGTTTTTTTTTTTTCTTACTTATATTGCATTCAAAGTAATTTTATAGTTTAGTTTGTATGCTTGAAAGGTCATATAATTACCTTACAACATATGATGTACTATAATTCCAAATTCTTACCTGAAACATTGTTAAATGTTCCCCTTATAAAAGGGATATCAATGAAAGGTCTATTTTTATTTTAATAAGAGAGGTCTATATTGCATTTATTGAAGGGAAATGGAAGCTCAATTTATCTCACAGCCTCATTAATATTTGCTTCTGCCCAGATGAAATGTTAACATAGCTTATAACAACTACTAAATTATAATTATCAGAGGTAATTAAATTTCCAAAAAGATGACTAGGAAAAGAGTGATTCTATAATTCTTACTTTAAAATAATTTAAGTACTTATTTTTGTTTCCTTTAAGTATGTAAACTTGATAAGAATCAAAATTGATAAAGATCAATATGAAGGAGTGTAATGGGCTGAATTGTGTGTCTCCAAAATTCATGTTGAAGTTCTAACCTCTAGTACTTTATTGGAGATAGACCACACAAATAGGTAATTGAGGTCATATGGTGGGCCCTAATTTAATACGACTGTTGTCCCTTATAAGAGATTAGGTCATAAACATGCACACAGAAGAAAAACCATGTGAGGATACAGAGAGAAGGCAGACATATGCAAGCCAAAGAGATAGGTTTGACACCTTGATCTTGAACTTCTAACCTTCAGAACTGTGAAAAATAAAATTACATTATTTAAGTTACCCATTCTGTGTTACTTTGTTGCAAGGAGTTTTTAATATATTTTTCAATGTGTGTTGAGAAATGCCTGCTGTGTACTAGACATTGTTTTAAGAAACAGCTGTTTCATTAAAGAAGTTTAGAATATACAGGTTCAAGACAACTATGATAGATTCTATATTCTCTTGTAAATAGAATAATATATGTACATAAATTGTTCAATAAACAAAGGAGACATTCTCTTTATAATGTCTAAAATTCTATAGCATTTTTTGGGGGGGGAACAATGATACATAAAATCCCACAATAACATGTAAAAGCATTTAATCAGGAAAAATTGTCAATGGAAAACATTTTTTATGTTCAATAGCACTATTGCAAGTACAAAAGCAAAAATAGTAAAACATACTACATTTAACTAAATGTCCTAATGATCTCCAAACAGGTTCTCATTAACAACTGACTACCCACTGAAAGAAAATAATTTGAGGCTAAAGGACTGATAACTGGAACTGAGCAGAGAACAGAGGCTACAAATCAATGGAGCTAGAATCCAAACTGTGTTGTCCCAGATTCTACCGTTTTTACAAAACAGAAGTGGCTCTTGTGTTTGTGATTGTTCTGAGGAATAATTATAGAGTATTTCTCTCTAGTAAGAAGTTTCAAAACTTACACAACTGCTTTTTTCCACTAAACAAACAAACAAAAAAGCCCCACTGTATTATTAGCTAAAAAAAAAAAATGTTGACAAATGAGAGTTTTGTCTGTTTTCTGTGGTTTGGTACAAACTGTATGATCTGTTCCAACCCACACATCTACATAACCCAGCTTTATCACTGAATAATTGAAAGTTAGCATCACATTTAAGCACTTACTGCATTGTCTTCTCATGCATTATTAATACTGTTATTGCTAATAAGTTTATAATGCTTTCCCTTATGATAGAAATAAATAATGAATCAAAGGTGCTGAATTCTGGGAATATGAGCTGTCAGCTTTCTTTTCCTCTCTAAATATTGAGTTAATTACTTTGATCACTTGGGACAATAGCTGGGGATATCCCATCCTCTGCTGGACATTCAATAAGCATTTGGGGGAACTCTTTCTGGAAATGAGTTAATTAATTTTATTATAAAGGGACAGAAACAAATTTCTATGTTTATAGTACTTGTTAAGAAATATTCCCAAGACATAGGTATTGCTGAAAACGATATGAAGAGTCCTTAGGTTTTGACTATAATTTTTATGATTAATATTAACCAGATTAACTTCATTCATCAGACTTTCGGAATGCCTACTGTAAGAGTCTAAGTCTAAGTTCCTAAAAGTAGAGCTCTTGATGGTGATTCTTGTTGAAAGGATTAGTTGGGGAATGATTGCAGAAGAACAAGAATGAGAGAGGCAAGATAGTACAGAGGAAAGAAACTTAGCAAGGCCACCAGCTTTAGTCTAATCCCACAGGAAATTCTGGTCCATCTTGAGAATAGGGGACCAACTTTTATGCCCCATGTCAATTATTGAATAGAGGCTGTAAACCTCAGAATGTGGCTGATCCAGTATCCTGTTCTGCTGAGGAAAGAGAACAATTCTCTAGCTGGGACAGCTGTGAGTTGCTAACAACAGGTACTCATTACCTCTAGAGGGGATGGACAGACCAGCCAGATGGGGAAATGGGCATCAACATAGTACAGTAGATGACTGTTTTTTTATGTAGTCATGATTTATTTAATTTTTGAGATAGGAAGTAATTTAGAGATTAGATAGCAAATTACCACTCATTTTCCACCTAAGGAAAACTTAGGCTCAGAAATAATGTTAGAAGTGCCCAGTTTTGGATTAAAACACAAATCTGACTTCTAGCAGTGTTACCTTTTATTATATCCTGTAGGAACCCTAATCAGAGTACACTGAATGTTCAAGGCCAATTTGCCATACACAGGTGCAAAAGCAAGGACGTAGCAATCTTACTGTATGCACTGTGCAGGTGTTTCTTTCTATAACCCAAATAGTGATATAACTATTTGGCAAGAAGCCTCTTTTGTCTAAGTTAGTATAAAGATGTGTTACTGACCACCATTGGCTGGCTCCTGTGTTTGCTACCATATTAGCAAGGGCTGCTTTGTGCGGCTACTTTGAAGAACTAAGAACTGTTTTGTTAGCAATGGCTACTTAGTCTGCAATAAAGACTCTCCTATATGCCTACGAGTGCTCAGATCATCTTCTTTGTCTAATACCAGGTGTCCACAGGGGTACACCTCTAGCAGAGAAGGATATGTACCCAATATATCCTATTTCCTAATTGCAGAAATTTTTCTAGGTAACTGAAACCTTATCTCTAATATTTTTCCTTTAGAAAACTGAAGATCCTGATATCATTTTAGGACTTGATGAGTTTTCATAATAGGAAAGAGATAACTGCTCACAAGCACATAATTGGACTTTTCCTGCTTGCAGTGATGTAAGAAAAAGAATATGGCATCTAAATTTAGATGAGAATAAAAAAGTTAAAACGCAACCCCAAAATAAGAAAGATCAATTTCTGCCTATCATAAGTGACAATGAGGCAGAAAAACCTTGGGCTGGACTAATGCCTAGAAATGAAAGAGCAGGAACAGATATCTCATCACCAGAAATTATTTTAACAGCACTAAGTATTTTGACCACATTTTGTGAGGGGTAACCTTGAAAGAAACTGAATTAGAATTCTATTTTTGAGTCTGTAGATTCAATATAAACAAAACCAGAATTGTCCTTTTTCCCTTAAAATATCCCAGCTTTATAAATGTATTTATGTTGTCTTTAGGCATTCTGTAACTATACCAAATAGGCAAAATGTGAGAGTTATAAATTCTGTTTAATTTATGTATTTGTTTATATTGTAAGTTCTTGACCTGGAGTCTTTGGATGTCGAAAAGGCCCATGGATAGAATTCACAGTGTGTTTACATTGATGGGTAAAATAATATGCATATTTTTCTTCAGTAACATTTAAATGAAATTTAGAAAATTCTTTAAGTATAAATGTTAGCAAAATCTTAATACTTGTGACCTTGTAACCAGTAGAAATCCCAGATATTTTCAAATCACAGTGAAGTTGTGGCAGATATTGTAAAATATTATTTATGTTCATTAATCTCTCAAAAATACTTCAGTATCAGTTCTTAGCGTCTCTTTCCACAGATACTCTTGCACTAGAGCTAGCCGACTTCAATGCAACTCTGGGCCTTCAAATGATTGATCTATATAACCTCACTAGAGGCTCAGTTCATAAAGATTCATGCACTGGAGTGGGGTTCCTTCAGACCGGCCTGTCTCCTCTCACAATCCAGGAGCCCTCAGGGGCGGGAGGCAACCCAGCGATGAGGGAAAGGGGACACCCCCATCACACCTCTGCTGCTGCCACTGCCAGTAGTGCAACCTCAGGCAGCCCTGGGCGGCTGGGCAGCTGCTATCTGAGGTTTGCCTACATCTCGGGTCAGCCCTGGGCAGCTGGGAGGCAGAGAGGATTGAGGGATTCCAGAAGCAGGCATACAAGGTGGCCAGACCTGCCTGGGGGCAGGCCCAGCTGTGCTGCATGCCTGCTGCCCCAGGAGGGCTGAGGGGACCGTGTGCTGCCATCTTGCTGCTCTGGGTGCCACCATTTTGGAGGATGTGGCATTCAATTAGCATATTCCTTCCTTATTGGCTGTGGGTGCCTCCATTTTTGTGAAGGCATGATGTCAATTAGCATATTCCCTCTTTATTAAATAGAATAATAGAAATTTAACTTAAACAGCTTTAGAGAATTTTGGTGTTCCTTGAGAGAATCTATGCATTTCTTTTTAAGCAAGCTAAGGGAACTTTAGTTAAATTTATGTTAATATATTTTGAAAAATATGGATTGCCGACACTTGTAATCAAAAAACCAAAAACTGGATGTCAACTGGACATCTTACATAATATGCACAAAGCCATCAAAAAAAGTTTATCATTCTTATTTATTCTAAGCAATAACAGCCATTACACTGATAAGTGTTATAAAAATAAAAGTTAACTTAGGCTTGAGTGTATTTTAAATCTATTGCTATTTAGCATATTTTTAAAAGCTTGTATATTATTATATTATAAAAATATTTTCTAATTATTTCAATATAATTTATTTTTCTTTATAATCCTATGTATTAACAATACTTTTTCCTTTTTTTCAGTCAGAAAATATTTTATTTTTATTTTTTTAATTAAATCTTTATTATTCAGATTATTAGATTTGTTTCTCTTTTTCCTCTCCATAGCTCCCCTCCACCCAACTCCCACACCTCCCTCTACCCTTACCTCCTTCCCATTGACCTCATCGGGTGTATGATTTTGGTCAAGTCTCTCCCTGCACATCCCTCACCCCTTTACCCTTGAGAATTATCAGTCCACTCCCTTTCTGTGCTCCTGATTCTATTATATTCACCAGTTTATTCTGTTGATCAAATTTTTAATTCACTTAATTTTTAGATTCACTTGTTGATAGATATGTATTTGTTGTTCCTAAGTTTTTATCTTTTACCTTTTTCTTCTTACTCTTCTAAAAGAGTAGCTTTCAGCATTTCATATAACACTGGTTTGGAGTTGATAAACTCCTTTAGCTTTTTCTTCTCTGTAAAGCTCTTTATCTGCCCTTCAATTCTGAATGACAGCTTCGCTGGATAGAGTATTCTTGGTTGTAGGTTCTTGCTATTCATCACGTTGAATATTTCTTGCCACTCCCGTCTGGCCTGCATTGTATCTGTTGAGAAATCAGCTGCCAGTCGTATGGGTGCTCCCTTGTAGGTAATGAACTGTTTTTCTCTTGCTGCTTTTAATATTCTCTCTTTGTCTTTTGCTCTTGGTATTTTGATTATGATGTGTCTTGGTATAGTCCTCTTTGGATTCCTTTCATATGGGGTTCTGTGTGCTTCCTGGACTTGTAAGTCTATTTCTTTTACCAGATGTGGGAAGTTTTCAGTCATTATTTCTTTAAATAGGTTTTCAGTATCTTGCTCTCTTCTTCTGGCACCCCCACAATTCTGATGTTGGTATGCTTGAAGTTGTCTCAGAGGCTCCTTACATTATCTTCACATTTTTGGATTCTTTTCTCTTCTTGCTTTTCCAGTTGAGTGTTTTCTGATTCTTTATACAGTGGTACCTCGAGATACGAGTTTAATTCGTTCCGTTACCTTGAGGCATGGGAAACTATGAGACGTTTTCCCCTTTCCCCCTGAGAATTGTCAGTCCACTCCCTTTCTATGCCACTGATTCTATTATATTCACCAGTTTATTCTGTTCATCAGATTTTTAATTCACTTGATTGTTAAATTCACTTGTTGATAGATATGTATTTGTTGTTCATACTGTTTTTCTTTACCTTTTTCTTCTTCTTCCCCTTCTTAAAGAGTACCTTTCAGCATTTCATATAATATTGGCTTGGCCAGACTGGTTTGGCTCAGTGGATAGAGCATCGGCTTGCAGACTGAAAGGTCCCAAGTTCGATTCTGGTCAAGGGCATGTACCTTGCTTGCGGGCACATCTTCACAGTGGGGCGTGCAAGAGGTGGCTGATCAATGTCTCTCTCTCATCCATATTTCTGACTTTCTCTCTCTCCCTTCCTCTCTGTATAAATCAATAAAATATATTTATAAAAAATATTGGTTTGATCTTGATGAACTCCTTTAGCTTTTTTTTATATGTGAAGCTCTTTATCTGCCCTTCAATTCTGAATGATACCTTTGCTGGGTAGAGTAATCTTGGTTGTAGGTTCTTGCTATTCATCACCTTGAATATTTCTTGCCACTCCCATCTGGCCTGCATCGTTTCTGTTGAGAAATCAGCTGACAATCCTATGGGTGCTCCCTTGTAGGTAATGAACTGTTTTTCTCTTGCTGCTTTTAATATTCTCTCTTTGTCTTTTGCTCTTGATATTTTAATTATGATGTGTCTTGGTGTGGTCCTCTTTGTATTCCTTTTATTTGAAAGGGTTCTGTGCACTTCCTGGACTTAGAAGTCTATTTCTGGCACTCCCATAATTCTGATGTTGGTACACTTGAAGTTGTTCCAGAGGTTCCTTACACTATCTTCATATTTTTGGATTCCTTTTTCTTTTTGCTTTTCCAGTGGAGTGTTTTCTGCTTCCTTGTATTTCAAATATTTGACTTGATTCTTGCATTCCTTGTAAGTCTATTTCTTTTACCAGATGTGGGAAGTTTTCAGTCATTATTTCTTTAAATAAGTTTTCAGTATGTTGCCCTCTCTCTTCTTCTGGCACTCCCACAATTCTGATGTTGGTACACTTGAAGCTGTCCCAGAGGCTCCTTACATTATCTTCACATTTTTGGATTCTTTTCTCTTCTTGCTTTTCCAGTTGAGTGTTTTCTGCTTCTTTATATTTCAAATTTTTGACTTGATTCTTGCCTTTCTCTAATCTGCTTTTAGGACTCTGTATAATATTTTTTATTTCAGTCAGTGTATGTTTAATTTCTATTTGGTCCTTTATCATCTCTAGTTGGACCTTTTCCATCTCTAGTTGGCTTTTTTGCATCTCTAGTTGGTCCTTTTTCATCTCCTCTTGGCTCTCACTAATTTTATCCAATTTTTCTAGCATATTCTTGAAAAACCTTATAAGCGTGGTTTTGAACTCTATATCCAGTTGTTTTTTTCCCTCCATTTCTTTTGTTTGTGATCCCTTCCCTTGCCTCGGTATTTTCACTATGCTGGGGAAACTTCTGTGTTGAATTCAGCCTTATGATACCAGACTTGCAAAACCGAAGAAGCCTCTGTTGAGCTTGGGATGGGTGGAGCCTCAGGGCTTAAGGGACCGCCTTGCCTTCCAGTCAGCCCCGCCCTCCATGGCCCCTGAGTCTCGCATGACTGGGTAATCGCTAGAGCGGTCCTTGTGTGCGCGCACCTGCACTGCCTCTAGACCGCTGCCTTTCCAGCCCCCTGTACACCAGAACCACACGAGTCTAGGTCCCCAGGGTTTCGCCTGAAACAGGGGCTTGGTGGAGTCAGAAGTGGCACAGTTGGGAGGGTCTGTCTCCCGCCCACTTGCAAAAGCCAGTGGCACAATCAGCAATCTGTCCTCCGCTCAGTGCTGTGCGCGCCACCAGTCCTCTGATCTTTTGCGACTCCCCTAAATTTCCGTGCACCTCTCCCTTTTCACAGTCCAAACTCCCCTCGTATGCGTTTCGGCTGGATCTGGGGTTTAGTGTCATAGAATAAGGAGTACAATGCCTTTGAGAGTCTCTGTCTCCCTCCCGCCAGAGAAAGCCAGCAGGTACTCCCGCACCTGCTCTCTCAGCACGCGCGTCTCCATATCTCATCTTTTTGCAGCGCCTCTGGGTTTCTGTGAGCTCCTCTCTTTCCTTCTAGTTGTAGAATTTCCATTCAGCCAGCTTTCCTGTGGTTCTGGATGATGTCCGTTGTGTCTTTTAGTTGTAGTTTTGAAATTATGCAAGGCAGCAGTGTAGGTGTTTACCTATACCGCCATCTTGGATTCTCCATGATCCTAAATTTCTTTTGTTAAAATTGATATCATTGGGACAATTAGTGGAATTTGAATAAGGGTTGTAAATAACAGTGATTTATTAGTATTAATTTCTAAATTCTGAAAATTCAGTGTGGCTATATAAGAAAATACCCTTGGTTTTAGGAAATGCACATTGTAGAATATAGGAAAAAATAAGTAGCACACCTGAAACTTATTCTTAAGTGGTTCAGAAATTGTGTGTGTATGTGTGTATGCATATGCACATGTGTAGAGAGACTGAAGAAGATTGTGAGGACAATAAAAGTTAACAATTAGGAAATTTAGGTGGAAATTATTCTGGAATTAAATCTTTGTATTATTTTTGAAACTTTTATAAAAGTATGACATTATGTTTAAAAAAAAGCTAAGTGAAAGACAGTTCTAAGTGACTCACTGTTGTGCCAAATATTGAACGTTTTGATAGCTCAATTTACTCTTCACTACTAGTTATTTTTAGCTATCGGCAAATTTTCTCCATGGATTTTTTTTGTGCCCATTTACTTCTTTCATTTGAGTATATGTTCTGTCATTATTTGTTTGTTTGTTTGTTTGTTTGTTTCCCTAGAACAAATGATTCTGAATTTCAAACATGGCCATTTTAATTTTCTGCCAATAACCACCAACAACAAAGAATATCAAAAAAGACGTATCTTTGTGATAAACTAAAATAAGGTTTGGCAATATGAAGCAGAATTAGTCATACATCTGGGGAGTCAGCAGCTTTGTTTGGCGGCTGATTTAATTGGTGCCTTTGAAATAACACACGTCACTGCTTTGTGCCCTATTCTTTTTATAATCATTTTTTATTGCAGTGTTGAAAGGATTAACTTTGATTATGCATCACTTTGAATCTCCATGATTTAGGTATTAAGGGATTTACCACAAAACATATCCCTATAAATAACATACCTATAAAAATCCACTTCTTGGTATTTTAGTAGTTTTAGAACTGTAAAATCTTTTCATAATGCTCTCAGTATTACCAGCATTGGATTGCAGTGTGTGCTTTTTCCCTGTGGACATTGTATTAATAAATATTATTGAAGACAATAGGAATCATGCCAGGGATTTATAGATCAACAGTACTTTGCCCTATTTTTTTCTCATTTCTTGAACTAAAAGTGTCTAAATTAACTTTTTTTCCTTCCAAAGTTTTTTGTTTGTTTTTAAGAGATAAAGAAACATTGATGTAAAACACATCGAGCATTGATCAGTTGCCTCCTGCACATGCTCAAAACAACTCAAAAATTCAACTAAGAATAGGTACATAAATTGTGATATATATATTTTTAAAAACTGATTTGAGAAAGAGTGAGAAATTAATTAGTTGTTTCATCCATTCATACACTCATTGGTTGATTCTTTTTAAAAAAATTTAATAAATCTTTATTGTTCAGATTATTACAATTGTTCCTTTTTTTCCCCCCTATAGCTCCCCTCCACCCGGTTCCCACCCCACCCTCGGCCCTTACCTCCACTTATTGTCCTCATCCATAGGTGTACGATTTTTGTCCAGTCTCTTCCTGCCCTTTCCCCCTGAAATTGTCAGTCCACTCCCTTTCTATGCCCCTGATTCTATTATATTCATCAGTTTATTCTGTTCATCAGATTTTTAATTCACTTGATTATTAGATGAACTTGTTGATAGATCTGTATTTGTTGTTCCTAATTTTTATCTTTACCATTTTCTTCTTCTTCCTCTTCTAAAAGAGTACCTTTCAGCATTTCATATAATACTGGTTTGGAGTTGATGAACTCCTTTAGCTTTTTCTTATCTATGAAGCTCTTTATCTGCCCTTCAATTCTGAATGATAGCTTTGCTGGGTAGAGCACTCTTGGTTGTAGGTTCTTGCTATTCATCACTTTGAATTCTTCTTGCCACTCTGGTCTGGCCTGCATCGTTTCTGTTGAGAAATCAGCTGACAATCCTATGGGTGCTTCCTTGTAGGTAACTGACTGTTTTTCTCTTGCTGCTTTTAATATTCTCTCTTTGTCTTTTGCTCTTGGCATTTTAATTATGATGTGTCTTGGTGTGGTCTTCTTTGGATTCCTTTTGTTTGGGGTTCTGTGCACTTCCTGGAATTGTAAGTCTATTTCTTTCACCAGGTGGGGAAGTTTTTGTTCATTATTTCTTCAAATAGGTTTTCAGTATCTTGCTCTCTCTCTTCTTCTGGCACCCCCATAATTCTGGTGTTGGTACACTTGAAGTTGTCCCAGAGGCTTCTTACACTATGTTCACATTTTTAGATTCTTTTTTCTTTTTGCTTTTCCAGTTGAGTGTTTTTGGCTTCTTTGTATTTCAAATCTTAGACCTGATTCTTGTGTTCCTCTAGTCTGCTGTTAGGTCTCTGTATAATATTTTTTATTTCAGTCAGTGTATGTTAAATTATCGATCTTTTCTAGGAAATTCTTGAAAAACCTTGTAACTCTATATACAATTTTTTGTTTTCCTCCATTTCTTTCGTTTGTGATCTGCTTTTTTGTATCTGCATTTTCACTGCTTCCTTAAATTGGTAGAGTAGCTTTGTGTGCTACATGTCCTATATGGCCCAGTAGCTCTGCCTCCCCAGTCAACTGAGGTGGACACTCTTGGTGCACTCCTTTGTGGTCTGTGTGTACAGCCTTGTTGTAGTTAAGTCTTAATTGTTGTTGGTATCACTGTGGGAAATGGACCTCCAAGCCAATTGACTGTGAGGATCAGCTGTGTCTATGCTGGGAGAACCTCTGTGCTGGAGTCAGCCTTATGAGACAAGAATTGCAAAATTGCAAAAGCCTCTGTGCTGGGCTTGGATGGGGCAGTCTCAGGGCTGAGCAAACAGCCTTGGCTTTGGATCCACCCTGCCCTATGAAGCCCCTGGGTCTCACTGTTCCTCAGTAATCACTGCAGCCTTCTGTGCACGCAGTTGCGTGCACACCTCCAGACCTCTGCCTTTCGTGGTTCTCTTAAGTTTCCGTGCACTCTGGGGAACTGTATGAGTCTGGGTCCCCAGGGTCTCGCCCAAAACTGTACAGTCAGAACTGGAGTTCAATGCAGTCAGGAGGTTCCATTTTCCTCCCGTTAGAGAAAGCCAGCAGCCCAATCAGCATGCACTCTGGCGGGCACTTCCAGACTTCTGCTTTTCTTGGCTCCCTGAGTTTCCATGTACTCCTCCCTTTTTTTGACACTCCAGACTCCCCTTGTATGTCTTGCCCAGAATGGGGTTCAGTGCATTCAGAACTGGGGTTTAGTGCAGTCGGGAGGTACAGTCTCCCTCCCACTAGAGGAAGCCAGCCACCTGTCCTCTCCATGCACGTGTCTCTGTACCTCAGCTTTTTGCAGCTCCTCTGAGTCCCGTGAGCCCCTCTCTTTCCTTCTATTGTAGAATTTTCTCTCAGCCAGCTTTCCTGTGGTTCTGGATGATGCCTGTTCTGTCTTTTTAGCTGTCATTTTGAAATTGTTGTGGGAGGCAGCAGTTTAGGTGTTCACCTATGCCATCATCTTGGTTTCTCTCTCATTGGTTTATTCTTGTATGTGCCCTTAACAGGGATGGAACTGCAACCTTGATGTATTGGAACATCAGTTTAACCAACTGAGTTACTCTGGCAGAGCACCATGATATATTCTTAAAATATACTTGCTATCCACTATACAAAAATTTTTTTAAAATGAGTAAGATATACACTATAGATTTACAGAAATATTTCCAGGATGTTAAGTGGTAAAAGCAAGATACAGAATAGAATATATGATATGCTATTTTTTTGCATTAGAAAAACAGATTGGAATAAAATTTTATATTCATATGTCTGTATATTCATGAAGAAATTTTGAAAGAATGTATTAGAAAACCTAATAATGAATAGTATTTATGTATGTATGTGGAAGGGCTAAGAATTAGTGGATGTGAATATGTTTATATTATTTTATTACATACTAGAGGCCCAATGCATAAAAGTCCATGCAAGAGTAAGTCTTCCTTCCCCCGGCTTCTGGCACCAGCTTCCCTCTAGGACCTAGGACCTGAGCTGGCTTCCCTCTGGCCCTAGCTTCATCAGGAAGGACTCAGGAATAATGTCCAGAAGGATTCTAGTCTAATTAGCATATTACCCTTTTATTATTATAGATGTAATAATTAAATTTAAAATATGTCATATTCTAACTATCATGTTTTATGTTTGTAGCTAGAAGATATCCATTTTAGTTTAGTACATCTTAATGAAACAAGAAATCTTGGCAAAAAATTTTTTGGAAGTAAAGACTATTGAAAAAGTAAATGGGAAGAATGTAAATTTTAACTGCTTGCCATTTTTAAATAAAATAAGTGATAGTGATACCTTTTTGTTTGGGAATGTATTTATTATTTTAAGTATAGTTATTTTTACTAGTACATTTTTATTATTTAAATAACAACAGGATTCTTAAGACTCCAACAGCTTATAAAACGTAAAACAATTGTCTTTAGTAAGTTAAAAAGCAAAAAAGTTTGAGCTCCCTCTGCTGGGTTGCTGCAGCATAACAGTGTATTTTGGTTTTATTGAGAAATAAAGTTTTAAACTATGTTTTTCATACTCTTATAAATGTTAAGTTGTGCTAATATACTAATATTGGAAAAATGAGCATTTGAATATAAATGTCAAAGTACTGTTCCATTTAATACATCCCTAAGTATGATACCACTTAAGCGGGTTGTAAAGAAAGAATTTC
Organism: Lasiurus cinereus; assembly: GCA_011751065.1. Classification (NCBI taxonomy): domain Eukaryota; kingdom Metazoa; phylum Chordata; class Mammalia; order Chiroptera; family Vespertilionidae; genus Lasiurus; species Lasiurus cinereus. The sequence goes on along the minus strand of JAAGEH010000012.1, from coordinate 51,441,931 downwards.
AACATGCACCACAATGTGTACTGAAGAATTTTATTTTTTAAATTTTGGCTTTCAAATTGTAGCAAGCATAAAAACTGTATATTGTGTTAATATATTGTTTTATTTGATTAAAAATACCATATACATATTTTCAAGCTAGAAGGAATTCTATTTAATAAAAGAGTAATATGCAAATTGACCACCACTCCAAGACACAAGATGGTCATCCCCATATGGTCAAAGATGGCTTCCCCTTTGTGGACATAAGATGGCCACCACAAGATGGCTAGCAGTTGGGGGAGACCAAGCCAGCAAGAAGGGACAGTGCAGGTGGATTCAGGCCTGCAGGGGAGGACAGTTAGGGCATCCGGGTTGGTTGGGGAGCAAGTAGGCATTGATCAGGCTGGCAGGGGAGTAGTTAGGGGGTGATCAGCTGGTAGGCAGAAGTGGTTAGGGGCAATCAGGCTGTCAGAGACAGGCGAGAGGTTTGGAGCCAGCAGTCCTGGATTATGAGAGGGATGTCTGACAGCCTGTTTAGGCCCAATTCCACAGGGCGTAAACAGGCGGTCAGACATCCCCTAAGAGGTCCTGGATTGCAGAGGGTGCAGGCCAGGCAGAGACAACCCCCCCCACATGAATATTCTAGTATAAAATATTCACATAGCTAAGCAATGATTCACATTACAAGCCTGAGTATTTATATTGTTTTGTTCTTTGTCATGACAGTATAATCTATAATGTATTAATTTGTGATGTCCTTCAAAAATTCACCAGCTATCTCTTTTCTCTTTTTATGATTTTTATTTTTATCCTGCACATCATCGATTAGTGTCTCAGTGGTGACCATCTTTTTCTTCTATTTATCTACTAAATTCTTTAATTTTTTGTGTACTTTAATCTTGTTAAGAATGCCTCTTAAAAAATTCAGGTTTCCATCTCCCTGATTAGTTTTATTTTTGCCTTGTTTGTTCTGACTGATATTTCTCTCTCCAGTTACTTATGCTTCTTACATAAGATGTTTTCCTTAGTTAGTTTGTGTTTAATTCTGATTCTTGTGGTGGATGGTATAGGAAGTATTTTTAGTAAATGTTTTGCAGGAGATAGCTATTAGCAGCCTATGAGAATTAATTGTTCATTTTTCAAGACTTTTGTAGACTAGTTGTTAAACACAGATTTCATTAAAAACTAAATTATCCCAACTTAAATTACATTAATAATATTAAAAAGACAATACTCAAAACTCATCATTTCCTAAGTGTTCTACTTTATTTTATTATTATTTATGCTCTTCAGGTTATTTACATCTATTGTATCTCTATGGTGTAAATAATGTATAATGGTGTGTTGCTGTAAATCTCTTTCCAACTCTGCATTCAGTGATATCATGTTGATAACTTGAAATAGGCTATGGTGAGAGCATTTACACTATAGAAATTGGCAAATGCTACAGCGTTGGGGCTTGGTTTATTGTTTTGTTGATTCTCTAGACATAACAAAGTATTGCAACAAATGCTAGAGATACAAACATTTGGCAAAAAAAAAAAAATAAACAAACATTTTGGGAGAATGTGGGAACCTCTTTCCACGTCCTGCGTGGTTCAGGGTTCCTGGTTCAGGGTTCGGGTTCTGAAGGAGGCCGCACGCAAATGAAATGAGAGACTAGAAAACATTAATTTGGCGATATTGGGGGGCCAGGCGGGAGCCTTCCTCTAGTGCAGTGGTTCTCAACCTTCCTAAGGCCGCGACCCTTGCATACAGTTCCTCATGTGGTGGTGACCCCCAACCATGAAATGTTGCTACTGTTATGCATCGTGATGTAAATATCTGCATTTTCCGATGGTCTTAGGCGACCCCTGTGAAAGGGTCGTTTGACCCCCAAAGGGGTCAAGACCCAGAGGTTGAGAACTGATGCTCTAGTGGAAAGGACTGCCACTTGCTCTGGCCTTTTTCTCCCTTTTAAGGCTTTGGGACACACCTCTAGCCTTTAGGCAGTAAATAACAAAAACAGAAATTAACATGAAATAAACAGGTAGAGGCTGCTTGGCTAACAATGTTTTCAACTAAATAGTGAGTAATTAGCTCTGACCTTTCAGAGCAATTAAAGTTGACCAGCCTTCTGGTCTCCTGTTTACATCCATTTAGTGAGAACAATGTTTGGTTTCCACAGGAGAACTAGTTTGTTGCATAAATTTACAATAAAGAATATTGTATATTTTGTTATTATTCATAAATTGTATGCTATACATTCTTTATATCAGTAAATTTACATATATATATATATATATATATATATCCATACATTTTGTTTTCTAGAAAGCCAGTTGCTAAACATTAACCAGCATACCACCAAAGTCTCTATCCCCAAAAGTACTAGAGGGAGGCAAGTAGTCAATTATCTGCTGAGGCTCCTGGAGGAATCACTGATATAGTACTCACCTAGCCTCAAGGGAAGTGCAGTGATTTTAAAATATGTCCACAAATTATTTGATATACTTCCTTTCTAAGGGTGAGCCCTAATTTACCCCTCCCTGAATGTGGATTGTTCTTGACTTTAATTAATAGCATGTAGTGGAAGTAATGATATTAGATTTCCAAGGCTTTTTAATAAAAGACATTGTGGCTTCTGACTTGCTCCTTCTTGGATTACTTGCTTTGGAGAAAGCCATCTTATAAGGACATTTACTATTAAACATCCATATAAAGAGGCCCATTTTGTGTGAAACTGAGGACTCCTGTCAATAGCCATTTTGGAAGGAGATTATCCAACCCCAGGCAAAGACTGTGGCCCCATAATAGACATGTTAACTGTAATTTCATGACAGACCCTGAGCCAGAGCCTCTCAACTATACAATCTCATAGATCCATAGATCATAATTGCTTCTTTAGCTCCCAGCAAATGTTATACAATAATTTCCATTGCCTTTTGTTTGTTTGTTTGTTTGTCTGGGGGTGGAGGGAGAGGGTTGATGCAGGGGAACAGGCTCAAGAGAAGTAGCAGACAAAATGGTGATGTACATGGACCATGGATCCAGGCTGCCTGGGTCTGAATCCTATTTCTATGACATGGTCATGAACTCTATGATCTTAGATGAGCTACTTCACTTTCTCATGTCTCAGTTTCCTCAATAGGGAAATAGAGTGGTAGCTACTTCAAAGGTCTATTTGGGAGTTTATATGGAGCACTGAGGATGGCACCTGGCATATCTATATATATAAAACCCTAATATGCAAATAGTTCAAATGGAAGAACAACTGAAAAACTGGTCACTATGATGTGCACTGCACGCAGAACATGGTATCAGCAGCAGGCAGCAGAGTGAGGACCATGGCGGGCATTAGCCATGGCAGGATGGTGGAGCAGGTGAGCAGGGGTGCCAGACCAAGGAGGGACACCAGTCATTTTCATCTGTGTGAGCCTCTGGTGGCTACTGAAAATTCTTTGCTCCCGCAAGCCACAGACCCACCTGGCACTCACACCTGTTGCTGGCACCAGAGCTGCTACTCATTCCTATGGCCAGCGCCAGCCCTGCTTGCACCTGCAGCCGCTGCTGGAGCTGCCGCTTATACCTGCTGCCAGCTCCTGGTGCTGGCCCCGGCACCAAATGCTTAGCCCCAATTGCCCCTCAGGACTTCTCCAACTCCCATTGTTACTGAGTGGCAATCAGGGCAGCAGCCACCTCTTGCACCTGCTGGTGCCGCTCGCACCCACTGACAGTGCTGGCTTCAATCACTCTGCAACATCAGTGGGTGCAAGCGGGCCGGCACTGACAGTGCATGGTGGCAGCAGGAGTGGGGTTGCCAGCAGAGAAGGGGGTGGTCCACAGCAGGAGGATCTGGGCTAGGGCATGGAGGATGGACCAAGACCTACCCCTGTACCCACTACAGACCTATATAATAAAAGCCTAATATGCTAATGATAGGCTAAGGCCACTCAACTGCTTGCTATGATTTCACTGGCCACCAGGGGGCAGACAGTCAACTGGTCAACCAGTCACTATGATGTGCACTGAACACTAGGAGGCAGACACACTGATTGGGAAGTTAGCTTGCTGCTGGGGTCCAGCTGATTGAGACGGAGCTAGATGAGCCAGATATGCCCTGGAGCCCTCCCATGGTCCCTCTCTGGCTGGCCAATCTCCTGCATCCCTCCCCAGCCCCAATTATGCACCAGTGGGGTCCCTCAGTCTGGTCTGCACCCTCTTGAAATCTGGGATCCCTCAGGGGATGTTGGAGACCTGTTTTGAGCCCAATCCCACTCAACACAGGAGCTGCCCCCTGGTCGTCAATGCATGCCCACAAGGGGAGAGCCACTCAGCCAGAAGCCAGGCTTAAGCCATCAGTTAGACATCCCCCAAGAGCTCCCAGACTGTGAGAAGGCACAGGTCAGCTGAGGGACCCCTTCCACAAGTACACGAATTCTGTGCACCAACCTGTAGTATTTAATAAATTCCCAGATCTGTCATCTCTTAGCTAGGTGACCTTGAGTGAGTTATTTAATCTTTTTGCATCTCAATTTCTTGACTTTAAAATGAAGATGAAAAATAGCACCAACTTCATAGGACTGTAGAGGATTAAATAAAATAATGCATGTAGCAACTTGTCTAACATACTGTATTGTAAAGCCTTGCATATGACAGTATTTCAACAACATGGTAGCTTAAAAAAAAGTTGTTTCCTTTGAATTCCATAATGCTTTATTTATATTGCTAATATGACACATATCAAATTATATTATAACTAGAAGCCAATGCAAGATTCATGTAAGAATGGGCCTTCCTTTCCCTGGCTGCCGGCACTGCCTTTCCACTCTGGCCCCAGAGATGCCTCTTTCTGCTCCAGCCTTCACACATTGCCAGAGGCCCTGAGTGGCTAGGGTGCCTGCATATGCAAATTAAACCACAATCTTTGCTGGGATAATTTGCATGCTCACTCTGATTGGCTAGTGGATGTCATGAAGATACAGTCAATTTGCATTTTTCTCTTTTATTAGTGTAGACTAGAAGCCCAATGCACAAAATTCATGCGCAGGGTGGCGGGGTTTCTCAGCCTGGCCTGCAAGCTCTTGCAATCTGGGATGCCTCAGGGATGTCCGACCACTAGGTTAGGCCCAATCCTACAAGGATCCCTGTGGGATCAGGCCTAAACATGCAGTTGGACATCCCTCTTACAATCTGGGACCACTGGCTCCTAACCGCTCACCTGACTGCCTGCCTGATCACCCCTAACCACTCTGTCTGCCTGCCTACTAGTCTAGACTGGGAACTCCTTGAGGACAGGATCTTTGTCATTAATATTCTGATGATGAGAAAAACCAATTCAGCTGGCCACTAAAACATGAGAGAGGAACTGAAAATTTAAACAGAAACTACAACTTGCAAAAAGAGTTATTACCAGTCACAAAATGGAAATGTACAAAACCATGACATGAAAAGCAACTTAAGTTCAGACTCTTAGCACCAGCTTATTCAGACCCATGTTCTAAATAAGACAAACTAACATAGCAATAACTCCACACAAAGTTATATATACTAAAGACAAGACCACTGATTGTTCCAAAAAATTCTTAGTTTACAAATTCTGACCAATGTCTGCCAAGGCCATCCCATTACTAACTCTAAAGATATTCTTCCCTAACTTCTACCTGTTGAAATGTTATACTCTTCATGATATATGCTCTTCCTTGCTGCAGCAAGCAAATTATTTATTCTATTTTAGATACTAGGAATAAAGAAGTGAATAAAAAAAAGGCTTTTGCCTTCAAGGGACCTAATAGCTTAATATGACAGAGAGACAAATATTAACAATACAGTGTGCTATAATTATAATAGGAATAAATGCTGTGAACATTCAGCCCAGTCAGGGAAGACTTTCTGAGTTTTTAGAGAAGTCCTGAAGGATGATTGAGAGTTAGGTAAAGAACATGATTGGGCCTGGCTATTATTATTTTTTAAATTTCTTTATTGATTAAGGTGTTTCATATGTGTCCTTATTTCCCCCTTAGCCACCATTCCCCCACCCCACACACATGCACTCACCACCCTGTTCTCTGTGTCCATTGGTTAGGCCCATATGCATGCATACAAGTCCTTTGGTTGATCTCTCCCCCTTATCTCCACCTTCCCCTATCTTCCCTCTGAGGTTTGATGGTCTGACCGATGTGTCTCTGTCTCTGGAACTGTTTTTGTTCATCAGTTTATGTTGTTCATTATATTCCATAAATGAGTGAGATCATGTGATACTTATCTTTCTCTGACTGGCTTATTTCACTTAGCATAATGCTATCCAGTTCCATCCATTTGTTGCAAATGGTAGGAATTCCTTCTTTTTTAGCGCAGTGTAGTATTCTATTCTGTAGATGTACCGCAGTTTTTTAGTCCTCTCATCTGCTGATAGGCACTTAGACTGTTTCCAAATCTTAACTATGGTAAGTTAAGCTGCTATGAACATAAGAGTGCATATATCCTTTCTGATTGATGTTTTTAACTTCTTGGGATATATTCCTAGAAGTAGTATTACTGGGTCAAATGGAATTTCCATTTTTAGATTTTTGAGGAAACTCCATACTGTTCTCCACAGTGGCTGCGCCAATATGCATTCCCACCAGCAGTACACCAAGGTTCCTTTTTCTCTGCATCCTCGCTAACATTTGTCATTTATTGATTTGTGGATGATAGCCATTCTGACAGGTGTGAGATGGTACAGCACTGTCGTTTTGATTTGCATCTCTTGGATAATTAGTGACTTTGAGCATGTTTTCATGTCTCTTGGCCTTGTTTCTGTCTTCTTTCAAAAAGTCTCTATTTAGGTCCATTGCACATTTCTTTATTGGATTGTTTATCTTCCTTTGGTTGAGTTGTATGAGTTCCCTATAAATGTTGGAGATTAAACCCTTATCAGTGATAACATTGGCAAATATGTTATCCCATGTAGTGGTCTTTCTTGTGTTTTGTTGATAGTTTTCTTTGCTGTACAAAAGCTTTTTATTTTGATATAGTCCCATTTGTTTATTTTCTCTTTAGCTTCCATTGCCCTAGGAGCATTATCAGTGAAGAAGCTCCTTCAGCATATGTCTGAGATTTTGCTGCCTATGGATTCCTCTAGTATTTTTATGATTTCCTGTCTTATGTTTAAATCCTTTATCCATTTTGAGTTTATTTTTGTGTATAGTGTAAGTTGGTGGTTTGGTTTCATTTTTTTGCATGTGTATGTCCAATATTCCCAACACCATTTATTAAAGAGACTGTCTTGACTCCTTTGTTGAATATTAATTGGACATAGTGGTTTGGGTCGATTTCTGGGTTCTCTATTCTATTCCATTGACTTCTATGTCTGTTCTTCTGCCAGAACCAGGCTGTTTTGAGAACAGTGGCTTTGTAATACAGCTTGAAATCTGGTATTGAGATCCCACCTACTTTTTTCTTCTTTCTCAGGATTGCTGCAGCTATTCGGGGTCTTTTTTTATTCCTGATGAATCTTTGGAGAGTTCTTTCTAGGTCTATGAAATATGCCATTGGTATTTTAATGGGGAATGCATTGAATCTATACGTTGCTTTGGGTAGTATGGACATTTTGATGATGTTAATTCTACCAATCCATGAACATGGTATGTTCTTCCATCTGTTTATATTGTCCTCTATCACTTTGTTCAGTGTTGTGTAATTTTTTGTATATAGGTCCTTTACCTCTTTAGTTAGGTTTATTCCTAGGTATCTTAATTTTTTTTGGTACAATGGTAAATGGGATTGCCTTTTCAGTCTCTCTTTCTGTAAGTTCACTATTGGTGTATAGAAATGCCATAGATTTCTTGGCATTAATTTTGTATCCTGCTACACGGCCAAATTTAGCTATTAAGTCTATTAGTTTTTTGATGGAGTCTTTAGGGTTTTCTATGTACAGTATCATGTTATCTGAGAATGACAATTTTACTCCTTCTTTACCAATTTGGATGCCTTTTATTTCTTCTTCTTGTCTGATAGCAATGGCTAGTACTTCCAGTACTATGTCAAATAGGAGTGGTGATATTGGGCATCCCTGTCTTGTTCCTCTTCTTAAGGGAAATGGTTTTAGTTTTTGTCCATTGAGTGTGATGCTGGATGTGGGTTTATCATATATAGCTTTCATGATGTTGAGGTATGATCCTTCTATTCCTACCTTGCTAAGAGTTTTTGTCAAGAAAGGGTGTTGGATTTTGTTAAATGGTTTTTCTGCATCAATTGATATGACCCTGATTTTTAGCTCTTAATTTGTTTATGTGATGTATCATGTTTATTGATTTGTGGATATTGTACCATCCTTGCATTCCTGAGATAAAAAATCCTACTTGGTCATGGTGTATGATCTTTCTGATGTACTACTGGATCTGATTTGCTAGGATTTTATTGAGGATTTTGGTATCTCTGTTCATGAGGGATATTGGCCTGTAATTCTCTTTCATTGTGTTGTCTTTATCTGGTTTTGGTATTAGGGTGATGCTGGTTTCATAGAATGAGTTTGGAAGTGTTCCTTCCTCTTGAATTTTTTGGAATAGTCTGAGGAGGATAGGTTTTAGTTCTTCCTTCAATGTTTGGTATAACTCTCCTGTGAAGCCTTATGGGCCTGGGCTTTTGTTTGCTGGAAGCTTTTTGATGAATGCTTCAATTTCTTCTATAGATATTTGCCTATTGAGATTTTTAGAATCTTCCTGATTGAGTTTTGGAAGGTTGTATTTTTCTAGGAATATGTCCATTTCCCCCAAGTTATCCAGTTTTTGGAATAGAGTTGTTCTTAGTATTTTAAACAATCCTTTGTATTTTGGTGGGATCTGTTATTATTTTGCCTCTATCATTTCTGATTTTGTACATTTGGAACCTCTCTCTTTGCTTCTTGGTGAGCCTGGCTAGAGGTTCATCAATCTTGTTTATTCTTTCAAAGAACCAGCATTTGGCTTCATTGATTTTTGTTTGTTTTTCGTATTTTTTTGTCTCTATGTCATTTATTTCTGCTTTTATCTTTATTATCTTCTTCCTTCTGCTCACTCTTTTCTTTTCTTGTTGCTCTCTTTCTAATTTTTTGAGTTGTAGCATTAGATGATTTACTACAAATTTTTCTTTCTTTTTTTTTTTTTCTTTTTAGGTAGGCCTGCAGAGGTATAAACTTCCCTCTGAGGACTGCTTTCATTGTATCCCATAGGTTTTGGATTGTTGTTTTTAGTGTCATTAGTTTCCAGAATGTTTTTAATTTCTTCTTTCATCTCATGGGTAACCCAATCAAAATTTAATAAGATGCTATTCAGCTTCCAAGTGTTTGAGTGTTTTGGTTTGTTTTTATTGTAGTTTATTTCTAATATTATGCCATTATGGTCTGAAAAGATGCTTTGTATGATTTCAATCTTCTTGAATTTGGGTAGACTTTGCTTATGACCCCACTATATGGTCTATTTTTGAAAATGTTCCATGTGCACTTGGGATGAAATGTTCTGAAGATATTCAGTCCATCGGATCTACTGAATCATTTAGGATTGTTGTTTTTTTGATGATTTTTTTTTTGTCTAGAGGATTTATCCAGTGATGTCAATGGTGTATTAAAGGCCCCTGCTATGATTTGATTGCTGTCTATCTCTCTCTTGATATATTCCAGATTTTTTATGCATTTGGGTGCTCCTGTCATGTTGCATGCTTCCGTTTTGCGTATTTCCCTACTTGGCGATTTCTCCTTTTCTTTCCTCTGGGGATTGCTTCGTTGTTTCCCCATTCTATCACCAGAAGGTTCAGATGTTGAGTTGCGGGGCCAGGACCGTGTGCAGTGGGAGTTTTGCACCCCCAAGTATCACTGAAGAATTCTGATACCAAGACGTGCAATTGCTGTGTGTTGGTGGGAACCATGGTCGCCCTGGGTCAGAGTCACCGGCACTTAGTGTGGTCTTGTGTGTGCACCTAGAATCAGGGAAGCTGCCTGCGCCACATTGAAAGAGAGAACCCATTGGCATGTGCCAAAAATCAAAGTTCCCTATTGCCTATCAGGAGTCAGAGGCTCCTTGTGTCCATCCCGAGAATTGAGTATCAGAGTCTCTGTTTCTTAGTGCTACCTCACACTGAGAATCAAGTCCCTGTGTGCACATGTACCAAGATTTGGAGTCACTGGCTCTTAGTATGAATGTACTGAGGATCAGGGATCTCAGGCGCATGTAATGAGGAATGGAGTCTAGTCACTGGTGGTCAATGCTGCCTCTTCAGGTCACGGTCCCCGATCTGTCTGGGAGACCGAGTTGCTCAGTCGCACTGTGCTGATAGGACTCCACTTCTGCCCTGCAGTAAACGGCCTTCTGTGTGCACTTGCCTTGAATCAAAGTTAGGTGGCATTGCCCCTTAGTGTGGGTGGGGGGTCTGGTCACACGAGTGTGCACTGTAGAAAACAGACTCCCTGTGTCCATGTACACAGGCTCAAATTCAGCACTGCTTTCCTGTGTGGGTACAGGGTCTGCACATGGGGAACAAACTCCCTGAGACCACATATCCAGGTTGAAATTCACCACTGCCTCTCTGCTAAGGTGCAGGGTCTGGTTATGGGAAACTAATTCCCTGGGTTTGCACCTCCAGGCTCAAATTCAGTGCTGTCTCCCTGCTTGGGTATAGGATCTGGTCACAGAAAAGAATCACCCCAAGGTCGTGCAGCTATGCTCACATTCAGGAATGCCTTCCTGCCTGGATGTGAAGGCAAGAGAAACAAATTCCCTGAGTTCGCAAGACCAGGGTCAAGTTCAGCGCTACCTCCCTGCCCTGCATGGGCGCGGGATCTGGTCACAGAAGACCAGCTCCCTAGAGATGAGCAGCTAGGCTGGAATTCCACTCTATCTCCCTGCCTGGGCTCAGAGATGAGTCATGGAAAACAAATTCCCTGAGTTCACAAGTCCAGGGTCAAGTTCAGCGCTGTTGCCCTGACCTGCATGGGCATGGGATCTGGTCACAGATGAGTGGCTAGGCTTGAATTCTGCTCAGTCTCCCTGTCTGGGCATGGAGACTATTAGCAGGAAACAAACTTCCCATGTCTGACCCCAAGCCTCAAAGTCAGGCAGAGTTATCACTGCTTTGGTGGGCAGAAAGCCTTATTGTGCAGCTGGGGTCTGGTAGTTTTTATGTCACTGCCACACAGGCAGTCAGGGAGGTAGATTGGCTTTGTGACTCACAGAAATCTGTGGCCTGGTACCTACAGTCCTGGTGTCCCTTGGTCTGCAGCTGTGGTGCCAGGTCTTCTACCAGAGTGGCTGTAGGGTCCTGGTTTGCTTCCTAGACCAGACTGGGTGGTGGTGAGGGTAGGATCCTAGTCTCAAGCAGTTTTGTTATTTAAGATGGCATGGTCTCTGTGCCGCCGGTGTCTTCCCTGGGGTGTTTGCAGTAGCAGCAGGATTTTGCCATCTAAGACTGCCCAGATTGCCAGCCCCCTTGAATAACTGCAGGGTCTGCCTGTCCCTATTTCATTCACACACACAGCCACACACATCCTCACACAACTCTACTGCTCCCTCACTCTCACACACTCTCCCTCCGTACCTTCCTGCCGGTCGCCATCTTGCCTCCCTCTATGGTTATTATTTTAAACAGAAGGGCCTTCTTATTTAAATAGCATGGCTTGCTTTTACAAATAGATTAAGGATTTTATAGGCCCAATGCATCAAAAAACATTAGAATGCTCCTCTATTTGAAATTTAAAATAAAATAGTATTAACTACAAAACACATGTGAGAAAGTTCTTCTGTCTACTTTTCCTCATCATGTTTAACTTAATACTTTAAAGGAAATCCCAATTTTTCTAAAAATATATATTTATGGCTGGCTCAGTTGTTGAGTGTCATCCTGTGCACTGAGATGTCATGAGTTTAATTCTCAGTCAGGGCATTTGTCTGTGTTGTGGGCTTAATTCCCAGTAGGAGGAGTGCAGGATTCTCTGTCATCATTGATGTTTTTATCTCTCTCTTCCTCTTTCTCTCTGTAAAATAAATAAAAAAACATATTAAAAATAAATAAAACATTAAAAAATTACATATAATTATGTTACTTTTTGATGATTTCTTTAGCATAAACCAAGTATCTATTACATAATGCAGTGAATGAAAAACAGATAATGACAGATAGATGTAAATCTCATTATCCAGAGCAAACAATATGTACTATTATGGAAAACCATCTGACAGTGTAAAATGATGTGATGTCTATGTTGTCAAAATAATTCAAAATGGATTAAAGAGAGAAGATGGAATATAAGTAAGACTGACCATGAGTCAGTTATTGTAGAAACGGGATGATAGGGAAGATTATATTTCTGCTTTTGCATATGTTTAAATTTTTCCATAATAAAAATATATTTTTTTAAAATATATTTTATTGATTTTTCACGGAGAGGAAGGGGAGGGATAGAAAGTTAGAAACATTGATGAGAGACATCGATTAGCCGCCTCCTGCACGCCCCCTACTGGGGATGTGCCCGCAACCAATGTACATGCCCTTGACTGGAATTGAACCTGGGACCTTTCAGTCTGCAGACCGATGCTCTATCCACTGAGCCAAATCAGTTTCGGCCATAATAAAAAAATACTAAAATAAAAATCTAAGACTGCAAGGACACACAGAAAACAAAAAGATCCCTGGAAAGGCCTAACAGACTAGCTAGAATACAAGTTCCATGAAGGTAAAGACTTTGCATGTCTTTTTACATCTGTATCTCCAGTGTCTAGAGAAATTTATAGCACACACTAGGCTCTCAATATATATTTGTTGAATGACTGAACACTGAAAAACAAAATCCATAACTTGGATGACAGTCTAAAAGCTCAGACTAAGAATCAAGACTCTTGAGATTCCCAGCTAAGATTCCTAAGCTATTCTAAGGATAAAGTTCAAGAAAACCACCCAAAGAAAGAGCAAAGCAGATTTACAGATTTCATTTTGGAATTCCATCAGAAGTAGGTATTTACATGCTTATATACTTTTAATCCTTAGAGACCTTCTGTGGGGACTATGCCATATCATTTCATTGTTTTTATCCAATAAATATTTATTATGGAGATGTCTATTTCTTTCTAGTCAAGAGACAGAAAAAACTATGTATACTCTATCCTCCCTTCCCTCTTTTATTCTCTGGTTTATATAATATCATCTTTTGGAGAAGGTTTACCTCTAAATTTGTTTGCTTAGGAGCCTTTGGACAAAACTGTCTATTACAAAAGAAATGATGCAGAACCTTAATTAGGGCTTTTGAAATTCAAGACCACTTTACAGTTGATCAACAACACTGAAACAACAGACATCAGGCACAATTAAATGTCCACATAAGATACCCTACAAAGTTTAAAGCTATGCTGCCCAATACCATGGCCACTAGCAATGCATGGTTATTGAGCCTTTGTGATGCAGCTTGCTTGAATTGAGATGTGCTATAAGTGAAAGAACACACCAGATTTCAAAGACTAAGTAACCAAAAATAAATAAACAAATAAATATCTCAATTTGCAGATTGAAATGATACTATTTTGGATATATTGGGCTAAACAAAATATATCATTAAAATTAATTTCTCCCTTTTTTGTTTTATTACTTTTTAAAAATGTGACCACTAGGAAATTTAAAATTACATATGTGGTTCACATAATAATTTTATTAGATGGTGCTTTTTAAAAAAAATCTTTATTGTTCAGATTATTACAGATGTACAGATGTTCCTTTTCCCCCATAGCTCCCCTCCACCCAGTTCCCAGCCCACCCCATGCTCTCACCACCCCCATTCTCATCCATAAGTGTAAGATTTTTGTCAAATCTCTTCCTACACCCTCACACCCCTTGACCCCCAAGAATTGTCAGTCTGCTTCCTTCCCATTCCCCTGATTCTATTACATTCACCAGTTTATTCTGTTCATCAGGTTTTTTATTCATTTGATTTTTAGATTCACTTGTTGATATGTATTTACTGTCACTTTGTTGTTCATAATTTTTTATCTTTACCTTTTCTTCTTCTTCCTCTTCTTAAATAATATCCTTCAGCATTTCATATAATAGTAGTTTGGTGGTGATGACCTCCTTTAGCTTTTTCTTCTCTGTGAAACTCTTTTTCTGATTTTCAATTCTAAGGGATAGCTTTGATAGTTAAGAGTAATCTTGGTTGTGGGTTCTTGCTATTCATCATTTTTTATATTTCTTGCCACTCCTTTCTGGACTGCATAGTTTCTGTTGAGAAATCAGCTGACAGTCATATGAGTACTCTCTTGTAGGTAACTATTTTTCTCTTGCTGTTTTTAATATTCTTTGTCTTTTGCCATTGGCATATTAATTATGATGTCTTGGTATGGTTCTCTGTGGATTCCTTTTGTTTGAGGTTCTCTGTGCTTCCTGGACTTGTAAGTCTATTTTTTTCAACCAGGTGGGGCAAGTTTTCTGTCATTATTTCTTCAAATAAGTTTTCAATATCTTAATTCTGATGTTGGTACGTTTGAAGTCCCAGAGGCTCCTATCTTCATATTTTTGGATTCTTTTTTATCTGCTCTTCCAGTTGGGTGTTTTATGCTTCCTCATATTTCAAATCTTCGATTTGATTCTTGGGATCCTCTGGTCTACTGTCAAATCTCTGTATATTATTCTTTATTTCAGTAAATGTATGCTTAATTTCTGACTGATCCTTTTTCATTTTTGGGGGCATTCTCACTAAGATCTTGAAGGTCTCACAAGTTCCTCAGAGGTTTCTAGAAGATTCTTGAGTAATCTTATAACTGAGGTTTTGAACTCTATATCCAGTAGTTTGCTTTTCTCCATTTCTTTCATTTGTGACATGTTTCTTTGTCTCTGCATTTTGGCTGCTTCCCTGTGTTGATAAGAGTGGCTTTGTGTGCTAATTGTATTGTAGAGCCCAGTGGCTCAGCTTCCCTAATTATCCGAGGTGGAATCTCTTGGTGTACCCCTTTCTGGGCTGTGTGCACAGTCTTGTTGTAGTTAAGCCTTGATTGTTGTTGGTATCATTGGGAGGAATTGATCTCCAGGCCAACTGGCTGTGAGGATCAGTTGTGTCTATGATGGGAGAACTTCTATGCTGGAGATGCCCTTATGAGATAAGACTTGCTTCAGTGGGGCTTTGGTACTCACTGAGTCTAACCATTGAGGGTGTTGCTTATAGATGTGAAGAGTTGTAATCTGGTATGGTCTCACATTGACCACTGGGTACACTGGTTTCTGAATCTCCAAAAAGATGTAAAGTCAGCCACTGTCTGGGGCTGCCCACCAGGAGCTAGAGAGATCTGAAGATTCCTCCTCTTTGTGTGGGGTTTGGAAGTGCCCAGATGAGGGCCAGCTGTGAAGCCAGGAAGGCTGCTTGTGCTGGGCTTTGGGCCTTCTTTTGGAAGCTCTGGGGCTCTCTGACCCAGCTGCATTTTGACAGGTTTTAGGCAAAGAAAGGACAGGCCATTCATATGCAAAAGCTGCTGCACACTGCTTGGGTGGGGTTGTAAATTGGGTGAGGCGGGGTCTCAGGGAATCACTAGGGTGGAGGAAACAGCAATGGCTGCCAGTCAGCCCTGCACTGGAGAGGTCCCTGAGTCTCCATGTCTGGTGCCCCTGCACAGGAACAATGATTTCTGAGAGAAAGCTGCCCTCATGTTCTGGTCCAATGCCAGACAGTCCAGTTTCTCCCTTTATGAGTCTGGGTCCCCAGAGTTTCACCTGGACCTGGAGTTTAGAGCAACTGGGAACTTGTATCTCCCTCTCGATTGAAAAAACAGCGCACCTGGTTGCCAGTCTGTTCTGTGCACACCTCTGCACCTCCACACCTTTGCACCTCCAAATCTCCTACCAATCGCTTTTTCTTTCCTTCTAGTTGTAGAACTTCCACTTAGCCAGCTTTCCCACAGTTCTGGGTGGTAGTTTTGTCTTTTAGTTGTAATTTTGATGTGGTTGTGAGAGGCAGCAAGTACAGGAATTTACCTAGGCTGCCATCTTTGTTCTCCCTTGGATAGTGCTTTTTGAAAATGTAAGGACTTTTCTTCTATTGTGGAATAAATTAATGAGTTCATTGTATTAACAGCACAATTCCTAGTCTTCTTATTCTGTACTGTTTTAGTATTTACATTTTTATTGACAGAGAGAGAGGAAGAGAGAGAGAGGTTTGTTTTTCCATTTATTATGCACTCATTAGTTGTTTCTTGTATGTTCCCAGACTGGGGATTAAACTTAGTGTATAGGGACAATGCTCTAACCAATTAAGCTTTTTGGTCAGGGCATGTTTTATTATATTTTGGATACTGCTACATTATAATAAACTAGTGACCCAATTCATGAAATTGTGCACATTAAAAGGGGATTAATTAGAGAAAATAATTTAATATTGCTCTTTGCCCTTTCTCTATAATATAAGTGTCAGAGATGAAAGAAAATTAGTAAAATGTATATGCAAACCTTCTTCCCGTCAGAGTCTGGGGCTCACCATGAGACCCAGAGTCAAGTCTCTGCCCATCCACCTCAAAATCACATGAGACCCAGACCCAGCCGCCCCATCTCCCCATTGGGCTAGATACAGACCCGGTCAGTCCCACCCTTGTCAAGCCCTGCCAGGCAGGGGGAATAGCCTCAGGTCCCCTAGCCCAGTGACAGGACAGGGGGTATGGCCTGAGGTCTCCCAGCCCAGACCAGGGCGGGGCCATGCCTTGAGGTGCTCTGTCAAGCCCCGTCAAGTGGGGGACATGGCCTGAGATCCCGTTAAGCCTCACTGAGTGGGGAACATGGCCTGAGGTCCCCTGTCAAGCCCACAGTGGGGGGGGGGGCGCAGCTTCAGATCCCCTGGCCCAACACCAGGAGGGTTGTGTGGCCTGAGGTCCTGTCAAGCCCTACTGGGGTTGGGTTATGGCCTGAAGTCCCCTGTCAAGCCCAAACAGGTGGGGGGGTGTGTGGCCTGAGGCCCCCAGCCTGGTATTGGGGCAAGGGGAACAGCCTGAGGTCCCCTACCCAGCACCAGGATGGGAAGCGCACCTTTGGGTCACCTGTCAAACCCTGCCAGATAGGGGCCATGGCCTAAGATCCGGTCAAGCCCTGCTGGATAGAGGACATGGCCAAAGTCCCCTGTCAAGCCCCATGAGGGAGTGGGAGGGCATAGCCTCACGTCACTGCTCACTGCTCATTAAGGCTCCTTATGGGAACTGGGCCTCAGCTGTGGTTGCAGCCATCTTTATGAGGGAGTAATGTTCAATTTGCATATTCCCTCTTTATTATATAGGACTAGAGTCCTGGTGAACAGATTTGTGCACCAGTGGCATTCCTTAGCCTGGCCTGAACTCTCTTAAAATCTGGGACCCCATAGGGGATGTCAGACTGCCGGTTTTGGCTTGATCCCTGCTGGCAAGGCAAAGATAGGGCTGAAACCAGCAGTCGACATCCCCTGAGGGATGTAGCAGTGCGCAAAGCTGAGGCGACTGGGGAGGAACCTGAGCCCAGGCAGGGCACTGTGCCACTCCTGCTCAATCCAGCCCACTGCGCCTGCCACTGTCACTGCTCTGTAGCGCTGCTGCGGAGACAGGAGAGGGTCCTGCCACCTCAGCTGCACTAGCCAGCTGTGAGCCTAGTGGCATTCCCACTGTGGGAGCGGACTTACCACCAAGGGGCAGCTTCTGCATTGAGTGTCTGCCTCCTGGTGGTCAGTGCACGTCATAGTGACTGGTCGACTGGCAATTCAGTTGACCAGTTGTAACTGTCACTTAGGCTTTTATATATATATATTGGTATAAATGGAGTGTACACCAAAGAATTGATGATTGCCCATCAAACTCTTTTTTACCAGAAGTACTCTGATCTTAGAGGGGAATGAGTCTGTTCTCTGATCTCAGCTTACACTATTGTCTATTGCTGAACTATTTCCTTTTGAATTATCTAAAGACTTACTTCATTACAGGAAGCATTACTATTTTGTTATATGTCTAGTCTCAAATGACACATCTATAGTCCCTTTAAGATTCTCCTAATTCTACTTCTAGAGAACTAAAAACTTGGCATTTATTATGTTAAAGGTGATTTGTATCTCTTTTGTTTTTATATAATAACTAGCGGCCCAGTGCACAGATTCATGCACCAGTGGGGTCCCTTGACCTGGCCTGTGGGAATCTTGCTGAAATTGGCTCTCCAATATCCCTGGAGGGGTCTGATTGTAAGAGGGTGGTTCTTGGGTGACACACCCTGGAATTGGGATCCCTCCTCTCTGGTTCCAGATGCATCATCCATGAACTGCTCCTGCATTGAGCATCTGCCCCCTGGTGGTCAGTGTGCATCATAGCTACTAGCTGGTGAGTTGGTTGTTAGGCTTTTACATATATATATATCCCCAAATTTTAAGTTTTTTCTTATAAGTACATGTATGTTCATGTTTTCAATTAATCCTTACATACTGAACACCTTTCATGACTGTGCATCATATATGAAATAAAAACTAGTTCAAAAATTTTAATATGGCCTCTGTTTGCCTAATTTTACCTACCTTCATACCCTTTGTCACCTTTTGATCTTCTTTAAGATCCCAGTGTTTTCTTCCCTTGGAACATCCCACAAGCTATTATGTTAGCTTGGAATGTTCTTGTCTCTTTCATTTCACATGGCTAACTTCTACTTATTATTCACTCTTCTTAATTATTTAAATATCATAAACTTAGAGAAGCCATGCTTGAACCTTTCTAAATTATTAACAAAGATTCATATTTTCCTTTATTTTCTTTCTTAATACCTGTAATTATACAATTTCCCCTATATGATTATTTGTTAAATGTCCTCCTTGTATATTATGCTATAAATTCCGTGGCAGATATTATGTCTTTTTTTGTCCACCACTGTATTCTCAGCAAGTATGTTTAAAACAGAGCAGACATTCAGTAAACATTTGTTGAACAATGAATTGGAAAGATTGAATAAAGTACAAAAGTTGAAAATAGAAGATAAGGGATTAACTCTGAAAGGAGGCCCTAGGGGATTGAGAGCATTAGATAGAAGATAAAGTGTATGTATATTAAAAAAATAAAATGATAGGTGATTACATCATAGCTATAGAAATTCAAAGGCTTGTTAGAATGTATGTCTTGAGAGTATATTAAATTGAGGTGGCTAAGAACGATTTCAAAGAAGTATAGTAACTGATGTATGGCTGGTTAACTCAGTGGTTAGAGACCTGGCCCCCTGACCTAGGAGTCATGGGATCAATTCCTGGTCAAGGGCATGTACCTCGGGTGTGGGTTGTGGCTTTGATTCTGGCTCCAGTTGGGGCAAGTGCATCGATATTTTTCTCTCTCTTCCCCTCTCTAAAAATTAATGGAAAAAATATCCTTGGGTGAGGATTAAAGTAACAAGTAATTGAGCCAGAGAGATGGCTAAATTTTACTATTAACTATAATTTTTTAAATTCATAAAAAGAGAAGGAATCATGATTTAACTTGTGCTATAGGTGGGATACTCTGTGGAGCAGATGTTGAGATAGAGTTAGAAGTACAAAAGATTTACTGGAGAGTAACACTGGTGAAAGGAAAAGGGAGAAAGATATATTGAGTAGGGGGAGCGAGCCATCAGTTTGCAGGTTTGACAAAGCTTCTATCATTCCTTGATCATTCTTGGCTGAGGAAGGGTGGGAGTAGGTGGAGGGGGAAAAGGAGAAGAGATTGCCCTGAAAATAGTATAACTTTAGCTTGAAAGCTGAGAGAGTCCAGAAGAAGTTTACAGCTAAAGGCTGTCAGGTAATTACATGCCTTGCAGTTGAGCAATGAGTTCTTTCTTATAGGTATGTCTGAGCAGTGCACCTTGATTACCATACATTATAGGATGTCAACTTAATCCAAATTAATCTATAAATTTAATGAATGATTTTTTGACAAGCTCAACAAGCTTTTTCTAATTATTTGGATAATGAAAATTTCACATTTAGCTAAGTCAAGGATGTGCTCTATTATATACTAGAGGCCTAGTGCACAAATTTGTGCATGAGTTGGGTCCCTCGGCTTGGGCGATGATTGGGGCCAATAGGGACCATCTTGCCCAGTCCCGGTTAGGGCTGGCAGGTAAAGGAGGGATGAGGCGGGAGACTGGCTGACAGCAAGGGAGGGGCCACGGGAGGGCTCCAGGGTGTGCTTAGTCCTCTCGCCCAGTCCCAATCGGCCGGACCCCAGCAGCAAGCTAACTTACCAGTTGGAGCATCTGTCACCTGGAGGTCAATGCATGTCATAGTGAGTGGTCAAACGGTCAACCAATCTGTCAGATACTTAGCATATTATGCTTTAATATATAGGATTAAGATAGTCTATAAGATGATGGCATACAAAAACATGGCACTGGTGTAGTCAAAGACAGAGACCAATTGAAGAAGTCAGAACTAGAGTCACATATAAATGGAAATGTGAAGATATGATAATGGTGACATCCATCAAAAATCAATGGAAGGGCAGAAGTAGAATTATAGAGAAAAATTAGTTTGTCACTTGGAGAAAAGCAAGCTAGATTCCCCCTTACACCATAAATATGAATGTATTACAAAGAAAATAAAGACCTAAATATGATTCTCTGGAGAGAGCAATAAACTGTAAAACAAAGAGAAGAAAACATAGAGTATCTTTGTGATGCTGAAATGCAAAATGAATTTTTAAACAAGACCCCAGGCACCAATGAGAGTAATCCATAAGTTTGGCTCAGTGGATAGAGCATCAGCCTGCAGACTAATGGATCCTGGGTTTGGTTTCCATTCTGGTCAAGGGCACATGCCCGGGTTGCGGGCTTGATCCCCAGTAGGGAGTGTGCAGTTTGCAGCTGATCTACAATTCTCCCCCATCATTGATGTTTCTATCTCTCCTTCTCCCTTCCTCTCTGAAATCAATAACAATATATTTAAAGGAGGGGGGGAGGGAGGGAGGAAGGGAGAAAGAGAAACAAGATTGTATCAATGAGTTAGGAGAGATAAATGGAAAAACCTGAGGAATTAAGTACACTCTGAAGAATATTCCTAGGATCAGGGCAGCTAAGTAAACCGAAAAGATATATATAATTTTGTTAGGAGATGTATCATTATGACTTACCTATCCAAAATATTTTCTCCTGTGTTTACTTCCTTTATTTAAAATACATATCCTTCAATAAATAAATAAATATATATATTTTAGTTCCAGACATTGTGCTCAGTGAAGGAAGTACAAAGAGAAATAAGATTGGGTCCTGGTCTCTAAAGAGCTCATAATGTAGGTAGGGAGACAGATGAGAAACTAAATAAAATGTTTTAATTCCTATTCTATAGGTAGTAACCAAGAGGCAACTACCTTTATTTATTTATTTTTTTAAATATATTTTATTGATGTTTTACAGAGAGGGAGAGGGATAGAAAGTCAGAAACATTGATGAGAGAGAGACATCGATCAGCCGCCTCCTGCATGCCCCGCACTGGAGATGTGCCCGCAACCAAGGTACATGCCCCTGACCGGAATCTAACCTGGGACCCTTCAGTCCGCAGGCCGACGCTCTATCCATTGAGCCAAACCGGTCTTGGCGGCAACTACCTTTATTACTCAGGTATTTGAGCAATGAAGAAAGTCATTCCAGGCCAAGGGAACAGCACTAACAACATCACTGGGCTTCAAAGGAGCATGGTGTGTTGGAAAATGTTAAGTCAGTAACCTGAAATGTTTGTTGAGAAAGTAGTCTATTGGGGTTATTTTAGTCTTTCCTTAATAGTACTGATAATGTTAACTTACTATCACCCTTGAAGGCAAAATCAAAGAAGATGAAGCACTGAAATGATGGATACATGTTAATGGTTAAGAAAGAGAAGCATGCTAGGCAGCACTGATGACTAATCTTGGAGTAATAACAAACACTATCACGGATTTAGATTGCAATCAGCTACATTGGTCAGGGAAGGTTTCATGAAAGTGGTAGGGCTTCATTTGATCATTCAAAAAATAGAGAACAGAGAACTGACTGTGCTTGGAGCAGGAGATTCAAAACTATTGTCTACTAAGGAACAGATAATTACAAAAATAAAGTAATGGATGCTATAATAGAAGCTAGCACAGGCTGATACGAGAAAACCTCAGAGAGGCTTTTGCTTTAGAGCAGGGAGGTCAGGGATGGACATCCAAAAGTACTGCATTTACTTTGATGGATTAGTAGAATTCCATCATGCGAAAAGGAGGGAAACACATTTTGTAATGCCTCAGTTTAAAGTGAACACACTTCTTTTAAGGAACATGAAATAGTTCAGGATGGCTGGATCAAAGGCTAGAAGGCACTGAAAGAAGTCTCTAAGGCAAATAGGAAGGGGTTTGATTGTGAAAAGCCTTTTACAGGATGTTAAGGAATATGGATTTTTATCCTGAAGACAATGTGGAAGTTGATGAAGATTTTAAAAAAAATATATTTTATTGATATTTTTACAGAAAGGGAGGGAGAGGGATAGTTAGAAACATCAATGAAAGAGAAACATCGATCAGCTGCCTTCTGCACGCCCCCTACTGGGGATGTGCCAGCAACCAAGGTACATGCCCTTGACCAGAATCGAACCTGGGACCTTTCAGTCCGCAGGCAGATGCTCTATCCACTGAACCAAACTGGTTTTGATGATGAAGATTTTAAGCAAGAATGTGACAAGATTTAGATTCAAGTTTCACAAAGATGTTAAAGGCAATGATGATGGCCCTGGCTGGTGAGACTCAGTTGGTTTAGCACTGTTCCATGCATGCATTAAAAGGTCACCAATTCAGCTCCTGTATGCAGCCCGACCAGATATGGAACCTGAAACCCTTTTAGTGTAAGATGATGCTCCAACCAACTGAACAACCCGATGAGGTCACTCCCAATTTTTAATTGTAAACTATCTATCATCTATCTATCTATCTATCTATCTATCTATCTATCTATCTATCTAAAAGCCTAAGTGACCATTCAACCGGTATGTATGATGCGCAATGACCACCAGGGGGCAGACGCTCTGACCAGTAGAGGAGGGAGCCCATTACCGTGTGGAATTGCCATAGGTTAAGTTGCTGCTGGGGCACTGTTGGCCCCAAATCTGTTTCACCTGCACCCTGGACTCAGATATCAGTTTTGACTTGATCCCTTTAGGCTAGGCCAAAGGACCTCTAGTTAAAGATATTTAAGAAGGTACAAAACAAAATCTATGATAATAAAAGTATAATATGCTAATTAGCCAGATGTCCTTCCAGATGACCTTCTGGACGAAGCTGGGGCTGCGAGGGAAGCCAGAAGAGGGAAGTCATGTTGAAGGGAAATTGGTTCTGGCAGCTGTGGGGAGGAAGACCTATTCTTGCACAAATTTCGTGTGCGGAGCCTCTAGTAAAAATATAAAATAAAAGATCACCGATTCAATTCCCAGCCAGGATACATGCTGGGGTTGGTTCAGGACCCTGGTCAGGATGCACATAGGAGGCAAATGAACGATGTTTCTCTCCCTCTCTCTCTCTCTTTGCATACAGGAGGCAAATGAACAATGTTTCTTTCTCTCCCTCTCCCTTTATCTCTTTCTACAATAAATGAAAACAAATTTTTTTAGAAAGGCAATGATGATGAAGGTAATTGAATATGAACTGATATAGGTTCAACCTAAGAGGCAGAGAGATTAAAAGGCTGTTGCTATTATTAGAGAAAATAAGAGAATATTTCAAACAAACACTAGTAGTGGTATTAAGAGAGAAGTATGTGTAAGGTTTGAGCTACCAGAGAAAGAAGTAAAAACATTCCCTGTGGAAATGATGTGAATAAATATTTGGAAAAGTGGAGGATAAGCATATCTGTTTACCTGGAGTATACAGTATTTGACAGTGGAATGATTGATTAGCTTTGGCCGTCTGGAGTGAATGGTCAGAGTTATGGAACAGTGAGAAGGTTGAAAAGGTTGGTGGACTAAGCCAATGACAATGCTATTAAACAAATAGGATATTACCTTTTCCCTAGTAATATTAAATTTATAAATTATTTTTATTGCAGTAAAATATACATGTGTCATTTTAACTATTTTTGAGTGTGCAGTTCAACGACATTAAGTACATTCATATTGTTGTGAACCATCAACATAGCCTATCTCCAGAACTTTTTCATTAACTCAAATTAAACTTTTTTACCAATTAAAAAATAACTCAATTCTTCCCCACCCCTCCTACCCCTAGTAACTACCATTCTTTTTTGTCTCTAGGAGTTTGGCTACTCTAAGTGGTACCTCACATGAAGAGAAATCATATATAATATTTGTTCTTTTGTGTTTGGCTTACTTCGCATAGCTAAAAATTGCTTTATTCACCACGCTAGTTATTCCGTAGCCGGATTTTAATTTGTATCAAATACTCACTATATGCTGCATTTGGAAACAAATATCTAGCTTTCCTTCCTTGATAATTTTTCCCCACTTACTGCCTTCGGACACTTCAGGAAATTACAAATTTATCATTCTTCACGACAATTTAGGATGTGTCATAAAAAACTTTTTATTGGTCTACTTCCTCCAAGTGTCTATAATTGTGAATTGTTTTGTTTACGGGCACTGGACCTTTTGTCGGATTCCACCTAGCACACTGACGGTAGCATGCAACAGCACAACAACTCTGGGCAGGAATGAGACTTATCTGACCCCCTCAGGAGAAGGGACGTTTATTCGGGATGCCGATACGAATCGAAGGCTCTCTCTTTTGAAGCTCCGTAACTGGGACTGAATCACTCTAAAGGGATGAAAGACACAAACACGTTTCTTAACGACAGCTAGGGGGTAAGCCCTAAAGTTTCAGGTCGTTGCCAACTATTTTGAGAACTGTCCAGGTTTTCTCACCTTTCATTTGAAGCAAGCATCCCTAGGTTATTAGTGCTCTGCCAACAACAAGTCGAGGAACTTTGGACAAGACACTACTCCTCTGGAAGTCTCAGTGGGTTAATTAGACCAGCCTGCGCTTCCCAAGCCACAGCCCAGCACGCAGAGACTGTGTGACAGTGCAGGGCACAAGTAACCCGAAGACACCCACAGCGCAGCCCCGAGGGAACCCACCGGCAAACACGGGCGGGGAGGCCCTCGAGGAGCGCTCCAGGCCCCCAGTTCCTTCCAGCTGACGCGCCACGGCCGTGTCGAAGACGAGCTGAGGCTCCTGATGTTTCTGAAATCATCGATCTTTTCCTCCTAGTAAAAAAAAATAAACTATTTATTCCTTAAGAGGACTAAAGCGTAAAAAGGCACAAAAGCCGCAAAGGCGCCAAAGCTCAAACTACCGCACTCCCGCCCCACAGTTTCGCCCTCCGCGAGTCCTACGTGTCTTCCCAGCAGGCTCCGGGTCATCGCGAGACTCTCTAAATTCTCGCGAGAGTTACCGGCAGCCATCTTCTTGGGGGTGCTGGGAGCGGGGAAGACCCCCTCAATCGTTCCCATTGAGCTGCTCTTCGTCGTCGCTTTCTTCATTTTGCCTTCTTCTGCGTTTCCGACAAGCAACTGGTCCCCAGGCCGAGAGGAAGCCCGGGTCTGGGCGCGTGTCACGCTCCCGGTTCCGAAAGCTTAGCTGAGGTGGAGGGAAGGGGGAGGGCTCCGGCAAGCCGTTGCTGCCTCAGCCCGGGCCGGGGTCCGGGGAGGGGGGAGCTCCTGGCACCCCGTGGGCTCACGGCCTGCGGCGGTCCCCGCGGAGCTGTTCGCCGACCCGGCTCGCGGGAACCTGCCACCGGCGCCTCCCACAGCGGCGACCCACGCGGGCGGCGCGCGGAGGAGGGGGCGGGGGCGGCGGCGGCGGCTGTAGCGGCCGCGACCTGGGCGGGCGGCGGAGAGTGACGGGCCTGGGGGCCGCTGTGGATGGTTTCTAAAATGATCATTGAAAACTTCGAGGCACTGAAGTCCTGGCTCAGCAAGACTCTCGAGCCCATGTGAGTATCCGGGGCTCTCTCCTTGCAGGGAGGGAGGGAGGTGGGAGGTTGGCGGGCACCGACCCGTGCAGTTGCCCCAAATGCTTGCGGTGGAGGCCGAAGCGGTGAGCGGAGGTCTCCGGGCTCCTGTGTTTTCTCCTCCGCTTCTGTCCTCGTTCCCAGGCTCTGCATTTCCCGGGGAGCCTGTACCGTATCGCTAAGTTGGTCCTTGAACCGCTGTCTCCTGTTCTTGTCTTCACGTTGTAGGTGGATCGATCCCCAACCTACACACACACACACACACACACACACACACACACACACACACACACA
>JAAGEH010000012.1:51399545-51414545 GCA_011751065.1 Lasiurus cinereus | reverse complement strand
TGCTTTGTAGAGATTAAGGGGGCAAGAATGGAAGCAAGGAGACCATTGTGAAGGGCATTGTAGGCAGAGATGTAGGTAATTTGCAGTAGAGTGATAATGGAGACAGAACTAAATATATTTTAGAAGTAGATTTGATAGGACTTGCTGATGGATTTTATGTGGGAGATGTGGGAAAGGAAAGTCAGGATGATGACTAAGAAGTTAGCCTAAGCAACTGGATGGGTGATGTAGAGAAGGCTGGGAGGGTAAGATGGTTGGTTACATCTAAGTGAGATGTCAAATAGGTAGGTGGATATATGACTCTAGAGCTTAGGCCAGGACTAGAGAAATTTGGAATCATATAGATGATATTTAAAGCCATGGAATTGTGGGAGATTTCCTAGGAAAATGGGTAGATACGCAAGAGAAGAGAGCCCAGGTCTGTGGTAGGAAGAAAATGGAATATGTGTCACTGAAGGAATATATGACAAGAGGCAAGTTATGAACTTGATGGGATGCTGCAGAATGGGTGAAAAAGATGGCAGCAGATATGTGACCCTTTGATATGGCAAGTTAGATGTCATTGGTGATCTTAGCAAAAATAGTTTTACTGGAGTGGGATGGAACAGACTGAAGCCCTATTTCAGGGATTTGGAAGGAGAGTGAGCCTCAGTGTTGTATAGTGGTTGAGAGGGAGAACTGTGGAGCTAGAATAGCTGGATTTGAGTTCTGCCTCTGGCACTTACCAGCTGTATAACATTGAGTAAGTTGCTTAACTCAGAGCCTCTGTTTCTTCACCTCTAAATTGGAGAAAATAATGAATATGTGTTACCAAATCTTTGAATACTGCCTGGTTTATAATTAACACTGTTTTAGGTGAACAGAAAACTTTAAAAAATGTAAAATGAGTCAAAATAGTATTCTTTTTAAGCCTCCAGTTTTTGAATTACTTAACTTCACTGCCATTTCCCTTCCCCCCCACCCCACTAAGCTAAAATTATAGTTTTCTTAGTGTTTATGCTTATATATTTTTCTTTTTTAAAAACATGTATTTTTATTGATTTCAGAGAGAAAGGGAAAGGGAGAGAGAGAAACATTAATGATGAGAGAATAATTGATCGGCTGCCTCCTGCACGCCCCCTACTGGGATGTGCCCTTGACGGGAATTGAACCTAGAACCCTTCAGTCTACAGTCCCACGCTCTGTCCACTGAGCCAAACCAGTCAAGACTATAATTTTTCTTTAGTTTTAACAAAGCGTAATCCAGGTATCATGTAGCCTACTCAGATGACTAGCACTACAGTTGTTACTTTTGGAATAAATAAGGTACTGCACTAGTAGGAATTGGGATTGATCCTTCTATAATGTACATTGATGTGGTAAAATTAAGTCCTTATCCAAGTTTTTGTCCCTTTAATTGTATTTCAGATGAATTCTTTTAGATGATGACCTTTAAAGCTCCAATTATTTAAGACCTATGGTTTCTAACCTTGATTTTGTGAAACTTTAGAATGGGTTCATGATCTGGAGGGATTTTTTGCTTTATTTTAAAGTTGTATAATTGCTAAATAGCATCAGTTTGAGGGAGGAACATTTGAAGAAGAGTTAAGTGTAAGATGTAACTCAAATTTGTATAGAACTTTTTAGGTACTTGTACTAGTAAGGCATCTCATGGTTTTGGACTTTGCCTCCCATTTTGAATGTATTTGTCCAGGAAACATTTATTGATTATTTAATCTCCTCTGTGTTAAACAATGTGTTAGATATTGGGAAAATAGTAGGAAACAAGATGTGAAATGACTATCTTCATATTGTTTACCAGTTAGCAAAGAAGACAAATGTTGAACAAGTAATTACAAGTGTTGTGAAGTCCAGAATGTTGTCAAAATATACATTTGGGAGGTCAGGAAAGGCTTTCCTGTCATGGTGACATTAGATCTCAGCCTTCAAGAATGAAAGGCAATTTGCTTGGGTCAAAAGGATGGGAATGGAGAGCTATGAGAGCATTTTAGGTTTTAGAGAGCAGTTTGGATGAAGCCCTAAAGTGAAAGAGAATGTGTCTTGTAGGAAATTGAAAAAAAGCAAGGGGAAGAATACTATTGGGTAGCACCAGAAAGAGGAGCCAGATCACATGACTTTTTTGAGTCATGTTAAGGATTTTGGATGTCACTGAAAGATAATAGGAAACCAGTGACGGGTTTTAAGGCAGGAGAATTTTCATATTTATATTTAAAACAAAAATAGCCTTATTGCCGTTTCAGCATGAAATAAAATTCAGTAAATCTACATTTTATTTTATTTGTAGGTGTATCAGGATTCTGAGTTTTTCATTATTGAAAGTGTAGGTGTTAAAATTGACATCTTGAAATACTTAAAATTGATGTTTTGTTCTCTCAAACATTTGCTTAATCATACTTGCTAATAATAAAATAAAATTAGATCTAGTCTTTCCTTTGATAGTGTGAAGAAAAATCTTTTTTTTATGTTCAAGTTTTCTGTTTTTGTTTTTAAACAGAAAAGGTTTTCTACTGTTTTAAAACATTTTTGTGAGTTTACATATCACTAAATATGGAACTTTTATAAAATCATGAACTTTTTTGCTGAAGAGAAACCTCAAGATCTAATCAAACTCAATTTTTCAGAAGATAAAA
Source organism: Lasiurus cinereus (assembly GCA_011751065.1). Taxonomy (NCBI): domain Eukaryota; kingdom Metazoa; phylum Chordata; class Mammalia; order Chiroptera; family Vespertilionidae; genus Lasiurus; species Lasiurus cinereus. The sequence continues at coordinate 51,411,915 of JAAGEH010000012.1, read as the reverse complement.
TTGAAAGGGAGACATTTAATTATGGACCCAGATTTTGTGAGTTTAGTAGTAAAGAACAGAATGCTTAAATTTGTGCTCCTGCTAAGTACTCCTCTGAAGATAGTGTGTTGTGTGGTGAAAAGAAAGTAAGTTTTGAGTTAACATATACCAGTATTCAAATCTTAGTTTTGCCACTTACTAACTGATTTTCTTATTAGTATAATAGGGAGAATTGTACTTGTTTCTTTCTGTAGTTGAAAGAATTGAATGTGGCACATTTTTTTAGAGCCTAGTCCTTTCCTCCTTCCTTAAATACTGGTTGATTAAACACAAATAGGTTACATTTCTATTGCTACTGTTACTATTATCACTATCATTGCTACTGGCACTACCACATCACATTTGTATTCATTGATACATTTTCTATTACCACCGAGTTCTATGTGGTAAGCATTGTTTACCTCCATTTGAGGTCCTGAAGCACAAAGTCAAGATAAATTGCCTAGAGTCACAGAGTTAGCTATAGCATGTAACTAAACAATGATTTAAACTAAAGCTTTTAGACTGGAGTCATGTTTTTAATTTACTACTATGCTGTACTTTGCTATTAACTGTTTTCTATTTTTTATTATAACATTTTCATAGTGATAGCTGCTATTGTAAAGGAACAAGTTCTGAGGCATCATGGTTATCAGTGCTTTACACTTATTTTAAGAAATAAGCCTTTTAGGAATTTTTGTAGTCTTTCCCCTTTCACCCACACTTGTTACAGTACCTTTCTCACCACATTAAAATATATTTTTGTTCCTGTTTCTCAGGAAGAACTGAAAGGTGATCATTTTACTCAGGAACTTAAACCGTTTCCTTCCTTTGATCTTTCTCTTTCTACAGACTCCTTTCATTCTTTAAGGAAGAAAAACTCAGTAACAATAGCAGCAAAAACAAAAAATAAATCATACTTTTCCTCTAGACATTGTATCCTCGTTTTCTTTTCTTTTTAGAAGTGAACCTTGAGAAATAGTAATCTTGAATTTTTCACTCATTTGCCTCCAACCATTTACTTCTTAATGCTTTTCAATATAGCTTCTTTCTATTTATATTCAAGCAGAATTGCTAACCTCAGTGTTACCAATGGTTTATATTGACTAAATGTAAAGATTTTATAAACTTTATGTTCTTTGACCTGTATTTATAACATTAGAAAATATTGATGCTGCTTTTTTTTTTTTTTAACTTTTGAGGTGTTGATTCCCTAATACTTCGGTTTTCTTTTTTTCTCAAATCAGTTCTAGTCCCTTTAAGTTTTTTTCTTGCCTTTTATATGTATTTTGCAAGTTCTGTTTTCATGACTTTTTTTTTTTTCAACCATTTCTGCTCTTGCTATTTCATTCACATTCATTCCCATGGATGGTTTCTATTATAATTTGTGGCAGTTGTTCTTAAAATTTTTTGTGTGTATATTGTACATTCTTTGAAAGTTTAATTAAGGAGTTCCTTCTTAAGATGTTGCATATATATTTCATACGCATTTGCCTTGAATATCTGAGCTTTGCCAAAAGAGCCTCTGCTTTATGCAATTATTTCTCATATTTATGTTTGACTTAACCACTGACCACTTTTCAAAGCCTTAAGCTCTTATTTACCATTTTAGCTGTTTATCTACCTAGTTCTTTTATCTGAACTTCAAACTATATTTCTGAAAATAAATGTTATCTGAATTAAATTACTTTCATTTCATTTTTCCAAATTATTCGGATGTTGACATAAGGAAGGTCCAAACCTCTAGATGATTTTTAGTTTTAAAAGAGATTGAGTCAAGCCAGTGATAGTGCCAGGAAGCAAGATCTGAAATGCTCTGAGGATAACAGTTTTGCAGTTTCTTTTATACATTAGGAATTAGAGAATGGAAGGAAGATAACATAAAAGTGGGCAAAAGCAAGGTATGAGGTAATAAAGATTCTGTGCTCCCTTGGTTTTGTTAATCTAGATGCACAAGAATAATGAATAGGGCTTGCTCAAAAACCTTTTACAAATGAAGTTCTATGTTCAGATGTGACTACTCACCATGACCTACCTTGTTAGGAATGTATCCTATCTAATAAAGCGGGAATATGCTAATTGACCATCACTCCATCATAAAGATGGCTGCACCCACAGCTGAAGCCAAGTTTCCATAAGGAGCCTTAATGAGCAATCATCAGGGACCTGAGGCCATGCCCCCTACCAGGTGGGGCTTGACAGGGTACTTCAGGCCACACTCCCACCCTAGGACCAGGCCAGGGGACCTCAGACTGCTCCCAGCCCAGTAGGGCTTGACAGGGGACCTCAGACGACGCACTCTGCCCCAACATCAGGCCAGGGGACCTGAGGCTGGGCCCCCTGCCTGGCTGGGGTTGACAGGGGACCTCAGGCCATGCTCCCCACCCAGCAACCCAGCGGAGTTTGACAGAGGACCTCAAGGTGCACCCCCATTGCTGGGTCAGGGAAACTCAGGCTGCATTCCCCACCCAGCACCAGGCTGGGGAACCTCAGACTCCACCCCCTGCCTGGTGGGGCTTCACGAGGGACCTCAGGCTGTGCCTCCACCCCAGTGCCAAGCAGGGGACCTGAGGCCATGCCCCTCGCCCAGCAGGGCTTGATGGGGGACCTCAAGGTGCACTTCCCATCCTGGTGCTGGGCTAGGATACCTCAGGCCGTGCACCCTACCAGGTGGGGCTTGACAGAGGACTTCAGGCTCTGCTCCCTACCCTGGCAGCAGGCTGGGACACCTCAGGCTGCACCCCCTGCCCCAGCACTGGGCAAGGGGACCTGAGGCTACACCCTCCCCCTCTCCCCCCTTGCCTGGCTGGACTTGACAGGGGAATTCAGGCTGCACCCCCACCTGGCAGAGCTTGACAGGGGACCTAAGGCCTTACCCCCTGCCCAGCACTGGGCCAGGAGACCTGAGACTGCGTCCCCCTGCCTGGTGGGGCTTGACAGGAGACCTCAGGGCACACCCCCAACCCTGGTCTGGGCTAGAGGACCTGAAGTTATGCCCCCTGCCGGGCAGGGCTTGACAAGGGTGGGACTGACTGGGTCTGGATCTAGCCCAGTTGTTGTTGGTGGTGGTGGTGGGGGGAGGCGGCTGGGTCTGGATCTCAGTGCGATTTGAGACGCATGTGGGAGGGCAGGGACTTGATTCTGGGTCCCATGGTGTGCCCCAGACTTTGACGGGGAAGCTTTTCATATACATTTTACTAATTTTCTTTTCATCTCTGACACTTCTATTATGGAGAAAGGGCAAATAGCGATATTAAATTATTTCCTCTAATTAATTCCCTTTTAATGTGCATGGATTTCATGCAATGGGTCATTAGTGATTAGATAAATCTGTGAATTTACTTTAAATCACTAAACTTGTACATTTTATTTTAGAACCCTCCTTTTGTCACAGTTTCTTCATTTGGTTATCAGTCAATCCAAAGGATGACCAGCCTTTTGGTCAGATTGTGTAGTTTCACAGTACTAGGAAGGCTCATTCCTAAGGAAGTCTCATTATCTATGTTGTCTTATTGAAATGGTGAATTGTTGGGGATGGGGCAATACTCTAAGAATGGGATGTGAGTTGAGGCTGAATTTTCTCTAAAGAGAAGGATAGGAAAATGGAAGGGCATGTAAATGGAAGGCAGTCAAGTCTTATGGCTTTTGTTGTGAAAAACACCCTGAAGTATTTCTGTCCTATGTAATAACATTATCTGAATTTTTGCCATCTGTCTCATTTTTCTGTATTTTGCATCTAGTATAACATTTACATAAGCCATAAAAAGACTATTAAAATTATCTTCTACATCTTTGGTAATCATGAAGAGTTGAAGTATATAGAAAAACCCAAAGGATAACTATAACTATTATTATTATTAATGTTATTAGCAGATAGGTAAAGGGAATCAAACAAAATGGTTTCAGAGTTCAACATCAGTCTGTAGGTTTACATGCTTGTTGGTTGATATCTCAGGATAGCTGTCTACCTCTAATGTCAGTGGCTTACATCTTAGAGGAGTTTTTGATATTGTAGGCAGAGATGAGTGTTAGAGACAGGGGTAGATGTTTATTCATGATTAGGTCCCATTATGTCTCCTTTTTGATAAGGTCCCATCCAAAGGTTAGAGAATCTTTGATGTCCTTTTCAATAAGGAAAATCTTCAGGTGGTAGAAAATGCTGTGTGTGTGTGTGTGTGTGTGTGTGTGTGTGTGTGTGTGTGTGAATTCTATCGATTTTTAGAAAGAGTGGAAGGGAGAGGGAAAGACAGACAGAGAAACATTGATGTGAGAGAGACACATCAATTGGTTGCCTCCCACATGTGCTCTTGACCAGGCCTGGGGATTGAACCTGCAACCAAGGTATGGGCCCTTTGTCAAAATTAAACTTGGGACCCTTTGGTTTGTGGGCTGACATTCTAAGCACTGAGCAAAACCGGCCAAGGTTCAGATAGGTTTTTGATTTCTTCCTCTCTTCTTCCAGTATTCCCACTATGCAAATGTCGGTACCTTGAAATTGGTACCCAGAGGCTCCTTACACTACCTTCATATCTTTAGATTCTTTTTTCTTGCTGCTGTTCTGATGGAATGTTTTTTGCTTCCTTATATTCCAAATTCTTGATTTGGTTCTCCACGTCCTCTATTCTAATATTAAGCCCCTGTAAATTATTTATTTCAGTTAGTATATGTTTCATTTTTGACTGGTCCTTTGGTATGTTGATATTACCACTATGTTCTCATTAAATTCCTTATAACCATTGTTTTGAACTCTATATCTCGTAGTTTTCTTGCGTCTTTCATGTAGTTCTTTTTCTAGAGATTTCTCCTGTTCTTTCATTTGTGACATCTGTTTTTGTCTCTGCATTGTAGCTGCTTCCCTGTATTTGTTTGTCTGAATAAGGTAGATTTGCTATGTCTCCTGGTAGAGTTGCTTTGTGTAATAAGTAGCTTATAGGGCCCATGGCTCAGCCTCCCCAGTCACCTGAGCTGGGCATTCCAGGTGTGTCCCTATATGAGCTGTGTCCACTGTCCTATTGTAATTGAGCCTTGAATTATATTGGCATCTTTGGGAGGGATTGACCCCAAGTCAGTTGGTTGCTAGGATCAGCTGCAGCTATAACTGAAGAGCAGGAGCCTACCGTATGGGTCAGGACTTGCTTCAGTGGGGCTTTGGTGCTCAATGAGTCCTCATGAGTGTGTCACTCATGGAGATGGTAGTGTTGTAATCCAATGAGATTGAAGTTGACCACCTGGTACACTGGGTCTGAGGCCTTCCAGGAGGTGCAAAGTAGCCTTTGCCTGTGCCCTGCTTGGGACTACTCAGCATGAGCTACAAGCAATCTGTACATGGCTGCTACTTGTGTTGAGCTTGAAGGTACCCAGGAAAAGCCAACCTGTGAACCAAGGCTGGCTGCTGCTAGTGCCAGGCCTGGGGCCACTTATTGAGAGGTAACAGGTATGCAGATACTAACTGTTGCTTGTTTGAGAGATTGTAGTGTTTTTATCTACTTTTGGAATCAATGCTGGCTTTATAAAATGAGCTTGGGAGTGTTCTCTGCTCTTGTGGTTTCTTGGAGTAGTTTAGAATAGGTGTTCTTTGAATGTTTGGTAAAATGCATCTCTGAAGCCATACAGGTTTAGAATAGGTGTTCTTTGAACGATTGGTAAAATTCATCTCTGAAGCCATATTGGTGTTTTTTTTAATTAAATCTTTATTATTCAGATTATTACATTTGTTTCTCTTTTTTCCCCTCCATAGCTCCCCTCCACCCAGCTCCCACCCTTCCCTCTACCCTTACCTCCCTCCCGTTGACCTTATCCATAGGTGTATGATTTTTGTCCAGTCTCTCCCTGTATACCCCTCACCCTTTTCCCCCTGAGAATTATCAGTCTACTCCCTTTCTGTGCTCCTGATTCTATTATATTCACCAGTTTATTCTGTTGATCAAATTTTTAATTCACTTAATTTTTAGATTCACTTGTTAATAGATATGTATTGGTTGTTCATAATTTTTTGTCTTTTACCTTTTTCTTCTTCCGCTTCTAAAAGAGTACCTTTCAGCATTTCATATAATACTGGTTTGGAGTTGATGAACTCCTTTAGCTTTGTCTTATCTGTGAAGCTCTTTATCTGCCCTACAGTATTCTTGGATTCAGACCCTTCTCTTGCATGACTTTGTTTATTTAATTTCATTTGCTTCTGGCCCTCATATGAGTTTCTGTTGAGAAATCAGTCGCTAGTCTGATGGGAGTTCCTTTATAGGTAACCTTCTTTCTCTCTCTGGCTGCTTTTAAGATTTTTATTTTGTTGTTGGTGTCTGTCAATTTAATTATAGTGTGCCTTGGTTTGTCGGTCTATTGGGGTTCATTTTGCTTGGGACTCTGAGCTCCTTGGATTTGGGTGAGTTTTTTCTTCCCTATATCAGGGAAGTTTTCTGTCATTATTTCCTCAAACAGGTTTTCTATTTCTTGCTCAGTTTCCTCTCCTTCTGAAACCCCTATTATGTCATTATTGTTTTGTTTTGTGTTGTCCCAATATTCCCTTAGGCTCTCCTCCTGGTTTTTAATTTTTTTTTTCTTGAAGCTTCTTTACTTGGGTATTTTTTCAACTTGTCTTCCAGCTTACTGTTGTGGTCCTCTGCTTTGTCTAGTCTACTCTTAATGCTTTCTTTACAGCAGCGATGTCATTTTTCATTTCTTCTTGGTTCTTCATTTCCTCTTGGTTCTTACTCATATTGTCAAATTTGTCTTCCATTCTTTTCAGCCAGCTTATGACTATTTCTCTGAATTCTTTTTCTTACAGGTTGCTTGTCTCTATTTCATTTACTTTCTTTTCTGGTGATGCCTGTTTTTTTTTCATATTGCCGCTGTTAGTCTAATGAGTTTGCAGACCACTGGCCTGGGATAGTACTATACATTATTGTAGACTTTATAAACATTGTACACTTAAGTTACATTAAATTTACAAAAAAACATTTTTTCTATGATATATCTTGCCTTACTGTATCTTTTTCACTCTATAAACTTCTGTTTTTTAACTTACTTGCTTCTATCTAATATTTAGCATAAAACATAAATACATTTTATAGAATTCTTTATATGTATATTATTGTAATTTTTTTATTACTACATTTTAAGCTTTTTTGTTAAAAACTAAGACATGGCTACACACATTAGTCTAGGCCTACACAGTGTTAAGATCATCAGGTCCACTTTTTTCCATCTCTTTTTGTTATCCCACTAAAAGGTCTGTAGGGGAAATAATCATGGTGCTATCATCTCTATGATACTATGCCTTATTCTGGAATACCTCCAAAGGACTTGCCTGAATCTTGTTTAGTAGGTATTACTGTTTTCAGAAATGTTTGTGATGGCTTGCTTGCTTTTTGTTGTTATTTCCTATCATAGATTTGCTTATAAGCAAATACTGTGACATGAATATTTCTCTCTATTAATGATAACCTTTCACTGTTGGGGCTCCATAAGGAGCTTGTAGAGATGTGGAAAAGTTTATGCTAAACCCTTCACTGAGTTTTTTTGAGGGTTCATCTTTTTATTTTTCTTAAGTTTTTCTATTCTTTTGCCTCTTCTTTATGCATTCCTATTCAATTTCCAACAAATCTTTATTAGTCAATTCCTCAGGAATCACTTATAGGAGCTCCTTAATGCCATCCTCTTTCACAACCAAGTTAAAGTTGTTTTCTATCTCAACAATAGCATTGTTAAATTTTGCAAACTTTTTTTTTTTTTAACTAGATGCATGAAATTCATTCATGGGGCTTGGCCCTCACAGTTCCTTGCAGTCCCTGCCAGCCCTTGCAGCCCCTCACAACCCCTCGCAGCCCCGGCTTTGTTCAGACAGTCGTCTGCCTGTTTGGTCTAAATAGCATATTAGCTCTTTATTATATAGGATAATAGAAAGCTTATTTAGAAAGTTAAAGAACTAAAAGTGAGCTGTGGAAGAAATGGGCTCAATAAACAAGTGACAGAGACAAAGGAAGGAGCCCTGAAATTTAACAGAAATAAGAGAGGGATGGGGAAAGGAGCTGGCATGCTTCCAAGAGGGAGAGCTGAATTTTACATTTGTCCTTGGACGTTATAGCTACAAAGCTACTAGGCAATAGACATTTTTCAACTCTGTTACAATCTTTTTTTTTTTTTTTTACATTTTATTGATTTTTACAGAGATGAAGGAAGAGGAATAGAAAGTTAGAAACATCAATGATCAATGAGAGACATCGATCAGCTGCCTCTTGCACACCCCCTACTGGGGATGTGCCCGCAACCAAGGTACATGCCCTTGACCGGAATAGAACCTGGGACCTTTCAGTCCACAGACTGACGCTCTATCCACTGAGCCAAAACAGTTTTGGCCTGTTACAATCTTAAGAGACTACCATTGTATATGTAGTCCATCAATGACCAAACATTATTATGGTTGCTGACTGTGTGTCTTTCTACCCTCTCCTGGCCTGTAGAGTTTATGCTGAGAAATCTGCTAATAGCCTAGTTTCAATGCCTTTGTAGGTTTATTATATTTTTTCCCCCCTCACTGCCTTTAACATTCATTTGTATCATTGGCTTTTGACAGTTCTAATATGATGTGCCTTGCAGAAGTTCTTTTTGTGTTGAGATAATAAGGTGTTCTTTTACCTTCATGGACTTGTATATCTAATTTTTTCCTCACGTTTGGAAGTTCTTGGTTATTCTTTCTTTGTATACTCTGGTCCCTTCTCCTTCTGGGATACCTATTAGTCTTATGTTGGCTTTTCTCATGGAGTGATCTTTCTCATAGGGTTTCTTTGCTTTGAAAAATTGTTAGTTCTCTCCTCTTTCACCTGAGTCCTTTCTATATTTCTGTCCTCCAGCTTACTAATTCTCTATTCCATATGATATGTCCTATTTCCAATGCATTGTAATGTATTTTAAAATCTCATTCATTTATTGAGTTCTTCAGCTCCAGAATTACTGTTTGTTTCTCAGAATTTCAATTTCTTTGTTAAAGTATTTCTTCCGTGCATTACTTTTATTCCTGAGATCATTGTTTTACCTTTTGGAGTTTTCTTTTAGCTAGTTGAATTTCTTCAAACAGCTAATTTCTTTCTTTTTATTTTTTTGTAACAGCTTTTTAAAAAAAATCAGATAGATTGTAGTATTTCATGTTTCTGGGTTTGCTTGATGGAAAAATATTTTATGTCAATACTGTATTACCGTGATTTATGGTGTTTGATGAGAAATGCCTTTTGTTTAGTGAACACTTTTCTTGTTTAGGCAAGACCTGTGAAGTTTGATTCTAATAGTTCAACAAGTTGGTGCTTAGGAGCCCTCCTTTTGTTTTCTAGAGAGTGGTGCTATAAGAAGTTAATGTTCTTTTCTCACTAAAGCTGACTTGCTTCTAAGTTTGGGAGTGGGTACATTAAAAAAACAAAAAAAGGTAAAGCGTGGTGGTAAATCCCCCGGGAAAGGAGTGTACTTAGCATTTGGGTTTTCTAATGTGCCCACAATTCAGTAGGGGGATCATCAAGTGGAGGGGTCCCAGAGATCTGTGAATGGTCCTCTTGCTTTTGGGGGCAGATAATGGGAAGACAGTTTCCTTCAGTTCTCTTTGTCTACTTCTCTTTCCCTTCCCCTGTCACTGTAGTCTTCCTTCAGGGAGACCAGCTGTAGTGCTCATGACCATGCAGACCCCCACTCACAGCCTTTACCCTCCACTTCTCTGCCAGGAAGGTTATTGTGGCTCACAGCTGTACTGGCCAACACCTTCCCTGCCATCAGTTACGGGCTTCCTGCTTGTGTGCAGTCCAGTCCACCCCACTTCCAGGTGCACAGATGATTGGATTTTTGGATATCCTGATATGTTGTGCCGAGGTTCTTTTACTTTTCTTTTTCAGTTAACAATATCTTACTAATTATAAATCAAAGGGAGAGTAAAAGGGAATAATAACTCATCCTTCTGTGGTGCTGATGTTTGTAATATAGCTTTAAATGCAACAAGTATGTTTAGCCCAATAACTTAGTACCTTTTGGGGGCATTTTATAAGGAATTGTCAACATGACTGTTGTTATATGTTTATATTATTTTTCTTAATGATATCTTGAGTATTTATTTACCTTTTTAAAAAGTTTACTTGTTTATAACAGGCAGACTGTGAAAAAGATAGAGTCATTTTTGAAGACTTAATAAACTTTTTTTTTTTGAGTTTAACAAATTTATTGGTATTTAGTAAAGACATTCATTTCAGTTATTTCTCTCTCCCATCTTGACCATAGGCTAATATTTCGTTTGAGTCAAGAAAAGAATATGCAGGAGAGGGATTTTATTTTAACAGTAAAATAGACAAAAATGAAAAGTTGGCCTACTTAAAGCAAGTTAAATTCATGTATCTTGATATCATTAAATCAAGTAGTTAAGAACTAATAGTTCTATATACATTTCCAAGAAGACTAATAAACTTTCATTGACCAGTCTCTGAAGTTTCTCCTGCACTCTGTCAAATGTGTTACATGTTTTGAAGCTTCTGATGACATTAAATGGCCGACAGTGGAAGAATAATTAAGTTCTCTTAGAAATTATGACTTCATTAGAAGCCCGGTACATGAAATTCGTGCACTTAATTGGTAGGGGGGGTGGTCCCTTCAGCCGGGCCTCCACTCTTTTGCAGTCCAGGACCCCTTGGGGGATGTCCGCCTAAGCCGGCAGTCAGACATCCCTCTCGCAGTCCGGGGCTCTTGCAGTCGGGGACCATTTGCTCCTTATTGCCCACCTGCTGTGGAGGAGGGAGAGGCTCCTACCACTGCCACTGTGCTTTCCAGCCATGAGCCCTGTTTCTGGCTGAGTGGTGCTTCCCCTGTGGTAGTGCACTGACCATAGGGGGCAGCTCCTGCATTTAGCATCTGCTCCCTGGTGGTCAGCACGCATTATAGTGACCAGTCATTCCACCGTTTGTTCGATTTGCATATTAGGGTTTTATTATATAGAATAGGAAGAGGTTTTTGAATCCAGCTAGCTTTTGTTGGTATTACAATGTTAAAAAGAGGTTTTATTGTCATGCTGAAGTATTTGGACATTTTGTGGAATAAGTTATGGACAATGGGGAAGATTATTAAAGCAAAGCAGCAACTTGATCAGATCTCTAAGGATGATACTATGGTATGCAGAAGTTTGATTAGATAGCATTTTGGAGACAAGGAAGATTAGTGTTTTTTGTTTATTTTAACTCTAGTTTTTTTTTTTTTTAAAGGATGCTTTTGTTTTTAATTTTTGTTAATCCTAATGGATATTTTTCCCTGTATTTTCAGAGAGTTGAAGGGAGAGGGTGAGGGAGAATGAGGGGATTGGGAGAAAGAGAAACATCAATGTGAGAGAGACCTATTGGTTGCCTCCCACATGCGTCCTAACCAGGGCCAGGGATCAAGCCTACAATCGAGGTATGTACTGTTAACAAATTAAAACTGGGACCCTTCACTCGGCTGGCTGATGCTCTATCCACTGAGCCGAACTGGCTCAGCCTTAATCCTAGTTTTAAGAATGAGTTGTGTAATGCCTGAATTTGGACATTGTGAGGAAGGTAATATTCTTGGGACATATGTACCAAATATACATGAGAGCCATCTCTCAATCAGGATATAGGAGGAAAGAACAACTAGGAAGAACTTGTCAAAATGCTGGACACACTTTTATGGACTTGTGTTTGTATCGTAGATTTTTGAATTTGAACTCTTATTTTTGTCATAATTGGGTTAGACATAAACTGAGAGCTATATTTTATAATTTTTGGTTGATATGCCCTATGATTTAGTATGCCCTTATACAGTATATTGTGATAATTAGTAAGTACTTTGTAACACCTTGTGATAGGGTCTGGAGAAAAGGTAGACATAGTTATGTAGACAGACATGCACCAATAGTGATCATTTAACAGTGATAGAAATAAGGTGCAGATCTTAAGGTCTGGCAATTTAGGGAAACTATATAAAATGTTTCTTCTTTGCAGAATTTAGTTGATATTTAATTTTCCCAAAGGTTTAAGATTTTCTCATGAGTGTTCAGAAAAGGGGATTCTATGACTCCTGGAAAAGACCTAGAGGAAAAATTATTTTTATTATATAATTAGTTATTTTAGAGTTTAGTTAACTAAAAGTTCCTGGAAATGAGATGAGGGGCGGGAGTGCAATGATGGTGAAAGCTTGCCATTTTATTCTTTAAAATGACCCACTTTTTTTAGATCATATGGTTCAGTGCCTTTGTTTTAAAAATGAGAAAGCTGAAGCTTAGAGAAATAAAATGCTAACCCAGGATTACATAACTAATTAATGAAATAAGTTAAGACCAGACTAGAACTCTGAAAATCTCTGGGTTTTTGGAGTTCAGTCC
>JAAGEH010000012.1:51384696-51395700 GCA_011751065.1 Lasiurus cinereus | reverse complement strand
AGAGAGAGAGAGAGAGAGAGAGAGAGAGAGAGAGAGAGAGAGAGAGAAACATCAGTGATGAGAGAGAATCATTGATTGGCTGCCTCCTGCATGCTCCACACTGGGGATCGAGCTCACAATCTGGGCATGTGCCCTGACCGAGAATTGAACCCTGACCTTCTCCTGGTTCATAGGTTGCTGCTCAACCACTGAGCTATGCCGGCTGCTATTGAAACACATTTTTTCTTCCTAAAGTTTCCCTCACTTTTATTAAAGAAACTGCATTAAGTTTAGTCTTAATTTGGCTTGATTATTTGCGTAAACATAACAAGAATAGCAATCTATTTTGGTGAAATTTGATAAGAAATGTTCAGACTGAGCTTTAATCAGCCCCTCTGGGTGAAGGAGCCAATCCACAGTTTCCATCAGGTTTTGCCTGCCATACTTATTGGTTTGGGTAAATTCCTCAAATTCTTAAGTGCCTCAAAAGTATCTTGAGGTTCCTTTCTTGCCATCTTCTCAGGAAAGCAACCTTTGATCCTTACCTGGAAGGACCACATGAATAAGCAAGATACCGGGCTATTTTTCTAATGGGTTTTTATTAGCTTCTAAAGTCGATCTTAATTTCTTAAGGCTTTCTGATGACATACAGAGTCCAGGCATGTCTCTCAGACATGACATTCCAGTCAAAGTCTTGTTTAATAAAACCACAATTGGATCCCATACAAAAATGTGTATTGCCTTAAGTCATTCCTTTTTTTTTTTAAGACAAAAAGAGAACAAATGCTGTTTTTTATTTGAACATTTAAAAGTTTAGTACACACTTTTACTCACTATTGCTGAAATCTAACAAGCTTCCGTTAGAACTTATTTGAGGATCAAAAGATTAGAGCTAGAATGTTCAAGACATTCCAAAATTTTGAAAGAGTCAGGTCCCCCCTCCATCACCATAGCTGCCTCCCAAATCACAGCTCTTCCACAATCCTACTCCTGGGTACTTCTTTCAATGCTGGATTGTTGATTAATCCCTTATTTTTCTTCTACTTTTTCACTCAATGCCTCATGAAAGACTTAACTGCAATGGAAAGTTGAGAAAAGTTTTATAGGAATTTTTGGGCTTATAGTCCATTAGCCTTCTAATGTCCCCAAAGAGTCATGCCTTTCCATCCCAGGCAGAGCCTACAGAAGTCAGTGGCTGGAATTGGCTGCCCTTCTGTCATTCTGTGAAATTCCTCAGTCAGAGCACGAGTCAGGGATGAATTCATTCCAAATAAATAAATTAGAGAGGTTGTGACTTGCTTGGTGCCAGCAGCAAATGTAGCCCAGTTTGGTATTAAATAAAACATTTAATCATAGGTATTTTAAAAAGTGAGGGTGTAGCCCTAACCAGTTTGGCTCAGTGGGTAGAGCATTGGCCTGTGGACTGAAGGGTCCCAGATTTGGTTCTGGTCAAGGGCATGTACCTTGGTTGCGGGCACATCCCCACTAGGGAGTGTGCAAGAGACAACTGAATCAATGTTTCTCTCTCGTCGATGTTTCTAACTCTATATATCTCTCCGCTCTGTAAAAAAAACAATAAAATATATGTATATTTTTTAAAAAGTGAGGGTATAAGTGAAGGAGTGGCAAGGGAAAGGGACTCTTGGAGAGAGTCAGGTTGCCCTGGTTTGAACTTCAGGGCCACATTGTTGATGCAAAACCTCTGACCAGTAGGTCCAGGTCCATCAGGAAACATATGGCCAAGATGAGCTTCACACTGCTTGCAGACAATCTCTGCTAGCTTCTTCTAGTGAGGTCCTGAGACATGATTTCTGTGTTGCTTTCATCAGAGCCAGATGTACTGTGGGCCTCACAAAACGAAGGCCATCCAGTGCCGGAGAATACTTTTTCTCAGAACTGAAGAGTGGGCTGTCACAGCACACACAGTGATACATTCTTGATGCCTTGTTATTCAGGTAGATCCCACTGAAAGGCAGTTCAGTTCCTTTTCCTCTCGTGACATAGAACTGCTTGGGAGTCAGCTTCTTTCGCCACTTATTCTTGGTGAGAGATAGCTCATGCTTTGTAAGAGACCCTGTGTCCCCGTGTCCTGCCCTGTTGCTCAGGACAAGACTACCAGGTCGGCCTCCCACAGTCCGAGGAAGCCCCTCTCGGAAGAGCAGCCAGAGCCTTCGGAGGAGCTTAAGTCATTCTTTTAGAATTGCCAAAATTCTGGAGGGATTAGGTAGGAAAAAATATAAAGCAGAAGAAAAAGTTCTTGTTCTCTTCATGGCGTGAAAAGGACCCAACTTCAACTTTGTATTAGACAGTTAAAAAGTAAGCAATTAGCATTTAGATTGGCAAATACATTTTATAGCTTCTAGAAATACAGGCTCCTTTATTGGCAAACACACACTTTTAAGATACATATTTTTTCTGAGACAGGTATTATAAAGCAAAACTCACTGATCTAGAAAGGAACAGTTGAAATTAAATTGATTTTCTGAAATGACTTAAGGTTTTTCTCTCCTTAAGCTTTACCTCCCAGGAATTTGCATTTTAAAAAATGGTGCAGATAAGAATTTTTAGAGACCAGATATTTGCATCTCAGAGGTACAGACTTCGGTTTTATAATGCTAATCATACAAATATGCTCTTTCCTTGAGAGACTCAGATTTAAATTTCTGCCAGTTGGTGAGTATGTATCCTAAAAGTGGTCTTTTGTGGGCGGGGGAGCAGGGCACTGTGTATTTTCTTTGGGGAGAGACATTTTCTTCCTTGTAAAAGAGGAAGAAATTGGTTATCCCAGGGAAGCATGAGTGACCTTGGTGCGGCCTAGCCCCATGTCACATGACCAAGGCCCTTGCCTCACCTCTCACCTGAAGAGGAGGAGACCTCCTCAAAGATTTTCAGATGTGGAGCATTAACAACACTCACAGTGGTGACCAGGCACTGCTGGTTGTGTTTATTTAACTCCACAAGGTGTTTTTGATGGCCTCTGGCCTTAACTAGCCTTACTGGACATCCTCACCCTCAGGAATATCTTTATATAAAAACCCTGGGTGTAATATGGTCACGGTAGAAGTTCGACCAACCGAAGGAAGTCAGTTCTGCAGGGGTCGCCTTGGCAAAGGCTGCATCCTCCCCAAGCTGTTCCTGCCAAGGGTGAGGTTTGAGGCAGGAACCGGCCCTCAGAGCATGCAGGCACTGGGTGCGCCCTCCCTGAACTCTTTCCCTCCAGGCCTGAGAGAAGAACCCACCCTCAGAGTGCCAGTAGTACCCAGCGACTGTTAGGCCTGGGTTGCCAAATCGGAGTCTACAGCATGGTAGAACTCTAGATCTGGCCCAATAAGGGATGTGGCCAGCCTTCAAACCAGACCCCAACAAGAGGGAGGAGGGAGGCCATTCCTCACGGAATCAACAGATGGCCAGCTGTTGGGGGCCCGCCAGCTAGGAATCCTATTCACCTGCATATTTGTATGTGCCTCTCCGGCAAGGCCAAGGGTGACCATGAATGGGAGTGATTAAAGGTTTAGAAAAGACAGGAGAATGAAAGCTGGATCTTGGTGGGACACTGCTTCTCTGAGAGACAGTGACTGCGTCCACAAGCTGGTTTCTATTTTATAGCAAATGCCATGAGGCAAAGTAAGGGCGTGATCAAGATGTTTCCAACATTCTCATCTATATATAAAAGGCTAATATGCAAAGTGTCCCCTTGGGAGTTCAACCGAGAGACTGGAAGTTCCATCGCTCACTGTGA
Organism: Lasiurus cinereus; assembly: GCA_011751065.1. NCBI lineage: Eukaryota > Metazoa > Chordata > Mammalia > Chiroptera > Vespertilionidae > Lasiurus > Lasiurus cinereus. The sequence continues at coordinate 51,391,982 of JAAGEH010000012.1, read as the reverse complement.
CGTGGGCTGACCACCAAGGGACAATGTGGAATATGGGAGCAACCAGTGGTGGCAGTGGGGCACCGAGGGAGCGAGGAAAGGAGGAAGTGGGAAGGTGGGGTGGGGGTAGGGGGATGGAGGACGCTTGGTGGCAGTATGCTAGTGGCAGGGGAAGGGGAAGGCCGTTGGCCATGTCCAAGGACCCTACCGTGCATGAATTTCGTCAGTGGGCCTCCAGTGTTTAATAACTTCACTGCCTTGGGTTTACCACTCTGAGAATAGTGGGACTAGCTAGGCAGAGAGAGCAGTTGTCCTTTAGGAAGATCATAAATTGTTGGGTACCCAGGGTATGAGAAGACCAAAAGTTTTGGGAGAGATTACAAACAGTCAATTTTCAGATTAGTTTAATACAAAATTTCTCATTTTTGTGTTTGTATCTGAGGCTTTTTACTTGTATACCTGTGGGAGCATTAGTGAGGACTGGGATCTGGGAATTTTCAGCTTTGGATGCATGATTTCCCATGTTTGCCACCTGGGACAACGGACATGAATGCAGCATCTGGGCCCACAATCAAAACAGGGAGCTCTGGCTGGAAGCTTCTGCACCCAGGCTGTGCAAGCCACACTGCATGCTGCATATGCAAGACTAGCAACTTTCAGCAAGAGCACCACTTACCCATAATAATGGACTACAGGTTGCACTGAGGCAGATACATAGGCTCAGTGAATGGGTGCATTGCCAGGGTGGAGGCGAAGGGGAGTAAGAGGCCCACGGCATGGGGCTGCTGAGAACTACAGAATAGTCTGAGTGGGAATGGAGTGACAGGTGAGTCTGCGAGGTGCTCACTGTCAGTAGTCTGCTGGGCTACTAATAGAGCCCTAAGTCCAGAAGGGGCTAACGATTGTGACTGCTGAAAGGGAAATTTCCAAGCCATGTTCTGATTTGTTGGGGTGTTGAGACGGGGAGGTGGGCACACATGGTCTGAGACCAGCAGCAGGGAGGGAACAAGATGAACCAGAGAAACACTGGCAGGCAGTAGCCAGGATGGGGAGAGACAGTAAAGTCTCTGAGCAGTTTTTTCTTACCTCAAGCCATGGCTTCTCCCCTCCTGGCTTGCCATGTATCACCAGTAGAAATGGAGTCCTTAGAAATAAGGTGAGCTCCCTAATCCACGGGTCCCAATAGAACACAAAGCATACTCAGGAGCCAGGCTGCAAGGCAAATGTCTTAATTCCTGTAGGAGTGTGCACAGCACATGGTCTGGGAGCATATGTACACTGAGCAGGTGGGCAGCTCAGCTGGACACACCTGACCTGTCCATCACTCTTGATTGGAGCTCAAGCTCACGGTCTTTTGAGATTGGCTAATTCAAAGGAAGGAGCTGGTTTTTGCGGTTTCAAGATGGCAGCCCCCAGGGAACTGCAAGTCATGTGGCCAAAATGGTAGCTGCTAAACTTTTGTTCTTTGACAGAAAAAATTACTTGTTTATTCTCACAGTTCTTTCACAGAGTCATAAGGAAAGCATTCAGAGATCTGCCTATTGGAGAGCGTGGTGTGGTAAGGTTTGTTTGGGTGGAAATAGAAGACTGCCCCCAGGTTCCCAGTCCCTTCTCTGACCCTCAACCTTGTCTTCATCATGACCCAGAATAGGGCTAATGTGCAGATATTTTGTGCCATAGGTTCAGTCTATTCTCTGTCTGAATTGCGGGCTGCACTCTGGCTGGCTCTGGGCCCAGGCGGGGACTGTCTGCTGGGGCCTCCAGGCAGCTGGTAGGCCTGTATGGCTTTCTGGAGGTTGAGGATCCAAGACCAAGGTGCCCAACAATTAGATTTCTGGTGAGGTCTTTCTTCACAGCTTGCAGAATGGCAGCCTTCTGCAGTTGTGCTCACAAGGCCTTTCCTCTTTGCATGTGGTGCCATTATTTGAACTCTTGGACCTAGGTATACCTAAAGTTAGCCCCACTATTGGACTTCACATTTATTTGTTTTTTAAAATATATTTTTATTGATTTCATAGAGGAAAGGGGGGGGGAGAGAGAGAGAGAGAGAGAGAGGAGAGAAACATCAATATAGAGAGAGATTCATTGATTGGCTGCCTCCTGCATGCCCCCTACTGGGGACAGTCTGCAACCTTGGGCATGTGCCCTTGAACGGAATTGAACCTGGGACCCTTCAGACTACAGGCCGATGTTCTATCCACTGAGCCAAATCAGCTAGGGCTCCTCTTTTTTATTATTCTTTCTCCAAAGTGGGAATATTTATGTTAAGTTGTAACAGATTTGTTACTTTAAATTAAATTAATTTTGAAGTTTTCCAGCTTTAAAGCTTAATATGGTAAACACTGATAGATGAAATCTATATATACAAAAGGCTAATATGCAAAGTGTCCCCTTAGGAGTTCAACCAGGAGACCTGGAGTTTGATTGCTCGCTATGACATGTGCTGACCACCAGGGGGCAGCTCAGAGCATGGTGGATGACCAGTAGTGGTAGCAGCTGGGTGCTGGGGGAGCAAGGAAAGGAGGAAGCGGGGAGGCGAGGAACCTGATCGGTCCTGATCACTGGCCAATCCTGAGGACTCTACCCATGCACAAATTTTGTGCACTGGGCCTCTAGTTCTTTAAATAAAGGTCCTTGTAGTTCCCTGTAATTGTTAATATGTAAAGGCTTCCTGAGACCAAAGAATTTGCAAGCCACTGTTCTCAAGTTAGGAAAGAAGTGCTATTATTTCTTGGGGTAATATAGAGAAATGAAGGAACTGACTGAATAGTTTTCAGTGTTATACTAGAGGCCCAGTGCATGAAATTCGTGCATGGGGGGTGGGTAGGGGAGGAGTGGGAGGGTGTCCCTCAGCCCAGTCTGTGCCCTGTCGCAATCCAGGACCCCTTGTGTAGGGTCCCTAAGCCTGGCAGGCAATCAAATCCTATTGGGGCTTTCCTTTTCCCGGCTGCTGACAGCTGGCCCTGCTGCTGCCATTGTTAGCCATCTGTGCTGTGTGCTGACCCCCCCAATACCCCCCTCCCCTCCCCACACACCGATTGCCTCCCTCTGAGAGTGACAGGCATGGGTTATGATTGTTTGGCTGGCCTGGGCCCTTTCTCTGGGGGCAATCATGGGCCAGCCCCACACACCCGCGGCAGTGGTGCTGGATATTGGCCTGGCTGTCCCTCTGTGGGGTGATTGATAGCGGGGCCTCCAGATCTATCTCCCTGTAGAGAAAGGCCCCACCCACCTGGCCAGGCTCTGCAATTTATTGCAGTGCAGAGGGAGGCCCTGCCCACCTGTTGCAGCATTGCTGGTCAGGTAGCCTGGGCCTCCCTTTTTGGAGCAATTGATCGAGGGGCTTCGGGATCAACCGCACAGCAGAGGAAGGCCTGGGCCCTCTCTTTGGGGTGATCATGGAACCCTTCTCTCCCCCAATCAGTTATCCTGCCAGCTGGTGGTCTGGGCCTCCCTCTGTGGGATGATTGTGGGGTGATGGTGGGCCCCCCAACAAATCGCATTGCACCTGTCTTGGCTGGCCTTGTGCCAGTGCGTGTCATAGCATGGTCGTCTGGAAGGTCATCCAGATGGTCATTCTGTTGTTCAGTCATTTGAGCAATTTCCATAATATGTTTTTATTATTATAGATGTATTGTGATAACTTTTTCAGTGATAAGAACTGGTTTGTGGATTCTCCTGGATGATATGCTTCTTTTGTGGTGGTGATTTTATTTTGTGAAATTAAGTAGGTGTGATTATTCTCAATGAGTAACCTCTGCTGTAATTAACTGCTACATACAAATAATGTATTTTTGCCTCCTAATTTGAATTGAATGAAGTTATAATAAACTATGGCAAGCATTTTTCAATGTATATGTTATATTTGTTGCAATGAAATTTAGATTTTTAGGAGAGTAGTTTAAGTACAGAATAATAGAACCATGGCTGATCCAAGTGAGATATTTTTCCTGAATATAAAATGAAAATTTTGTTGGAACAGACGTGGGTGTATTCATGTTCTAAAGTTACTGAGTTAACATATTTAAATTTAATTTTAAATTCCCACTGCCACCTCCAGCTCCTTCTCTCAAGATTACTGAAAATAGAAGCTTGGGTAAAATTTTAACTATTATCTTCTACTGAATTTCTAAAGCCTCTAAGAAACTTGAGCAAAACAAAATAGCTTTTTAAAATATTGTACTGGGGTGTTAGCTTTTTAATTTTTTTTTTTACTGTTTTATTACTATTTTGAAAGTTATAAATTAAAAAGTAAAAATTAATATAAGTGTGTTAGGAGTAATTATAACATTTATATTAGGGCTTATTTGATTTGTGTTATTTAAAGTATTAAGAAAATTTATTTTGGGAGAGAGACAACATTTGATTTTTTGCATTGCTTTGGCTTCTCCAACTTATTTAGTGTGTGTACTAACAACTGGAAGAGAATGACCCTGTTAGATGGTCACCCCTATGCTTTTCAAGGCCATTATTATTAGTTGTATCTTTAATACAGTATATTCAGAGGTTGATAAAATTTTATATTTATGCCTTCAAAATCATTGATTTAAATGATTTCATAGCAATCTAGACATTAAATTTGTCAAAGCTCATTGAAGCCATTAATTTTTAATCCTTACAAAGAAGAGAAATTAGAAATTCAAATGTTTATGAATGCCCACTTTGCCCAATCCCACTGAACTCTTGTTCCTCATGTATCAAGTAGGCACATCAAGCCTTTTCGGTAGGGTGCCTTGGCCTAGGTTACCCTTGCACTCCATTTTGATTCCTATTTAAATGTCATTTCATCAGGCACCTTTATTGATAATCTTACCTAAGATATATCCACTCATTTATTCTCCTTTTCTTCCTCCTTCCTTCCCTTCATTCTTTTTCTTTCATACTCTGTCCCTTTACATTGTATTATTTTTCTTTAGAGCACTTGTCTACATGACATTACATTTGTCTGTATGTATGCATTGTCTGTCTCCTCCTTATACCCCCAATGTAAATTCCTTGAGGACAGGAACTTTATTTTTTTCAAAGTTGTATCCTCAGGATCTAGAACAGTGTCTGATTAAATACTTTTGAAAGATAAATGCGCTACTTAGAAGATAATTTATTTATTTTATTATCAGAACTTTGTGAAGATGAAGAAAAATGGGTCCCTAACAAAAGGGAACTGTATTGAACTAGTGAGAGAGATTTTTACATAGAGTACTTTTTAATATTCTGTCTCAGGTACGTACTGTGTTAGGTCCAGAGGCTGCACTCATGAGTAAGAAGTTCTATTTTTAGATGTAGATATTTTTGATAAAACTATCTTACATAATGTGTACTTTATCTCTATAGTGTTGTGTAACTTTAAACATTTTATTACCGTATTTTCCGGCATATAAGATAACTTTTTAACCCAGGAAAATCTTCTCAAAAGTCAGGGATTGTCTTATACGCTGGGTATTGTCTTATAGGGCAAGTATATCCCAAACTCTGTATTTTAACTGGAAAAGTTGGGGGTTTTCTTATATGCCGGAAAATACAGTACTAATATTTATAGATTAGTAATTACTAGGTGTATGGTTTTTCAATAGATTGAGTCACACGTGTTGATATGCGATTTGATATGTATGCTGTTTTATTGCATTGACAAGCTTCAAAACTTCATGTGTCAAATTTTTTGAAGGTAAAAAAAAAATTTTTTTCCGAAGGTGTTAACATCATAGATATTTTTACACTTAAAAATATCAAATTTCATGCCAAAAAAGCATTTGCGGGATGTTTTAATTTATACTTTATTTTGGAGAAAAGTGCTGCTGAATACTTCAGGAAGCTATGATAAACATGCTCCATCTTAAGATAGCTGTGACGCTGGTTTAAATGTTTTAAAAGTGATGATTTTGATGTGAAAGACAAAGAATCTCTAGGTCAACAGAAACAGTTTGAAGATCAACAATTACAAGCATTATTGGATGAAGATGCGTGCCAAACTTGAAAACAACTCGCAGAAAGATTAAATGTTGCTCAGCAAACAATATCTGATCATTTACAAGTAGTGGGAAAGATTTTTAAAGGAAGGAAAATGGGTGGAACATCAACTGAACGAAAAACAAATGGAAAACCAAAAAGTCATCAGTAAAATGTTGCTTCAATGGCACGAAAGGAAGTCTTTTTTGATCTAATTGTGACTGGCAATGAAAAGTGGATTTATTTTGAGAATCCCAAATGTACAAAATCATGGGTTGATCCAGGTCGACCATCAACATTGATTGCAAGGGCAAATCGCTTTGGAAAGAAGACAATGCTCTGTGTTTGTAGGATCAGGATGATGTGTATTATGAGCTTCTAAAACCAGGTGAAACCATTAATACTGATTGCTACTGACAACAAATAATCAATTTGAACCATGCTTTGATTGTGAAATGACCAGAATGTGCCAGAAGACTCGGTAAAGTAATTTTGCTTCATGATGACGCACCATCACATACTTCAAAACCAGTTTAAAGTCACATTAAAAGATCTTGCCTGGGAAGTATTAACCCACCTGCTGTATTCACCAGACCTCTCCTCCAGATTACCACTTGTTCTGATCAGAGGCACACTCACTTTCTGAGCAGCACTTTAAAACATACGAAGAAGTGGAAAATTTGGTCTCTGAATGGTCTGCGTCAAAATAAGAGAAGTTCTATTGGGACGATATCTGCAAATTACCTAAAGATGGGGGAAATGTGTAGTTAGTGATGGACATTACTTTGAATAAAGCACTTTTGATGTTTCTCTTGAAATTATTGTGTTTTCTTTGATTACAGAATCCACATTATTAATCAATACACCTAGTAAAAAGAATACTGCATTATCTTACATTTTATATAGCTGCACAATATCTCATGAACAAAATTAACCTAGGGATTATGCTTTCTCAGAATTGTGAGAGATTTATCCAATCTAGAATTTATCTGCCAGGGGCTGTTCAGCCTACACTTGAAACCATTCTAATGAAGAGAGAATTCACAGACAGTTTATTCTGCCTGTGGGAGGCCTCTGATTATTTTTTTTAAGTTTGTCTTTATTTTAAGCCAAAAGTGGTTGCTTTCATTTACTAGTTTTAATTATATTCCATGGAGGATATAATGAATATAAAAGTAATCCTTTCTTGTGATAGCCCCTCAATTATTTGAAAGCCTGTATACAAAGTTCTCTCTGACATTTCAATTTTCCAGAGTGAGAATCCCTAGTAAGCTATCTGACCATTCATCATTCTGGTCTTTTTCTATGAATCTGTTTGAGTTTGTTTATATATTTATAAAAGTTGGCACCTATAAGTGAAAGCA
>JAAGEH010000012.1:51309455-51384686 GCA_011751065.1 Lasiurus cinereus | reverse complement strand
ACTAAAACACTAGTAATTGCTCTCCCTTCCACCTCACATGTCACAAATGCTATTGGTAGGTCATATATAATTCCTGCCTTATTTTGTAGTTTCTGGTTTTCTTTGTGTTTTCCCCACCTCCTCTCACCTCCATTCTCCCACCCCCAAATACACACACACACACACACACACACACACACACACACACACACAATTACTCTGAGTTAGAGTCATGCTTTATTGGCAGATTATATTTTTGTTGAGCTAAGTGCTTATGGAATATAGAATCAGAGGAAATTTGGCATGCTTTCTAAGGTGGTGGGGATGCAGTTTATCATTCTTTCAGTATTCCTTTGTCCTTATGCATTTTCAAAAATCAGATCTTTTTGTTCTCTTTCTCTGATCTGAAAGATTCCAGCCCCCCTTTTCTTTCACACATTTCCAGAATGCTAGCAGTGTAGAAGAGGGTAAAGTCTAGCTCTGACTAGATATGTATCATTCAAATGGCAAACTTAATTATCAGTAGCAGCTAGTTTAGGAAAGTACTTAATGAAAAATCAATCTTGCTTGCCATGGAGAGTTTTTAAAAGTACTTTTAAAAACTACTTATTATGTGAATGTTGATTCTTTTAATTAGGTTATTTAGACTTTTTTTTAACATCATTGATTTTGTATAGTAGGTTATCATTGCTAGATGTTCATATGATGCAGCATTGGCACTTTTAATTAAGACAGATAAAAAAGAGAATACATTTTGCATGTTCCTGATACATACCATTTTGGTATCTTATTAAATGTTTATAGTTCAGATAATTTTTTACTAGGCTATAATTTGCAAGCACATACCCTTTTTTTTTGGTCAACAGTAAAGATAAAAAAACATAAAAAAAAACCAAAATAATTGAGATACAAATAAAATGTTTTCTTATATGACTTAAGAAAAATTGCCTATTGAATGCAGATTTAGCTGTTTTATTGTTAAATGTAAAATTTAACAACAAATCTCCTATTTTATAATTTGCAATCCAACAATTTTCAAAAAGTAGTCTGCCTTTCAGACTATCTCAGGTACTTAAATTATTTTGCATATAATTGATTTATTGTGGTTGTGACTTTTATTGGTTGTTGATTTTATTCAAAGTTGTTGAGCAAAGATTGTTTGGGAATTTTGTCTTACTGTTTTATAAAACTGTAGTCTATAGACCATAATAATTATAAAAATCATAAAGTCTCCAGGTTTTTAGCTGCTGATATATTATTCCACTTTGAAAACTAACAGGGTGGGAATGGAATAGAGTTGGTGTTCTGTATAGAGAAATGTAAACTGACAGTTACATTATTAGAAAGACATTATTAAATTGAAAATTCACAACAAACCAGTTTTGAGTCAAATTACAGCGTTTAGATTCAATGTAAAGACTGAATTTTTTATTAACAGTAACTACAATAAAAATAGTATAACACTGTGATATAGTATTAGTGATTTCTAGTAAACTGAAGTATGTTTAGCTTGATGTCTAGTTAGGTTAATGCTTAGTTGATTGTGTTTAGTCAAGTTACCTAACATGCATAAGTATTGTTTCATGGTTTCTCCAGTAATAGCAGGTTGCCAGATATAAGTATATCTATAAATACATCATGAGGTTATTGTCCCATTTCTTCATGCTTATTTCATCCCAGATCTAAGTTTTTCGTGCTGATTATAATTAAATGGGAAAATATTAATTTACCATAAATTATTTTGTTTGCATTTAAAAAACGTTGGTATAAGTAACGATATTGAAGTAAATTACAAAGAAAAATTTTTTAAGTCTCTCATGTACCATTGAAAATATTTTTTCCCCTTGTTTTTTGTTTAGATAATAACCCACTTCAAGACTTCGCAAATAAATAGATCTATGAGAAAAATTGACTTATGATAAGTAACAAATTATACTGAAAATGAACTTAGTAGTCCTGCAGACATTTATCATCTCATAACATTTATCATTCCTTTAGGTCAGGCATTTAGGTACAAGTAGCCTAGTTCATCTTTATTGATTTTAATGCCACCATTATAAAATCTAAAATTCTATATATGTTTGGGTCTGTTTCTAGACTTCCTTGTCTGTTGTTAAAATAACATATTGAGTAATATATATTAAACTTTTTCTTTATTGTACTCTTCCAGTGCTTTCTTAGCTATTATTTATCTACTTCTGAGGGGGAAAAGCCTTTTAATATTTTTATAATACCATACTAATTATATTAGTTTTTGATGTTCTGAAATTATTTTTACTGTTATAATTTATCTTTTTTGATAGTAATAGAGCCTACTGAGTTTGCAATATATATATTAGTATATATTTGAAAGGATACTGAATACTAACTGTACAAATTATGTTAAGTATATTACTGTAAAGCAGAACTTATATGCCTTTATTGCCTTCCATGAGCCAGGTGCTTTTTACATATGTTAATTCATGTCACTATTAATTATGCTAAGTCCATTTGTAACTGAAATTTGTAGAATATGCAGTTATTTATGGCTAAATTTCCTTGAACACTGTTTTTTTTCTTCAGCTGTGATGCAGATCCATCAGCCCTAGCGAAATATGTTCTTGCTTTGGTAAAAAAAGACAAAAGTGAAAAAGAATTAAAGGCATTATGTATTGATCAACTGGATGTATTTCTTCAAAAAGGTAAGATCTTTGTTTTGAAAATACTACTTTAGTTTAATGTTATTTAAAATAAGATTATCTAGCTGTTCTTGAAAGAAGTCTGAGGTGACCTCTGAAAATGGTTCACTATTCATTTGACCAGAAGACCTCACAAAATTATGCAAATTAAGAGGTTCAGATCCTTATGTTCATTTTAAGAAGACTTGTGAAACTGTCCAGGCCATCGTGGGTATGCATATCTGAAAAGCCACCAGGTATCTGAAGGGTGTCACTTTACAGAAGCAATGTGTGACATTCCGTTGTTATAGTATTGGAATTGGTATGTGTGCCCAGGCCAAACAGTGGGCTGGACATAAGGTCGGTGGCCCGAAAAAGAGTGCTGAATTTTGCTGCTAATGCTTAAAAATGCAGAGTAATGCTGAACTTAAGGGTTTAGAAAATGTAGATTCTCTGGCCATTGAGGACAGCCAAAAGTGAACAAAGTTTCCAAGATCTGGTGCAGAATTTACAGAGCTTATGATTAACCAATACATTAGCTTTCTCTGCTACACTGAGATGATCCTTATTGAAAAAAAAAAGCAGATTATTCCATCCCAGCCCATGTGGCTCAATGGTTGAGCATCAATCCGTGAACTAAGAGATCACCCGTTTGATTCCATATTAGAGCACATGTCTGGTTGCTAGCTAGATCCCCAGTATGGTGTGTGCATGAGGTAGCTTATTGACATCTCTCTTTCATTGATGTTTTTCTCTACCCCCCTGTCTTCCTTTCTCTCTAAAAAAATTCTCTACATTGACTCCTATGGCCTAGGAGTAAAATCAATATAAAACAAACATTAAAGTAACCACAGTATTAAAGGAACTTAGTAAGAGACAGGTTCTAATTATAATGAAGATGAACAAACAATATTATTGCTGATTTATACCCAAAGCTTATTACTGATTATATGCATAGTTTATAAAGAAAGTTTTTTTCTTATTACCATTCTTAAGCTTTTTCTTAAATCATGTTATTTTTTCTTTGGAGATTAAAAAAATGACTGGGCCCTAGCTGGTTTGGCTCAGTGGATAGAGTGTCGGCCTGTGGACTAAAGGGTCCAAGGTTCGATTCCAAAACCCAAAATGCTGGGTTTGCGGGCTCGATTCCTTCAGTAGGGGGCGTGCAGGAGGTAGCCAGTCAGTGATTCTCTCTCATCATTGATGTTTCTATCTCTCTATTCCTCTCCCTTCCTCTCTGAAATCAATTAAAAAAAGTTAAAAAAAAAAAGAATATTACTGGATGCTTGTTTATTTAAAGACTAGAGGCCTGGTGCACAAAATTTGTGCATGGGTGGGGGGTCCCTCAGCCCAGCCTGCACCCCTCTCCAATCTGGGACCCCTTGGGATTGCGTCTAAACCGGCAGTTGGACATCCCTTTCACAATCCTAGACTGCTGGCTCCTAATAGCTTGCCTGCCTGGTTGCCCCTAACTGTCCCCCCCTGCCAGTTTGGTTGCCCCTAACTCGGCCTGGTCACTCCTAACTGCCCTTCTCTCCCCCCGCCTGCCTGGTTGCCCCCAATTACTTCCCTCTGCCAGCCTGGTCACCCCTAACTGCCCCCCCACCCCTGCCAGCCTGGTTGCCCCCAAATCACCTCCAACACCTCCTCCCCTGCCAGTCTGGTCGCCCCGTGCAGCCTGTGTATTCAGTAATTTGGTTGTTCCTCACTAACCCCCTTGCCAGCCTGGTTGCCCCATGCAGCCTGCTGTTCAGTTGTTTGGTTGTCCCTCACTAACCCCCTTGCCAGCCTGGTTGCACCATGCAGCCTGCTTGCTGTTCAGTTGTTTGGTCGTCCCTCACTATTCCCCCTGCCAGCCTGGTCACCCCACACAGCCTGCTATTTAGTCATTTGGTCTTCCCTCACTAACCCTCCTGCTGGTCTGGTCGTAGGCAGCCATCTTGTGAGGGTGTGAGAGTTAATTTGCATATCATCTCTTTATTATATAGGATAGTACTTCTTAGGGATCTACTTTGAATGTTGTCTAGTGCATTCTGTTTAGCTTTTTCACTTGCCAACATCTAGATGATGGTAGTATTTGTGTTTGTGCACTGGTAGGGTACATGGAGACTGGTATGGCTGGAGGTGACTGGCCCAGAAACTCGGGCTGTTCCAGCCCTCATCACTCTGAAAACTGAATATATTGATATTACCATGGGACTGTGCCATGCATGGCACACTGGTTAAGGAGGTTTTAAGTGGAGAATAATACCTTAGCCAGTGGCTTGTAATAAGTGGGATTTTTTGGTTTGTTTTATTTTTAGAGACACAAATATTTGTGGAAAAACTTTTTGATGCTGTGAATACAAAGAGTTACCTACCTCCTCCAGAGCAGCCATCATCAGGAAGCTTAAAGGTGGAATTTTTTCAGCACCAAGAAAAAGATATAAAAAAAGACGAGGTAAGGATTTGTGTTAAACCATATATTTTCTTTGAAAATATATAGGGATAATTAAACTGAGTTGTATTTTCTGTATCTGTGTTAGGAGTCTTCAAGACCACCCCCAAGTTCAATGATTTCACTAGGAGTACTTACAGGACTTAGCATATAATCATTCTCACAGTTATGATTTCTTTTCTTTTTTTTAATATATTTTATTGATTTTTTTTACAGAGTGGAAAGGAGAGAGAGAGAGAGAGTTAGAAACATCAATGAGAAAGAAACATTGATCAGCTGCCTTTTGCATACCCCCTACTGGGGATGTGCCTACAACCAAGGTACATGCCCTTGCCTGGAATCGAACCAGGGATCTTTCAGTCCGCAGGCCGACGCTCTATCCACTGAGCCAAACCGGTTTCGGCTCACAGTTATGATTTCTTACAGTGAAAGAATACAAAACAAAATCAGCAAAGGTAAAACAGTGTATGATGCAAAGTCTAGGGGGAAGGAAGCAGGTGCAAGCTTTCAGAGTTCTCTCCCAGTAAAGTCACCTAAGATGTGGTTAAGGAGTAGTGACAGTATATGTGAACCAGGGAAGCTTGTTAAAGACCCAATGTCCAGGACCTTTACTTAGGTTTGGCCACCTGGGTACTTTCTGCCTAGTGTGTTCTAGATTTTCATGAGGAGAGCAGGTGTTTGCCATAAACCATATTATGTACACAGACTATTCAGGCATAAATGAGCTGTTATTATCAGGCAATGATGGGAACCCTCCACGGGACCCAGAGTAAAGTTCCTGCCTACTCACATGCACTTCAAAATCATGTGAGACCCAGACCCAGCCAGCCGCTCCCCCCACTCACCCCCCTAATTGGGCTAGATCCAGGCCAGGCCAGTCTCACCCTTGTCAAGGGGGCATAACCTCAGGTCCCCTGGCCCAGTGCCAGTATGAGGGGCATAGCCTGAGGTCCCCCAGCCCAGACTGGGGGAAGGGACATGCCTTGAGGTCCTCCATCAAGCCCCACCAAGTGGGGGACATGGTCTGAGATTCTCTGTGAAGCCCCACTGGGTGGGGGCACAACCTGAGTTCCCTTGACCCAGCACTGGGGCTGCACCTTGAGGTCCCCCATCAAGCCCCACTGGGTGGGGGTGTGTGGCCTGAAGTCCCCTATCAAGCCTCACTTGGTTTGGGGTACAGCCTGAGGTCCCCTGTCAAGCCTGCCAGGTGGGGGGCGCTGCCTGAAGTCTCCTGTCAAGTCCTGCCAGGTGAGGGGGTGCAGCCTGAGGTTTCCTGTCAAGCCCTCCCGGGTGGTAGGCATGGCCTGAGGTCTTCTAGACCAGCACCAGGATGGGAAGTGCACCTTGAGGTCCCCCGTCAAGCCCTGCTGGCTGGGCTGCGTGGCCTGAAGTCCCTGTCAAGCCTTACCTGGTGGGGGATGCAGCCTGAAGTCCCCTAGCCTGGCACTGGAGTGTGGGAAGCAGCCTGAGGTCCCCTAGCCCAGTACCAGGATGGGAAGCGCACCTTGAGGTCCCATGTCAAGCTCTGATGGGTGTGGGGGCACGGTCTGAGGTTCCCTGTTAAGCCCCACAGGGTGGGGAGGATGTAGCCTCAGGTCCTTGGTTTCAGCTGTGGGTGCAGCCATCTTTGAGACGGAGTGAGGGTCAATTAGCATATTCCCTCTGTATTAGATAGGGTATCAGTTAAGTCAGTGGTTGACAAACTCATTAGTCAACAGACGCGAGCCACAGTTTGCTGATCCCTGAGTTAAGTCATTGAAATAGTAACATGGTAAGGAATGATTGTTACTAAATCTTCTACACCTTTATTTTTATTTTTTGTATGTCAGATTATAAAAGAGGAAGAACGAGAGAAGAAGTTTTCCAGAAGGCTAAATCACAGTCCTCCCCAGTCAAGCTCCCGATACAGAGAAAATAGGTGATTAATTCATTGAACCATGTTTGGTGATTAGACATTGATTATCTTTTACATAGTTGTTTAGACTTGATTATCTTTTACACGGGGCCAGTAATGTCTGTTTTGTGACTGATTTAAGAAAGTGTAACTCAGTCCTTTTCTACCATTTATTAGTTATTTTTATTCTTAACTTCAAATTTCAGTGAAATCTTAATGAGACCTTTTCTTGCCTGAGGTTTCCCTTTAATGAGAATTTATGATTTTTTTCATTAAGGCTTCCAAAACATTTAGAATGCAGTGCATGTAATACATGCCTATGAAATGAGATATAAGTGTTTATATGTATAAGTACATATATGTACAGATAAAATGTACTATAAGACATATATATATATATATATATAGATAGATAGATAGATACCTAAATATATATATTCCTTTTTGTGTAAGAATTAAGACTAAGATTTCTTCTTAAAGGAGTTTTAGAATACTTGTTCTGCAGATCATGTTCAATTTTTTATTGTTCGAGTTATTTATTTTCCTATGTTTTTATTCTGATGGTACAATAAAGAATCATGATATTATAAGAATTAAATATGACTTTTGCACTTAGAGTTCTCCCTATATCTACTTAAGAGTTATTTACATGAAAGTGATCATATATTTCTTTAGAAGTCGTGATGAGAGGAAAAAGGATGATCGTTCTCGAAAAAGAGATTATGATCGAAACCCTCCTCGAAGAGATTCATACAGAGATCGGTACAATAGAAGACGAGGGCGAAGTCGCAGTTACAGCAGGAGTCGGAGTCGAAGTTGGAGTAAAGAGAGACTTCGTGACAGGGATAGGGATAGAAGCAGGACCAGAAGCAGGAGCAGAACACGAAGCAGGGGTAAATCATATATGTGTATATTTTCGTTGGCATTCTCTTATTGGGAAAATATTCTTATTTAAGGGCCATAAAACTTGTTTTAATTATGTATCAGTTATACTTCAAAAGTATAAAAACGAAAGTTTTCATTTCAGATGTGTGTAATTGCAAGACCATGTCATTCCAAACGTGTATAATTTTTCTTGCAATGTGCATTAAAAGGGAGATATTCTGACCAATAAAACAAACATCTTTGAGTAAAACATTTTTACATAAGCTTTGATATTAGCTACCCTTGCAAACATCATTGTACAGCCATCTTTATTAAGTCTAGGAAATGACTTTGTAGCCTTTGTATAAACCATGCACTTCTCTATTACTCTTCTTTTAGAGTTTCCCTTCACATTGCTTCACTTAACGAATCTCCTTAATATCTTTTCTTTTTTTCTTGAGACCATAAACAACCCGGGTAATTTCTTTGTTTATGTTTAATATGAACTCCATTTTGTTCCTGTGCTCATGCATTCTCATTGTTAAATGGTGTTCACTGTAAAAAGGCATGCTAAGATTTTAGAAGGATGACAAATATTCATCCCAGAAAAAAAAAAATCATAGTTTTATTTTATTACATATTTTGTTTATTTTGGGAGGGGGCTGAAATAATGCATACTAAGATTACAGTGAAGAAAAATTAAAAATATTTTCTGTAAAAAGAACTTCAAGAAATTTTAAACTCATTAAGTACAGCAAATTTATGTGTGGTTATATAGTTTAGGTCACATTGAAAAGATAGTTTTTCTTGGGACATGGTATATTCATTGTTAGTTTTCAAAAGAAAAAGAGGGTTATCTAAAATTGGAACATTTTCTGTTTAGTAAAAATAGTATTATTTCTGCATCTGGGACATGGTTTTTTTAAAAAATAGTTTTCTAAGTCATTTTTATTTTGTTGCAGAAAGAGATCTGGTAAAACCTAAATATGACCTGGATAGAACAGATCCACTAGAAAATAATTATACTCCAGTTTCTTCGGTACCTAACATTTCATCTGGTCACTACCCTGTACCTACTTTGAGCAGCACCATAACAGTAATTGCTCCTACACATCATGGTAATAACACTACCGAAAGTTGGTCTGAATTTCATGAAGACCAAGTGGACCATAACTCATATGTCAGACCACCAATGCCAAAAAAACGGTGTAGAGACTATGATGGTAAGTAAGCCTTTCAACTGTTTCATGACATACTGAATTAATATATCTAGTTGACTAAATTCTGTAAGTTCAGGTTACACACAATTATTCAAAGACTTAACCTATTGGAAATAGTGGAAAATTAATCTTAAGCACTCATTAATATCTCAGTACTATTGAAAACCTCATTAATCACTACTGACTATTGAATACCAATTTAAATATATTGTTTATTTGCATGTAAGTCTTAAGATATATTTGGAATTTATCAAACAAAGACTAATATTTATAGAGTTACTTGTGAGGGAATCTGCTACTGAAACATTTTCTTCAAAGTTTACATTTTTAAAAATGAATGGTTGTCATGTAAGTAGAACCAGAAATGTGAATATCAAGAATTTATAAATGAAGATTCTTAAGGTTTTATTGTAAAAGTTTTATAAACATACGAAAGCTATAGTTGCAGTGTTTATAAAGTTTTATGTGAGATTTAAATATTAAGAAGTATTTCTAATGACAAATACATGTTTTATACCATCTTACTAGTTAGGTATACTCACTTTAATTTGGTGATATATTTTCTAGTGTATGTGTTATCTTTATTATGACTTGATAAGTATTTTTAAATTACTGGAATTAGTAGGGTAGCTGTTATGGTTAATTATACTTGCTCTATATTAAAAAATACTTTTGTTTTTAAATATCTTACTTTTATTAACTCATATGTCAGACTACCAAGGCCAGCACTTTTCATATTTCTCTTTTTCTTCACAGAAAAGGGTTTCTGTATGAGAGGAGACATGTGCCCTTTTGATCACGGAAGTGACCCAGTAGTTGTAGAAGATGTGAATCTTCCTGGTATGCTGCCTTTCCCAGCACAGCCTCCTGTTGTTGAAGGACCACCTCCTCCTGGACTCCCCCCACCCCCACCAATTCTTACACCCCCACCTGTGAATCTGAGACCTCCAGTGCCACCACCAGGCCCATTACCACCCAGTCTCCCACCTGTCACAGGTAAGTAAATATGTTTGTTTGCCTATACTTATTATCTGTCCATTTGTAATCTTTTAAAAAAATTAATAGTTTGATGCTTGCTTTTATTAAAAGTATTTAAAGTAATTTTGTAGATGCTGGGAAACTAAAAGCAAGATATCCCCATTTAGACTTTACACCTACTCTGCCAAACCTGTGATTTACTATGGTTTGGAGTAATTCTGAATTATGCACAATCCCTGATAACTCCCTGCTGCCTGTAATATTTTATAGCTTAAGAGAAACCTGTTTTAGAAAACATTAAAAGGCTATTTATCCTAGAAAACTAAAATAGTTTTACGGGCTTGATGTTTGTAGATATTATAGTTTGATGAATGAGAATATCATGTTTGGATATACAAATAACTTATTTTATTTGTTTGCTTTCAGATGATATTTCTTATTCTTTGGTTTTGACAGGACCACCACCTCCACTTCCTCCTTTGCAACCATCTGGCATGGATGCTCCCCCAAACTCTGCTACCAGTTCTGTTCCTACTGTAGTTACAACTGGCATTCATCACCAGCCTCCTCCTGCTCCACCTTCTCTTTTTACTGCAGGTGCAGTTTTGGCCCTCTCTATATTTATGAATATAGCTTTAGATGAGGAATTTTTAAATGTTTAGAGAGTGAATTACTCTAGCAGGTCTAATTTTCTCACTATAATTATATAGAATAAAAATGTAGACAAGTTGAATGTACATTAAGTGTAAGTCTTCAGTTATGTTTTTAAAAACTTACATTTTCTTTTAAATAACATTTTTATTTTTATAAAACTAAATTTTCTTTTTAGTATATATGAAATATGTTAGCTCTATATTAGTAACATATTACAGTTTACTTTTTCTATTATCAATATAGAAAAATTATAAAATGGAGTTTTACAATTGTTTTTTAATTACAGTTTTTGTATTACCAGATACATATGACACAGATGGCTATAATCCTGAGGCCCCAAGCATAACAAACACTTCCAGACCTATGTATAGACACAGAGTGCATGCACAAAGGCCTAACTTGATAGGACTGACGTCAGGGGATATGGATTTGCCACCCAGAGGTACTATGATTAATCTTTTCTTATAATTTTCGTAATATCAAGTGTGACAAACATTTATAAAGAACAATTGGTCCTGTATATAGATTGAGTAAAGGATAATGTTAATGTTTGTTTCCTCAATCCTTTGGTCTCCATGAGAGAAAATGTAATAATGTATTTCTCTAATTACGGTGTTTCCAAGAGGAAAAAAGTTTTACAAAAGTACATATTTTCTAATATAGCTGTTGTTGGGTATTTTCTATCATTTGCAGTCCTAATAGGTTTATTTAAACTCTTTAGAGTAATGCTTTAATTCTTAAAGATAGATTCTGTCACAGTTAATAATGAAATTAGCTGTACAAATTGTGCTTGACGTGTATTTTACTTTTGATGTTAGAATTTTATTTAATTATAATGTTTTAAGCAAAAGGAATTATGTTTGAGGAAGTGACTAATTAGCTTTTAACATTTTTCTTAGAGGAGACAGATTTTTTTCATAACATTTCTAAATGAGAGAAGATGGAGTTTAGACTGATACAGTCACAAGCTGAGGCAGCAAGACTCCTAGAGGTACAAATGGATATGGAAAGTCAGAGGAGGGTAGAGCTTACATTAATTTGAAAGATTTGCTAGAGATAATTGATACAGCGAAGTGAAGGATTATTAGACATAATAGAAAATATTATGTATGCCAATCAAAGTGTCTTTTTCCCTATTTCAACTAGTTTTTAAATGCCATTTTCTTTCCAGCTTTTCCCCAGTATCTTTTTTTCTAGCATGTCATGCCTCATCAAGCATGAATAAACTAAGTAACAGTCAATAACTATTGTGGTTTAGTAAACTTGTGATTATTTATACTCTGATTTATTTTGTTTTTGTTGTTTATTGAAAACTCTCAGATCCTGAGCATCTAGATACCTTGAGTATTCAAAGACTTTTTTGTGATGAAGATGTGAAGATCATTTTAATATTTACCCAATTTAATTTGAGATCACAGGCCAATATTTCATGTGGATGCCCACCTTTTAAATTCTTCTTGCAGCATTCCAATAACTCATTAACAACCACAGCAGACAAAAAGATTATTTTAATTTGCAAAAAAATTTTTTTAACTGTTTTTTGTAATTGAAAAGTAGCCACTTGTGGCTGTTTATCCCCCTAGTCTCTTCTACCTGGCCAGTTCAGAGAAAACTTCTTTAGGTCACTATTTAGTACTTATTTTCTTTTTATCAGGTACATATTCCTTGCTCTTGCTAGAACTCCAACATCAGGTCATCTCTTATCTTTCGGAGTGGCATAACTGTACACTGCTATAGATCAGTATTTATTAGACCCATTCCAATGCTAGCTCAATTTTTTTTTGTTGGTGATGAGAGAAGAAAGACAAACCTCTTACATATAAATCTTAACCATGTAGAAGTTGGAGTGGTGGTAATTTCAGCTCCACATGCATGTAAGTTACAGAAATGTACTTATTGAGAGATAAATGTCTGGTGTGCCTATAAATTTGAATGTCTTTTCTCATGGAATCATACATAGTGATTACTTTAATACTGTTCTTTAGAGACATTATGTACTATTTCTGTGAGCTGGTTTAGGAATAGATTCTTTATTAATAACGTTTTTATGCATCGCAAAACTGATTTAGCAACTCATTTATATTAGGTATTACCTATGCTTCTATTTCCTTTCTTTGGTCCCCCATCCTCCCCAAATTTTTTCATCTATTGCCTTTTTGGTTTAAAACTTAATGTCCTGGATTGTGATAGATAATTAAAAGCCTACAATACTGTCTATTATATAATGATTATATATTTCTAATAGCCTATAGATAGCCTTAATTTAAATTTGTCTAAAACTGTTATATGATAATCATATTTTTATGCTTCATACTTTAAATTTACAAGTGAAAAAAAAATGTAGGTCCTTTGATGCCTTAGAATTCCAAATATTAATGTAACTTGGAGGCCTTGATAATTGTCCTTTCCATATTTCTGATGGGGGAAATTTGATAGAATATAAGTAGATTTGATTGAATATAGGTAGGAAGAAGGGCTAAATTTCTAATTGCTATCAACAAAACCAATGCTGAAAATTTTAAGCAGAAAAATAATTTATTAAAATGGATATTAGGGGAAAAAACATATAGGTAATATGCACATTTGGTAATTGTATACCCAGAGGAACTTGCTTCTTTTTTAACTTTCTTTTTAAAATAACAAAAATATAAGTGAGGGGATAGATGAATTGGAGCAAACACATAACAAATACTGAGGAAAAACACATCAATGCCTCTTAGTGAACCGTTAGGTAAGTAACAAATTAAAGGGAAAAAAATATTGGATAGCTCAAAGACCTCTCCAAAAGAGCCAGTGAACCAGGCTTGTGAGGCAGGAATAAGGCCAAAAATCCCATTGCAGGATCCTGTGAAGATACACTGGCCAAAGAAACTGAAGCTTGCACTGTGAACATCACCCATGCTAGATACTGGATATTTCTACCTACTCTGCTGTAGACATGTAGACTGAGTCAAAAGTAGCCAGTGAAAGGGTCTAAATAAAGTGTATACACCCTAAAATACTTTTTAGAACCTGGAAAAATTTTGTGACTGTGAGAGAAGGGAGTAAGGGATGCAGGGATGTAAGAAGCCAATTCAAGGCATTTGAAGAATTCTAATTTTTAAAAAAATATATATTTTATTGATTTTTTTTTTTACAGAGAGGAAGGGAGAGGGATAGAAAGTCAGAAACATCGATGAGAGAGAGACATCGATCAGCCGCCTCCTGCACGCCCCACACTGGAGATGTGCCCGCAAGCAAGCTTTGTGCCCCCGACCGGAATTGAACCTGGGACCCTTCAGTCCGCAGGCTGACGCTCTATCCACTGAACCAAACCAGTCTCGGCCATTTGAAGAATTCTAGAGAAGAGATGATAGTAGCTGGACTAGGGTAGTAACAGCAGGAAGTGAAAGATTTAAAGTTAATGGAAAGGGTTGACAACACATGTAACTTATTGGACTTAGAATGGGATTAATGGAGAAGGTGAAATTAGAGACACTAGGTTTCTGCTCTGGAAATTGGGCAGATGAAAAAAGCATGTAGAACAATCTTTTTTTCCTGTGTCATTAGTAATAGTGAGAAGCAAAGGAAGATGGAAGGAGGCATACCTAAGTCTAAGAGCCTGACTGACATAGGTTCCAAATACACTCCCCTTCTTGAGAATCACTACATTGATGAATTAAGCCATGGCAGTAGATAAGATGTTTTGGGGAGGTTGTATAGAGTGAGATTAGGAAGTCCTAGTAAATAACCTGGAGGATGCCTACACTAAAACAGTGGACAATGAAAAAGGAGCTTATATAAGGCACTGAGAAAATCAATCCAAAAAGGTAGAGAAGAAAGAAAGTGTGGACACATGAGAAGAATAAGAAGGAATAGGTAGAAATATCCAGCACCATTAAATGCTCTCAACAGGTCAAGTAAGAGAAAGATTGGAATGTATTCATAAGCTTAAGCAAAAAAAAGTTAGGACATCAGCAATTTTAGCAAGAGCAAGTTAAGTGCAATAGTGGAAGCAGCTGCCAGTTTTTAGAGAATTAGTGAATGCCTGAGTTGTAAGAAAGCAAAGTTAGCAAGTGTAGACATCTCTTAGGAAATAGCTGTTAGGATAAGGAGAAAGAGAATGCTGGAGCTGGAGGGAAAAGTGCTCTTAAGAGGTTTCTTTTTAAAATGGAATAATGACCAAGGCTAGTTTGGCTCAGTGCAGAGAGTGTCAGCCTGCGGACAGAAAGGTTCCAGGTTTGATTCCAGTCAAGGGCACATGCCTTGGTTGCGGGCATATCCTCAGTGGGAGGTGTGCATGAGGCAGCTGATCGATGTTTCTCTCTCATCGCTAACTCTCTATCCCTCTCCCTTCCTCTTTGTAAAAAATCAATAAAATATACTTAAAATGGAATAATGTTGATGGGAGACATCAGTATGGAGTTTCCTCAAAAGATTAAATATGGACCTGCCTTCTGACACAGTGATTCTATTCTGGGGATTTATCTGGAGAAATCCCAAAACACTAATTCAAAAGAATATATGCACCCTTATGTTCATTGCAGTATTATTTACAATGGCCAAACTATGGAAGCAACCCAAGTGCCATCAGTAGACAACTGGATAAAAAAGCTGTGGTTCATATATACAATGGAATATTTAAAAAAAAGAATGAAATCTTAACCATTTGTGACAGCATGGATTGACCTAGCGGTTATTATGCTCAGTAAAATAAGTCAGTCAGAGAAAGGCAAATACAATATGATTTCACTTATATGTGAGATCTGAAGAACAAAGTAAATGAACAAACAAAACTGAAACATACTCAGAACTGGGGTTTCTAGAGGAGAAGGCTGGTTGAAGCACTGGTCGAAAGAGGTGAAGGGACTAAGAAGCACAGATTGGTGGCTACAAAATAGTCACAGGAAGTAAGTATATCATAGGAAATACAGTCAGTAATATTGTGATAACAATGTATGGTGCCAGTTGGGGTACTGGAGGGGAACACTATGTAAAGAATATGATTGTCTAACCACTAAGCTACACCCAAAATCAATTTATAATAAAAAATAATGTTGATGGGAAGTGTCAGTTTAGAGGGAGAGGTTGGAGATGGAGGAAAGCAGCAGCGTTCTGGACGCTTATATTGGTAGCTCTCTCAATGGCAGGAGAATCTAGAAGCAGAAGTTTAGGACAGTAGACTTAAGTTAAAAGTAATGCAAGTTTGTATCAAGGTTTTCTCGGGGAATTGAGAGGAAATTCATGCAAGGTGAATTGAAGGGATGTGGACAGAGTTAGAAATCAAATATGAATGGAGATAAGGTAGTTTCATTAATTTAAATGTTGGATATTTAAGAAGTACATTGATATGAAGATAATTTGTATTTTGTACATAGTTTTAGTATACCCATGGAATTTCCAGAAGAAAATGGCCAGAGAAAACCCAGAAGTTAGAAATTTAGGACTGGTTCTCAGAGCAGAGTTCACGAGTGATAGATTGATACGATCTGCTGCATAGAGATTAGAGAGAATTGTAGCCATGAGAGAGATTATGCTGAAACAGATCCCAAGTTCCTTTGGTTATGTATTTAGAAATACTAATAGAATTTCTACAAACACTTTTTAATATATCTTTATATATTTTATAAGGATTAAGGTTTGCATGTTTTAAACTTTGGTGTTATTTGGGAATAATAGCTTAAAAGAACTGTATCAAAACCTAAGTAAATGTAGAGTGTTGATACTAGATACTCAGTAGCTATTTGGCACTGCATTTCAATCTTGAATATTTACCTTTTAAAATCATGTATGTTCTAATTGTATTAATATGTTGGTGTTTAAGCAACTCACTTCAATCACAACTCTAAGTTATTAATTCTTAAAGGTCATATTTGTGGTAAGGGTGATGGTAAAGGAGAACAGTGACATAGATTTCCACCATCCACTCCCATACAAGTTGTCCACAGAGTCATATTTTATTTATTTTCAATAAAGCCTTTTTTTTTTTTTTAAATCTTCATCTCAGGATATATTTACTGATTTTTAGAGAGGAAAAGAGAGGCAGACAAAGAGATAGAGAAACATTGATTGGTTGCCTCTTGTATGCACCTTGACTGGGGATTGAATCTGCAACTATGTATGTACCCTGACCAGGAGTCAACCTGAAGCCTTTTGGTCTACAGGATGATGCTCCAACCAACTGAACTACCTGGCCGGGGCCAGAGTCCTATTTTAATTTGACATGTGAGAATTACTAATTCTTCTTTAATTAGGTTGAAGTGAATTAGAAATAAAATCTCTTAGATTACTACTATATTTGAATGTACATTTATTTCTATTTCTTCTAAAATATATATTTGGACAAAGTGCCAGAACTTTGTTTTCAATATGAATTTAATGAAGTGTAGCTATGATAAACAAAATATTAATATGTTTTCTTCTATTTTCTTTTGAAACAGAAAAGCCTCCTAATAAAAGCAGTATGAGGATAGTAGTGGATTCAGAGTCAAGGAAAAGAACAATTGGTTCTGGGGAGCCTGGAGTTACTACAAAGAAGACTTGGTTTGATAAGTAAGCCCTCAGGGGAAATTGAGGAATTTTTTTTACACAGTAATTTTTATAGTAATTGGAGTATTATGACAGTATAGTATTTTTTTCAAAATAAAATTTATATAATTTAGTCTGTAGGCATTATCCCACTAAAATGTAAATTTTTAAAAATTTTGTTGTCTGGTTTGTGGAAGGCATTTTCATATAGAAATGGTATAGTGCTTAAGGACACAATTTTTCCACCTCCCCCACCTATAAAATACTCCTTATGTTAGAGATATCATTGAATATCCTATCTAATAAAAGGATAATATGCAAAATTGACCTTCACTATAACACACAAGATGGCTTCCCCCATGTGGACACAAGATGGCCACCACAAGATGACCAGTAGAGGAGGGCATTTGGGAGGGACCAGGCCTGTAAGGGAGGGCAGTTGTGGGCAATCAGACCAGCAGGGGAGGGCAGTTGTGGGCAATCAGGCCAGCAGGGGAGGGTAGTTGGGAGGGACCAGGCCTGCAAGGGAGGGCAGTTGGTGGGGACCAGGTCTGCAGGGGAGGGCAGTTAGGGGTGACCAGGCCTGCAAGGGAGCACTGTTAGGGGTGACCAGGCCTGCGGGGAGGGAAGTTAGGGGCAAATAGGCTGGCAGGGAGTAGTTAGGGGATGATCAGGCTGTGGCAGGCAGAAGCGGTTAGAGGCAATCAGGAAGGCAGGCAGGCGAGCAGTTGGGAGCCAGCAGTCCTGGATTGTGAGAGCAATGTCTGACTGCCTGTTTAGGCCCAATCCAGAAAAGTCCCAGATTGGAGACGGTGCAGGCTGGGCTGAGAGACACCCCCCTAACCCCCCCACCCGTGCATGAATTTCATGCACTGGGCCTCTAGTTAACCATATAAAGGATAGTCATGGGCTTATTATTAGGAAAGAAAGTAGGCATGTCTGAGAAGAGGCATTAGCTTGGGAGCAGTTCCTGTTAAGAACTAGAAAGGGGTTTTGGGCGGTGGCTTGGCAGTGGGGACTAAGGGGAAGGCTGGATAGGACTGAAGTTGTAAAGAAATGGCTTCAGTGAAAGTTAAGGACTCAATGTTTATGATGATTCATTTATAAACTTCCATGTTTGAGGAGAAACTTAGGATCACACATTTTTAGAACTTTATAACATCACTTAAAGGTGGATAATTTATAGTTCTGGCTCTGGCCTTAATTCTGTGATTTAAGGCAAGCATTGTAACCTTTCAGGGCCATAGTTTTATCCTTTTTTCCCAAGTGTCAAATGTGTGGCCTACAGTTCTGAATTTTTTGTTTGTTTGTTTTTTAGGTTGAGAAGCAGTTGAGATAGTCATCTCTACCTTTTAATCAAGGTTTTAAAATAGGAAACATTTCAGTAAGCTAATTTTTGCAGAAATGGAACAAAGGTTATATATGTAAATTGACTGAAATAGGGTACTAGAACCTTTCCTTATAAGAATTTTACATAGGAAATGCCAAATACAAATGATATGAAAGAGCCCTTTGCAATTGGCTTCCATGAAGGATGCAAACATTTACTAATTTGGAGACTTCATTTTTTTTTTAAAAGAAAATTTAAATGTCCATGATCAACCAGTAATTTCAATTTTTAAAAATAGAATTTAAATATTAACATGTTATTTCTTTGTACTTGATAATGGGATAGGATATATAAATGAATGTATTAATTAACTTGATTTTTGTTACAGGCCAAATTTTAATAGAACGAACAGCCCAGGCTTCCAGAAAAAGGTTCAGTTTGGAAATGAAAACACCAAACTTGAACTTAGAAAAGTTCCACCAGAATTAAATAATATCAGCAAACTTAATGAGCATTTTAGTCGATTCGGAACTTTGGTTAACTTACAGGTAAGAGCTATGAAGTGATTCTGTTGTCTTTGCTTAATTATTTAGGGAAATAAGTCATTCCAACAGGATGCTTTAGATAGATTATTTTTGCTGCCTCTGTGATGGGATACATTTAACAGATGGGGCCCAGATACCATGTAATCCAGCGGTTCTCAACCTGTGGGTCACGACCCCTTTGGGGGTCGAACGACCCTTTCATAGGGGTCGCTTAAGACCAGCGGAAAACACCTATTTCCCATGGTCTTAGGAACCAACAGACTGCTCCTCAGTGTAGCAAAGCATAGCAATGTAGTTTACTGTTGTCATATGAAGACTGTTACCTATGCTATACCACGATTCAAGACAAAATTTCATTTATTTGTAATTAGAAATAAATATTTCACAATACATAATTACATATTGTTTTTATGATTAATCACTATGCTTTAATTATGTTCAATTTGTAACAATGAAAATACATCCTGCATATCAGATATTTACATTACAGTTCATAACAGTAGCAAAACTACAGTTATGAAGTAGCAACAGAAATATTTTTATGGTTGGGGGTCACCACCACATGAGGAGCTGTATTAAAGGGTCATGGCATTAGGAAGATTGAGAACCACTGATGTAATCCATAATTAGCTGAAACATTTGCTTTTTCCTGTACCATTTTTGAATATTTTTCAAGATAAATATCACTGTAGTTTGTATTTGACTTCACCTAAAGGTAGACCTTAGTTTTGATAGATATAACTTGTAAAGTTACTTAATATTGATTTTACATTGTGTAACATGTAAAAGTGTTGAAATAATATTGGGCTTTCTTTTTTCAGTTTTTTTCAATCAAAATTATTTGTCATCACCTCATAAAAATAATAAGTTTTAAGAGAGTACAGCTTAAGTTGATTAAATTAGAAAATTTTGTTTTATTGCCATTTAAAATAATATAAAAGTAATAGGTAAAAATCGCATGCTTGGTTGTGGCAGGGCAATAGAAATTTATATAGAATTTTTAAAAAAATGCTTCTACGTCAACTCTGTATCCCTTACATTTCTCTTCCCAGATATCCCCATAATATAGTTACATCATTGTTAACAATTTACCATGCATTATTCTAGATTTTTTTGTTTTGTATTTCTGTATCTATCGTCTTATCAGTCAATCAATGCACACCCTTAAATATGTATATATTTGGAAGATATGGACCCCATCTTATACATATTATCCTGCAGTTATTTGTGAATATATTTTTATGGCTATTTAATTGATCTATCACATTGAGATTTAGACAAAGTTTCTGGAATATTTTTTTCTCACAAAATTAGCTATACTGGTAATATTCAATTTAAGAGAATTTTCAAAACCAAAAGAACAAAAAATTTGAAATGAAAAGCCTTGTATCTACTACTTACTAATATGAATCTGCAGAATCATATGCTCTTTGAATTCAGTTTACTTATATGTAAAATTTATTTTTTTCTTAAGTGTTCCTGCACTCTTTTTGTTTTGTTAATTCTCACCTGAGATATTTTTTCATTGATTTTTAGAGAGAGTGGAAGAGAGGGGGAGAAACAGAGAGAAAAACATTGATGTGAGAGAGATACATTGATTGGTTGCCCCTTGCACTCTTCTGGAGTAAAAGTAGGTTATGGTAATAGTTTAGATTTAAGGAAATATAAAGATAGAATCTTAATAGGAGGACCAGTATTTTATTTGTGGAGGGATTTTACTGTATGAAACAACAGATTCATTTGGAAATTCACTGTTCTTAATATTTGACACCTTAGGTTGCCTATAATGGTGATCCTGAAAGTGCCCTTATCCAATTTGCAACATATGAAGAAGCAAAGAAAGCAATATCAAGTACAGAAGCAGTTCTAAACAATCGTTTTATTAAGGTATATTGGCACAGAGAAGGAGGCACCCAGCAATTACAAACTACTTCTCCAAAGGTAAGAGAAATTTATGTGAAATTAAATGCTCATAGAAAGCACTTAGAAAGCATAGTATTTAAGAGCAGAGGCATTGCAGTCAGTTAGACTTTGAGTTTAGATCCTGCCTCAACCACTTTTAAATATATAGATTTGAAGAAGTTATTTAATCTCTCTTATTTCATTTTATTGTGAAGGTAAGCCCTAGTTTATTAGACAATTACAAGATACGTGTAAAGTATTTAGAAAAACATCCCAGATATATCAGATACTCAGAACATGATAGCTTTACATATTCCTCAAAATCACTCTATGAGTTCATTGTGGAAGTCCTCTCCCTTTCTTCCTCTTCTTTCCTTCCCTCCCTCCCTTTCTCCTTTCTTCCATCTCACTTTTAATCAGTGAATCAGTCAATATGTAATGTTAAATTAATTGCTTGTAGAGGTGTCTTACAGCAGTTCGTTTCTTTAATTTTTCTATCTACTGTTCATTAGAATGAAAGAAAGAAGGTAGTAAAGGGTAGATTTTAATTTTTTCTCTACTTTATAAATAAGTTTTTATGTGCAAAGGAAAACATGAAGAAATTTGGAAGGTGGCTAGGTTTTGATTATAAGATGCACTGCACTCTTAAGCCTTTCTCTGCATGGACAATTTAGTAACAAAATAACAAAGGTTATTTTCGATGCTCGTGAACATTTTACATTTTTTTCTTATTCTGAGGTAATGCAGCCTTTAGTCCAGCAGCCCATTTTACCTGTGGTGAAGCAGTCCGTCAAAGAGCGGTTGGGTCCAGTACCTACAAGTACTATTGAACCAACAGAAGCCCAGAGTGCCAGTTCAGACCTTCCTCAGGTAAATGAAAAGTCCTCTAATTGTGTCTGTCACATAGTAGGTTCTGAGTAAGTTAGTTTCCCTTGGTGATTTGAATTATAGTTAACTGTGTTTTATACAGAAATAGGATAGTCTATGCATATTTTTGTTACTATTATAACATTTTCACATTCTCCTTTTTCTATACTATTTGAATATTAAATTCTTCTCTCTAGTTAGTACTTATTTATAAGAAAGAATTCTCTTTCACTTTGTAGAGGAGGTATTTTTCAGCAAATCTGCCTGAAAAGTGAAGTTCAGTATACTAAATCTTATTTTTCCCATCATCTTTGACCTAACTAGAATTCTATTTCAGAAATAATTATGCAGTAGCCTGAACTAAAAGTTATTGGGACAGGAAGGCTTAAACCATCAGATTGTAACATGCTTAATATACTGATTCAAGTTACTTATTTTTCTCAGGACTTTGCATCACTTATTCCTGACTCTTGGATTTTCTTTTCCATATGTCATTCCCTTCCCACTCCCTTCCCACTCCCTTGAGTGGCAATTTCTTATTTCTATACCTTCAGTCTCTAAAATGTAGCTTTTCTTTGTCTCCAGATGTTCCAGCATTTGTATACAATAAAGTTAGGATATACTATCCTACTTAGCTAATGGATGACACCTTATTCCAGCAGTCTTCCTGAAAAGTAATATATTGAGATTCTATTAAAAAAGTAATAGATTGAAATTCTGTTAAAATAAACATGCAGAATGTAAATTGGTAAATTATTAGTTACTTAAAAAACCCCACCCAATCCTATTATTCCAAATCATCAGCAAATGCAATGTATTTGGCTATAAAATAAAACTCACTTTAGGAAAGAATGATTTTTATTTTTAAGCTCAAAAAGCAGGCACATCTTTATTTACTCAAACCTAATATTGACAATGTTCATACTTTATATTGGTCATCATAGGATTTTAAGAATTTATGGTTCTGTATCAATGGAGGGGACTTTAGTAACCACCTGGCTTAGACATCTTATTTTACATCATAGTTTTTCATGGTTAAATTACATACTGTTTTTTTTGTTTTTTTTCTATACACATTTTCTTTCTGTCTCTCTTTGAAAAAAGATCCAGGTTTTGTGATTAACATCAGTATACTTGCTAAGTCAGTATATGCTAGTAGAATCAGAATGTTCATAATCCCATCAGACATATATGTTTAGGGAAACACTGAATATGTCCATTTTAATTTTTTTAGAATGTAACTAAATTATCTGTGAAGGACAGGTTGGGTTTTGTATCAAAGCCATCTGTTTCAGCAACTGAAAAGGTAAGAAGAAGCATGATGTGTTTGTCTTGGCTTCATAAATGTTTTCAGATGGCATCTTAATTTTTTAATTTTTCATAGTTTCAAACTTTTGCTTCTTAATAGTATCTGTATCTCTTATTCCTACCATTTTACTTTCCATTTGCTGAAAAGAAAAATATTTGCTTACCTTTTTTTACTTTTTGCATCAGCATTTTAATACTTGCTGCTCACTAGTTTCCATGTGCTTCATTCTTTCTTTTTCTTTGTATTTACTATATCTTCTTTAGAGATAATTTTTACATTTTATTTTGAAAACTGGCAGTCTAGGGCCATGAACTAGGAATTGTACTTGAGTATGAGCTTTGACTCTATGTACTAACTGCATGATATTGGGCAGTGCTGTTGATCTTTATGAACCTTTTTCTTCATCATAAAATGGTGATGGTAATATTTATATTGCTCATAAAATTTTGTGAGAGATTAAATAAATTTTATTTTAAATGTATTCTATAAACTGGAAAAGATGATGTAAATGTAGTATTTTTATTTATAATTAATAGCTATATATATAGCCTGATAATACATCTAGCCATTTTTTTTTTAATAAACAGACAAATGCTGATTAAATTAAGATCATTTATGGACTAATCTTCTAGTTTTTGTGTTAGATATGGCTTTTTTTTTTTCCCCCCTTTCTGGTTAGGTATGAGTGACTGTCTTGATCTTTAGTCTTATTTGAGGTATATGGGAACACAGTATATTAGAATTAGATAATGTTTCCCATTTCTATACCTTCATCTTAAAGGAAGATAAGGCCCAAATAGTGTTTTGGCTGACCTATACACTTGAGTTACTTAAATCTGGATCTCCTATTTTAGTCCATTATGAAGATTAAATTGACATCCTGAACACCCCATGAGATAGCTAACCTGCTTTCTTTACTGCTTTTTCAGTATATTGTTTTCCTTACTTCCTGTGTAAAACTTTGGCAGTTCTAGATATTTGAATATGAATTTCATTCCTAACTCAGGTTTCCCTCTTGGACACCTCAGCATTACTTCAGGCATAACGTGCCTAACATGATTCATTATTTTCCACAGAAATTAATTTCTCCTAGCCTTACTCTGAAAGTGATACCACCAATTTTCAGTTTGTTTAATTTAAAAGCCTTTAGAGTCATTGCTTTTGTTTGCATTCCACATCTCTTTCTCTACCACCTTCAGGCCACTGGCCTATGGGTGCAGTTCAGAGCTGCCATACCTTCATCTAGTGTACTCTGCCACCATCCTACTTTCAGACTTATTTTAATGTTAGTTGCTTAAAGTAACCTTCATTTCCTCAACTAAATGACTTTGCTTGGTTCACAGGTTATCATACTTCAATTATTCTGGTTCTGTTACTACGTCTGTGTTAGACCTTTCTTTTTTAAGAATCTTTTTCTATTTCCTGCCTCTTTTTAAGTTTTTAATTTTTTTGGTGGAGATTTTTCTGGAGTGCATTACCCTCTGCCTAACTGAATTCTAGTTATTCTTTTAAAAATTGATAAAATCACTAACCTCTTCTATTAAACCTTCACATTTTTTCATATGATACTCCCCTTTTCTCTAAATTTGTGTCCCTTAGTCTATGCTACTAAATTTAGCAGTATGTAAATATTTACTTTGTTTAGATTTATTTTCCTTGATAAGTAGCTGAGGAATAAAAGAACAATGTAAGTCTTTTATTCTTAGCAGTTCTGGGGAGGTATTATAAAGCTGATGATATTAGGATCTGTTTGGTCAACATTTGGACTTGTACAAATTTGAAGTGTACTAATAAAAGCTTAATTAGCATTTTTTTGCTACTGTTTTCATTTCTTTAGCATATTTTATATAGCTTTCGGATAAAAGGGGGACATTCTTAGAAATGATATTATAATTTATTAATATAGTTACCACTAATTTAATTTATGAAAAAAATCACTAATGGCAGTGGGCTATTTATGGAGAAAATTACTTGTAAAGAATATTTTCTGAAAAGCAGTTATTTCTAAAATATAACTTTCAGTCAACTTTAGTGAACCTGTTTAGAGAATAGCATTTTAGTATGTTTTCTCTCCCTAGTTCATAATGATTTTTGCTGCAAAATCCTTAGAGGTCAATGATTCAGAGAAGTCTTAGGAAAAATAGAATATTGTTCACCATCAAATATTACTCAGACAAAATTTTTTTTTTATTGTGGGCAGGAAAAATCTCAATACTAGTATCCATCCAGTATCTTCTGTCATTTTTAAAGCAAATAAATACATAAATGTAAAATTTTATCTCTTTTTTGTAAATAACATTGAGTAAACCTTTTACTGATTCTACTAAGTTTCCATTTTTTGAGAGGACTAATATAGAGGAAACTTAAAACCTGATTGATACAGCTAAATATTAAGATATTGCAATAGCTATTAAATAGGTATTATTTGAGTAGAGTGATCAGTCAGATGAGTGTTTCTGCTTACCTTAGGGAGTTTTATGAAAAATAAAGGCATCTGCATATACCATCCTGGTTAGTTATTTAAAAAGGTTTAGGCTGTTCACATTATCTCCTTAATACTCTTGTAAATTCTTTATATATATATAAAACACATATATGTGTATGTGTGTGCTATATATATACATACACACACACACACTCTCACACATACTGAGTGGCCAGATTATTATGATCTCTGAACTCAATAATCTGGCCACTCAGTATATATATATATATTAGAGGCCTGATTCATGAATTTGTGCATGGGTGGGGTCTGGCCAGCCTGGCCATTGGGAAGGGACATGGGCGGTTAGCTGACCTGCCTGCTGGTCGAACTCTTGATCGAGGGGACAATTTACATATTAGCCTTTTATTATATAAGATATACACTGATTGGCCAGATTATTATGATCTCTGAACGCATATATCCTTTATAATAAAAGAGATACATGTAAATTGACTGTATTTCTGCTACGCTCACCAGCCAATCAGGAGTGAGTATGCAAATTAACCTGGCAAAGCTGCTGGGTTGATTTGCATACACAGGTGCCAAGCAGCCTAGGTTCTGGGAACATTCTCGGGACCCAGGATGCTCCTAGCCTATAGGCCCATGCGTAGGCCCTGAGTGGCCTAGGTCCCAGAACACCCCTGGCCAGTCCAGGCCTATGGGCACAGGCACCAACCAGATGTTCCTGCCCTGCAGCCATATGCGCCAGTGCCAAGTGGTGGTCCGGGTCCATGCCCTCAGGCAGAGTGACACACTCCTAGCCCAGTGGACACAATGCAGGGGGTCCTCTGTGCATGAGCTGCAGAGGAAACTTCTTTTTTAAGAAGGTACATTTTATTGATTTTTTTTACAGAGAAGAGGGGAGAGGGATAGACAGAAATATCGATGAGAGAGAAACATCGATCAGCTGCCTCCTACATATTCTCACTGGGGATGTGCCCCAAAGTACATGCCCTTAATAGGAATCAAACCTGGGACCCTTCAGTCTGTAGGCTAATGCTCTTATCCACTGAGCCTGACCACTCATTGGCTAAGCTCCCTCTATGCCGCCACTTGCAGTGTTCTTGGTAATAGGTTATAAGAATCCAAGAAGGTGATCTAGGGTTTTTCCACCACACTCCTGAAGGAAAAAACAAAGATCTGCTGCTGGAGGGGCTAAGAATTGTCATATCCTGCCCTAGCTAGTTTGGCTCAATAGATAGAGCCTCGGCCTGCCAACTGCAGGGTCCAGGTTTCATTCTGATCAAGAGCATGTACCTAGGTTACAGGTTCCTTCCTTGCCAGGGCCTACGTCAGGGCTCATGCAAGAGACAACCAATCAAAATGTCCTTCTCACATTGATGTTTCTGTCTCTTCCTCTCCCTTCCACACTCTCTAAAAATCTTTGGAAACATATCCTCAGGTAAGGATTATATAAACAAAAGAAAAAGAAAAAGAAATGTCATATTCTATGAAAGACACATCTTGAAAATGCCTAAAGAAAGTTGTCATTTTTTTATGGTGAAGGGACTGGAGTCGTGTTGATGAAAACACCTTGGCAGCTGCGGTGTCTGGCAGTGGCTACAGCAGTGGGGTGATGGGGCTGGTGCCTTCCCCTGATCAGCTTGGTCATCTCCCACAGAGGGAGGCCAGACTGCAGCTTAGGCCTGCTCCCCTAAGCCGTCTATAGGACATCCCCTGAGGGCTCCCAGTCTGTGAGAGGGGGCTGGACTGAGGGAGCCTCACCCCCCTCCAGTACACAAATTTCATGCACTAGGCCCCTATTATGTATGTATGTATGTATGTACACACACACACACACACACTAATAAAAGGGTAATATGCTAATTAGACTAGGAGACCTTCTGGACATCCTTTCGGACAAAGCCAAGGTGACGGGGCTGAAACAGAGGCAGTTAGGGATGATCAGACCAGGAGAAGAGGGCAGTTGGGGGTGATCAGGCCAGAGGGGAGGTGTAGTTGGGGGCAAGTAGGCTGCCAGGGGAGGCCAGTTGGGGGCGAGCAGGCCAGTAGGGGGTGTAGTCAGGGGTGATCAGGCCAGTAGGGGTGGCATTTGGGGGCGAGGAGGCTGGCAGGAGGGGAGCAGTTGGGGGTGAGAAGGCCGGCAGGGTGGGGGCAGTTGGGCTTGAGCAGGTCTGTAGGGGTGGCGGTTGGGGTCGAGCAGGCTGTCAGGAGCAGACAGTTGGGGGCAAGAAGGCTGGCAAGAGGGGGGACTGTTGAGGGCGATCAGGCAGGCAGATAGGTGAGTGGCTAGGAGCCAGCGGTCCTGGATTGCGAGAGGGATGTCCCAGATTAGAAAGGGTGCAGGCTGGGCTGAGGAATCATGACCACCACGTGCCACCCCCCCCCCCCCCCCCCACACGCACACACACACACACACACACACACACACACACACACACACACACACCTGTGCAGGAATTTCGTGCACTGGGCCACTAATGTGTGTGTGTATTAAGTTATAGTATTCTGGGGTTTTATTTTATTTAGAAGCTGGCATTCTTGAATAATAGGCATAGTGATAAGTTACCTAAACTTTGTGATGTTCCCTAATCTATTTCATAAAAGATTATAATGCAGTGTCCAGATTGCTACTTCTCTGGTATCCAGATATTTACATTTTAGTAACTAGATAGTAGGAGTTTTTTATTGATACTCACCTATTTATATATACTGAGTGGCCAGATTATTATGACCTCTGAACTCATAATAATTTGGCCACTCAGTGTGTGTTGTGTGTGTGTGTGTGTGTGTGTATTAGAGGCCCGGTGCATGAATTCGTGCATGGGTGGGGTCTGGCCAGCCTGGCCAGGGGAGTGGACATGGGCGTTTGGCTGGCCTGCCTGCTGGTCAAACTCCTAGTTGAGGGACAATTTGCATATTAGCCTTTTATTATAAGGATATACACTGAGTAGCCAGATTATTATGTGTTCAGAGATCATAATAACCTGGTCACTTAGTATGGTTTTTAAATGTCTTTTTAGATCAGGTCTTTAGATCAAGACTTGAGAAGCTATGTTTTCCCTTGGAAAGTTACATTTTTCAAATATATAGTTTAATGTTTTGTTTTTATATAGCAGTCACAGATCTCTCTGAAGGGATTCATAGACTTCTTTCTAAGACCTAGTAACCAACCACCCCATGGAACTTGCAACTTTTGCTTTTGAAGGATAAAAAAGTAGCCCATACACTTTTTTCAACTTGACTTTTGTGTAGAAAAGCTTGTCCACTTAGATTTATCATCATGTCAGTTTAATTTAGTGCAAAGTATTTATTGAATATTTGGAATGTGTGCTGGGAACTGTTCTTGGCACTGAACATATAGCAATGAAGCAAGCCAAAAATTCTCTACTCTCCTGGGTTGTTTAAGGACATTAGAGATCATCAGGATGAATGTCCTCATTTTATAGAAAAATAAACTGAAGCCTGGGTTTGAATTTACCCAGGGTCTTAAAATTAACTAGAGGCCCGGTGCACGGATTCGTGCATGGGTGGGGTACAGCCGGCCTATCCCATCAGGCTGGCTGGGGAGAGGGGCCACGGGCTATTACCTGGCTGGCCCTACCCCCTGGGAGAACTCCCTGGCAAACCCCTGGTTGAGGGGACAATTTGCATATTAGCCTTTTAGCAAGGATTGGGTATTTGGAAGAAAGCAAAGAAGAGAAAGACATGCTTTTTTTTTTTTTTTAAGTTCCTTACAGTATAGCCAGGGTGAGAAACAACATATATCAGATCATTTTTACTAAATAATTTAATAGCTGTAGGGTTAAATTTCACAGAAGGACCTGGGTAAAAAAAAAAAAATGATTAGGACTTTGTGGAGGTCTTGGCTGGTTTTGTTGAGCTTGAGCTGGGTTTAAAAGTATATGGTCACTCAAAGCAGGAGCAATGCCAGCAAAGGAATGGAGAAAGAAAGTAACAAAGTTAATTTCTAAACTGTAAATTGCAAATGATCTTAAGGGACAAACAATTGAAGGATGACATCCAGTTTTTTCCTGTGCAATGCTCTTATGTACAGATTTTGTTTTAGTTTGAAGACATACTAACACAGGTATTCAGCAACTAATATTTTCTCAGTGATATAGTATTGACAGTGTTTTTTCTTGAAGTTTTTATGTTTGTTTTTATTTTTTTCCTATAGATATATTAATTAATATTTTTATTTCATAGTTTATTCATTATTCATTCCTTTCTTTCAGATCAATACATTTAGTTCACTGTACTAAATTTTAACAGAAGTGCTTTAATCTTATTTTATAAGAAAACAGGACTCAGAAAATCATGAATGACTGATACATTTTTTTTTTTTTACAAAATTGAATTTTTATTGGTAGGTGTTATCTACATCTACTGGATTAACAAAAACAGTGTATAATCCAGCTGCTTTGAAGGCTGCACAAAAAACCTTACTTGTTTCCCCCTCTGCAGTTGATAATAATGAAGCACAGAAAAAAAAACAGGTAAGTACAACTATTGTACAAAATTTGCATGTAGAAAAGCTCTTCTGCATGTATCTGTTTTTCCAGTGCTCATAACAAAATTAAATTTAAAAGGAGTATGTTGGCTGCCACTAAACTTTTATTTTCTATAGTGTAGTAGTAAATATTAATATTTTTCTTGGAATGAAAAGTTCTCATGATCTTTTAAAACTTGCATACATATTTCAGTGTGACATAGGAAACGTTTGCATTTAATTGTTGTTGCCAAGCTTCTGCAGTTTACAACCATTCTGTCCTCTTTAAATCATTTTGTTTCTAATATTCTAATGACATTTTTGACCCCTTCCTCTAGGAGGCACTGAAACTTCAGCAGGATGTAAGGAAAAGAAAACAAGAAATTTTAGAAAAGCACATTGAAACACAGAAGGTAAAATATTAACAACTAAGTTTGGCAAAATATATTTTTAAATATTACAGGTATGAGTGAAATTAATCTTACACTACATATATATTACTGAGAAACATAATTACTGTAATTGATATGGTAAAACTAATATATTATCAGTGATAAAGTATATTATTAATTGGTAGTACTAGTATATTGGACATGAAGAGCATACATTGAATTGTGAACTGGGATTTGGAATAGTTTGAATGGAACTATGGTTATAAATTTGAAATGAAAGTAAGGAGTAGTTATTCAAGTATATTGCTGTGTAATCCTTTATTCAACAGATAGTGAAATGGAATCTTTTTCTCAATATTGAGATGGATCTTTATTTAATTGCCACATCTGACTGTTATTTACTTGAAATATGTCTAGTCCAAGTTGAGATGTGCTGTGAATGTAAAAAATATTTAATCAGATTTCAAAGATGTAGCATGAAGAAAAAAAAGCAAAAACCTCTCAGTAATTTCCATTGAAATGTATTATTTTGAATATATTTTATTAAATAGAATATATTATTAAATTAATTTTACTGTATCTTTGTAACCTTTTGAATATTTTTGTTAAATAGAATATACTATTAAAATAATTTTACTATATCTTATATTTTTAAAGTGACTGCTAGAAAATTAAAAATTACTTATGTGGCTTACAGTACTTCTTTGTCTCTAGTTTATGACATTAATTTAGTGTAAGTTCTTAAATCATATCTGGTAATAAAGGTTATGACATTTCCAAATAATGAAAATACAAAAAGTATACATTTTAGTCTGAAATGTGTGTCTTTTATAATTTAAATTTGGATATGCTTGATAAAGAGAAATCATGGTACTTTATACCAAAAATTGAAATCATTTTGACTCAGAGAACCTATAATGTTGTGTGGTATCTTCTATCCCATAATACCCTGTTTTCTCTTCTTGTTACCTGTCCATGGTGGTGATATCATTCCTAGGCTAGCCAGGTAGTTTCCTCATCATAAAGAAAGTAATTACACTTTTATTTTCCTAAACCTCATTGTATGAAGGGAAAACAGAATTTTTCCTATAATTCATTCTGGGTTACAGATTCCATTTGGATCAGGAGTACTTAGAGACAATAATATTAACAAATGGATTAGAAAGTAAAATTATTAATACTACGTCAAATTGACAGCTTTTTGGGGATTGAATTGAATTTCTTGTGTTCTAAGACACAGACCCAAAGAGTAATACTATAGTTCTTCACAAAGTAAACCAAGAGTATGGCTTGAATTGAGATAGTTAGCATCACCAATCTGGTATTTTAGTGGTTATAATCCTTGTTATGAATATATAAACTAAAAGTAGCAGATACTTTTTATATTTAGTTTGCTATGTTTGTTTTGTTTATAATAGTAGGAATAAGTATCTTCTATTTTTCTCTCAAAAAATCTGGCAGATGTTAATTTCAAAACTGGAGAAAAACAAAGCAATGAAGTCTGAAGATAAAGCAGAAATAATGAAAACTTTAGAGGTTTTGACAAAAAATATTACCAAGTTGAAAGATGAGGTCAAAGCTACTTCTCCTGGACGCTGTCTTCCAAAAAGTATAAAAACCAAGACTCAGGTATTTTTATTTGTGTTGTTTTTTTTATATTCTTTAAGAAAACATTAAAACACATTGTTTAAAGGTTCATTTACCTTTTAGGTTATATCTTTTGCTCAAAATCTGACCGTTGTATGCTACGATTATCCTCTTCCTCCATTAATTAATAAATAAATACACAAAAACAAGCAAATTCTACTAATCTTTTGAATTCTGCGGATTGCAGTGGGAAAGTTAGTAATTAGGAAAATAGTTATGGATAATCCTGAGAAGGTAACTTGAAGACAACATGATAATAAGTACTTAAATGCTTGACTGAGCTTTATTTTGTAAGGTGTTTGTGTTATAAACGAACAGAGAAGTAACATTCTGAGAGTACTCTACAAAATGTATTTATAGAACCAGGAGAAAATTTATTACATAACAAATAAATGAGCAAATTAATTTCAGTTGATAATAAGTGCTTAAGAAAAAAAATAACAGTGTTATATACAATATTTATACTTGGGTGTGTGAATACATGTATAAAATCATTGGTTCCTATTGAAATTTCTGATTCTAATCCAACATAACAGGATTCTTCCTTTCTTCATTTCCTTATTTTATCTCCCTGGTCCCAAAAAATGACAACTTGGTTTCCACTAACATCAATACAGCACTCATTTGCTCTGTCCTGTAAGGCATTCCAAATAGTCTCAGAATTGTTACAACAACATCACTTCCAACAACTAAGTATAAAATTTAGAATTTACTTACATTCTTTATAACCTCACAATATATTCCACTAAAGGTATAAAATTAGAACTGTGGCATAGGATTATTTTTTTCTTTTTGCATAGTTACATTATTAATTTGATAAAGTTGGGTGTATTCCTGCATGCAGTTTTGGCTCCCCCTCATTTTTGCTGATTTAATTTTATTTTTTGAATATGTGAAACATTAACATGATTCAAAAGTTAAACTATGAAAAGGCATATATAGAAGGCCTTTCCCCTTTGATTCCTAACACTATTCCCTACTCTTCCTTCCTTGGTGTGTGTGTGTGCATGGGTTCTTTCCTACATGAAAGCATATTATATATTATTGTTAATACATTGGTATTTTACTTTTCTTTCAGTTATTTCCTGAAAATTAGTATCAGTCCATTAAAATCCCAGGGTTTTTTAGAGAAAGTGTATTATAGGGAAATCAGTGGAAATAGGAACAAATTTGAAAGCTACCAATATTGTAGACTAGAGGTCATTGATGGCTTGAACTAAGATGGTAGGACTGGTGATAGAAGAGAGATGTACAGGTTAAATGGGAATGTATACAGGTTCTTTGTGAAATGTTTTGTTTAAATGAAGGATATTAATTGTCACCCAAAATATTAATTACTATTTTCTAGATGCAGAAAGAATTACTTGATACAGAGCTGGATTTGTATAAGAAGATGCAAGCTGGAGAAGAAGTCACTGAACTTAGGAGAAAGTATACAGAATTACAGCTGGAAGTATGTTTTCATCATAGCTACACATAGTGGATGTAGTTATGGTGGTTAATTTGAAAACACAATTCCCTCATTCTAGTCAACACTTACAGGCTTTCTCTGGCATACATATTGGGAGTTGATATAGGAAAGAGGGAAAAGGTTAAAATTTTCATAGCTAGTAGAGAAATCTGTTACATAATAAGTGAGGAGTGGCATTTCTACCTATGTACCTGAGTCCTTCTACCTCTATTGAATTTTATTACTTTTCTATTTTTGGTTTTCAGGCATTCTTTCAGAGATATCCTATGCATATATAGATTTATAATATTAAGTTCTATACTGATTAGACTTCTAATGGTCGAAATATATCAAAGAACATGCTTGCTTAAGTTTTGCCTATAGATGGTGCTGTGGATGTTTATAAAAGAGAAAGTAAACTACTTTCTTAATAGTCATATGATTATATAAGGAAAATCAAGTGAAATTGATTTCTGTGTATGAGAATTTTTAACATTTAGCAAAATGATGTTTAAAAATCAGAATTATATTTTAAGTATGGAGACATTAATGTCATTAATTGGTACTGTCTGTATATATTGTTTAATGTCAGTTTAACTTTATGTTTTTTATTATTACTTTTGCTCAATCTGAGAATAATACTTTTTCTCAAGTTTGTTAGCAATTTGATCATCTTTTTCTGATACAGTACAAATCTGTGTTGAGTACTGGCATCCAGGTATTAAAGATTTCAATATTTAAAAGCCATTGTGTTTGTGTTAAGCTGCTGTCTTATCGAACAAACTTGATGGTGTCCTAAATTTGCACACTTTTAATTCTCTGGAAACCTGATATGGTTACCTGTGTGTCCTGCCCAAAGTAACAGGTTTTGGAGAAGATAGATTTCTTTATGTTAATATAGAAATTGTGTTTTCTCCATTTTAGAGATTGGATGCCTGTGTTGATGGGATTTTAAAAACCAAATTATCATTTCAAAAGTTTTGGCTCATAATTTTAGTAAGTAGTAGTATTATCAGTATTTTTCTAGATATGTTTTTATTGATTTCAGAGAGAGGAAGGGAGAGGGAGAGCTAGAAACATCAATGATGAGAGATGTGCCTCTTGCACACCCCTTAGTGGGGATCGAGTCTGAAACTCAGGCATGTGCCCTCACTGGGCATTGAACTTTGACCTCATTGAATGTCTATCTCCTGGTTTATGGGTTTATGCTCAACCATTGAGCCACACTGGCCAGGCATATTTACAGTATTTTTAAAAACTCTATTGTTGAAAGTATTATATATGTCCTCCTTTTTCCCCCATTGATCCCTTCTAGGCCACCCTCCTGCCCAGGCCTTCAGCCCGATTGTTTGTGTCCATGGGTTATGCATATATGCATACAAATTCTTTGGTTAATCTCTTCCTACCCACCCTCGCCTTTCCTCTGAGATTAGACAGTCTGTTTGATGCTTCTATGTCTCTATTTTTTTCATCAGTTTATTTTCTTCACTAGTTTTCAAATATGAGTGAGATCATGTGATACTTGTATCAGTATTTTTATTAGTCTGTTTTAGTTCGTATGCTGATATAGCTAAATACTGACTAATGTTTTCTGGGTTTTTTTTTGTTTTGTTTCTTATAATGGCTAAACTTAAGTTTGCAGTTAGTATATGCAGTAATGCAGTGTTTCCGAGTGTGTGGTCATTCACTGCGCCAATTCCATTTTTTGTTGACAGATACTAGTGAAAAAAGCTCCAAGGCCAAATAAATTTGGAAAAGGTTATATTAAACATGAATTTTGGCTATTGGGTTTTTTTAGAGGCTATTTTAATTTGTAAATCTCCAAAAATATGTTAATTATTCAGTATTGCTTGAATTTATTTGTCCAAGGACTCACTTTTTCAGGGAGCACTTTGTTCTTCAGAATATACTTTTGTATATGCTGCTCTATTATTAACATTAATCCTTGATCTTTGAAAATTATTTGGATTTTTGATTATTTTAGCTAATGTTAAGATTTACTGTCTTAAGGTGAAAAACTGAAATATTTATACTTGCAGAGATTTGGCAATGGTCCCTTCTTGACATTTCCATTTGAATGTTTTACATCCTCAGACTCAACAAGTTCAAAATTGTGCTTATTTTGCCCCTAAACTCCATCTGCACAATTACCCAAACCAAAAATTTGAGTTTCTTCATTAACTCCTTCCTTTCCTTCAGTATTCATATCCAGTTAATTACCATGTTTTATATGTTACATCCAAATATATTTTATATCTGTTTACTTCTTTATCTCCATTACCACCACTGTACACCAGCTGTCTTCAGTAGCTGGAATTACTATAATAGACTACTGACTGGTATCCGAGCTTGTTCTCTTCTTCCTTCTCCTCTGTTCTTAAGACTAGCCAGAATAACATTTTGCACCCTGATTTGAATTACATCACTCTACTGCTCTGCTTTAAATATTTATTTTTAAAGATAATTCTCATGTTTTAAAAACATGTTTTCATTGATTTTTAGACAGAGGGGAGGTTGGGGGGCTGGGAGGAGAGAGGAGGAGAGGGAAGGAGGGAGAGAAAGGAGAAAAGAGAAGAGAGAGAAGAGAAGAGAAGAGAAGAGAAAAAGAAAAGAGATGAGAAGAAAGAAACATTGATCAGCTGACTTCTGCACGCTCCCTTTCGGGGATCAAGCCCCCAACCTGGGCATGTGCCTCAACTAGGAATTGAACCAGCAACCTCTTGGTGCATAGGTGCATAGGATGATGCTCAACCAACTGAGCCACACCTGCCAGGACTCTGCTTTAAATATTTTAATTGATTTTCATGGCTCTTGGTATAAATTTCAAAATCCTTAATGTGTTCCTTTAAAGTTATTCATGATCTGGCTCTGCCTAGTTCCCTAGCCTCATCTCTCCATCACATGTGGTCCAGCTGCACTAGATTTTATTTGTTCTTTGAAGTATTATGTTCCTTTCAGCTGTGGTTCCTTTGTTCATACTATAATCCCCACCCCTTACTTGTGTCTTGCTTGTTCTTTGTTCTTTCTTTGGTTGATTGAACAAATATTAAATATCTCAAATCTCCCAGCTACTAATACACATGCAGGGGATAAAGTAGAGAATAAAACTCTTGAAACTTTGTTTTTTTTTGTCACTTCATTAATACGTAATATAAACTTAGTTGCTTAATATTCTTTTACCCCTCTATGATTTGAGTGTCATGAGGGTAATAAGGACTTGTTCATAGGAAGTATTCATTAAATATTTGTGGAATGGAAAAATGGTTTGCTCTTCATATAGAGTGATGTGGTAGAATATAAGTTACTATGCAACATTGGTTGTACAATGTTAATGTAAATAATTGAAGTGATGAATTTGAGATAACTACCTACTAAAGTCAACAGGTAAACAAATAGAAACATTGTATTTGGAAGTCACAAGTAGGAAAATACATTTATTATATATGTAGGTAGTTTATATCTATGTATTAAACTGGCTTCTAAATTAACACAACACTTACTTGGAAGTCAGAATACTAGTCTTTTTGTGATGTCTTAAAGAGTAAGAACTTAGAAAAAAGCACATTCAATAATTTGAAAACATTGCT
Organism: Lasiurus cinereus; assembly: GCA_011751065.1. Lineage (NCBI taxonomy): Eukaryota > Metazoa > Chordata > Mammalia > Chiroptera > Vespertilionidae > Lasiurus > Lasiurus cinereus. The sequence goes on along the minus strand of JAAGEH010000012.1, from coordinate 51,347,529 downwards.
TAAATTAATGTTATTTTTGTTTTCTGATTTTATTAGCTATATAAATTTGTTTTCACTTTAAAAACTAAAATCTCAACTTAAAATTATGAGATCTTTTCTTAGAGCATTCTATAAGATATCAAATTGTATAAAAGTTTGACTCACCTGACAAAAGTATAACACTTGGCTTGTGTTAGTTATTGTGATCTTTAACTTGTGTGTCTAATTTCCTCTAGGCTGCCAAACGAGGGATTCTTTCATCTGGTCGGGGCAGAGGAATTCATTCAAGAGGTCGAGGTGCAGCTCATGGCAGAGGCAGGGGTCGGGGTCGAGGTCGAGGTCGAGGTCGAGGTGTACCTGGTCATGCTGTGGTGGATCACCGTCCCAGGGCATTGGAGATTTCTGCGTTTACAGAGAGTGATAGAGAAGATCTTCTTCCTCATTTTGCGGTACTTTCTTACTGAGCAACAAAACAAATATTGATAATCATTGTTGGGGATTAATAGATATATTAACGGGGAAATTATGAAAATGACATGAGATTTAAACCCATTAATTTGACCAAAGAGTTTGATTACTTTATAACTGTCTTATTAATTATTTAAAAAACATGCTGTAAGGGTTTTTTGTTTATTCAATTTTTCTTAGACTTAGTGAGCCTTGAAGTATTGTGATTTAACTATTGCTTTAGAGAGGGAGGTCCTATAGTTTTATTTGATACTTTTAAGGAAATATTTAACATGTTGCATGAGCCATCCAGATTTTTTAAATTAAGATGAAATTTTATTTGTTAATATTGTATTCTGAGGTTAGCTCAGTGGTCGGCAAACTCAGTCAACAGAGTGGTAAACGTCATGAGCTGCATTTTGCTGACCACTGGTCTAGCCAACCTAGAAAGGAAATTGCTACTGGTCTCAGTGGATAAAAATTATAGCTTAAAACTTAAAAGCACTTTTTTTGGGGGAAGTGTTACTCTGATTGCCTTATATAACTCACTATATTTTGAATTATTTTGACAACTCTAAGAGGTAGGCACCTTTATTGTACCTCATTTTAGAAATGAGGAAGATGAAGCATGAAGAAATTAAGTAACTTCATCAAATTTACACAGCCTTTCACTGACAGCTTGGATCTGACTGATTCTAAAGTTCTTTACAGAATTATTCTGTATGTGGGTGTGTGTGCATTTAATGAAATTGTGTTTATAATTTTATTTTTGTGTAAGAAAAAAGGAAGGTATTAGTAATGATATATAAAGGACTAGAGTTTTTTAAATCCTTACCTAAGGATATTTTATCCATTGATTTTTAGAGTGAGTAGAAGCGAGATAGAGTAAGGGAAAGAGAGAAAGGGAGAGAGAGAGGGAGACAGAAAAGTCAATGTGTAAGAGAGAGACATATCAATCGGTTGCCTCCTGCACATGCCCCAACTAGGGCTGGTGATTGAACCTGCAACCCAGGTATGTGCCCTTGACCATGAGTTAGACCTGCGAGCTTTAGTGTGTGGGCCAACACTTTAATCACTGAGCAACACCAGCCCGACCATGGACTAGAATTTTATATGATAAAAGTTGCTGTTTGTAGAAAAATCTTTCTTCACATGTAAAAGATAAAACCCAACATATGAAACAAGCATAATTTCATGTTTAGTTTTTAAATGCCTGAAAAGATTGTGTGTGTGGTCTACAGGAGTCATAGTAAGAGTGAAAGCAGAATCAAAAGAGTTGGACTCTTATCCTGGTAATTAACTTAATTACTTGGGAGCAGGAGGATTACTTAAGTTCTCTTAGTCTTTTTCACCCCATCTTTAAATTGGATGAAACTAAAACAAACACACACTAAGAATATTCTGAGGATTAAATATTCTGCTTTAGAAAGAATTTAGGGTATTTGGGGATGAAAATAATAAGTATGAAAGTAAAGACAATAAGGAAGCTCAATTTTGGTCATTGTTTCCTTTATTTAAAGAATAGTTCAATGACTGTTTAGGAAGTGTAAAATTATAAATTGTATTTGGAAGATAAGACCACTCTATCTTACAATATTAAGTATAAAAATGAATTATTCACCATTTTTTTCTGTTAATCACCATGAATTGTTATGTATTCTGTGTTATATTTTGATATTTTAACATTTTAAAAACCACTATGATTTTGGATATTTCAAAATATTTATTTGGAGGAAATACTTGTTTTTAATTTAAAGCAATATGGTGAAATTGAAGATTGTCAGATTGATGACTCTTCACTTCATGCAGTAATTACATTCAAGACAAGAGCAGAAGCTGAAGCAGTAAGTATTATAAATAATCTGATTTACTGAAGATTCAGATTTAAATATTTTATAAATCTTGCTTTTTAAAGTTTTAATATAAATGAATTTTTAAAACTGACTACGTAACTACACTTTGACAATAGATAGAATATGTCAGTAGAATTCAAGGCCACAAAAAATGTCATCTATCTATATAAATCTATATATAAAAGGCTAATATGCAAAGTGTCTCCTCAGGAGTTCAACCAGGAGACTGGGAGTGCGATTACTTGCTATGACATATGCTGACCACCAGAAGGTGGTGCAGAACGAAGGAAGGCCCCAGAAGGCAGCCAGAATGCCCTGATCAGCCTTGATCACTGGCCAGGCCTAGGGACCCTACCTGTGCACAAAATTTGTGCACCAGACCTCTAGTATGTAACATGTTATAATTAGAATGTATAGTCCCCAAATTGAATTTCAAGTTATATTCTTTTGAGAAATCAGGGATTGTGTTTCTTTTCTTTTTCACTTCACTTTCCATTATCCTTTTTCTCTGATGGCTAGAACAGCGGTTTGCTGCTCTGTTGACTTATGAATTTGTCAGCCACTGGCCTAGGACAAAGTCTTATTTGGCAGACTGAGATATAATTCTCATGGCTGCCCGTCTTAATCATCCTTCATCTACTTCTTCCTAGTACTTTTTGACTGAACCCTAAAGAAGTTTCCGTAATCAGTATATGCCCAGCTAGACCTCTACAACTTTTTGTCCAATATATGATATAAAGTTCTAGCTTTTAGGGTCCTTTTAGTACAGTTGTCTTAAACTATTTTGAATTGTCTTTCCAATGAATGACCAGAAGTTTATGCAACCTTGTCTTTCTTATGGGTTTAAAAGATTAAAAAAGAAAAATGGGTATGAGATGTGGGGGATTTATAGGAACCTTCTTTGTTCTTTGTTCAGACTTGTAGAGAAATAGATGCACCATTTTGTCCTTAGGAAAAATGCATTAAATGTTCTAAACAGTTAATTTAATGTGAATGAATTATTGGGTGGTTTCCAGAAGTTTTAAGTTGATTGTGGTCTAAAAAGTTTTGAAATAGCTTCTATATATTGATTTATCATTTTTGTAATAAATATTGGTACATTGTTGGGGCTTACCTGGTAGGGATTGCTCTTGGGGCATTGTACCCAATAAAAGACTGTGGGTCTCATAAGTAGCAAAAAAATATTCATCTGAGCCCTGCAATAACCTAGTTTCTAGGTTAGTTGGGTGGGGATTCATTATCATAGAGTTCTATTTTTATAAATCTAGTTTTGAGCAATCTTTTATTTAATGATCTTCCATTAAATAATGGCTTCAGTGATAATTTTTAATGTAATGTTAGATAAGTGGCTGAGTTCTATTTGCTTTCCAGGAAGTAGTCACAGATAGTTATTGTACAGATGATTACAATACCATATAACTAAGTTTGTGGATTGAGTAACAATTAAAAAAAAATGTACTACTTTTTTCTGCTTATGTGGCTGAGTGGGGGAAAAGACTTAAGTTTTAGAAGTTTGGCCCTTGCTAAGACTTTTGACATCTGCCTTCTTTCTTGAGTTTTGATTTTTCCATCTTGGATGTGTGTGTGTGTGTGTCCGTGTGTGTGTCCCTTCCCCCAAAATCAACAGTAGTGAATTCAGAAAATCAAGGATTAATGTGTAAGAAAGACTTTAGCACTGACTGAATAAGTGACAAAATAACTTAGGTTAAGTTAAATGTAATGAGAGTTACCTTTTCAGGGTAAATACTATTACTGTGATAAACATTTAGAATTAAGATTTAGAAGTTGATAAACCATAAACTATTCCTTAAGCCATAAAATTTCTTTACATTTTGTAACATTGTATTTTAGAAGAGACTTGAAAATTAAGTTGAAGTTTTATCTTATACAGGCAGAGTATAGGCTAAAGCAGTGGTTTTTTTAAACATCTGGATTTCAGTAAACAGGCTTAGTAATTAAAAATTAGTGTGTTTGACATAAGGATGCTAATTTTTAATTTTGTCAAAGAAGAATGCTTAAAAAATACGAGATTGCATTTATCATCATCATTGTGTAAAATAAGGAAATTTTAATACCCAAATGTAGATAAAGTCAAGATAGGCTTTCTCAAGAAATTTGTTAACCTTTGCTAATGTGTATTTTTTATTATTTTCTGAACTCTTGTCATAGATTTATGAATGTCTTTTTATTTCCTGTAATCAATAGATGCATAGTATTTCAAAGTGAAAGTACAGGAATAAGGTAATTGAGACATCTATGTATATAAAAGCCTAAGCGAACAGAATGACCAGTCGCTTTGACATGCACTGAATACCAGGTGCAGATTCTCAGTGCAGGAGCTGCCCCCTGGTGGTAAGTGTGTGCCCACTGCCAATCTCCCCCAGCTGGCCAACCACCTATGGTTCCACCCCCAGGCTGGAAGGCCCCAATTGCTTGATTGAGGCCAACCCCCCAGGCTGGGACACAAAACCGGGGGTGGGTGGCGGTGGACATGGCCTCTTTCCCAGGGGCTCTGAGGGCCAGCTCCCTCCTCAGGGTCAGTGGCCAACCTCCTGTGCCTCATTTCCCCCCCCCCGGCTGGCAGGCCCTAATCAGCCTGCCACCCACCTGCCCCAATAGCGGTGTGGCAGCAAGGGAAGAAGGAGGGTGGGAGGTGGGGAACCGCGCAGTGGCAGGGTGTTGATGATGGCAGTGCTGGTGTCCGTTTCTTCTGCACCCGGCCCGGCAACCGTCGCCTCCTCTCCAGCCCTGCCCTGATCGGCCTGGATCGCTGGTCAGGCCTAGGGACCCCACCTGTGCACGAATTTCATGCAGTGGTCCTCTAGTTCAAATATAACAACTGAAAAGGGAGAAGTTTTCCCTAGGAAAAAAGATAAAAATATTTTACAGAATAATAATATAAATAGAACATTTTTAGCTTTAGGCTAAGATGATTATGATTGGATTTAGTTAGAAGATGGTTCCTACTGCTTTATTTTCTATTTTCCTAACACCACCCTATGTACTAAAGTTGGATAAGTACCCAAACAGGACAGAAAAACATAGTCTCTTCCCATTACTGATTAGAAAGTTATTTTTCCTACTCTGAATTATTCCTGTATCTCTGTAAGATACGAGGATCCAATTTTAGTAAAGGAACAGTTAAGCCCTATTTTACAAGAATCAGTTTTAAACACAAAGAGGTGTATAACTTCTTATATCAAAGGGAAAGTGAATCCAGTTCTATGAGCGCATCTTTTACACCCATGCCTCAAATTGTTTTCAACAGATTATCTTGTGTTTCTCTCCTTAAAGTTATTGTTTCACTCTTTATTTGATCATACAGTTTGGCATTGTGTGGGTTGGTAAGATATCATCAAAGCAGTTTTTCTCTAGAGAATGGTGAGGATTTACTAATTTGAAACTTACAGAGTACCTAGAACAATGCCTGGGGACATAGTAAACCTTTTTTTTTTTTCTTAATAAATCTTTATTCAGATTATTACAATTGTTCCTCTCTTTTCTCCCCATAGCTCCTCTTTACCCGGCTCCCACCCCACCCTCTGCCCTTACCTCCCCCACACTGTCCTCATCCATAAGTGTATGGTTTTTGTCCAGACTCTCCCTGTACCCTGCTCACCCCTTTCCTCCTGAGAATTGTCAGTCCACTCCTCCCTTTCTGTGCCCCTGATTCTATTATATTCATCAGTTTATTCTGTTCATCAGATTTTTAATTCACTTGATTTTTAGATTCACTTATTGATAGATATGTATTTGTTGTTCCTAATTTTTATCTTTACCTTTTTCTTCTTTTTCCTCTTCTTAAAGAGTACCTTTCAGCATTTCATATAATACTGGTTCAGAGTTGATGAGCTCCTTTAGTTTTTTTTTTAAATCTGTGAAGCTCTTTATCTGCCCTTCACTTCTGAATGATAGCTTTGCTGGGTAGAGTAATCTTGGTTGTAGGTTCTTGCTATTCATCACTTTGAATATTTCTTGCCATTTCCGTCTGGCCTGCATAGTTTCTGTTGAGAAATCTGCTGACAATCCTATGCGTGCTCCCTTATAGGTAATTAACTTTTTCTCTTGCTGCTTTTAATATTCTCTTTGTCTTTTTCTTTTGGTATTTTAATTATGATGTGTCTTGGTGTGGTCCTCTTCGGATTTTGTTTGGGGTTCTGTGCGCTTCCTGGACTTGTAGGTCTATTTCTTTCATCAAGTGGGGGAAATTTTTGTTCATTATTTCTTCAAATAGGTTTTCAGTATCTTGCTCTCTCTCTCTTCTTCTGGCACCCCTCATAATTTGGATGTTGGTTCGCTTGAAGTTGTCCCAGAGGCTTCTTACACTACCTTCACATTTTTGGATTCTTTTTCTTTTTGCTTTTCCAATGCAGTGTTTCTGCTTTGTATTTCAAAGCTTTGACTTGATTCTTGCTTTCCTCTAGTCTGCTGTTAGGTCTTTGTATAATATTGTTTATTTCAGTCAGTGTATGTTTAATATCTAGTTGGTCTTTTTTCATCTCTATTTGGTCCTTTTTCATCTCCTCTTGATTCTCACTAAATTTATTCATCTTTTCTAGGAGATTCTTGAAAAACCTTATAACCGTGGTTTTGTACTCTATATCCAGTCATTTGTTTTCCTCCATTTCTTTTGTTTGTGATCTGTTCCTTTTCTCCGCATTTTTTACTGCTTCCCTGAGTTGGTAGAGTAGCTTTGTGTGCTAGGTGTCCTATATGGCCCAGTAGCTTCGCCTCCCCATTTACCTGAGGTGGACTCTCTTGACTACCCCTTTCTGGACTGTGTGTACAGCCTTGTTGTAGTTAAGTCTTGATTGTTGTTGGTATCACCTGGGGGAACTGACCTCCAAGCCAATTGGTTGTGAGGATCAGCTGTGTCAATGCCAGGAGAACTTCTGTGCTGGACTCTGCCTTAAGACTTGCAAGATTGCAAAAGCCTCTGTGCTAGGCTTGGAAGGGGCGGAGTCTCAGGGCTGAGCAGACAGCCTTTGCCTGGTCTTAGTGTCTCTCGGTAATTGCTGCAGCCCTTTCTGTGCACAGGCGCGTGCGCCTCCAGATCTCTGCCTTTCCGGCTCCCCTGAGCTTCCGTGCGCTCTGGGAACCTTATGAGTCTGGGTCCCCAGGGTCTCACCCGAAATTGGTGTTCAGTGCAGTCCAACCAGTATTTCAGTGCAGTTGGGAGGTTCTGTCTTCATTCTGCTAGAGAAAGACAGTGGCACTATCAGCAGCCATACCTCTGTCTTTCGCGGCTTCCTTAAGTTTCCCTGCACTCCTCCCTTTCACAACAGTCCAGACGCCCCCTTATTAGTATCGCCTGGAACTGGGGTTCAGTGCAGTTAGCAGTGGGGTTCAGTGCAGTCGGGAGTTTCTGTCTCCCTTCTGCTAGAGCACCGGTTCTCAACCTGTGGGTTGCGACCCCTTTGGGGGTCGAATGACCCTTTCACAGGGGTCGCCTAAGACTATCAGAAAACACCTATTTCCCATGGTCTTAGGAACCAACATACTGCTCCTTGGTGTAGCAAAATGTAGCAATGTAGTTTACTGTTGCCATATTAAGACTGTTACCCATGCTACACCACAATTTAAGACAAAATTTCATTTATTTGTAATTAGAAATATTTCACAATATATAATTACATATTGTTTTTGTGATTAATCACTATGCTTTAATTATGTTCAATTTGTAACAATGAAAATACATCCTGCATATCAGACATTTACATTACAGTTCATAACAGTAGCAAAATTACAGTTATGAAGTAGCAACGGAAATAATTTTATGGTTGGGGGGTCACCACCACATGAGGAGCTATCTTAAGGGTCGCGGCATTAGGAAGGATGAGAACCACTGCGCTAGAGGAATCCAGTCAGGCACTCTGCCCCATCCTCTCCATGCGCAAGTTTTTGTATCTCAGCTTTTTGCAGCTCCTTTGAGTCTCCATGAGCCCCTCTCTTTTCTTCTAGTTGTAGAATTTCCACCCAGCCAGTATTCCTGTGGTTCTGGATGGTGTCCATTCTGTCTTTTAGTTGTAGTTTTGAAATTGTTGTGCCAAGCTGCAGTTTAGGTGTTTACCTATACAATTTAGGTGCTCTACAACTAGATTGGTTTCTCCTGTAAACCTTCTTAATTCTGACTATAATTTTAGCTATTATTAATATCATTGTCTTGTTGTTGTTTTTTTTGTTGTTTTTTTTTTTTCTTTTCAGAATGAGAAATGATTGTAAACTGAATAGGGAGAAGAAAGAGTAAATTACTTCAAAATTCTCATTGTTTAGACCTGAAGGTAGAAATATAAAATTGAGTTCATAGAAGATAATGCAATGTAAGCAGTTAGTAATTGATGGGTCAGACTGAGTAAATACTAAATTAATAATAAGAACAATATATGTAAGTGGATTCAATTAAGAGAAAATCATGTGTATAGAAGAATCTCTTGTGTATGTTTTTACTGATTTACTTAACAAGTTACTAAGTACTGTTAAGTAAATCAGTAAAAACAGTCCAACAAGTTTTAGACTTAGATAAACATTAGTAAAGTTAAGTCTAAAACTTATTGGAAAGTGGCCATGCAGCCTGAACTCGAGAGTTAATGGAATGAAAGAATTCTTTCCCTGTAAGTTCTAAAAATTTGAATTTACTTTCCTTTTAAATTTGTGGTTCTTTAATGTAACTCCTGCATAAACACTGTATACACTGGTTATTACAAACATTAATAAACTTGGTTTTAGCTTTCTTTTAAAAATTAGCTTTAATCATATGGTATGTAAGGTGTGCTAGGATAGGATTGCAGCTTTAACTCATATGACCTTGGGTCAGTTTTCCCACACTGTTGTTACAGAACACTGATTCTACAAGAGCGCCTCTAACAAAGAATTCTTTTGTCAGATAAGTTTGTGAAAAGCTGCATTTTGTATATTTTATTTAGATTCACAATCTAAAGTGACTTATAAAGGCAGAAGGTAAATACTTCGGTTTAATTTTGTTTAACCCCATTTTTTCAAAATGTTCATTATTTTCCAGAACCATTTTCCAGGTAAGATATTGAACCCATCACATAACTACTTTCCATACTTTTTTCTTCCTCCATCATTTGTCAGATCTTTAGCCTTTTTTCCCTTCAGTTCTGTTTATGACTGTGAACTTTGAATGATGATGTGCAGGAATAAATAGGCAAAGGACTAGAGCAAGCCTATGAATAAATACTTGAGCTTTTAAATATAGTTTTTCTTTACATTTCATAATGTGAAAATTAGAGAGACTTGTGAAATGATCTCCCATATACTCATCATATACTTTTAGCAAGTACCCACTTGCAGCCCATCTTATTTTGTCTATATATTACCCACTACAATCCTCCCTGTCTTTATTTTGGACCCCTTCTAAGTCATCATATTATTTCACCTGTAAACGTTTTAGCGTGTGTCTCGCAATGTTAGAGTCTTAAAAAAAATAAAACACAATACTCTTATTAGACCTAAAAAATCGATTGATTTTTCGTAGGCATTATTAAATACCCAGTAAAGGTTTACATTTCCTGGATTTTCATAAAAATATTTTTACTCATTTAAGTAATACAAAATAATATTTGTATTTTGAGATAGCTTGATAGGTATTATACAATCATAACTTATAGATTGAAACATATTATGGGTACTGATCCATTGTTCTCAGTTATTTACTAGTGTGTATTATCTCGTTTTTGTGGCTAGTATACAATTTATTAACAGTTGTTTTGACAGAATCCTAATGGGTTATGATTTTGTCTTTGCTTTCTGGTATGAAAAGTGTTCTGGGTTCATCTTAATACATTTTCTCTTCAAGACCTGAAAGTTGGCCATTTCTCTAAGGAGTTCTGATTGTTTTTGCAAAGCAAAGTTTTTTGAAAGCACAGTATGAGTACTAGGGATGCTTATTACTACTGTGTATGTTACAGTCACTAATTCTTTTCAATGATCATAGCTGGGAGTGAAAAAAATATACATATATTCATACACACATGTACATATATATTTATACAGATATTCACATATACTCTGTATAAATTAAATTCAAAGCAACTACTACTATGTTCCATTTAATTCTGAACTGTAGGAATTTTATACACACATGCATATACTCACATATATGTATACATAGAGAGGTAGGTAGGTAGGTAGGTAGGAAGAAAGCACCTTTACTAATACTTGTAAATTAATTCTGGATTATAAGGGCTTTACTTAATCTCAGGGTTCTTCATAGCTCTGCTTCTTTTTTCATGCTGAAAACTCAACATTTCACTGACACCAACATAATTAGTCATGTGCTCTATATGTAAGTCTGAAAATAAAAATACCACCTTTACCACAAATATTATAATTTCTGGAAATAAAAGTTTAATATTCTGAGTTCTATTTCCTAATAATAGTATACTAGAGGCCTGGTGCATGAAATTTGTGCATTTGGGGAGTGGGGGAGAGGTTTCTTAGCCAGGCCTGTGCTCTCTCACATTCCAGGAGCTCTCAAGGGATGTCCGACTAAGCAGGACTAAGCCGGCAGTTGAACATCGTTAGTGCTGCCACAAAGGTGGTAAAGGCTCCTGCCACCGCCCCTGCGCTCACCAGCCATGAGCCTGGCTTCTGGCTGAAGGGGAGTGCACTGACCACCAGGGTGCAGCTCCTGCGTTGAGCGTCTGCCCCCTGGTGGTCAGTGTGCATCATAGTGACTGGTTGTTCTGCTGCTTGGTCCTTCCATGAGTTTGCATATTAGCCTTTTTTATATAGGATGTAATAGCTACAGCTTGAAAAATTACAATTTTTTTTCTAGATTTAAATCTCATATACTAGGGGTACCAGGTATATGTACGATTTGATATGTATGCTATTTTGTTGCATTGACAACAAGCTCAAAAACAACATGTCAAATTTGCTGAAGTTCATAACATCATAGATATTTTTACGCTTAAAAATATCGAATTTCATGCCAAAAAAAGAAAAAGTGTTAATTCAATACTTTATTTTGAAGAAAGTGCTGCTGAAAGTTACTGTATACTTCAGGAAGCTTATGATGAACATGCTGCATCTTATGGACACTGGTTTAAATGCTTTAAAGTGATGATTTCTATGTGAAAGACAAAGAATGTCCAGGTCAACTGAAAAAGTTTGAAGACCAACAATTACAGCATTATTGGATGAAGATGGGTGCCAAACTTGAAAACAACTTGCAGAAAGATTAAATGTTGCTCAACAAAAAATTTCTGATCATTTACAAGCAGTGGGAAAGATTTTAAAGGAAGGAAAATGGGTGGCACATCAACTGAATGAAAGACAAGTGGAAAACCGAAGTCATCAGTAAAATGTTGCTTCAATGGCACGAAAGAAAGTCTTTTTTGCATCTAATTGTGACTGGCAATGAAAAGTGGATTTATTTTGAGAATCCCAAATGTACAAAATCATGAGTTGATCCAGGTCAACCATCAACATTGATTGCAAGGGCAAATTGCTTTGGAAAGAAGACAATGGTTTGCATTTGGTGGGATCAGAAAGGTGTGATGTATTATAAGCTTCTAAAACCAGGTGAACTGTTAATACTAATTGCTACTGACAACAAATAATCAATTTGAACTACGCTTTGATCATGAAATGACCAGAATGTACCAGAAGACTCGGGGCAAAGTAATTTTGCTTCATGAGGATGCACCATCACACACTTCAAAACCAGTTAAAGGCATGTTAAAAGATCTTGCCTGGGAAGTATTAACCCACCTGTCTGTATTCACCCTACCTTGCTCCTCCAGATTACCACTTGTTCTGATCAGTGGCACACTCGCTTTCTGAGCAGCACTTCAAAACGTACAAAGAAGTGGAAAATTGGGTCTCTGAATGGTCTGCCTCAAAACAAGAGAAGTTCTATGGGGACAGTATACACAAATTACCTGAAAGATGGGGGAAATGTGTAGTTAGTGATGGATATTACATTGAATAAAGCACTTTGGATGTTTCTCTTGAAATTATCGCGTTTCCTTTGATTACAAAATCCACCATTATTAACCATTACAAACTAGTAGGTTACTTTAAAAGTTTTGTTATATGACATTGTAAGGAGGCCATGGATTAAAAACTTCTGACTTGCATTTTATTAGGCTTACAATCCTTTAGATATGTCACAAATTTATATGTGCAGATTTAAAATTTATACCTGGGGACTTTTAATGTCACACAACTCATGCTCAGATATCATTGAACATGTAATTGTTTCTACATTTCACATTGTACTGTACTTTGAGATTGTGCTATAAATCTTTTGTGACTGAGTTATTTTGGTATGTTTCTTACATTGATTTATGTTAGTTCATGTTACTTTAATTTGAATCCACTATTTCCAAAGCAGCCACTTAATGCAGCAAGTATTTAGACTTTACTATTTACTAACTTTAAGTTTTATATGCAATTCTGGAAGCTTTCTAGAAAATACTTTATAATAGAAAAATTCAGTATTTTTCTTTCATTGAGATTTTTATATTTTATAATAGTGATATATTAATTTGTGATAGGTGATATAATATAAAAATAATGTGATACTTCATGCATGCAAAATTATTCTAATTCTATTAAAAATTTTTAGTTTATACTTACAATATATGTCATTTATAAATTAATAAGAATTAAAGTGCAGAGAAATACATTTAGCCTGATAATTCTAACTTAGACTTCGATTCAGGATCTTAAATATTTGAGACTATTGCCTTAAATGGCAATTATTGTATTGTAAACATAGTTTTTCTAGTCAAATAATGGCTAATACTGAATTAGCTCTAATCAATTGTGAGGAATTGTTCTTGTTTTCTTTTAAAGGAATTTCCAATCCCTAGGCTAATTTTAGAAATAACCATATAAAACAAATTATTATAAGTAATAAATAGTTATAATTAACCACAAATCAAATTAATAGACAGCTATCTTCATTGTGTTTATGTGATTTAATTTAAATATTAGGTGCTCTATTTTTTTCTTCAGAAATTATTAATGTTCTATATTCCAATGTTCTTAATTATTTTAGGCTGCGGTTCATGGAGCTCGTTTCAAAGGGCAGGATCTAAAACTGGCGTGGAATAAACCAATAACTAATATATCAGCTGTTGAAACAGAAGAAGTTGAACCTGATGAAGAGGAAGTATGTTTGCTTTTTTCACTTGGTTTTGCCCTTAAATGTTCACATTTTTATATACATTGTTACTCTATGGCTATAATTTTTAACATAATATTTTTATTCCTGAGCCATATTTCAGGCAGGGGATATCAGATAAATGCAGACAACTTTACATTTTCTGGATTAATGAAATTTGTGGATTGCTAATCCAAAAAGAATATATGCAAATCATACACACACACACACACACACACACATTTTCATTTACTCTTTAAAGAATAATTTGTTAGATTTTTTTTTTTATCCATAGGAAATTTTGTAATATTTCAAGTTTTAAAGTATATATTCTCAATTGCTTTATTAACATTTCAGGTACTTTTTATTTTAATTCATATTGTTTTAGTTCATTAGAATGAATGCCTGGTATATGGTAGACATTGTGATAGGCATAAAAATGAATAAGACACGGTCCCTATCATCAAGGAGCTTATAATCTGGAAAGGGAGGGGGGTGGTGCTAACAGACACATAAGAAACAAATTATAATAAAATACTTATATGCTGAATAAAAATTTGAACAATATGCTATCAGAATCCAAAGGAAGGAGTGATTATTTCTGTCCATAAGAATCTTGAAGGAGTTGGTGACAATGGAACTGAACCCTTAGTAATAATAAAGCTTTCCATAAACTAAGAGCTTGGACGGGGAATATAGTTGAGAGGCATATTTGAACAGAGGGATAATTGTGGAGATTACATATTTCTTGGGTAACAGCAGTTAGTCTGAGAGTTGTGAGCATAAAGTCCAGTGACCTTTGAACAACCCAAACTTAAAATTATTTAACTCTTATTTTGTTTAATCATGAAATAAGCTATAGGAAAAAGTTGAGGAAGTTAAAAAATAAAGGTAAGGTAGGGACACTAAACAAACCCATGTTTTACCTCTGTTAGATTATCAGTGTCACTTCATTTTGTTTGAAGAGCATTCAAGGCTGTTAACACATATCCATAGTCAAATGCAAGAATAAATTGTGTGTTTTGAAACTCATATACATGATTTGTCATTTTATATTTTAGATTATACCTTTGTCCTTCCATGAGTTTGAATTGAATGGGGAGAAAAGCAGGAGAGCTCCTGGTATTAGGTATTTTGAAAAGCTTGAAAAGCAGTCTGAGAAGCTTTTATGAAAGGAATGGAGAAAAATGCTATAAAGAAAATGTTTGTTTACGTACAGTAGAAAATCTGGATAGACTTTTATACAACTTATTGGTTGATTTAGTGTCCAGCATTAGGGTAAGTCAGAGAAGACTTACTGATATTTTCTTTAAAAAAAAAAAAAAGATACTAAACGATGTTTTGTAGGTATAGAGAAGATAGCATTATTTGGTAAAGAGAGGCAGGAAAATGGCATGTAGAAAAGCTTACTTTGATAATTCTTTAGTGCCTGTTTGATGCAAGCAATAGAATAGATACTGTAGAGAAAACACTGAGTCAGTAAAGGTTGCTTTTTGTTTCTTGAATGTTCTAGCTATAGCAATACCTTTTGTATTCGACTCTGTTGAGAGAAATCAGTATTTAAAAGTGTCACCTTTTTTCTTTTCTTTTTTTTTGGGTAAATTCCTAAATGCATTTTAACCTAAAGTTTCAGGAAGAGTCTATGGTGGATGACTCATTACTTCAAGATGATGATGAAGAAGAAGAGGACAATGAATCTCGTTCTTGGAGAAGATGATTTGACTGATCATTGATCTGCACATGCTAGAACTCTACCTGTGTTTCATTAGTATTATCTAATGTACTTTTACATATTTGTAAAAACAATTTTTGGTAAATGTGATGAAGATGGATTTCACAAATAGAAGAAAAGAAAACTACCTTCTGATCCTGTATTTTGAAAGATTGATGTTTGCATTTTATTTCAGTAAACAATTGCTAAAGACATCACACTAGAAACATGAAATGTTTTTATTACATACTTCTACTGAACAATACAGAATTCTTTGGGTTCTTTGTAATTTAACGAATAGGTCTAAAAACTTATGACCAATACTTGTAATAACTTAGAGGAATTTGTTTTACTCCAAATAAGGAATGAATTTGCATTTAAAATCTTAATGAATGTTTTCAAAAATGAATAGATAACATAGTACTCTAACGTCTCCAAGTATGTATTCATAATATCACATAGTAGTATGCTTAGGCTTTACTATGTATTAGCCTTTTGTTGGACTTGTGTATGTATTTTACCATATGGGTTTCAATGATAATGGTGTATGACTGCTTTGCATATGACTCTCCTTATGCATTCAGATGTTTATAATAAAGTGGAATGGTCTTTTAAAAAGAAAAGAAAAGAAAAAAAAAGCAATGGCAGAAAGAAAAAAACCACACAACCAAGACAATGTTCTTTGATTTAAAAAAAAAAAAAAAGATAAAAAGAAAGAAAAAAAAAGTTAAAATAGACCATTCCTGATGGTGATCTACCCTTTCCCCCAATAATCACAAAAGGAGCTATAATCACTAACTTATTCTTAGTAATAATGGTTACTGATACCTTTATAATAATGTACAATCCAATGTTTAAAATTTATACCACTTCAGTTTGGTTTGATCCTATAAATTTTCAACAGATGTCTTAAAATTTAAAAGCAGGCTGATTAGTTTGGAACCAGACTTCAAGTAGAGCTAACATTTGGTGAATAAGAAAACCATCACATTACATTTTGGATGTGTGAAAGAAAACTTGACCATTTGAAGATGTATGAATAAAGAAATGTACTATAGATACTACTTTAGGAAAACACTGTTTGGTAAGTGTTTCAGTCTGATATTTTAAGTGTGTGTTTCCTATACTTGTATAAAAAAATATTTGACATTTGCAACATATTGTGATTTTTAAGTGGATTTCTCTGGCAAGTGAACATGATCACTTAAAGTTAATACAGGAAATAAATGCATTCTTTGTAGAATGAGGGGGTGAGAGGATACATATTTATATTTTTAAATTCATCATTTTGTTTACAAGTGTTTCTGCACCTCCTGAGATATAGTGATTATATTAAAAGTCACATCAAAAACATCACTTTCTTTCCGTACTGTGGTCCTCACAATCACAAATTCCACCACCCACACTCTTCTACCAGTGGAGTGACCAGTGGATTTTTTCCACACTTACGGTTAAAGATACATAATGTTCTTGATGGTAATACTATTTCATAGGAATGTTTTGACTTGCAGTTAGTGCATATGTTTATATTTAAAATTTCAAAATCATTTCTTTTGTCCAAATAGTGACTTTACTCAAAAACTTCTTTATTTTACCTAGACCTAAGATTTTTATGTAGTCTCTTGTATGTTGACTATATACTATTCTGATTTGTTAGGTAAGTTTGTTTTCTTTTCTTTTTAGTAGTCGTGAAAGGTGCCAAATTGGCAGAGGCTCACGTTTCTTCTCTTTACACCAAACAGGTATTATAAAGAAAAAAAAAAAATCTTTCAAGGCCAGTTAAATCTCCATGCTAATTTTTGGCTTTATAAAACAATTAATAAATTTTAGCCTGATATTTTAAAAATGAGTAAAATCCCTTATGTAACTGAAATTACCTATTATTTAAATTCACAAATAGGTAATTACTCTTTCTAGTTTTACATTCTCTAGTAACCTAAAATTAAAATGTTTTAAGCCATTTTGCTGTGAATGAATCATAAGGCAAGTATGTATCAGTTGGGGCCAGAAGTATGGGGATTAAATATTAGCAGCATTCATTAGATTCACAAGTATATTTTTAGCAATGATTTCAGTTGTAAATATTACTTAGATTTTCATTGCTATTGAGTTTTTAAAATTAATGTGTTTATAAGTAATAGCAGTCTACATGTACTTTCATCTCATTCAAAAATTAAGCTATCCTTTTAAATCAGTTGTTAAATTTCCATTTTACAGATAAGGAAATTTGGGATAATAGAGATTGAATGACTTGCCCAAAGTCACTGCTAGTCATGTTACTAGAATTGAATGCACTCATTCTGATTTCAGTGCCAGCTATAGTTTTTTAAAAACTATATTGCTACCTCCTTTCTTATGATTGATTGAGCATGAGATTGTGTGCAATAAATGTGTAGTTCTTGCACAGTATTAGTGGACTTCTTGGTCATTAACCAGACATAACTTGACCCTCCCTTTTAATAGAGCGCTTTGTTCATGTCTCTGTTACAAGTATTTATATTGCAATATAATTTATCTGGTTTATATGTCTGTCTTCCCCATTAGATTGCAAGCTCCTCTAGGAAGGGGACCATGTCTTATTCATCTTTTTATCTCTAGTAATTATCACAAAGCCTGGCTCATAGGGGGCACTAAGATGTTTGTTGGATGAATTAATGAATGAACGACATTTGAACCTCCAATAATGGAGTGACAATTACCTCCCTTGTTAATTCTTATCAATTTTTCAGAGATATCTCTGGAAACTCTTCTCAGTCATTGGGACCATTTTGCTAAAAAATTGCTACACTTAGGTATTGCACCACTGGGGTTACAGATGCTGATGGAAGGAATACACAGGTAGTCTTGGTGGAATTTTCATAAACTAAGCCATTAATATTTCTAAAGAATTAAATGTTTTAGCTATTTTCAGAAGTAAAATGGCCCTTTGGTTTCTATTAGTGTATAAGAATAGAAATGTCAAGGGTCACTGATATAGTCCATCCCACTATTTTTTATATCTAGTCCATTCCCTAGTGTATGAGTACTGGAAAAAAGTTAAAAGAGATTCAGCTTTTGGTCCCAGCTCTATAACTCGCTCTGTGGCCCTAGATAAGTCTTTTAAACTTACCCAGGGCAGTTTCCTTGTCTGTAAAATGAAAGTGATTGGATTAGATCAGTGGTCAGCAAACCGCGGTTTGCCACTCTGTTGACTAATGAGTTTGCTGACCACTGTCATATACTAACTACTCTTTATCTCTGCGCATAATATGCCACAATTGCCTAATCCTCACAGCTTCCAACTACCCAGTAACATTTAGTCTAGTCTAGTGGTCAGCAAACTCATCAGTCAACAGAGGGGCAAACCGCGGCTCGCCAGCAGCATGTGGCTCACGAGCCACTGTTTGCCGACCACTGGACTAGATGATCTCTAGGTTTCCTTTCACATTTAGAGCTTCCCTGGTGTATAATAGCGTTTGATTTGAAAACAATTTAATATATATCAATTCTACATACTTTTTGCTACTGTTTTTACCAAATGAAACAATTTCAATTTGGTTATGATAATTCATATTGTGTGTTTTAGTACAGTTTTATATATAGTGTTCTCAAATGCTTGCCATTGCTGGCACAAATTTCATTAAGCCTATGAAGTACAGATTAACTTCTGTATTCACTAGCACTTTTCCTTTCTGCTTATAACTCTTCCATTTACTTCTGAATTCAATGTTTAAAACACTTTCCTATTACAATATGCTACCTAAAACTTGAAACACATTTTTAAAAATAGTTATATAAAGAATAGATCTGGGCTGAATTGGAAGTGAAAAAATGATTGAGAACAATGTAGTTACTGCTTACAGGGAAAAAACTTAAGGAAAATTATATATTATTGGATAAAAGATTGATTAGAATTACTTCAAGGGATGGTTGAATTGTCATTTTACATATTTCAGTATTTTATGTCTCTACCTACGCAGTGTCATTTTAAATGTTATAGGATAATTTTAAACTTTTAAATTTAATTTTAATATTTAACCAATGCCCAAGAATTTATTGAAATCATGTTGTAGGAATGGGAGAGTATTCCATAATACTTGTTTTACTGCAATATGATCAAATGTATCAGTTGGTAGTTTACTATGAAGACAATATTTCACTGTTTTAGCTGCTTATCTGTAAAAAGAATGGTTGAGTTTAATTGAAGGAAATGTCCTGTTACTAGAACTGTTTTATAAAGAGTGTATTTCCGATTTTAATTGGAACACTAATCATTGATTCTAAAGGTTATAGAAAGGAAGCAAACAGTTGCTTGTTTGGTATGTTAAAATATCAATGGCTATCTTACAGTATTATACAAACCTTATCTATATTTTCATTTTCTCCTTACAATGTGAACTAATTGTAGAAAATTATTTTTTTTCTTCTAGAAGTTATATAAAAATATAAGCTTTTTATTTTTAAATATTTTACAAAAGTATTTTAGCCTTTTAAAACAAAAATTGTCTTGCATGAAATTCTGGATAATTAAGTAATTTCACTTTTGGTCTTTCAGGGTTTTTCTTACTCTTCTAAAACCCTATAAATTAAAAATGGAAATTTAACCTAGTATTAAATTATGAGTGTATAACATTTGTAGGCAGAAAGAAAAATGTCCTTATCCCAGACTCAGGAACTACCTTGTTCTTGTTAACTTCTTGAACTGGCTAGTTACTCTAGTTTAAGATATGTATGCAGGCTTTTGGAGAAGAGTAGTTTTTTCTCTCTCTCTCTGATTATTATATACCTGTTAGATGACAGCAGATAATTTCCAAAATAGCTGCCTAGAAGTCCCCAGAAACAAATTTTGGTGAACATGACTGTCATGCTCAGTAATTTCTAATGAAAACATTGTTTAATTGAAAAATTTCTAATCTGGTAAATAATTTTCTTTCAGTTTATAAGTATTATGTTATTCATTATTTAGTGTAATTGAAAGCATTTTTTATTTTTCTGGTATCAGTTCATTACTTGTTCCTATCCCTGCTTCCTTGTTACTTCATTTCACCTGCCTACTCATCTCCCCATCATACAAAATTAGCCTTCTTGTGATACCAAGCACTGCCTCATTTTGATGTGTTCCTTTTATTTATTTTTGTTAATCATAGTGCTTAGTATAGAATTTTATGTCATATAGTGTGACTAAAGAATGACATTATCATGTGGAGTTTAAGGTAATTAGACATACTATGCAAGTACTATGAAATTTTGGGAAATCTTAAAATTGTTTTTGCTTTCATTTTTATATGTAATATCTTGGAATTTGCTCATGATTTTTTCAAATTACTTTGCCTACCTATACCTCTAAAATTTTCTATCTGGTCAGTTACTACATTTCCTAACCATAATTTTTAGATGATAGACATGTTGTAGAGCTGTGATCTTTGCAGCTTAATATTTTAAGGAAGCATGATGCACAGAGGTTTCATTAAAAAATCAAGCTTTTTTGAATAGATTTGTCTACAACTTTGATTTTGATCTTTCTCAAGCGGAACTTTTTATGTTTAGAAAAATTGGAGATCAATTTATAGTGTGATTAAATGTTTATATTAATTTACAATTTTCAGAGTTTTTTTTAATAGTCTTCTCTTTTTCCAGCAGAGAGAGAGCATCATTGCCTGAATTTAGCTTTGTGACTACAACAACAAGATCTGTTCCTATCTGGAGACGACTGTTATAATAGCTCTATCATTTTATGTTTGCCTTTTATCAATTTGAATAGATGTTTACATGTACTATAATTAGCATTTTATCTTTACAGTTCTCTAAGGTACAACTGAGACTAGAAGTATATCTGATGTGTATTTTGTCTGGCCTTATTCTTAAATGTTTTCTTTATTTTTTTCTTTTTCTTTTACACCATAAGAAGACAAAAGACCTCTTGGTTTCCTAATATGACATAAGTTCAGTCAGATTCAGAATTGTGTCTAGGAAATCTATAAAGCCATGATGCTGTGTTAATGAACACTAACATTTAGAATGAAGAAAATGATTGAAAAGTTAAGCATGGGTTTACTTTTAAATTTTCTGGATTTTAAAAGGGTATATTTCTGGGGTTAGAATAGTCACTTAAATAATTTTGGACAGATGGTAAAATACTTTTTTTTTACACACACTTGCCTATTTCTTCTAAATATATTTGCTCAAATTGTTCCCAAGACCACTTATCTAAATAATTTTAAGGTTTTTAGCTCTTCAAAACCAACAAGGCGACTATTTTTCTTTTCAAGTATTGCAAGATGACTTATGGAGTATAAATATTGAAAAGTATCTATTAAATATCTAGTTGACAAAGTTTTTCCATATTTTCCATCAAAGACAATCTTGAAAGCAAGGGGGAAAGAATGTTTGTGTATTACATTGTTAAAAACTATAATTTTCCTATTTTAAAAGATATATGCCTATATTATTTATTAGTAAGCAATTATTAATATTATTGCTAACAATGTTAATATGGCTTAGAATTATTTCTAGAACATGATTTAATTTAATCCAGGTATTTACCAAAAACACTTCTTTTATAATGGGTGCCATTAAAAAAGTTTTCAGAAAATCGGTTTTTGAATATTAAAATTCTTATTAGGCATTTGAGAAAGAAGTAATTCTTAGAACAGACTCTTTATTAGGAAAGTCCAAATTACACTTGATTCTGTTCATCCTTGTCCATGCTATATTTTCACTTTTTTTGCGTGCGAAGTTGACCATTCTGTAAACACTTTATTGAGTGTGCATTGCATTTGTCTTCATGAAAAATAAAAAGAATGAACATATCTATCCTAATGTAAATGATCTATTTTAATCCACATTAGTTGGAGACAGCATGGTTAATATTAGACTTGGTTTGAAGGAAAAGTACAAACTTTGGAAGGAATTCAAACAATTATGACCTAGTATACAAGGCCTTTTTAAAATTAAACTTTAATTTTAGTTTATATTTGCAAAATATCATACAGCGAGTTTGTAAATATTTTTTCAGATTAATTCAGTATTTTTTCAAGGAAAGATTCTCTGCCCATCTAATAGTGGTTTCTGTGCTAGGTTAGAAACCTAAAGAACGTTTTCTGAGACCATATTTGCTGTTAACAGTTTTAGTTGGTTAATGGATGTGGACCACATAATACTGCCCTCAACTTTATTTTGTCATCTTTCTGTTTTTCCTTTGCCTTTACATTAAAAACAAAATAAAGCAAAACGAAATGAACTACCATTTGAATCAGAGTCAAGATGATTTGATTCTCATTAAGATCATTGCACTTTTTGGAAATTGCTGTGAGATCTAGAAGATCAGTTAAGTAGTTAAATTCCCATATTGATTAATTAAAGATAAGAATTTTTATTTTGTTTTCCTGAATAACGTTCTCATGAAGCTATGTGTAGATAACTGTACAGAATCACTTGTGTAATTGAATGATGCAGTTTACCTCTGCATGGTTGCATTATGGAAGTCTTTTATATATCTATATTTTTAATATACTTGGATTTTACACTTATCAGCTGCTCTAGTAATGCTATATTTGTTTTTTAAAATAGAGTTTATAAATATTTATGCTCAAAATACAGATTGATTGAATATTTTGGTCTTGTTTACAAGATAAATAAGTGATGCAGCCCCAAAGTGTCTTAGGAAAAAGTCATTGGTGCTATAAAACCTTTCAATATCATTTTTGAATCTGTTTGGACTGCTAGGCTTTCATCTGTGATTGCTTCTGTCTTATTTTATTCTAACAGCATAAGTAGAAAAGTGGTCTGTGGTGAGTAAAGAGCCCAGACCATTAGAAAACACCCCATAATTTAAAGATAAGCAGAATGACGTACTTATTTTTGCCCAGCTTCCCCAAAAGAAACGGCTTCTTCAGTTTATCATTGGCTCTTTTGATAAGAGGAATTGTGTTAACCTGACTAGAATTAAAAAATGAAACATTTAGCATGGTTCAGTTTTCCTATATTTCAAATAGAAAACTTTTCTAGTGAAAATATGGTATAATCCTGTTCTGCTTTAAATTCCCATTTGTCTTTTACTCAACAGGAAGCAGGGTAATTCTTAAATATTTATAGAACATTTGATGAGTTGGAAATAAATGTATTATTTACATTGTACAAGTTTTGTGTTAATGCGTAGATTGTTTTCTACAGCTACAAAACTTTATTCCAGCACCTTAGTGAATGTTCTTAAAATACAATTTTTTAAGTATTAGCAAAGCATTCGTAGATGTTTATTTTTGATTCTCAGAATCTTGAACCTGTTCTGGTGTGATAGAACATGTCTGGCACAAGATTTCCTTTAATAAGTGGTTTTATTTAACTCAACTTCTGTGGATTGTTGAATTTAAAACACCAAAGGAATCTTTTCTTGTCTGGAGACTGGATTGTTCCAGTTTTTAATACCTGTGCCCCTAAGTATCCATTTCATGAATGTGTGTTGGCATGGGAAAAAAGTCCCTGCTCTTGGAATGGAGCGAAAGAAATTGGTTAAGCTGTAGCAGCTTTTTTTTTTTTTTAAGTCTGAAAACTTGAACTGAAAAAAGTAAAACTTGAACTAGAAAACTACTCTTGTATGCATAGATTGTTTATAGTATTACATGTTTATGTGAGGTTGTCAACATTTTTATTTATAGTTGAATTATGTTTTGTTATCCATAATGTTTATTATTTTTATATTTTGAAAAAAAATTTTAAATAAAATAGTCTTACTTAAAAGCAGTTGTTAACTTTTTAAAATTGTCCTTCATGTTGCATCAATAGAAAGAAAAATGTGCGGCCCTCAGGGCATTGCACAATTGGGAATTCTGGAAATATTTAAATAAAGAAATGGCTTCACATTGCCTCTTTCCCTCTTTGTCCTCCATTCTCACTTTAAATTGTTCTAAGTCACCTTTGGTACTAATGTGTTCTTTGGCCTAATGGCTTTTTTCTCATTCATATACAAATCTTCTCTACCCTTATTCTCCCTAATTCCTGCCTCTACTGTCAGAAATTAGCTCTTTATTCCATTTGGGGACCTAAACAAGCATGAAAATATGTCAAAGAAGGACTCCATAGATTCTAAAGTGGAATTTGATGTAAAGTAGACTGTCAACCTTTGCAAGTTTGTAGAACTTCCATAATTTTTAGTTTTCATTTGAAACATTCTGATTTAATTTACTTTTCCAGCAGTCAGCATATTCATTTCATATTTTATCAAATGATAAAATCTTTTCATTGCAAGTATACTTTCTATCTATAATATGGGTAAAAAAGCTTGATGATAAACTGTTTTCCACTAGTGGCTCTGCTTTGATGAGAATACATTATCTCCAAGTACATAAGTATTGATAAAAATCTAGTTAGATCTAGTGAAATAGGAGAGGACTTTGGGTAATAATGATACACTTGGTAAAGTTATTTAAAATCTGTATTTTAAGTTTAAAATAATTATATTGCCAGCTCCCATGGAATATTTGCAGATTGAGCATGTTGTCAGCTTTCACTTAACCTGAAAAAATGTTTCTGTATAATGTATGAATGTATTTGGTCTTTTTAAATCCTTTTTCAAAATCACATGTTATAGCTAGACATTGAAAATAAAAAGACAAAAGTAGGATGATAGCCTGTCTATAAATGATCACTAGACATTTTTAAATGGGGTTATATAATACATATTCAGTTGTCTTTTCATTTATAACAGATTCATACCATTTTCAAAGCTCTTCCATTTATAGATTAATCTTAATGTATTGAATCCTTATTTGGGGCACCTAAGGCCTTCCCATTTTTTAATTTTAATATAAATGGTGCTGTATCCCTGAACATCTTTGATTATTCTTTCAAGGTGTATTCTCAGAACTGCTGGGTCAAAGTACACTTGTTTTTAAAATCTGTGATGAATTTTGAATTTGATCTTTTACAAAGCACATCTACACTAATAAAAGAGAAACATGCAAAAATGTATCTCTGCCATGACCACAAGCCAGTCAGGAGCGAGTATGCAAATTAACCCAACCAAGATGGCTGGGGCCACAGAGCAAGCAGGAGGCTTGAGTTGCCCCCAGTGATAGAGGAAGTCAAGCTTCCTGGCTGGCCCTGGCCTCCGCTCAAGGCTACAAAGTTTCAATTATAGAAGATAAATAAATCCTAGATACCGGGGCCTTCACTTGGGTCACTGGGGGATGTGGCTGGCCTGCAAACCACCACAGGTTCCATGCCCCAAGGGAACTCTCACCCTGATCAGGGATACCCTTCATGGCAAACCAGCTGATCCCCATCTGTGCACCAGCCTCTACCCTAACTAATAAAAATAGTATGCAAATTGACCATCAGTCCAACACACAAAATGGCTGCCCTCATGTGGACAGAAGATGGCCTGCAGGGGAGGGCAATTGGGAGAGACCAGGCCTACAGGGGCAGGCAGTTAGGGGTGAGCAGGCCTGCAAGCAGGGGGCAGGGGGAGGGCGGTTGGGGGCAAGCAGGCCAGCAGCGGGTTGCAATTAGGGGTGAGCAGGCCAGAAGGGGGGCAGTTGGGGATGATCAGGCAGAGTGGTTAGGGGAGATCAGGCAGGCAGGGGAATGGTTAGGAGCCAGAGGTCCCAGATTGCTGTAGGATCGGGCCTAAACTGGCAGTCGGACATCCCCCAAGGGGTCCCAGATTGGAGAGGGTACAGGCCGAGCTGAGGGACAATTCCTCGGGCATGAATTTCGTGCACCGGGCCACTAGTTTTATATAATAAAAGGCTAATATGCAAAGTGACCAACTGGCAGAATGACATGTCACTATGATATGCACTGTCCAAAAGGGGGCAGACAATGCAGGAGCTGCCTCCTGGGGGTCAGTTAACTCCCACAGGGGGAGAACTCAACCAGAAACCAGGCTAAGCTGCTGGCGAGTGCAGCGGTGGTGGCGGAAGCCTCACCTGCCTCCACAGCAGCACTAAGGATGTCCTTCAGTCAGCATCCCCCGAGGGTCCCCAGTCTGTGAGAGGACAAATGCTGGGCTGAGGGATCACCCCCCTCCAGTGCACGAATTTTGTGCACTTTGCCTCTAGTTAAGTATAAACACCTAGCTGTGGAGAACATAAATTATTTTCTTTGTACACATGTTAGGACTTCTTGGATTTATTCTATATTCATATAACAGTAACAAATCTATGTCTAATATAGTAGTTCTGATGCAATAGTAACATTATTATTGGTATTTTCCACAATATATAGTTCCCAGGAGTTTATATACTAGAGCAAAACTTTTTCTTGCAATTACAGATTTTTATAATTTTTAATAGCATTTTATAAATTTTCAAGAACTATTATAATCTCAATTAGTCTATTAAAAGGTAAGGAAGATTATCTTTGTAAAGTTAAAATGAAAGGATCAGGGTATGAATGTTCATTAATATATCCACTACAAAAATACACAAAGTTGCCAAATAATTTATAGCAACAACATATTCCCCCATATTTTGCTTCTGAACTCTCCAAACTGCTTTTCTTCAGCAAAATATATTTTCCCCAGAAAGTTCATGAACATTTGTTACTGAAATTTATGAAGCATGAAATAAACTATGAAAGAAGAATATAGGTATGGGAAGACAGTGAATTCCATGCATTTTCCTCCTATGTCATAAATAGAAAAGTCCACTTTATTCTTCCATTTTATTGGGAAGAATAAAGTCACAAACTGAACATTTTCCTGAGCTATCCATGGAATGATCATGTTTTATATAATTAACACAATAGTCTATTACATTAATTCCAGTATTTGAGGGTTTGCAGTGTTATGTCCATTTTCTTTCATTGTCAACCTTTGATTCGCTTTTATAGATTTAAACTAGGGGCCCAGTGCAGAAAATTCATACACAGGGATGTGTGTCCCTCAGCCCAGCCTGTACCCTCTCCAATCTAGGATCCCTCAGATCGGGCCTAAATGGGCAGTTGGGCATCCCTCTCAGAATCCAGGACTGCTGACTCCCAACTGCTCACCTGTCTGCCTTCCTGTTTGCCCCTAACCGCTTCTGCCTGCCAGCCTGATCACCCCCTATTCACTTCCCTGCCAGCCTGATCGATGCCTAACTACTTCCATGCCAGCCTGTTTTCCCCTAACTGTCCTTCCATGAAGGCCTAGTCACCCCTAACTGCCTCCCCTACAGGCCTGGTCCCTCCCACTGCTCTCATCTGCAGGCCTGGGTCCCCCTATACTGCCCTCCCCTGCTGGCCTGATTGCCCACAACTGCCCTCCCCTGGCCATCTTCTGGTTCCCCCCAATTGCCCTCTTCTACTGGCCATCTTATAGTGGCCATGTTGTGTTCAGATGGGGACAGCCATCTTCTGTGTTGGAGTGATGATCAATTTGCTTATTTTATTAGATAGGACTAGGGGGCCCAGTGCATGAAATTCATGCACTGGGGGAGGATTCCCTCAGCCCAGCCTGCTCCCCTCATATACTGTGAGCCCTCAGGGAATGACCTACTGAGGCAACCAGGCTGATTAGGGGAAGTCACCAGTCCCATCATCTCACTGTTGTAGCCACTGCCAGTCACTGCAGATACCAAGGTGTTTTCATCAACATGGATTCCAGTCCCTTCATGATGAAAAATAACAATTTTCTTTAGGCATTTTCAGGATGTGTCTTTCATAGGATATGACATTTATTTATTTTTTCTCCTTACCTGAGGATATATTTCCATTGTATTTAGAGAATGTGGCAGAGAAAGGGAAAGACAGAGTGAAACATCAAAGTGAGAGGAACACTTTGATTGGTTGCCTCCTGCATGAGCCCTGACCTGGGCCTCAGCCAGGGAGGAGCCTGCAATCTAGGTACATGCCCTTGATCAGAATTGAACTGGATCCTGTGATCGGCAAGCCTAAGCATTATCAACTGAGCTAAACTGGCTAAGGCAAGATATTACATTCTTTAGCAGTGGGCCTTCCTTTTTTTCTCCAGGAGTGTGGTGGAAAAGCCCTAGATCACCTTTTGGATTCTTATGCCCAAGTTACTAAGAATATTACCAGTGGCAATCAGGGAGCTTAGCCAATGAGCAGTCAGAAAAGTAATTCACACCAATCGCCTCCAATCTCTGGCTCCGTCCCTGCCAAGGCCTAAAGCCTAAGGGCCTAGGCAGGGTTCCCCAAACTCACTCTGATCACCCGGCTCCACACCTGCTCAGGTTCCAAGGCTCTGGCCGGGACTTGGGGCCTGGACAGGGGATCCCCAGCTCCCTCTGCTCGCCCTTTTCCACCCCTGCCCAAGCCCCAAGCCTCTGGCCCACACTTGGAGCCTGGACAGTGAACTCCCACCTCCCTCCGGTCACCCAGCTCGGCCCCTGCAAAGCCTCTAGCCTCAGGGCCTGGACAGGGGTTCCCCCAGCTCCCTCCAATCTCCTGGCTCTGCCCCTGCCCAGGAGCCCCCTGGCTCAGGCCCACCCCAGGTTGCTCAGGACCCACCAGGGGCCTACCATTGTGTACATAGGCACCCAGCAGCCTGGGTCCAGGGAACTTTCTCAGCACCCAGTTCACTGGAGAGAGCTGGAGGGCCCCTGCCCAGGCCCCGAGGCTATAGGCCTGACAGGGGCCAAGCTGGGTGATCGGAGGGAGGTGGGAGTCCACTGGGTGCTGAAAAAGTTCCCCAGACCCAGGCTGCTGGGTGCCTATGTATGCAAATTAACCTCCATTTTTGTTGGGTTAATTTGCATACTCACTCTCATTGGCTGTGGACATAACAGAGGTACGGTCAATTTACATGTTTGTCTATTATTAGGTATGATGATTAGATAGAATAGAGGCCTGGTACATGGGTCGGGACTGGCTGGTTTACCCTGAAGGATGTCCCAGATCAGAGTGGGGATCCCTTGGTGCATGGGCAGCCTGGGTGAGGAGCCTGTGGTGGTTTGCAGGCCAGCAACGCCCCCTAGTGACCCAAACGGAGGATATCTGGGATTTATTTATCTTCTGTAATTGAAACTTTGTAGCTTTGAGTAGAGGCCATGGCAGGGCAAGGCTGTGGAAGTTTGGCTTCCTCCATTACCAGGGGCAACTCAAGCCTCCTGCTCTTTCCAGCTCTGTGGCTGCTGCCATTTTTGCTGGAGTTTATTTATCATCTTTAATTGAAACTTTGTAGCCTTGAGCGGAGGACTGGGCTGGCCAGGACAGATGTAAAGCTTGGCCTCCTCCATTGCTGGGAAAACCCAAGCCTCCTCCTCTCTCCGTGGCCTCATCCATTTTTGTTGGGTTAATTTGCATACTTGCTCCTGATTGGCTGGTGGGTATGGCTTGTGGATATAGCAGAGGCACAGTCAATTTCCATATTACTCTTTTATTTAGAATATGTATTGAAGTATGCAAGAATACATTTTGTGTTTAGTGATATGAGGATCATGATTCTGATGATATATAGTACTCAGTGTGATTTTGAATTTAGCACTTGGAGTTAATGAAAAGACCAAATTTCTACTTCTGATTTCAAGGATGAGAATATAAATTACGTACAAGAAAAATAAGTCTTTGAAATTTTTAACATTCTTGAAACATTCATGTTAAAATGTTATTTATCCCAAAGCTCTCATTTAAATAAAAACTTTCAGTGACATTACCAACCTGTTTTTTAAAAAAGGAGTATCTATGACAAGACTTAAGACTTTATTAGAAGTCAGTGTTAGGAAGAAATATATAGGAGTTATATAAATGTTTGCAGTTTTGGAGTTAGAAATGGATAGCTGTCAAATTTGTACTAAATTTATTGCAGTATTTAGGTGTTTTTTTTTTTAAGTCTAGTATGTAATATCCTACTTTTACATTTTTACTTTTATATTTTTGTCAAGTCAATATTCACAAAAAATTAAAGAATGATAAGAGACTCTCTGGCATTAGCAGTTACCATGTATGAATGAACTGAGAATTTAAAAACTAAATAGGTACTTTGACAAAAATATTCTTTGAGCACTGCTCAGATTATTATGAGAACCCTCACACATTTCATACTTGTAATACTACATAGATGAAAACTACATATGTTAAAAATATGATCCTAACCACCATTCTTTGGTTTACCTAAAGAAGTGGATTTTTAAATTTTGTTAAGCTCTGCAGTGAAAAGGGAAGAATCTCCAAATAAGAGTGCTCACAAAAGAAGAGTCATCTATGATGACAAGGCTGGGAAGAGAAAGATGGATTAGTCCTGCACTTGTGAAAGTTCAGAAGGAAAGCAGCCTCAAAGCAAAAACATCTCTCTCCCGCCCCCGCCCCCGCTCCTGCCCCCACTGCTAAGTTTTATCAAGCATCAAAGGACAAAAAATTTTATAGAAATGTTTACAGCCAAGGGCTCATTTATTCAGGGAGTCCTTGTGTTTCTCATTGGAAACACTCAAGGTAGTGATCATGATAGCAACCTGAATGGTGGTTTCCCCCCAGAGAACTCTCACTTGTCACAAGGGCACCTCAACACAATTTAATATTATCACATGAAGCCGCCACATCATTGAGACTTCGATGTCCAGGTTCATTGTTTCAAGGTAATTACTTTGTTAAAATTAGGAAACTGTCTCTGATTTCTCCTGCCCAATGGGACTTGAGAATTTTCCAGATGTGAACGCTTAGGCCCTCCCATGTGCATTTCTAGCTACAGCTTACCACAAACATACAATAATCATATTTCTATATACTATCATTGAACACTTAGAGACTGAAATTAAAGACAATGCCAATTAGAAGCACTAATGGGGAAAAATGACAGGTGTAAATCTAACAATGTACAGGTCTTGTACACTGAAAATTATAAAGTGCTATTAAAGAAAACTATGGAAGACTTACATAATTGGAGAGAGATGTTCATAGGCTGGAACATCAAACATAGTATATGTATTAAAATCAGACTTTTTTTGTAGATACAGACAGAATTATCCTAAAATCATTATGGAAAGGCAAAATAACTAGAATAAAATAATTTTGAAGAAAGACTAAAGTGAGAAAAACCGAGTCTATCCAATTTCAAGACATTTTATAGCTACAGTAATAAAAACTGTTCTTGATGAAGGGATCTTAAGAGGGACTGACACATAGATCAGTGGAACAGAATATAGATCTCACATAAATATGCCCAACTGATTTGTTAAAATATATTTTATTGATTTTTTTTTTACAGAGAGGAATATAAAATTAGAAACATTGATGAGAGAGAATCAATCAGCTGCCTCCTACACAATCCCTACTGGGTATGTGCCTGCAACCAAGGTACATGCCTTTGACAGGAATTGAACTTGGGACCTTAAATTCGCAGGCTGACACTCTATCCATTGAACCAAACCAGTTAGGGCTGCCCAACTGATTTTTGATAGTGCAAAAGCAATTGAATGCAGGAAATACAGCCTTTTCCACAAATGATCCTGGAGTAATTGGACATTATTTAAAGACAAAAAAGACAAAAGATCTATACTCAACAACAATGAACTAAAACATGAATCACAGACAGATGTAGGACTATAACACCTTTAGAAAAAAAAAATCTAGGGCTAGTCAAGAAGTTCTTAGATTTAATACCAAAAACACGATCCATTAAAGCTTGATATATTGAACTTCATCAAAATTTAAAATTTTTGTTCTTTGAAATAATCTGTTATGGTTCTCAACCTTTCTAATGCCGCGACCCTTTAATATAGTTCCTCAGGTTGTGGTGATCCCCAACCATAAAATTATTTTCATTGCTACTTCATAACTGTAATTTTGCTACTGTTAGGAATCGTAATGTAAATATCTGTGTTTTTTGATGTTCTTAGGTTCTACAGCAGCAGTTCCCAACCTGTGGTTCATGACGCAATGTTATAGTAATAATAATAAGGATAAAATATAAATATAAAATAAGAATTGGGTGTGACATATCAGAGAGTGGAATGAAGTGTGAACGCCCTTAAAAGAGATGTGCATGTAAGAGATAAAGAAGTTTGTACCCCACATGTAAGACCAGATAGCAGAACATCTGGGACCCGCTGATAAGACACACTGTAGACGTCTGCTTGAGCACATAAAAAGAGAGCAAGCTCCGAAGGAGATTAGAGCCAGTTGTCTGCTCCTCCACAGACAGTCGCTCTCCACTCCCCTTCCTGCATCCTGCCTGAACTCTGCGCTCTGCCGTGGACCCTGGGTCTGAACCGTGAGCCACAAGCCGAGGCCTCTACAAGACGCCGAGCAGCAGCTGCAATGTCCAACATCCAGTGTGTGTGTCTGTCAGCGTGGATTTCCGGGTGGCCTGCCGAGGTCTGGAAACCACCAGAACTCTGGTAAATAAACAGCATGTGATTCGTGCATTGCCTGTCTGTTTCCTGTGTAATTTATGCTCGGCCAATATTTAATAAGTGCCTTGAGTCATCCGTATAAGTCCAATCTATTGGCAGAGGATACTCTTGGCCACCTGTGCTTGCGTCCTTAGATAAATTCTGGGACACCATAGGTTGAGAACTGCTACAAAGTCATCTAAGATCATCGGAAAACATAGGTATTTACGATTTCTAACAGTAGCAAAATTACAGTTATGAAGTAGCAAAGAAAATAATTTTATGGTTGGGGATCAACACAACATGAAGACCTGTATATAACGGTCGCGGCATTAGAAAGGTTGAGAACCATTGTGTTATAGGATGAAAAGATAAACTAGAAAGTGGGAGAAAAGAATGTTAAAGCACACTAATATGTGTCAGCACTGGTATCTAGAATATATACATAACTCAAAGCTCAACAATGAAAAAGCAATCAATCTAATTAGAACATGGGCGAGAGACAGAAATTTCATCAAAAATATATTTGGATGGCAAATAAGCACATGAATGAAAATATTCAATCTCCTTTACCACTAGGGAAATGAAAATTAAAACCACAATGAGATAACACCACATGCCTGTCAGAAATGGTCAAAGAACAAATAGGGACACTAAATGCTGGCAAGGGTGTGGAGAAAAGATCAGTCATACATTGCTGGTGAAACTGTTATTCTGAAAAACTGATAATTGCATAGTCACTCCAGAAAACAGTGGGGTAATTTCTTAAATAACTAACTAAGCAAATGTCATATGAACCAGCAATTATAGTCCAAGTATTTGATTTATTTTCACACAAATACTGTACACACAAATGTTCATAGAAGCTTTATTTATGATAGTAAAAATCTGGAAATAACCCATATGTCTTTCAATGGATGAATGATTAAACATGCATTTCATGAAAGATTAACAGTAAAAATAGAAACTGAATTGTCAGAAATTATAATAAGTGAAAAAAGCCAATCCTAAAAGGCAACTCTAGTTCCACTTACATAACATTCTTGAAATAACAAAATTATAAAGATAAGAGCATAGTTGTTGCCAGATGTTTTGGAGGAGGTGGGGTGAGCGTAACTGTAAAAGGGCAACATGAGGAATCCTTATGGTGATGAAAATGTGTATCTTGACTTACAATATCAGTAGGCTGGTTGTGATATTTTACTAGAGTTTTGCGAAGTATTACCATTGGGGGAAATTTGGTAAAGGGTACATGGAATCTTTCTTATTTTTTACAACTGCATATGAATTTAAATGATCTCAAAATAAAAAGTTTAATGTAAAAAATAAAGGCAATCAGCTGCTCAATTCCATCCTAGAGCCCAGTCTTGGGAAATGTCTCAGAAGAATGTGTGCTCACCAAAAACAGTGAGGTCTTGAGAGCAAGTATGTGACGTACATAAAAGGAGTAAATTGAGTTTGCATGCTTGAGCATTTCTGGAAGTACTACAGACTTATTTCTTCCACTGGTTACACCACAACCAGTGCCACTAGTCCTACAAACATGGTGACTCTCATTTTTCCCATCAGCATTGCTGCCTGAAAGGGACTTCAAACTGAGAAATGGCAGAATTTACCTACCTATGAGAAGGTAGGTGAGGGTTAAAACAATGCTTACCTTGGGCTCCATGCCCAGGATTGAAATCATGCAAAAGGGGAAGAAATCACAGAACAAAAATAGAATTATAAATTAAATGCTCTGAAGCAAAGGAACAGTTATATGGAAATATAAAAGCTATGATGTCAAGAAAGGCCCCCCATAAAAAGTGATCTTAAGTTGAGCTCTGAAAGCTGAACAGGAGTTTGCTAATGAGGAGCATTTTCTTTTTTCTAAAAATATATTTTTATTTATTTCAGAGGAGAGAGAGAGAGAGATTTCAATGATAAGAATCATTGATCAGCTGCCTCCTGCATACCCCCTATTGGGGCACATGCCCTGACCTGGAATTGAACCGTGACCTCCTAGTTCATAGGCCAATGCTCAACCACTGAGCACACCAGTTAGGTAGGGAGCATTTTCTTGAGGGAATCAACAGTCTTATGCAAAACCTACTATAGAGGTACCCAATATGGCACATTTGAAGAATAGAAAGAGTCCCAGTGTGGTTGCAATATGGAGATACACAATTTTAGAATTAGTACAGAAGTTTTCATCTTTGTGTGAGGATGAGATTCCTAGAGATCAAGTACAGAATGAGGAAATCTACATTGAATCCAGGAAATATAGGCAGTTTCTGCAAAGGAGGATTAGAAGGGACTATGAAGGAAAAATGGGGATAAGAGTTATAAGTACGTAGAGGCCAAAGTAAAAAAAAAAAAATGTTTTAGGAAGAAGGGAGTGGTAAACAGTATCAAGTATTGTAAGGTACAGTAAAGATGAAATGTGAAAATGTCCACTGGATTTTAAGTTAAGGAAGTAATTGATGACCCTGGAATGTGTTTTTGGTTTCTTTTGTTTGTTTTAAGGAGGAATATATGGGAGCCAAATGAATAGTTTAAGGAGTAAAAGAAAGGTAAGGATATAGAGTCAGAGTATAGGCTGCACGTTTTGTTGAGAAGAATTTTAAGATAAAATGGAGATACATTAGTAGTTTTTGAGGCAGGTGGAATATAGGGAAGCCAGACACTTAATCATGTTTAAATTTGTACAGAAAGGAGTTCTAACAAGAAGGTGGAAATACCGACAGCTGCCTTTAGGTAGTAATAGAGATACCTCCTCCATTGTAACTGGAGGCAAGGAGAGGGAGAAAAGCTCATTATGCTTTTAGGTTTGCTAGTGGAATTCAAATATTCCCATCAGATGGCTTTATTTTTCTCTGCAACCAGTAGGAAAATCATTTGCTTCATAGCCCCCACCTGTATAACTGCTAAATAGCATCTACCCCTCCACTTTCCCATCTTTCCCAATTGTATGAGAATCCGTCAAATATCTAGTCTTAATTAGTCCTCTCACATTCTTCCATACCAGACTCACCGGGACACTTCACCACAGCTTCTACTGCCAGCCATAGTAGTCTCTATTAAAACACTGCTTCCCTCTTCCCTACTCATGCTACACCTTCAGGGCACAGATACTGCACTGTGGTCTGAGCAATGAGTCTGTCAGTCATTCTACCTGGGATGCAGTGCATAACATCTGCTCATAGCCTGTCTTTTTGGAACACATCTCCCACTTCCTTCCCTAAACTTCTCAAGCCAGTAAACAAACAAACAAACAAACAAACAAACAAATATCTTGCCATTCCTTCCATAATTCTTTTCTACTCTTATCTTTTCTCTTTCCTGATACCTAACTTGGAGTGTAAAGGTTCCCTTATAAATATCAATTAATGAAAACAAGTACTCAGAGAAGTGGCAAGGAACATGAAGTAATTAGAATGTAAAGAGTTTTAGGAAAAATAGAAGCTGGATAGGAATCTGGAAGAAAATGTTAAGAACTTTGAACTTCATTCTGAGGTGTTGGAAAGCCACTGAAAGTTTTGAAAGTTTGTAAGAAAAAAGGAGATGGAATGAAAGGAAGACAGTGATGAGGGTAGGGGCGTGTGATTATAATTTTATTTTTGATTATAGATCATTTTTGCAATGGTGAGGATGATGAATTAGAGGAAGGGAGGACATCCTATATAATAAAAGGCTAATATGCAAATAGACCAAACTGCAGAACAACTGAATAGCCAAACAACCAGTCTCTATGATGTGCACTGACCACTAGGTGGCATGCGTGGAACATGGTGGGCATCAGTCACAGCAGGATGGTGGAGCAGGTGAGCAGGGGCACCAGACCAAGGCGGGGTGCCAGTCACTGTCATGGGGGCAAGCCTCTGGTGGTTACTGAAAATTCTTGGCTCCCACATGCTGTGATCCCACCTGGTGCTCACACCTGCTGCTGGCCACCAGCACCAGTCCTGATTGCTTGGCGCTGTTAGCAGTGCAAGTGGTGGCTGCCAGCTCCGATCACCCCTGAGGGTATCTCCACTTCCCCTGCTGCTCCCGAGGGGCAATCAGGGCAGCAGTCACCACTTGCACATGCTGCTAGTGGCAGCCCCAATTGCTCCGCACTGTCAGCGGATGCAAAGCAGGGCTAGTGCTGTCAATGCATGGGAACAGTGGTGTCAGGAGCAGGGCTGCCAGCAGACATGGAATGGGGGAGGGAATAAGGGTGGACTGTGGTGGGAGGGGTTGGGTGGGGGCATGGAGGATGGGCCAAGACCTGCCCCTGTGCTCACCACAGCCTTGTGGCTCACTGTTCCTTTCAAGGTGCATGAATTTGTGCATGGGGCCCATAATTGAATATAAGGGCAAAGAGACCCCAGCTTTCTGGGTTAAGCAACAAAACTGATGGTCATGTTATAGCCTGAAATGGGATGTGTGAGATTGGGAGCAGGGACAAGAAAAGAAGCTGAATTCATTTCTGACATGTTCTGTAGGCAGATGTCTGCTATCTGAAGCATATGAGAGAAGTCTGGGGTGCCAATATAGGCCAGGGAACCACATACATGAGTGAGATTCCCCAGTAGGGACACTAGCATGCAACAAGGGAAGACTAAAGATGGTGAGCCCCAATATTTGCAAAGGCTGGGGATGAAGGTACCCATAATAATATAAATAATTCTAAGTAATCATTGCTGTAGATCATTCTTTTTTAAAAAATATATTTTTATTGATTTCAGAGAAGAAGGAAGAGGGAGAAACATCCATGATGAGAGAGAATCATGGATTGGCTG
Organism: Lasiurus cinereus; assembly: GCA_011751065.1. Taxonomy (NCBI): domain Eukaryota; kingdom Metazoa; phylum Chordata; class Mammalia; order Chiroptera; family Vespertilionidae; genus Lasiurus; species Lasiurus cinereus. The sequence goes on along the minus strand of JAAGEH010000012.1, from coordinate 51,310,393 downwards.
CCTCCTGCAAGTCCTCCAGTGGGAATTGAGCTCACAACCTTGACTCGAATGGGACCTTTCAATTCACAGGCCAATGCTCTATCCACTGAGCCAAACCAGCTAGGGTTAGATCATTCTTATGTACATGAATTTTAGTCACCATTGGTCCTACAACACCATGATTCAAAATCAGTTACCACAATATATTAACTGAGATGGTTTCAAATGCGAACTTCGCCACTAGCTCTTAAGTCCACAAGTCACTCTGTAAATAAGAGATGTACATGATGATCAATGATCAATCATGTTGTTTCTTTCAAATTCTGTTGTGATAGGTCACTATGTACCTTTTTTTCAGTTTACACACACATAGCAAAGTGTGTAGTTGTATTGCCTTCTTGTTTCTCAGTGACAAATTCATGTAGCATCTTACAAAAATAGATAATGACATGTTAGTTAACAACAGATTTAAAGAGATAGAGGTGATCGCTGCTCTCTCCAGAACAAGGACTAGAAGGGAACAGATAATTGTTATGGAAGAGGAACCAACTCACAGGGCCTATCTGGACTTCTGAGGGAATCACACAGCTAACTCTGAATGTAATAAAAGATGCTTGAGGGATGCACACAAGAGCTGGAAGTGATCTAGGAATATATCCCAAGAAATCAGAAACGCCAACAGAAAGGACATATGCACCCTTATGTTCATAGCAGCACAACAATAGCTAAGATTTGGAAACTGCCTAAGTGACCATCAGCAGGTTGAGTCGATTAAAAAACTGCAGTACATCTACACAATGGAATACTACACTGCGATTAAACAGAAAGAACTCTTACCATTCACAATGGCATGGATGGACCTAGAGAACATTATGCTCAGTGAAATAAGCCAGTCAATGAAGGAGAAACACCACAAGACCTCACTCATTTGTGGATAATAAAGAACATTGTAAACTGAT
>JAAGEH010000012.1:51273259-51307256 GCA_011751065.1 Lasiurus cinereus | reverse complement strand
TAGTATATCTGGGAGGGGGGGCAATGGGAAGATATGTATACATGTAATACATTAATAAAAAAAAGAAATAAGCCAGTTGGAGAAAGATAAATATCACATGATCTCACTCATTTGTGAAATAGAATGAACAGCATAAATTGATGACAAAAATAGATCCAGAGACAGAAAACCATTGAACAGACCATCAAACTTCAGAGGGAAGGCAGGGGTGGGTGGGAGTAGGGGGTAAGAGTGATCTTGTATGCATGTATATAAGCATAACCAATGGACACAGACACGGGGGCGGGAAGGTGAGGTCATGTGCTGGGGGGTGGGGGTAGCTGGGGAGAAGTCAGTGGGGAAAAAAGGAGACATTTGTAATATTTTAAAGAATTTTAAAAAAAGAGCTGGAAGTGGGAGCATCTTTTCACCCTTTGTTTCCCCTCATAGTCTCCCAACAGTGCCTCCCACTGGCAGTTATTTTGGGAAATGTAGTTTGCAGACACCCAGTGTTGCATAACCAAATATAGAAGGGTTGGATTGGGTCTGAGAGGCAGTAACTACCGTCACCATTTCTCCCAGAATTGTCAGAAAAACAGGATTGTTAATACATTGCTTTGATACCACAGGTACTGTGTGTCTAGAGGATCACTGTCATAAATCTGCTACTCATGCACTGAAGTAAATAGACATATGTTGCTCAATATCAACCAGAGGTCAGTTATAACTACATTTTCTTGGTCAACAAAAATCAGACATTTTTTCCCCCAAAGGCTATCATTGTTACTTGCTAACAGTTTATTTAATTTCTTATCCTTAAATGGCAAACCTTTGTGTGATTCCATGCCTAAGAACTAGGTTTGCCTTCTTTTATCTATTTTCAGGCTGTGGGCTTGCTTTTTCTTTCCCCCCTTTCTCATCTGCCTTCCTATTTCTGGTAATGAGGTATCTTGGGTGTTGATTCTTTGAGAGTATTTTTCAGTTTGCTACTCAAAGAAAAAGAAGCTGAGGAATCTAAGATTTTAATTTATTTCAACTTTCTCTGTTTCTTTCTTCATCTGTGGGCCCACTGGGAAGAAACAAATCTATCCTTTTGGAGAATTTTAAGTTTATGCACTGGAAAAGAAAACACTTCTTGCACTTTTAAATATATTTCTTGTGTTTTTTTTTCACATACATTTTTTTTACACAGCAGCCTTTGAGTGTAATAAAGATAGAGACCTATAGCATTTGTACTATAAGACCGTTCTGGGAGTCCTCTCTGACACCCACTTGTACTGGTGACAAATAGAAAAGGATAATGAGAATATACAGAGAAAAAAACAAATATTACCAACTGAACACCCAATTGAAAATATAATATATATAGAAAATCAAGATGACGGAATAGGTAAACACCTAAACTGTTGCCTCGCACAATAATTTCAAAACTACAACTAAAAGACAAAACGGACATCATCCAGAACTGTAGGAATGCTGGCTGAGTGGAAAATCTACAACTAGAAGGAAAGTGGAAAGCACACTGAGACTCAGAGGAGCTGCAGGAGGCAGAGGTACTGAGACGCGCAAGGAGAGGACTGGCAACTGAGTGCGAGGCTGGCTTTCTCAAGTGGGAGGAAGACAAAAGCTCCCGATTGCACTGAACTCCAGTTCCGGATGAGACTCTGGGGACCCATACTCATTTGGGGAGAAACTGAATTGTCTGGCAGTGGGCATAACTTGAGGGCAGCTTTCCCTCAGAGATGCTTGCAGCAATTACCACGGGACACTGAGAGACAGGGGCCTATTAGGGGTGACGAGAAACCAATGCTGTCTGCTTTTCCCTGAGACTCTGCCCCATCCAAGCTCAGCACAGAGTCTTTTCTAAGTCTTGTCTCATAAGGTTGTCTTCAGCACAGAAATTATCCCAGTGTAGACACAGTTGATCCTCACAGACAATTGGTCTGGAGGTCAATTCCTCCCAGTGATACCAACAACAATCAAGGCTTAACTACAACAAGACTGTGTACACAGACCACAAAGGGGCTCACAAAGAGTGTCCATCTCAGGTAACTGGGGAGGCTGAGCCATTGGACCTTATAGGACACCTATGGACTCAAGGAAGCAGCCAAAATGTAGAGACAAAGAAACAGTTCACAAATGAAAGAAATGGAGGAAAGCAAATGACTGGATATAGAGTTCAAAACCACGGTTATAAGGTTTTTCAAGAATTTTCTAGAAAAGGCTGATAAATTTAGCAAGACCCTTAAGGATATGAAAAAGGACCAACTAGAAATAAAACATACATTGACTGAAATAAAAAATATTATACAGAGACCTAAGAGCAGACTAGAGGATCGCAAGAATCAAGTCAAAGATTTGACATACAAAGAAGAAAAAACAAAACAAAAAACACTCAACTGGAAAAGAAAAAAAAAAAAGAATCCAAAAACATGAAGGTAGTGTAAGGAGCCTCTGGGACAATTTCAAGCATACCAACATCCAAATTATGGAGTTTCCAGAAGAAGAGAGAGAGCAAAATACTGAACACCTATTTGAAGAAATAATGATTGAAAACTTCCCCAACCTGGTGAAAGAAATAGACTTACAAGTCCAGAAGGAAGTGCACAGAACCTTAAACAAAAAGAATCCAAAGAGGACCACACCAAGACACATCATAATTAAAATGCCAAGGGCAAAAGACAAAGAGAGAATATTCAAAGCAGCAAGAGAAAAACAGTTACCTACAAGGGAGCACCCATACGATTGTCAGCTGATTTCTCAACAGAAACTACGCAGGCCAGATGGGAATGGCAAGAAATATTGGTAAATAGCAAGAACCTACAACCAAGATTACTCTACCCAGCAAAGCTATCATTCAGAATTGAAGGTCAGATAAAGAGCTTCACAGATAAGAAAAAGCTAAAGGAGTTCATCACCACCAAACCATTATTTTATGACATGCTGAAGGGTATTCTCTAATAAGAGGAAGAAGAAAAAGGTAAAGATAAAAATTATGAACAACAAATACATATCTATCAATAAGTGAATCTAAAAATCAAGTGAATAAAATATTTGATGAACAGAATAAACTAGTGATTATAATAGAATCAGGGGCATAGAAAGAGAGTAGACTGACAATTCTTGGGGGGAAAGGGGTATAGGAGGTGTGGGATGAGACTGGAAAAAAATCATACACCTATGGATGAGGACAGTAGGGGGGTAAGGGCAGAGGGTGGGGTGGGAACCGTGTGGAGGAGAGCTATGGGAGGAAAAAGAGGAACAATTGTAATAATTTGAACAATAAAGATTTATTAATTTAAAAATAATAAAAATTTAAAAAATAAAAATAAATTAAAAAGTATAATATATATGATCAGTTTTGCTTATATTCTAATTTCCATAGCTTTATTTTTCAAATACATTCTTAGATGCTAAGAAACTAGCCACAAGATACCAAACAGTTAAACTCAACCAGTACTTTTTGCTTCCATTGCATTTTTTTGGAATTTTTTTAAAAGTATATTTTTATTGATTTCAGAAAGGAAAAGAGAGGGAGAGAGAGAGAGAGATCAAAACCTCAATGATGAGAGAATCATTGATTGGTTGCCTCCTACACGCCGCCCACTGGGGGCCAAGCCCACAACGTGGGCATGTGCCCTTGACTGGAATCGAACCTGAGACCCTCAGTCCACAGGCTAACACTCTATTTACTGAGCCAATCCATCTAGGGCTCTATTGCATTTTTTTTTGTGTGTGTTTTACTACTTTTTATGGCAAACTTTTAGAGGCACCTCACTTTGATTTGACTTAATTTTTTAAAATATGTTTTATGGATTTTTAGAATGAGAAGATGGAAGAAGGATAGAGAGATAGAAACATCTATGAGAGAGAAACATCACCAGTTGGCTGCCTCCTGCATGCCCCCTACTGGGGATTGAGCCCACAACCTGGGCATGTGCCTTGACCAGGAATTGTACAGGTAACTTCTTGGTTCATGGGGTTGACACTCAACCACTGAGCAATACTGGCGGCACTCACTTTGATTTATAAAATATTGGTATGTTTGTTCCAGAATGCTGGGCCAAGCTGCAGTCAGTTTAAAAAAATTATGCCTATATGGCTTTAAAGGAAAATTGGCTTGGACTGACAAAGCAATAAGGTCTTTATGATACATTGGTCTGCTGACACAATTGGTTGAGACATTGTAAGTGAAGTTTCCAAATTATTATCCTAATATATAAAAACCTTGGGTCCGTCACATCCGCAATAATCAAGAGGCTCAACCATTTGCTAGGCTGCATGCACAGCAGGTGAGCAGGCTGAACTGCTGACCTCTCAGAGAGAGAGAGAGACAAGAAAGGAGAGAGAGAGAGAGAGAGAGAGAGAGAGAGAGAGAGAGAGAGTTGATCAGCAGTGGCTGCTAGTGAGGCTGAGAGAGAGAAGCAGGGTGATCCTGCTTCTCTCTTCCTCACCAGTAGCCAAGCCTCTCTCTCTCTCTCCCAGAGGTCAGCAGCTCAGCTGCTCACCAGCAGCTTAGGGCAGCTGCTGATCAGCCCTGCCTCTATAATCAGGCCTGGACACAGGCCCAGAGATGCTGACTCACATAGAAACTGAAAAATCAGAACCAAATTGGCTGGCAGAGGAGGATAGGTGGGGGTGGGGAGATCAGGCCTGCAGGGAAGGACAGTTGGGGGTGAAATAAAGACTGCAGGGGAGGGCAGTTAGGGATGATCAGGCAGGCAGAGGCAGTTAGGGGCAATCAGGCTGGCAGGGAAGGGTAGTTGGGGGTGAGATCAGGTCAGCAGGGGAGGGCAGTTGGAGGTAGGGTAGCAGTTAGATGTTAATCCAGTCAGTAGGGGAGTGTTTAGAGCAGTGGTTCTCAACCTTCCTAATGCCGCGACCCTTTAAGACAGCTAGCTCCTTATGTGGTGGTGACCCCCAACCATAAAATTATTTCTGTTGCTACTTCATAACTGTAATTTTGCTACTGTTATGAACTGTAATGTAAATATCTGATATGCAGGATGTATTTTCATTGTTACAAATTGAACATAATTAAAGCATAGTGATTAATCACAAAAACAATATGTAATTATATATTGTGAAATATTTATTTCTAATTACAAATAAATAAAATTTTGTCTTAAATCGTGGTGTAGCATGGGTAACAGTCTTAATATGGCAACAGTAAACTACATTGCTACATTTTGCTACACCAAGGAGCAGTGTGTTGGTTCCTAAGACCATGGGAAATAGGTGTTTTCCAATAGTCTTAGGCGACCCCTGTGAAAGGGTCGTTTGACCCCCAAAGGGGTCACGACCCTCAGGTTGAGAACCGCTGGTTTAGAGGGTGATCAGGCTGCAGGCAGAAGTGGTAAGGGGAATTAGGCAGGCAGGCAGGCAGACAAGCAGTTAGGAACCAGCAGTCCTGGATTGTGAGAGGGATGTTTGACTGCTGGTTTTGGCCTGATCCCCACAAGCTAGGTTGAGATACCCCACCTTCTGGAGGGATCCCACTTACTCCGCAGATGCCCTTTGTGCCCCAGCACTGCCCCAGGTGCAGCCAGCCAGGAAGGGGCCATGAGAGGTTGGCTCCAGGGCATGTTCAGTCTGCCTCATCTAGTCCTGCCCTGCCAGCCACTTTCTAATTAAAATTTTTTCAATGGGCTCAAATCTGTGCACCAGGCCTCTAATCAGTAGTTCAAAGATAAAATAAAGCAATAGTAACCCTATTTAATAAAAGAGTGATATGCAAATTAACCATCACTCTGCAACAAAAATGGAGGTGCCTATAGCCACAAGATGGTGGCCCTTAGTCCTCTTAGCCATGTCAGAATTCCCCCAGTCTCAGGGAGGGTTTCCACTGAGTGCCTGCAGAATAAGTAGCCTGGCAGAATGCTGCCCAGAGACCCTCCAGACCCTTTATAAAAAACAAAAACAAATTCACTCTGCACAGCACTATCTCCTCAGAGCGGTAGCAGCCTGGGCTGGGGCCTCAGCCTGGGAGGGGCAGGCACCCCTAAGCATGATCCCCTAACAGCAGTAGCAGCCTGAGGCCTCAACCACTGAGTCACACCAGCCAGGCACATATGGATGAATCTTAAATGTTTATTTTTTTTTAAATATATTTTATTGATTTTTTACAGAGAGGAAGGGAAAGGAATAGAGAGCTAGAAACATCTATGAGAGAAACATCAATTAGTTGCTTCTTGCACACTCCCCACTGGGTATGTGCCCCCAACCAAGGTACATGCCCTTGACTGGAATCAAACCTGGGACCTTTGAGTCTGCAAGCCAATGCTCCATCCACTGAGCCAAACCAGTTAGGGCTGTCTAATATGTTAAAGAAAATTCCCTAATAAAGAGGAAATATGCAGGGGAGGGCAGTTGGGGACCACTGGGATGGCAGGGGAGCAGTTAGGCATCAATCAGGCTGGCAGAGGAGTGGTTAGGGGGTGATCAGGCTGGCAGGTGAGCAGTTGGGAGCCAGCAGTTCAGGATTGTGAAAGGGATGTCTGACTGCCTGTTTAGGCCCGATCCCTATGGGATCAGTCAGACATCCCCCTAGGGGTCCCAGATTGGAGAGGTTGCAAGTTGGGCTGAAGGACACTGCCGTCCTCCTCAGTGCAGAAATTTCGTGTACCAGGCCTCTAGTAACTAATAATATAAGACAACTAATGCAACTAAATAAGATAATAATGAATGAATAAATAATAAACTGTTCAAGTACTCATAACTGTAAACCTACTTTTGGTCACCCTGAACAAAATTAACATGTTCTATGATGTATTAATTTCTGTTAATCAGCTATCAAAAAAAAAGTGTATTCTAAAAGAAAGAGCCTTAGGTGTCTAGGGTTCTAGTTCAGGCTCTACTACTAAGTAGCTCTATGACCTAGGCAAAACTATTCAAACCTCTCTGGACCTCACTTTATCTGTAATAAGACTGAAGTAAACTGAACCAGGAGTGACAAGCAGGATTCATCTTGACCACCAACTCCAGAAACAGCCTGTTAAGTGCTGAGTTACGATTTCTAAGGTTGAATCTGAGAAGCAGTGTCATGATTGATTAGTGCTCACCATGGGTACAGGAGGTGAAGATCAGCATTCAAGAGTGCTGTATATTAGCTGTCTCCTTAGACTAGTAGATTATGTCTGAGGTCACTGTGCTATGCCATATAACTCAAGTTATTCATGATTTAAATTTATAAATATAAAGCAAACTGAAAAATAAACATGAGGCTCCCTGATTTAAGTATGAATTTTGGGAAAACTCATTTTCCCCTATCCCCTTTGGACGTGGAGTGAAAAAAGAAATTTCTGCCTGAACTTTTTTGAAGGAGTTTTAAGTTAATGTAGGTTTAATCTCCTTTTATCTTTTATTCTTTCATGAAATATTTATTAACTACCAACTTTGTAATTGATACAATTCTGGGTGTTGAATATTTGCTGATTTGAATTGAAATGGGGGGATGCAAAGATGAAATAGTCACAGCCTTTGCTCTTGTGGAGTTCATGGTCCAGTGGGGAAGGCAGACGGTCTAGCAGATAATTCCAATATTACATGTTAAACACTAGAATGGTCTTGGGAAGCTTAAAAAATGAAATGACTAACTTTATCTAAAGGAGTTGCTGCAGATAACACAGAGATGACATTGGATCTGAGTGTTAAAGGAGAATAAAAATTTGTCTGATGGAGAAAAATGGTTTAGGCATGTGTATTCAAAAGGATTCCTGGTACTTAATGTGATAAACACCATCCTTCTAAGCCAGCTGATCTCCAATCATCACAGGAAAGGCTGCCCCTATCACCTGTAGGGAATATTTGTGTGTAGAAAAGTGGGCCCATTAAGTTGTTTAGTGCCTGTATTCTACAGCTCTTAACAAGCACATGCCATGTGGCTAGAAGTCCCAGGCTGGTTAGCTACATACTTAGGGAGGCTTCTGTCTCTTTTCACTGGAGAGATTGACTGTCCTGCTGCCTTTAAAGCCTGTTTGTACATTCCCTTAATAAACTCTTGATGTAATTCTGGAGTTATCAGCCTCTTTCTTTGGTCTCTAGGCCCCAGGAAATTTCACCAACAATTGGCAAGCCATCCAGGAGACCAGAGAAATGGGAGAGGGAAAAGGAGTTTCTGTGGGGCAAATCCTGAGTTGGCTATTGATCTCTATGTGGGAAGGAGTGGCCCATCAGTTAGATGCTTGTGGCCCACTCTGTGAATGTTTGTTTGCTGAGTACTGCCTTGTCCATTATGTAAGGAAGAGTGTGAATTTTCACTACAGTGGGCTGGCCATTTTTATGGGTAGTTTGGCTTGCCAATGACGTCCCTTTGATGGTTGATGTGAAGGTTGGGAAACTAGGAGGTAACTCTAAACAGAAAATGATGTATATTTGCTTATGTACCTCCCTCTTGGCTACAGGCTTAGCCAAGAAGGTTGAAGAATAAGATACCAAAATATAAACCTAATCTTGCTACTTTATAAAATTGGGAGTCAGGGGGGAATTACAGAGGCACAGGATATGAGCAATAATCACAAAGCCAGAATGGGATGCAAACCTTGGAACCCATAGAACAAACACAAAGAGAATGAAGACATAGAGGTTGTAGAAGACGGTCCTTGCCTTGGGATGAACATTATGACAACTTAGGCACCAAAAATGCAAGTGGGCCAATGGGGGTGGGGGTAGTCAGTGAACAAGGGGAGTCAGTCGTCAGAAAAAAGATTATGCGGAACCCAGGGAGGGACAAGTGGACTGTGTACCAGTGGGTGATGACTTTGTTTTTAATATGTGATACCCGCTCCCCGCACCCCCAAATAAAGAAAAAAACACTCTGTGGACCCTGATGGTTTCTGGGGAAAGGTGGGAGAAATTATCAGACCAGGAGCCTTGTTGGAGGGAAAGATCCAGATCTCTACTCCTTCTCCCCATGAGCTACTTAAAACTGTGGGCGAGAAGTGAGCGTGGAGCTGGCTGCACATTTCCTGGCAGACTGTGCAGTTCAGAGGTTTGGTTGCTAATGTCTGAGTTGTGTAGGCATGCCTGGTAGATGGAGTTAGCAAATGGACGTACCTCTTTAGATGCATCTAGCCATTTGGGCTGCAGATGAGACTTATTGGTATGATGATTTGCTTATAGTGTTGTGCAGGCCCTCACTGATATGAGACTAGCTGTGAGGTTGAACAGTGAGATCTCTCCACTTACCTACTGAAAAAGCACATTGAGAGCCCAAAAGTACAATAGACCTTTTGTTGTTCTAAAGTCAGATGTGTTACATAAATAAAAACATGATCATGTTCCTTTTTAAAAAATATATATTTTATTGATTTTTTTACAGAGAGGAAAGGAGAGGGATAGAGAGTTAGAAACATCAACGGGAAACATTGATTAACTGCCTCTTGCACCCCCCCCACTGGGGATGTGTCCACAACCAAAGTACATACCCTTGACGAGAATGCAACCTGGGACCTTTCAGTCTGCAGGCCAACGCTCTATCCACTGAGCCAAACTAGCCATGGCCATGGTTCATGTTCTGAGTAATATGGAACTGACCTGTGTCTGCCACATAGCACTCAGATTTGTGGGAAGATGTATCTGGCTTTAGTCAGACAGCACACTTTTGGATAAGTCACTCAATGAACTGATCGTTCTCCAGTACATTTAATGAACTCCTTAACTATTAGAGTTGGCAGGATGAAGAGAAATCAATGTTCAGGTTTCAATTTAGGCACATTATTTTGTGGCTGAGAATTGTATGTGTGGTGTGTGTATTTGATTTTGGTTAACTTTATTTTTGTAAACTAAAACAAAAATTCACAGGTGTAGTGAGATTTCCTTAATATATAAAAAGTGCTTTGTTGCCCTGGCCTGTGTTGCTTAGTAGTGAGAGCGTCAGCCTGCTCATCATAGGGTCACAGGTTCAATCTCCAGTCAAGGGCATGTGTTCAGTTGCAGGTTTCATCCCATTCTGGCCCTAGCTGAGGAGCATGTGGGAGGCAACCAATCGATGTGTCTCACACTGACGTTTCTCTCTCTCAGCCTCTCTCAGCCTCTCTCTCATCTCTTCTTCCCTCCCTCCTTTCCACTCTCTCTAAAAATCAGTGGGAAAAATATCCTTGGATGAGGTTTAACAAAAAAATAAAAAGTTCTTTGCTCCACTTTAGAAAACTATTAGGCAGAACTTACTAAAGCTATACATTCATATTAAAATGTATGTGCACACTCAATAATCCAGCAATCCCATCCCAGGTATATACTCCATAGAAATGAAAATATATGCACCAGAGTTAAATGTACAAGAATATTCATAGCTGCAAAGCAAGTGTTCACCAATGGCAGAATATTCTATACGTACAATGGAATATTATTCAACAAAAAAGCACAAACCACTGTCACACAATACAAATAAATGTCACAAACAGGATATTGAGTAAAGAAACCAGACATTGCCACTTTCCCCAAAAGAAGTCAGACAACAAAGAGTAGATTTTATATGATTCAATTTGTATGAATTAAAAAAATGGGCAAAATCAAGCTGTGCTGACAGAATTTCTAAAAGTGGTTACATTTGGCCTGGCTGGCGTGGCGCAGTGAATGAGCATCGAACTATGAACCAGGAAGTCAAGGTTAGATTCCCTGTCAGGGCACGTGCCCAGGTTGGGGAAATCAATCCCCAGTAGGCCAATTGATGATTTTCTCTCATCATTGACGTTTCTCTCTTTCCCTCTCCCTTCCTCTCTGAAATCAATAAAAGTATATATTTTAAAAAAGTGGTTACATTTGAGGGGTTAATGACTGAAAGGGGCATTCAGGGGCTGCTGTGGTATTGGAAGTGCTCCATTTCCTAGAAAAGATAGTGTTTACTTTTTAAAATGTCTTTAATATATGTATTTATGACTTGTGCACATCTATTTTTACTTCTAAAAAATTAAGAAGGGGTTTGTCTAGTAACAGATATTTTATTTATATTATTTATAATCTTATGAAGGTGAATTTAATTTTTCTTATTAGTATAGTATCTTTTGCACAGATATTTTTTTAAATTAAATCTTTATTATTCAGATTATTACATTTGTTTCTCTTTTTTCCCCTCCATAGTTCCCCTCCACCAGACTCCCATCCCTCCTTCTACCCTTACCTCCTCCCATTGACCTCATCCATAGGTGTATAATTTTTGTCCTGTCTCTCCCTGCACCCACCTCACCCCTTTCTTCCTGAGAATTGTCAGTCCACTCCCTTTCTGTGCTCCTGATTCTATTATATTCACCAGTTTATTCTGTTGATCAAATTTTTAATTCACTTAATTTTTAGATTCACTTGTTGATAGATATGTATTTGTTGTTCGCAATTTTTTATCTTTTACCTTTTTCTTCTTTCTCTTCTCAAAGAGTACCTTTCAGCATTTTATATAATACTGGTTTGGTGTTGATGAACTCCTTTAGCTTTTTCTTATCTGTGAAGCTCTTTATCTGCCTTCAATTCTGAATGATAGCTTTGCTGGATAGAGTATTCTTGGTTGTAGGTTCTTGCTATTCATCACGTTGAATAGTTCTTGCCACTCCTGTCTGGCCTGCATAGTTTCTGTTGAGAAATCAGCTGACAGTCGTATGGGTGCTCCCTTGTAGATAATGAACTGTTTTTCTCTTGCTGCTTTTAATATTCTCTCTTTGTTTTTGCTCTTGGTATTTTAATTATGATGTGTCTTGGTGTAGTCCTCTTTGGATTCCTTTTATATGGGGTTCTGTGTGCTTCCCGGACTTGTAAGTCTATTTCTTTCACCAGATGTGGGAAGTTTTCAGTCATTATTTCTTCAAATAGGTTTTCAGTATCTTGCTTTCTCTCTTCTGGCACCCCCACAATTCTTATATTGGTACGCTTGAAGCTATCCCAAAGGCTCCTTACATTATCTTCACATTTTTGGATTCTTCTCTCTTCTTGCTTTTCCAGTTGAGTGTTTTCTGCTTCTTTATATTTCAAATTTTTGACTTGATTCTTGCCTTCCTCTAGTCTGCTGTTAGGTCTCTGTATAATATTTTTTATTTCAGTCAGTGTATGTTTAATTTCTTGTTGGTCCTTTTTCATCTCCTCTTGGGTCTCGCTAAATTTATCCATCTTTTCTAGGAGATTCTTGAAAAACCTTATAACTGTGGTTTTGAACTCTATATCCAGTCATTTGTTTTCCTCCATTTCTTTTGTTTGTGATCTCTTCCTTTGTCACCGTATTTTCACTATGCCGGGAGAATGTCTGTGTTGGATTTAGCCTTATGATATAAGACTTGCAAAACTGCAAAAGCCTCTGTGTTGAGCTTGGGATGGGTGGAGTCTCAGGGCTTAACAGACCACCTTGCCTTCCAGTTGGCCCTGCCCTACACGGCCTCTGGGTCTCACATGTCTCTGGGTAATCGCTGGAGAGGTCCCTGTGTGTGCGCGTGCAGTGCCTCTAGACTGCTTGCCTTTCTGGCTCCCCTGCACTCCAGGATGGTATGAGTCTGGGTCTCACCTGAAACTGGGATTTAGTGGAGTTCGAAGTGTTGCAGTTGGGAGGCTCTATCTCCCGCCCACTCATGAAAGCCAGCAGCACAATCAGCAATTGGTCTTCTGCTTGCAATGCTGTGCATGCCACCAGACTTCTGCCCTTTCGTGGCTCCCCTAAATTTCTGTGCACTTTTCCCTTTTCACAGTCCAAACTCCCCCCCATATGAGTTTCGGTTGGACCTGGGGTTCAGTGACATAGGATAAGGGGTTCAGTGCAGTTGGGAATCTCCGTCTCTCTCCCGCCAGAGAAAGCCAGCCAGGTACTCCGGCACCCACTCTCTCCCCAGGCGTGTCTCCGTACCTCAACTTTTTGCAGCTCCTCTGCGTCTCCATGAGTCCCTCTCTTTCTTTCTAGCTGTACAATTTCCACTCAGCCAGCTTTCCAGTGGTTCTGGATGATGTTCATTCTGTCTTTTAGTTGTAGTTTTGAAATTGTTGTGCGAGGCAGCAGTGTAGGTGTTTACCTATGCTGCCATCTTGGGTTCTCCTTTTGCACAGAAATTAATATTTTTATTTTAAGTACATTTTTTGTATCATTAACATTTTTGACACTATAATAGTTAATTCTATGATAAACAATACTGAATTTTAAGAGATGGACTAAGGTAACAAATTATGTCAAAGTTTACTACAGAGCAGAACATTTTCTATTAGCTTATAGCACCAACTGATTGGGACAAATTATACATTAATATTTAGGTGCTTGCTTGCACATGAGTATTCTTTAGCTTATTTAAACATGGTTTGCCTTTGTTACCATCTTTACTCTCTGCATCTCTTTATATTATATGCCACTGCTTGATATTCTTCCTTTTTATAAAAAGAATTTAAGATGACATTCTCCCTTTATGTATATGGATTCATCCATAAAATACATGTGTGGGGTTTTCCCAACTTTTTGTCTAGCATTACTGATGTCTTCCCAGAAAGATGTGTGTGTGTGTGTGTGTGAGTGTGTAATCATAAAAGAGAAATTGTAGAGTCAGATGTTGAAAGGAACTGAGGACAATGATTCATATTCCTGTTTTCAGGTGGAAGACTCTACCCTCTGGAAATTTTAATGTAAAGCATCCCATTAAGAACATGTTAGAGACAATAAAATTAGAAGACCAGGTTGAACAAACTAGATAACAAGCCCTAGTGTTCTTTCATCCTTTGGCTCGATAGAATCACAGACTGTTAGTGCAGGTTGGGACAGAGTAGAAACCTCAAAATTCATGGAAATGGTCCCTCAGTCTCCTACGTACTGGTGCTGGTGCTCCAATGCCCCAGATGCATAGAAGGGACCACCTGAACCCAAACCTCTTGGCAGACATGCATTTGGAGATGAACTGGCAGTGCCAACTTTGCAGAGGGGCCTTTCTTTGCTGGGGATGGAAGCCCTTTAAGAAGAAAGCTGCGATATCTTGGCTTTCTAGCCATTGCGCTTCACTTAACATGTTTCAACTTTGCTTCAGTCCCAAGGCGTCTGGTCTAAGAACACAGCTTTCCAATCTTATCTATTTTTCAATGTAGGATAAACATGTGGGGTTTAGTTAAATTATGAATGCTGATAATATTCATTTGGTACAATTTATCTTCTTCTGTTATCTTTTTATTTTTGACAGTTTAGGCTGGGGCATAAAGCATAATTATATTCTTGGCATCCTCCCTCAGAAGTTTTAAATCAGTTCATAAGGCTTTCAGCACCACTCCTGTCATTTATCCATCAGCATTCAGTCCATTTAATCCCGGCCTCTCAGCCCAGCAGCCCTAGCCCCTGTTGTGAGTGATTGGCCTGCTCCAGTGCTCCCAGCTTCTCCTGTCACATTGCATTTGCATAAAAGAGGACAGATAACCAAATTTGAGCACACAAATGAAAATGCTAAGCGCTAAACCTGTCACAGTTGTTGTTCAACTAATTGTGAAAAATTTGATTTGCTCGCCTTTCACTGTTTGTCATGTGGACCCCCTTCTCAAATGTGCCGTGGCTTCTGCCTCTGTGTGGGGAGCTTTTAAACTCCTGAGCGCAAGCAGCCCACCCTGGGGATTACTTACCTCTCCGACCAGCTTTTAATGTTGGCTCATCTTCTTGACTAAATTAGGCCGCCATGGCAAACAAACACATAATTAAAAACCCAGGAAAGACAACTGCAGTTGCACTTCTTAAATCGATTTTTACAATGCTGGTGTAAGCCTCTGTGCGCGCTTCCATTTGGTAATTTTATTGCTTATGTAACCTTTTTGATAGGAGAAAATTAAAGATGGGCATAGTAGCAAGCTGTACGTTATTTTAAAACCTATGTGTGCTTTTTACTTTCTGTTCCTCAAGTAACAAAAACTATATGATGGGTCTTAAAAAGCACATTTCTATTTCCCAATACTTTACCTGACATACCAATATACATTTTTAATCATGTTTTCAAAATGAATCCATTTGAAATAGTATTAGAAACAATGGATAAAATTCCTCTGCTTATAGCACTCAACCTCATGAGCTTTGTTTAACTGGTATATAATACCAGTGTTTGGAAAATTTGTATGTGTACGATGTCCAACCTGGTTCGGTATTCGTTATGAAGAGGCTTTAACTGTTCTTTATTTTTACAGGGAGTAGGTTGGTAATTTCTTGATGCCCATTAAAACAATGTATATGGTGAATCTATAAAGTAAAAAACAAACAAACCAACAACTCTTGTTTTCCAGAAGATTCACAAGAAAATCTCTCTCTTGTTTATAACAATGCCTCTGCTTGCTTTACTGCATTAATTTGTCCCTAATATTTTAGGTATGTAATGTTTAAGCAACAAGGATGGTGGCAACTAAAGTTGAAACCTTTAAGGTTGAATACAGCTTAAATTACCTTAGAGATTTGGATTGAAATGAAATGTGCCTTTTACAGTGACAGTTTGTGGTTTGCAAAAGTTGGATGCAACTTCATTCATTGCAATATTTTTGGGGATTTAATTTTAGTATATCATATGAAATGGATTCATTGAAAAAATAGTTGAATTTATGTAATTTTATACAGTAATATTCTAAAGAAACAATCTCATTCTCTTTGCCACAGATTGCTAAAATGCTGATGGATTAAATCTAACTTGAAAAATTGTGTGTACACTAATCTCTTTATAATGTTTAATAACATTTTAGTTCAAAGAAGTTAGATTGAGATATGAAATGTTCAATACTTTTAAAGCTAATGGTACAACTGTCCATGCAGCACTCAGCCCAGTGAGTTGAACTTTTTTTTGACAGAGGAATAATTTTTTCCTATTATATTTTGTTTAGACTTTACTATTTTCATGTTATTATAATTTTTTATTTTGTGGATGAAAGTCTCTATGAGCCTGTATGTATAAATTTCAAATCTACTTGGCTAGTTACATATGAACAATTATTAATTATGAGATACTTTAATGTCTCTAAATTGAAAATCTGAAAAGAACCACAAAAAATAATTTAACACTCCAGAAAGAATTGAATGAAGCCATTATCAGAGATATCTTTTATTACAACAATTAGTACAAGACCCAGATAAAGAACAAAATAAATTAATGTCTAATCTGATCTACTGTCTACTTTCAAGAAGTGCTAATTGCTCTTCAGTAATACTCTTTATCCATATGAACTGTTTCATTTTTGCAGTGGTTTAATTATGGATCATATAATTATGGAGTCACCATTAACACCGGTCAATAATTTGGGCTTTAGGGCCAGACTACATTGGTTGGAATCCTGTCTCATGCTCTCAGTAGCTATGTGATCTTGGGTGTAACTCATTGTTAACCTCAGATTTCTCTTCTATGTAATGGAGATGATGATAACACCTTCCTCACAAAGTAGTTATTAGAATAAATGAATTAATACCTGTGATGTTTTTAGAACAGAATATAGTGAGTGCTCTAAAATAATAGCTATTATAGTGCAGACAAGATTAATGCTTTACTTTGGCCTTTAACCTATTTTTAATACTTTTGTAAGATCTCTAAGCAATACTTAATATTTTAATGGGTTTATATGGTCTTCCATAGTTTACTCATTATTTCTGCAACTACTGGATATTTGTATTATTTATTAATTTTTTAAAAAATATGTTTTTATTGATTTCAGGGAGAGGCAAAGAGAGGGAAAGAATTAGAAATATCAATGATGAGAGAGAATTGACTGGCTGTCTCCTGCACGCCTCATACTGGGGATCTAGCTGCAACCCAGGCATGTTCCCTGACCGGGAATTGAACCAAGAACCTCTTGGTTCATGAGTTGGTGCTTAACCACTGAGCAACACTAGCAGGGCAAATATTCATATTTTTATTAGTAGTTTTTTCTTTTATAAATAAATACAGCTATCTGTATCTCTGTTCATTCAGCCTCCTTTTCTTGCTGCCCCTGCTTTTTGTATTATTTCAAGTTTCCAGAGGTAAGATTCCTATGATATGTTCATATGATATAAACATGTTCATATGATATAAACATTTTGTGGATATTGAACTGCATTGCAAAATTGTCATCCAAAAAGTCTGAACCCCTTTACAATGTCAACTGCAATCTCTGCCCTCAGCAGTGTTGTTCCAGCTAATATCTCCTGCCTTGGAGTGTCCCTCACCTCAAGGTCACAGCCCAGGTCAAGTCTTCTCCAAACTATCACCATGGCTTTTTCTTGCAATCCTTTGCTTGCTGCCCCTTCTTAATTTCACATTAGAATTCTTCTTAACCATTGTTTATCTTCTGGCAATAGTAGAGTTATTCTTCTGTGGCTTCTTTTTTGAATAAAGTTAAAATTTTTATTAGTTAAAAATAAACTATTGAGCCAATTATTATCTATTTAGCCTACTATTTCTATTCCATTCTGTTAGTAGACTGTGCAGCCTTCTTTCATGAATGTAGACTTTGAGTCAGACAGATTCTGTTTTGAATCCTGATGCTAACCTCAGGTAAGTCTTATGAACTTTAATTCCTTATTTAGGATAAAAAACACATTACCAATCTCATGTGGTTTCTGTGATATCAGGCATTATTAGGCATTCAATAAGTATTGACTTTTTCAATTAATACCCTGTTCCTGCTCTTGCTATTTTCTCAAAATACAGTAATTCCTGCAAATATTTTTCCTCTTCCATTTTCAAATTATTATAAACACCGAAATTTTGTTTTCATCTTCTCTGCCAAATTTTGATATACTTTTTCTTTGAAGTTATTTTTACTCATTTTTCCATATTGGACCTATCTACTTCATGCTACTTCTTTAATTTAGGATTTAAAGAGCTCTCAAATGTATGCTTTAATTTTTTTTCTTTTTTAACCATCTTTAGTGAAAGTTGTATATAAGATTGCTTTGTTCCTGCATCTTCTCAATTGTTTCTTTCTTGTATTTGCCCTTTTCCTTCCCTTTCCTGCCTCCTGCACGCCTCGTACTGGGGATCTAGCTGCAACCCAGGCATCTTCCCTGACTGGGAATTGAACCAGGAACCTCTTGGTTCATGAGTTGGTGCTCAACCACTGACCAAGATTTGCTTTACATTCCATGATCTTTTTGCAATCTTTGTCCAGCTTTAGTCTAATGATAGCACCTTGCTGGGGTGAGTGCTGCATGGAACGTTGTATCATTAGCTTTCTCCCACTGCACCCATTCAGTGTGGATGATGTGTTTCTTCCTGTAAACCTGGACTGCTCTGCAATTTGCAGTCCTTTGTAATGTTCTCACACAACTTGAACTTCATCATCCTTTTGGTGGGCAGGGATGGAACACTGTACTTCAGTCTCAGCTCTTTGGAAAGAGAAGACAAAACTTTCCCAGCAAATGTAGGAAGGTGTGTTGAAATGCCTTCTACGGTTCTTGCTCCTATCAGAAGTCACAAAGGGCCAAACCTTCATTTTGACCATCTATGTTTCAGCGATGGCTGCCAAAGGGCAGAGTCCAAATAGATGCTTTTTACATATTTTTTGATTTTTTTCTTAAATATTAACTTAAATTGGGATAAAATGTGGAAGAAACCCATGAATTAATAAAAAAAAGTTGTCAGTTGGGTAGGGAAGGAGGAAAAGAGGAGAAAAGATATTTATTGTATCATTTATCTTTCCCACTAAGTAAAGCCATGTTGGTTCCTGAATGGCTCAAGATATCCTCTTGGTCTTGCTACTCCAGGACTTATGATAAAAGAGACATAGCACTCAATAATGTTTAAGCTAATTATGTTTACAAAGTGCTTTTTACTCATCTTGCCCTATTTAAATTTCTAATTGTATAAAATCATTTCCTTCTGAAAGATATGCATTAGTTGGAAAATTAAACAAAGCATATGTTTTTAAAATCACATATGAAGATTATGAAATAAATAATGCCACCAGCATGGCAAGTCATGGATAAGGGATTTCAAACTCAAGTACTAAGGCAATTGAAGAGAATATGTGATCCCTAACGGTATTAAAATCTAGTTTAACAATAGCAACAACACCATGTTGACCAAACAAAATTCATCTTAGTGGCACTTTGTGACAGGCTGCTTTCTGATTATTTGTTCATTAATTATGTTGCATTTCAGAGCCAACCATGGTCAAAAGACATTTCAGGTTATAAATGACAAGAGAGATTTGGAGATGGGAGGTCACATACTAGGTAGAAGAGGTGGATGGAAAAGGCAGAGAAAGAAAGTAGATGGTCTTTTTTAAGGTTAGTGAGTGTTTTTTATTTTATTTGGTAGAAAATTTATGCTTAAGACAAAAACTCCAATCAGGAAAAGGAGTTGGTGTTTAATGCTGCATGCAGTGGAAAATTATGGAAGGATCCTCTTCCCTTCCCTCTGGAGATTAACCTAAAAGAGGTAATGTTTTAGGATGATTGTGCAGGCAGATGCTTAAGATGGGAGATAGAAAAGCCTGAGAAAAGGGGAGGAGTTAGAATATGATTTCTATGGTCCAGGTGTGAGGTACCAAGTGTACTGTTGGTGAAAACTGGGAAAGGAAACAAAGATTTCATAAAAAGAATTAATAGGCCTTGAGACCAGATCAAATTTGGGGGCTGAGCAAGATAAAGAAATCAGAGTTCATTGACATCCCAAATTTGGGCAGAAAATTAACTAAAATAATGCAACAGAGATGGCTGGCTTTGGGGGGATATTCTGAGTGTGTTTCTAGATTTGTGAGGTAAGATATTCAAGTGACGTAGTGTGTATGTAGTTGGGGTGATCAAGATTGTGGGTACAGATTTAGTGATGAAGAGAAGGAGAAAATGAAAAACAATGAACAGAAACTCAGAATATAATTTGTTTCAGTAGTTTTAAAGTGAGTGTAAAAAGCAAACTAGGGAACTCGTTTGAGCAAGTAGAATTACAAAAGTTTTTATTTTACAAGAAAAAGGAGGGAAATTGGAAGAAATTGATAAGTGGGGACACCCCTTTCCCATGGGGAAGTGATTTTCTATAGATTGTCCCCCTGCCTAAAACAAGCAATATGATCATATTAGGGACCCAGTGCATAAAATTTGTGCACTGGGGAAGGGATCCTCAGTCCAGCCTGCCCCCTCTCACATACTGGGAGCCCTCAGGGGATGTCATACTGATGGCTTAGGCCTGCTCCCAGTTGAGAGCGGACCTAAGCTGCAGTCTGGCCTCCCTTTGTGGGAGGCAAGTGGGCTGATCAGGGGATGGTGCCAGCCCCATCACCCTGGTGCTGTAGCCGCCAAGGTATTTTCATTAACATGGACTCCAGTCCCTTCACCATAAAAAAATGACAACTTTATTTAGGCATTTTCAAGATGTGTCTTTCATAGGATATAACATTTCTTTCTTTATTTTTCTTTTTATCCTCATGGAAGATATGTTTCCATTGATTTTTTCCCCTTCCCTCCGATCCCAGGCTTGGCCACTGCCTAAGCCTAAAACCTCCGCCCCAGGCTTTAGGCTTAGGAAGGGGGACATCTCTCCCCTACCCCTCCATGGTTGGCTGGGAGTGACCTGGGTGCTGAGGGGGTTCCCAGAACCCAAATATGCATGCAAATTAACTGCCGTCTTTGTTAGATTAATTTGCATACTCACTCTGATTGGCTGTGGGTGTAGCGCAGGTAGAGTTAATTTACATGTTTCTCTATTATTAGGTAAGATTGATCAAAGTCTAAACCCCATGTTGGATTGCTCATGGGACAGCAAAGAAAGGCAACTCCCTTTCTTTTAGAATAAAATAAGATCAGTTTAGAGTGGGAAAAGAAGCTACCATAAATCCCTGAAATTGTGTGTGAATTAAAAATGTTTTATTAGGATTCTTCTCTCATGACCCTTAATATCTGCTTAGGAATTTTGTTGTGTTGCAATAACAGGTTTTTATTAAGAGTTTTAAGGATTGTAATTGCCAGGACCCAGTCCCTGGATGAGTGATTATTAGGATCACTCACAGTCCTGGCAGGCATTACCACTCCTCTCCAATGTCTGGTTCTTCTTCATCTTCGGGCAGGTGGGGTATGCTATGCACTTTGCTTTGGCCAAAGCACGTGCGTGGAAGTACTTCATTAGAATGACTCAGTTTGCAGCCTTCTTGCTCCTCCCACTGCGATTGATCATGGACATGCATATTGATATAGAGATGCCCTAGAACTCAAGCTTCTGGGGATAAACTGCCCTAGAGTGTTGTCTGTCATGAGGAGAGTGAAAGAAAAACTTTTGTTGGATTTTAAACAAACAAACAAACAAACAAACAAACAAACCCAGCTAATATATTCTGGTTAATGAAACAACTGAATTGAAAAAATAAAATATATTAAAAAAGCAGTTATAGGATGCCTAAAATCTCTCTTCAGTTACCTGAAATGTTATAGTGATTCAGAGCTTGAATCATTATACTTAGAATGTAAAGTTTTATAATCACTAATCAAGTGTACAAAGGAGAATAATAACAGTTAACTTTTTAAAAAATATTTTTAAAATTTATTTTGAGAGGGAAAGGAAGAGAAACATTGATGTCTCCTGCATGCCCCCTACAGGGGATCAAGCCCACAATGTAGGCATGTGCCCTGATTGGGAATTGAACTGGTGACCTCTTGGTGCAAGAGACTAGACTCAACCAACTGAACCATACAGGCCAGGGCATCAGAGCTAACATTTAATAAGCTCTTGCTGTGTATCAGGAACTATTCTAACCCCATCTAAGCTCTGTGCATTCTCTCGATTAACCCTTTTGACAATTCTAAGAAGAGAGTGCTGTTAATAAGGCCATAATACAGATGAGGACACTAAGAACAGAGAGGTTTAGTAACTTGTCCACAGGGGATTCAAGGTTCAAACCCACGTGCCTCTAATTTGAGATTCTGTATGCTTAAGCATCCTGGCATGTCCCTGAAAACTGAACAGTAATTAACCTTCCAAATGTCTGCATGTGCTTGGATTTGTAAAACCCAGCTTTTGCTCCTATTATAATTATATGCCTCCAACTTTCAAACCTCAGATATTTTCTGCTACTAATTAACAAATTTTCTAACTAAAAGACAGATACAAATTATTTTGAAGAATGATAATCTATAAAGATAAGAACCCCTAATTGGCCTATGGGTGGGAATTAGGCAAAGCCTGGCCAAAATGATTTATAGTCATACCCTGAGAAGTAATTCAACTGATTAGTTAATTCTATACATGAAGGGATGGAAAACGGATATCACAGAGAAGGGGAAAAAACTGGTTTTTCAGGTCAATTGATTTATTTAGCACCTCTGATGTGCATAAAACACCAGTTATGAGGATTCAGAGACGAATGAACATGATACCTTAAGGAACTCATAACCTAGAAATTATGTGACATCAAAAATAATAATAATAACATTTAATATTCTGAGCATGAAAACTATGCCTGTACACTAACAATGATTGAATTGAATACTGAAAATATGTGCCAGGCATTTCACATGTTTCTTATTTTATCTTCAAATTAATTTTATGTAATAGTTTTTAATCCTATAGAATATGAGGCTTAGAGAGATCAGGTAACTTACTTGAGGATACACAGTAGGTGGTAGAGCTGGAATTCAAATGTGATTTTGTTGAACACTAAGGCTTATTATGCCTTCCTTTTCTTTACTAGTATTTCTAAAGGGGTATTAGGTTTATACTGGTGGCACAGCAGGGGTTTTAATGTGGAACATAAATAAACACCTTCTTTAGAGAGGTATCACTTTTGCAAATTCTACTTACTAGAAGTGATACTGATTTTCTATTTACAATAGTGGTAATATAGTTTTAGTTATTTATTTTTTATTGATTTTAGAGAGAGGAAGGGAAGGGAGAGATAGAAACATTAACGATGAGAGAGAATCAAATGTTGAGAGAGAATCATTGATTGGCTGCCTCCTGCATGTCCCCTACTGGGGATGGAACCATGACATGATCTCCTGGTTTATGGGTCGACACACAACCACTGAGCCACATCTGCCAGGGTGCAGTTTTACTTTTAAAAATAAATTTTATTGATTTTTTAAAGAGAGAAAGGGAGAGGGATAGAGAGTTAGAAACATCGATGAGAGAGAGACATCAACCAGCTGCCTCCTGCACGCCCCCTACTGGGGATGTGCCCACAACCAAGGTACATGCCCTTGACCGGAATCAAACCTGGGTCCTTTCAGTCCGCAGGCCCACGCTCTATTCACTGAGCCAAACCGGTTTCAGCTGCAGTTTTACTTTTAAACTAGAAGTTTTAGGTAGGTAAAATAAAATTGGTTTAAATAAATATAGTATTCAGATATGTAAAAAATTATGAAGATAGCACAAGTGCTTAAGTGTGGAAAACATTGCTCTAGGCCACACTGGACTGTGGCTGTCAGAGGGCTAAGGGCAAGGAGAGGCTATGCTGCTTTAACAAAACCCCTGAATTCAGGAGCTTAAGAAAAATGCTTTATTTATTTATGGCTCAGATTATATATCCAACATGACTGGAGGGAACAGTGGTGAAGGTAGAAGTATCTCTGTTCCATGTAGTCACTTAGGAACCCAGGCTATCAGAGGTCTCACTACTTTATGTCACTCAGTGGGAAGCTGGAGGATTTAACCGTGAAAGGTTAAAGTGTTTGGACCTTATCCTGAAGGCAGGAGGGATTAGTGCTTCTAATGTCTTTCATTCTATTCATTGCAAGCACAGTATCAAGGCCTAAAGAAGATAATACAATGGATTGATTGCCTGGGGACCTATCACTAAGATTTTTGAGATTCAAACCTAATATATGAAAATCCAGGCTTATACTGCAAATAAACATGGGGATTGTTCAAGTCGAAACAGGGTCCTTTACTTCAATTAAGGATTAATTGCAGGGAGCTCTTTAAGAACAAGTATCCTTCAGTAAGGGCTATGTGAACTGATTATTTATTTAATTCTTTGTAAATCCAACTTTTTAGAAACTCTTCTGGGATGTGAAGTTTCACCTAGTTCACCATGAAGGAAACAAGGTAACTATTTAAAATGTGAAGATTGCTTCCATTAATATGAAAAGCAAAATGGAATATTTCCCCCATGTGAATGCAATGAAAAGCAAGTGTAATTTAGATTCTAAGCATTGTAACAGACCAAAGTTTGAGAGGCAGGAATATTTCTTCAGTGATTATTTGGGTTCCCAAACTAGTGGTGTGTTTTCTGTCACAGCCCTTGTGGGCTCTCATGGCTGTCTTCACCAGTTCCTCTAGGGCAGGAGCTGTCTATTTGTCTTTCCAGCACTGACACAGGTCCTGCTCCAAGTAGGTGCTCAATAAATATTCTCTGAGTGACTAAATAAACACCTTCTTTCATTTATCAAATCAAATTTTAATACATAAGGCTTTCCCAGTCAGTCTCACCTTTGCCAACCATGACTCTCTTTTTAATTCATCAGTCCTTACCTTTCTTCAGAGTGTACTCTTGCTAGAGATAACAGCTCAATTTTTAAGTAATCCAAGATAAATAAGAAATACACTTCAAGAAAGCCAGTGCTTTCTTAAAACTGTTGATTCCTGTGACTGAGTGAGAAAAATGAGTGCGTCTGCGTAGTTAAGAAATAAATTCCAGGCACCTTAGCGTAGTTGTGTAATGTTGAAACATAAAGGCCAATTTATCAGCCATTTCACTCTAGTTAAGTGCTAATCAAGTTTATGTTTCCCCTCCAAGCTAAGTAATAGAGGAGAACTCTTATTGCAGGGGAACACTAAAACAACTATTATGTGGTCTTGAAATGCTTGTGACTTTTTAATTTCTGCAAAGAGCATATGCTTATTGTGCTTAAATGTCAGTTTCACAAAGGCCATGCATCTCGGGTGGGACAGTTAAGTCACTGAGACATGATTTGCAAAAAATTGAGTTCTTGCTTTGTCACCTCCCCCTTTGCAAGCATTTATTTCCCTCTTTTAGGCAAATTTCTAATCCGTCTTATGTCCCGAAATGTATGTATTGAAGCGGATCCCAAATTCTGTACCACTTGTGCATTTGAGAGCTCTAGTTCTCAGATGATCTCCATGCAATCTCTCAAGCGTAAGCATCATTTGTTATCCTCGAAATTTATGTGACAAGCCAGAACCGTGGCTACGTATGCATGTGCTGCTGAGAGCGCCAAACTTACAAAGAGTAGAGGTAGAAAGCAGATGCGCTCAAGGCTCAGATTAGCACTTGAGCTCATTAATAAAGGACCTGCCAGTAATTAAACCATCTTGGAATAATGAAATGATTGTACACAGGATCGAGGGAAGCCCACCATCCAAATGCCCTAGGTGAAGGAAAGAAAGGAGGACCTGAGTTTAAAGGATGAAGTATTGACCTGCAGATGTTTTCTTTTGCTACTAGTATTTGTGAAACATGACATTGTTCAGAGGCCTTAAATCTGCATCTTTGTTTAGAAGAGATGCAATGCGGGGCTCACAATACAGTTGTACTTTCTTTATGAGAAAAGCTTCTAGAGCTTCTATGTCTTGGGACCAAAAATTTTGGAGTCATTAATCAGAGAGGCAATATGTATGTAAACGGGAACACATTTCCTAAGGGCGGAGACCAGCCATTGTCTACAGCAGGCAGAGTGAGTCTCCTCGCTCACATCATTGTAGTTTCAGTTCAGGAGGTAACACTTATAGCTATTTAGATGGAGGAGAGTGAAGAGGGATGAAGAGACCAATTAACCAATTTTTCTTGGCCTTTTCTCACACATAGACACATTCTGTACAACACCCCAGTTTTGATGTATTATTTTAATTAATCCCACTCTTTTGATTCCTGCGGAAAGAAGGTTAGCAAATGTAACAATGCTCGGGAGTTTCTTTATCGTAAAAGACACATAATTTCAAGCATTTAATAAGGTAGATTTATTCTGGGTAGTTTAGCTTGCACATTCACTCAAACAACCCTCCCCAAAGACAACATTAAAAATGTGATTAGTTAGCTGCCATCAATAACACAAAATAGGAAAATGCTCTCTGAAGGGACAGCTTTGTGGAGGGCACTGCACAGTGTGTAGTAAAAATATATGGCCTAATAAGTTTACATTTGCAGGCTCATTTGTTAAAACTCTTGAATTTCTAATTTGTGTCGGAAAGATGAATGGATGGAGCCACAGTAAAGTGTGAGATTAATACTGATGGATGGGGATTCAGTTTTTTGCTAGCCTCTTACTTCCTCACAACCCAGTAGGCAGTTTATAGGAAAACCAAATGTAAGTAAAAAGAGAAACATTATTGACTCTGGTTGAGACCACTTTACCAGTTTTTTCTTTTTGTTGTTGTTCCTTTCAATCCTACAGTTAAGGAAATTCCTTTGTAACTTAATTATTATATTTCAGTAATCAAAAGGCTACAATTTATAATTTGATGTTTCTAAAATTGGCCCCTAGAAGCTCTACTATGTAAGGAGCAGTTAGGGATGATATTTCTCATTGCACCGCACAAAGTATTTCCTCAGTCAGATGCCCCTAAAAAAAATTTCTAGGTACAACATGGGAACAAGACATGGGTTCTGAGGAAAAGCAGAAAAAAAAAGTGGCCTTTTTCACAGTTGAAGATTTAATAAAACAAAAGGCAATTAGTAGCAAAGGAAATAGGTAGCAGAAGGTAAATTTAATTCCTCTTTTTGCCATCTTAACCTTCCTCCCCCAGGGCACATCACCCAAAGCCCTATGAAGCCCTTGGCATGGAGTTTCCTAAAGCCTCAGGAATTCCCTACCTCTCTGTCACTGATGGCCATCACATCAGAAATGGCAGCGGTGGTCGATGGCAGACAGAAAGGGAATTAATGCCCAAAACACGTAGTTTGTCAAAAGTCACTCTAAAATCATGGACGTGTGTTCAACACATTTGTAACTCTTGCTGTTTTGACTTAAGCTAGGCATATTTCTAATTCAGAAACATGCTTTAAATTTTGTGCCAATATGTCATAAAGTCTACTTGGAGGGTAGAAATTAGCAAGTTAAATTTCCTTCCTCTCCTCTTCTTTCCATCCTTCTTCTTTCTTTCCCTCCTTCCCTTCTCAGTGTCCTACCCTGTCTCTATCAGGGAGGCACATCTCTGAAAGCAGGCTCCATCCTCCCGAGGTTCTCATTGTGTCCACTTGTCTCAGTGAGCAAGAGGTGGTGCAGTGCAGTGGAGACAGCTTTGGCCGAGGAAGCAGAAAAGTCTGGGAGGTGGCTCTGGCTCCACTACTTAAAATCTATATGATGAGCCAGTTACTTACCTTCTGAGAGTCTCACTTTCCTCATCTCTAGAATGGGGACAGCATTATAATGAGGGCTCTGTATAAGCTAAACATATGAGTGTCTTAGGAAGTAGTTCAGCGCTCTCTCATTAATTAAGCTGAAAAATAACCTTGAGATATTAAACATTGTAAAGGAGAATTGAAGAAAAATCAATGTAGAGTAATTGTGTGGTCATACCTGTAGATATTGA
Source organism: Lasiurus cinereus (assembly GCA_011751065.1). Classification (NCBI taxonomy): domain Eukaryota; kingdom Metazoa; phylum Chordata; class Mammalia; order Chiroptera; family Vespertilionidae; genus Lasiurus; species Lasiurus cinereus. The sequence continues at coordinate 51,279,921 of JAAGEH010000012.1, read as the reverse complement.
TGTTATCCATAGAGCCTCCATCAACACGAGGCCTGGGGTCACTGTTAACAGGTGTTGGCAGAGGAGCTGCATGGGGGATTGCCTCACAGGGTAGGAGCCGGGCCTCTGCTTCTACTGCTTCTCTACGACAGAAGCAGCCCAGGCGGCAACTGTGACTTGCACTGGCCTCAGGCCTGTGGCCTTCAGGCTTGTACTGGACTCTCCTGAGTTCCAGCAGCAATTGTCAGCCTGGAGAGATTTCTGAAAAAACTACTAGGACTTCTGTCTATCTGGTGCTGTGCAGTTGGCTCTTCAAGGAGCCATCCTTCACCAGCAGTTTACTAGTAGGTAAAGCTGATTCCAGTGCTGATTGGCTGTGTGTGCTCTGGTAAGATCAGTCCTGGGAAAAGTGGGTTTGCCTGTAGATCTGCTGCTCCTCTAATCTGCTTAGAAATTAGCAGGAGGGACGAGACCGGTTTGGCTCAGTGGATAGAGCATCAGCTTGCGGACTGAAAGGTCCCAGGTTCGATTCCGGTTGGGGGCATGTACCTTGCTTGCGGGCACATCTCCACTGTGGGGCATGCAGGAGGCGGCTGATCGATGTCTCTCTCTCATCGATGTTTCTGACTTTCTATCTCTCTCCCTTCCTCTCTGTAAAAAAATCAATAAAATATATTAAAAAAAAGAAAAAAAAAGAAATTAGCAGGAGGTGTGCGCAAGTCCAGCAGTCAGCATTTACTGAGCACTTACTATTATTTTCATAGGAATACAAGAAAGTGGCCTTCACCTATGTGTAAGAGGTGACCCAGAGTCACGTTTTTGCACCTGACATTGAGTACGATGGAAAAGGGTCATTGTCAGGACAAAGAACCACAAATTGGGTTGGTGAAAGGGTGAACAAATTCAGCTGTACTGAAATTTTTTATTGGGAGACTCTGTTCCTAAAAAACGAAGCAATATATCGAACAAAGATGAGAGGCTTTTGAGTTTTCTTCAGTGAATATTATTTGTAGAAGACTTGAAGCTGCAGATTACTTTAGGAAATTCTAGGAATAGATTTAGCATGCACTTAAGGCCCCCTTGCTTCGGGCTAAGCAGAATTAGAAGGGGTATAAAACACACAGAAAAGATGTATTCTCTCCTTTTATGGGCTCTTGATCTAAGGCCACTAGGGGAATTTGAATTGGTGAGTGAATCCTCCTATCAACTCTAAAATGGAGAGAAGAGCATTTTCAGTTTTCTTAGGTGAATTTGTGGTAAAAGATGGTGAGGCAGATTAATTTTGAAACTTCTAGGACTATATTCTCTTAAAAATTCTGAATGGTTCCCAATTCAATAACCTAAGATCCTTTGCTCAGCATACAAGACCCTTTGTAAATTATTCCTAAAACTTGTCTTTGCAGCCTCATCTCCTTATATTCTCTTGCATTCTGGCCTCAGTTACACAGAACCCATTTATAGATCTCTGAGAACACTCTGCTTGCTGGCAATGCTGTGCTATTTAAATACTGTTCCCTACGCTGGAATACTGCCCTTGGCCCCTGTGGGTGCCACTGCTTCATGAGCCTTCAAGGTCACACACCTATGCTGCCTCAAATGGAGTGGAGTGAGCACCCCCTCCCTCCTCCCTCATGCTTGCTTTTCTCTCAGTGCTCAGCTTTTATCTGGCAATTGTCTGCTTGGCTGCTGTTTTTGTACATAAACTATGAGCCCTCCACAGAGAGAAACCTGTGCTATTGTCCTCACATGTAGTGTAAGGACATAGGCGTGAGGAGTCTGAAGGGGAGCCATTGTTTCCAATGAGCAAGGGTCTCAGTGTTTTGTAACTGGGAGCAAGACAAGATGGTTTGGCAGGGTAGTAGCTGGAAGCAGTCAGTCGTGTGTGTTGTGGCTAAACACCTTACAGATACCTTTTACAGTGTGTGTGTTTGGGGTGGCAGGGGTTGTCTAAACCAGAAAGTAAGGGCACGTTAAAGTGCTTGACAGGAGTGACTGGTGTGGAGATCTGGGATAACATTTCCCGTCATTATTCTAAAAGGCTATGTGTTTTCAAGGGCTATTTGGACTCATGACTGAGCATGTTTGTGGCCTTTGCTCTTTAATGTGATAACAGGAATACAACTCTGCAGGCCATAGCTCTCATTCTATTCCAGGCCACAGGAGACTGTATCATGTTAATATGAATAAAGCAGACTGTAAATGTCTCTTATTGGGAGGTCACACACTTCCAAATCTGAAATTTCATTCTGTCAAACAATGAAGAACACCAGTGACTATGTCTATAATCAATAACTTGAATCCCCCCAAATCAAGTCCCTGTTGAATCAGAATTTTAGGAAGGATTAATTCTGTACTGAATCCTGTAAGTTTGCTTTTAATCTTCTCTGTGTTGATGACATCCTTGCATATGTGTATCCACATTTGCCTCTCAGTGGGAAAGCGTATTTGACATTTCAAAGACTAAGAATTGTGATCTAGAAAATAAACACTGCTGTAGTAATTTTGAGGGTTGATCATCTGTTTAATGTAATGACAGTAAACTGTGAGACTGTAAATTAGCTGGCTTGATTTGTTATCCATTACCAGTGTTGTTTAGCATCTTGAACAAAAAAACAAAACAAAATAAAATCCTGTAAGGTCTAGGGAGAATGGGGGTAAGGGTAGGTTTTAATCTCTATGGGAAGGACTGTAGGTATCTAAAGGTAGGTTGCTTTGATTAGTTCTAAGACACAAAAGGCATTTTATGTTCTCACAGTTAAGGAAATCACATTCTAGGCAATAGACCTATTGCTTTATTCTTTATTTTATTTCACAATATTGGTGAACTCCCTTCCATGGAGAAAACTTGACCTCTCTTTTAAGTTGTATTGATTCATAAAAAATAATCTTTTCTGGAATTCTGTAAATAAATGTTTAGTGAGTTTTATGCTTGTATGACATTATTGCTTTTGTTAAAATGTTCCATTTAAAAAATATAACAATACTTTAATGTCATACAGACCTTGAGAAAAACTTTCTTGGAATAAAATTTTTATATCCAACTTTTATGTCTCTTGAAAATAAAGATAGGAATTTAAGAATCTCATATGTAAAATAAATCTAACCCAACTCAACAAACATTTGGTGTGTGCTACTGAAATAACCAGTGTGATTATTGCCTTTCTGCCCTGTGTTATTTATTATGAGGGTATGTGTCGATGGGTGTTTAGAATTTAAGAGCAGGAATGGAGGGAATGGAGGAAAGAATGGAATCTAGAAAGAAAAAATAATCTCAAAAACTTATTTTCTATTTTTATCAAAATAGAACACATACTAGTATAATTTAAAAATCAAGACTTTTAATGAAGGCTAAGTAAAACCCATAGCCCTCTGTCTTGTTCTTCCCAGCTCCTCAGAATTGTTCCCCAAGACAACTACCTTCAAGCCTTTTAGTTGCTCCTTATGACCTTTGTCCCTGTATTTCTAGATACTATGCTTACACTGCAATTTACTTAAACTGATTTAATCAACTTTAAACTGATTTATCAAATTTAGGAACATCTATTGACTTGCTGTGTGGTACATAAAGATATAGATCTTTTCCCCATATAATATAAATATTTTTTAACTTCTGAGCAAAGTAGTGCACTATGACATTTTTTCCAAGAAAAGACATTTTCCTAGCGTTAATAATTGCCAGTTTGTTCCTTGCAAATTTTTCTGTTATTTTCATGAATTCTTCTAATCCTACCAACACTCTCTCAATACTATTTTAAAAACACACGCACATTTTTATTGATTTCAGATTGGGGGAGAGAGAGAGAGAGAGAGAAAGAGAGAGAGAGAGAGAGAGAGAGAGAGAGAGGAAATGAACTCCCCTCCATCTTGTCCTATAGGGCTGGGACCCCTGCCTAAACCCCCTCCCTTTTCTGGGAGTGGCCACAGGTGTGCCAGCAATGTCTTAACTTCCCCGACCCCCACCCAAATGGACCAATGAAGCTCCAGGAACACAGCGAGGGTCCTAATAAGGCTAAACCACAGAAAGACCCTAATTCAAGTGACCAATCTCTGTAACCCTCATCACTTTCCTAAGCCCCCTAATTATCCTACCCCATAAAACTCATTGTTTCCGCCCGGCTCGCTCTCTCGCCTCGCTGCTGCGCCAGAAAGAGGCTGAGAGCCAAACCCGGGTTTGAATAAAGACTCTTTGCTTTTGCATCGGAAAAGGCTCCTTAGTGGTGGATTATTGGGGACCCCGAACTCTGGGCATAACAAGAGAGAAATGTCAATGATGAGAGAGAGAGAATAACATTGATCAGCTGCCTCCTGCATGCCTTCTACTGGGGATGGAGCCCAAAACCTGGACATGTGCCCTTGACTGGAATAGAACCTGGGACCTTTCAATGCACAGGCTGATGCTCTGTCCACTGAGCCAAACCAGCTAGGGCTCACTACCATTTTTAAAGTGATCAAATGTATCTGATCATCTAGCAAGTCATTTACCCCCTTGCCTCAGCTCTGACATTCATCCTGCATTCCTTCCTTCACTTAACTTCAATTTAGAAATTATCTAGTCCTATTAAATGCTGGCACTTTGGGTCCTCCCTTTTCATCTTGAAATTAAAATAAAAAAAATTGTGCTATTGTTACAGAAAACTGGAATAATCAAACAACGCTCGGAGAGTTTGGAGTTACATTTATTTCTCATGGGTCCAGAGGAAAATTTTTCTCAAATTTTGGGCCTCAACATGCAGAAATTTTCCCTATTTATATGTTTTTACCTTCTTTGTCTCCCAAATATGGAATGTTTCCCGCCCCTTTACAAGTTCTTAAAGGGCCCCTATGTGCTGAGGCCTTGAGACCTCAACCAAAGACCTGGCCTGGTGCCAGCACTGATAATTTTGTCCAGGAAAGGTTTAATGTCCTCTCTGAAGTGAGAATAGCCTCATTTTCCTTATTATTTAAGCAAGCAAACATTTACAGAAGCCAATAGCAAGGTTAAAATTTCAAACAGCAGTTTTTATATAAGATGAATCTCCACTATGTTTGATCCTCTGATTCTTGGAGCCCAGGTCTTCTTTCTTGATTTATTCTCTCTCACTTTAGTACAAAGTATATCAGTAATTTATGAGAAAAGGTGCATGGGACAGAAATTATTGGGAAGTTGTATGGCTGAAGTAGTTTCATCTACTCACACACTAGTTTGATAATTTGCCTGGCTATATAATTTGAGGTTGAAAATAATTGTTCCTTAGAATTTTAAAGCTATTACTCCATTATTTTAGTTTCTAACTTTACAATTCAGAATCCCAGTGCATTCTGATGCTTGTTTCTTTGTATGTAAATGGTTTTTGTAGAAACTTTAAGAATGCACTGCTTTCTCAGGTATTGTGGAGTTAATGATGTGAAAGGTCTTTTTCATTTATTGTGCTAGGTTCTTGTTGGCCCCTTACAGGGTTCTGAGAAATGTCTCTTAATTATTTCTTTGATAATTTCATTCTCTTTATTGACTTTGTTTTCTCTCTTCAGAATTTCATTGTATGGTTGAGTGGCTTCCTAGACTGATCTTCTAGTTTTAAAAATATTTGATTTCTTCTGTTCTTCTATCTATCCCTTTGATTTTTCTTAGGTTTTTGAATATTACTTCAACTTTGTCTTCCAAGTCTTCTATTTATATTTATTTATGTACTTACAGCTTTAATTTAATAAGGTGCTTTCTTGTTACTTGAGTGTCTTCTCCTTATCTGTATAACAAATAGTATATTGTTCTTGTTTCAGAGGTGCAACCTCCTCTACCTATTCCAAGTGAATTGGGTGGTTTTTTTCCTGAGCAGGATGCAAGGGTGGTTTCTTTCTCGGATTCTTATCCAAGGTGAATTTGAAGAATGAAGCCATGGATAAAAGGTGATAGATGAAAAGGATGGCAATTTATTGGCAATAAATATGGACTCCCACATAGGGAGGGCGTCCCAAGGAGGTGACACACTAAGCCTCCTTTTCTAAGGTTTATAAAGGCTGCAGTTCTTTGTCTCTTGATGTTCTCTTCTTATTGGTCACTATATCAGCTTCAAAATCCAAACTCCCTTCAGTGGTAGAATTCTCTATCTCCTGTGAAAATCTGTTTTCCTCTTTCTTTCATTTGTCAGTATTTCTCTATCCTCTGTGAAAGTTTGTTTGTTTTTCTTCTTCCCATACCTTGTGGCTTTCCCTATCTTCTGTGAATGGATATCTTCCTCTCCCCTTACCCTATGGCACCTCTTTTTCTTTTCTTTCTTTTTTCTTTCTCTTTGACTATAGGCCTTTTGGCAGCTCCAAGCCCCTGACCAACTATACCTTCCTCCCCCTATGCCATAGACCCCCTATTTCGTAAAACTCCCTAAACCTGCCTATTTTACTCCTGAAAAATTCCTTTCATAAGGATGTACATTCCCCACCCTCTCACCCTCTCTCCTTCCCTTTCTTCCTTTCCTTCTTTAAATTCTTCTGTTCCTGGTAAGATCTCTGCTTCTACAATCCCACAATTCCCCCTTTTTTGTTTGTATTCTAAGTTTATTTTGGAGGACTTCCTAAAATTATGATAATCTTTTGATATGTGTTTTATTTTGGAATTAATAAGTTCTGAGTATGAGTGGGGCTTGTGAAATAGTGAGCTTTGTTGAGAGTGAGTTCATGGCTAGCCTATGTAAATACAGCAGTGTTGTTAA
>JAAGEH010000012.1:51205938-51273159 GCA_011751065.1 Lasiurus cinereus | reverse complement strand
TTCAGATTATTACATTTGTTTCTCTTTTTTTCCCCCTCCATAGCACCCCTCCACCCAGCTCCCATCCTTCCCTCTGTCCTTACCTCCCTCCCCATTGATCTAATCCATAGGTGAATAATTTTTGTCCAGTCTCTCCCTGTACACCCCTCACCCCTTTCCCCCTGAGAATTATCAGTCCACTCCTTTTCTGTGCTCCTGATTCTATTATATTCACCAGTTTATTCTGTTGATCAAATTTTTAATTTACTTAATTTTTAGATTCACTTGTTGATAGATATGTATTTGTTGTTCATAATTTTTTGGCTTTTACCTTTTTCTTCTTCCTCTTCTAAAAGAGTACCTTTCAACATTTCATATAATACTGGTTTGGAGTTGATGAACTCCTTTAGCTTTTTCTTATCTGTGAAGCTCTTTATCTGACCTTCAATTCTGAATGATAGCTTTGCTGGATAGAGTATTCTTGGTTGTAGGTTCTTGCTATTCATCACGTTGAATAGTTCTTGCCACTCCTGTCTGGCCTGCATAGTTTCTGTTGAGAAATCAGCTGACAGTCGTATGGGTGCTCCCTTGTAGGTAATGAACTGTTTTTCTCTTGCTGCTTTTAATATTCTCTCTTTGTCTTTTGCTCTTGGTATTTTAATGATGATGTGTCTTGGTGTGGTCCTCTTTGGATTCCTTTTATATGGGGTTCTGTGTGCTTCCTGGACTTGTAAGTCTATTTCTTTTATCAGATGTGGGAAGTTTTCAGTCATTATTTCTTTGAATAGGTTTTCAGTGTCTTGCACTCTCTCTTCTTCTGGCACCCCCACAATTCTGATGTTGGTATGCTTGAAGCTGTCCCAGAGTCTCCTTACATTATCTTCACATTTTTGGATTCTTTTCTCTTCTTACTTTTCCAGTTGAGTGTTTTCTGCTTCTTTATATTTCAAATTTTTGACTTGATTCTTGCCTTCCTCTAGTCTGCTGTTAGGACTCTGTATAATATTTTTTATTTCAGTCAGTGTCTCTAGTTGGTCCTTTTTCATCTCCTCTTGGGACTTGCTAAATTTATCCATCATCTGTAGTTGGATCTTTTGCATCTCTAGTTGGTCCTTTTGCATCTCCTCTTGGGACTTGATAAATTTATCCATCTTTTCTAGCATATTCTTGAAAAACCTTATAAGCATGGTTTTGAACTCTATATCCAGTCTTTTTTTCCCCTCCATTTCTTTTGTTTGTGATCCCTTCCCTTGTCTCGTCATTTTCACTATGCCGGGGAAACTTTTGTGTTGAATTCAGCCTTATGATACCAGACTTGCAAAACCGAAGAAGCCTCTGTTGAGCTTGGGATGGGTGGAGTCTCAGGGCTTAAGGGACCACCTTGCCTTCCAGTTGGCCCCGCCCTCCACAGCTCCTGAGTCTCAGGTGACTGGGTAATCGCTGGAGTGGTACCTGTGTGCGCATGTGCCTGCAGTACCTCTAGACCGCTCCCTTTCCAGCTCCCCTGTGCACCAGGACCACATAAGTCTAGGTATCCAGGGTTTAGCCCAAAACAGGGGCTTAGTGGAGTCAGAAGTGGCACAGTGTCTCCCACCCACTCAAGAAAGCCAATGGCACAATCAGCTATCTGTCCTCTGCACAGTGCCGTACATGCCACCAGTCCTCTGATCTTTTGCGACTCCCCTAAATTTCCATGCACCTCTCCCTTTTCACAGTCCAAACTCCCCCTGTATGAGTTTTGGCTGGATGTGGGGTTTAGTGTTGTAAGATAAAGGGTTCAATGCCGTTGGGAGTCTCCGTTTCCCTCCCGCCAGAGAAAGCCAGCTAGGTACTCCGGCACCTGCTCTCTCAGCGCGCGCGTCTCCGTACCTCAGCTTTTTGCAGCTCCTCTGGGTTTCTGTGAGCCCCTCTCTTTCCTTCTAGCTGTAGAACTTACACTCAGCCAGCTTTCCTGTGGTTCTGGATGATGTCCTTTCTGTCTTTTAGTTGTAGTTTTGAAATTGTTGTGCGAGGCAGCAGTGTAGGTGTTTACCTATGCCACTCTTCCTGCCTGCTTAATTGCTCCTAACCCATCTGCCTGCCTACCTGATCACCCCTAACTGCCTCTGCCTGCCTGATCATCCTTAACCCTTCTGCCTGGCTAATCACCCCTAGCCACTCTGCCTGCCTGTTTTATTGCCCCTAACTGCTTGCCTACCTGCTTGATCACACCTAACCACTCTGCCTGCTTGCCTGCCTGATCACCCCTAACTGCTCACCTGCCTGCCTGATTTCCCCTAACTGCCTCTGCCTCAGCCCCTGCTGCAGTGGCTTCGTCTGGAAGGATGTCTGGAAGGTCATTTGGCTGTCTGGTCTAATTAGCATATTATACTTCTATTATTATTGATACTTGATATCTTCAGTTATTGACCTTCGCGGGCTCTATGACTGGCAGAGCTTGCTTCTTGTTAGAAAACATGCAGATTTCAACTCCTACAAATCAGATAGAGTACCTTCAAAAACTTTTTATTTTCTGTTCTCTTTGTCTCTGTGGGTTCATGATTTTCTTTTTAGTCTTTATTGTTATTTTAGTGTGCTTTTTGGAGGAAGTAGATATAAAATACATGTTTTTAAACTGACATGTTTAAAGAGAAGTCCAAACATTTTACTGATTAGTAGTTCTACTTACTTTCTATAAGATAGTTATCTAATTTAGCATTACAACAAGCTTCAAAAGGAAATATTAGCTTTTTTTACTTTGTAAATGAGAACTCTGAGTTTCATAGGAAAGTTGGGTTTAACCCCTTGCATCTGACTCCTGAGAATTATCATTTTCTGTGATGGTAGTGCCTCTTCTTCATGTAAAAGATATTATGTTAAATTTTAAATTTAGCATGTCCATGGAACCCTCTGATGATCTTATAGTTTTTCCTACTTTTTTTTTTGCAGAAAGCAGAGTTAAAGCTCAATTCCCAGATAGGCAGCCTCTTGTTGGACCTGAGTACTAGAGTATCCTCTCTTTTAGTTCTGGTCCTCAGGGAGCTTCTCTATGCCTCACTCATCTTTTCAATGGGGCTCTCACTTTGGTGAATCACAGTCTATGTGTCACTCCCATTCCCAATGACCTCTGTATCCAAATCTAATTCTGGTTCCTAATTTTTATTCTTCCCGATGAATATTTTGTACTCAACTTGCTCTCCTTCAATGTTAACATCCTTTTTTTTCCCATTCTCATGTCCAACTAATGATTTGGATTCCTTAATCACTGAGAAATTGAAAGCAATCAGAAAAGAACTAACCTTTATTAATGCAAAATATTCTATATTCTCTCCTGTTGCACTGGATACACTGTCCTTTCTGCTTATTTAGGCCAACTCCACCTCAGGGTACTGCAACCCTGCCCTTTTAGTTTATATGAAGTCTCTGGCATCATCATTTTTTTCCTTCCTCCCTGGAGCACTTTCATAAACATACACCAAACTATAGTATTCTTTATTTTTAAAAAATTCTCCTTCATCTGTAGTTACCCTTTCATGACTTCCCTTTTACAGAAAACTTCTTGAGTTCCCTTTATTTACTTTCTTCACTTTTCTTCTTACATTATTTCTTGAATCTTCTCAAATTAAACTTTTTCATTTACATAGTACTCTATTAACATTACTTTCATCAAGAACACCAAGGACTGCCCCACTGCCGAGTCCACTGGATGATTCTCAGTGCTCATTCATTTAGTCTGTCAGCAGAATTTCAATCTATTGGTTTTCTCCCTGCTTCTGGAAATACTGACTACATTTGGCTGGGTACTCATGGGTATTTTCATTTTTTATTTGCTATTTATTCTAGACTAATTTCCAAGATCATCCCCCATTTCCAATCTCTACATACTGCAGTGCTCCAAATCTCAGTCCCAGGATCTGTTCCCGTTCCTTTGAATTTTCATTTCCTAGATAATACATCTATTCCTAAGGCTTTAATACCATCTGTATACTGATAATGCCAACATTTGTTTTTCCACCTTGAACCTCAGACTTGTATATTTTCAACATCTTCACACAGATGTTGAATAGGCTTCTAGAATTTAATATAGCCAATAGAATTATTGATTCCCTCCTCTTCATATCTATACTTCCATTAGTGTCCCTCAATTTTGTCAATGACTCCTCTTATATCCAATATTTCTCAGTCTCCAAACCTTGAAAGCATCCTGATTTGTCTTTTCTTCCACTCTAAATCAGAAAATCCTGTTGTTTCTACCTTAAAAGTGGGTTCCACATGTAACCCCTTCTTATCACTTTCATCAGTAGTACTCTAATTTGAGTTGTCCTTATTTCATATCTTATTTAAGACAATAGCCTGACTAGTCCCCGTGCTTCCATAATTGTCTTATTATATTTTACTAGAGGCCTGGTGCATGAAATTTGTGCATGGCGGGTGTGTCTCCCTCAGCCCAGTCTGCACTCTGGGAACCCTTGAGGGATGTCCAACTGCCTGGATCAGGCCTAAATGGGCAGTTGGACATCCCTCTCACAATCCAGGACTGCTGGCTCCCAACCACTCACCTTCCTGCCTACCTGATTGGTCCTAACTGCTTCTGCCTGCAAGTTTGATCACTCCCTAACCACTCCCCTGCCACCCTAATCAATGCCTAACTGCTCCCCTGCTGACCCGATTACCACTAATTGCCCTCTCCTGCTGGCCTGGTCACCCCTAACTGCCCTCCCCTGCCAGCCTGATTGCTCCTAACTATCCTTCTCTGAAGGCCTGGCCCCCAACTGCCCTCCCCTGCTGGCCTGGTCACACCTAAGTGCCCTTCCTTGCCAGCCTGGTTGCCCCTAACTGCCCGCCCCTGCAGGCCTGGTCCCCTCCAACTGCCCTCTCCTGCAGGCCTGATCACCTGAAACTACCCTCCCTTCCAGGCCTGGTCCCTCCCAACTTCCCTCGCTTGCTGGCCTGATTACCCACAATTGCTCGCCTCTGCCAGCCATCTTGTGGTAGCCATCTTGTGTCCACATGGGAGTGGCCATCTTTGACCACATGGGGGTGGCCATCTTGTGTGTTGGAATGATGGTCAATTTACATATTACCTCTTTATTATATAGGATTCTTATTTCTTAAAAATATATTTTTTATTGATTTCAGAGCAGAAGGGAGAGGGGAAAGAGATAAAAACATCAATGATGAGAGAGAATCATTGATTGGCTATCTTTTGCATGCCCCCTACTGGGGATTGAGCCCACAACCTGAGCATGTGTCCTTAACGTGAAACGAATCTGGGACTTTTTAGTATGCAGGCAGATGCTCTATCCACTGAGCCAAATCAGCTAGGACTATAGTTTATTCTTTTTTTTTTTTAGGTTATAATGTTCCTTATTTTCCATAAATGAGTGAGATCATTGATATTTTTCTGTCATTGCCTAGCTTATTTCACTTAGCAGAATGCTCTCCAGGTCCATCAATACTGCTTCAAATGGTAAGAATTCCTTCTTTTTTATAGCAGCATAGTATTCCATTGTGTAGATGTATCATAGTTTTCTAATTCACTCATCTGGTGATGGGCATTAAGGCTGTTTCCAAATCTTAGCTATGGTGAATTGTGCTGCTATGAACATAGGGGTGCATATATTCTTTCTGTTTGGTGTTTCTAATTTCTGGGAATATAATCCTAGAAGTGGGATACTGGGTCAAAATGGAAGCTCCATTTTTAGTTTTTTGAGGAAACTCTATTCAATTCTCCATAGTGGCTGCACCAGTCTGCATTCCCACCAGAAATGCACCAAGGTTCTTTTATCTTTGCATGCTCACCAGCACTTGTTGATTTGTTGATGGTTGCCATTCTAACAGGTATGAGATAGTACTGCATTGTTGTTTTGATTTGCATCTCTTGGATAATTAGTGACTTTGAGAATGTTTTTATACATCTCTTGGCCTTCCTTCTGTCTTATTTAGAAAAGATTCTATTTAGATTTCCATCAAAAAACTAATAGACTTAATAAATGAATTTGGCACTGTAGCAGGACACAAAATGAATGCCAATAAATCTATGGCATTTCTATACACCAATAGTGAACTTACAGAGAGACTAAAAAAGCAATCCCATTTACCATCACACCAAAAAATTAAGATACTTAGAAATAAACTTAACTAAGGAGGTAAAAGACTTATACATGGAAAACTACAGGACACTGAAAAGAGATATAGAGGAGATGTAAACAGATGGAAGAGCATGCCATGTTCATGGATTGGTAGAATCAACATCATTAAAATGTCCATACTATCTATATGTCTGTTCTTGTGCCAGTACCAGGCTGTTTTGAGAACAGTTGCTTTGTAATATAGCTTGAAATCTGGTATTGAGATCCCACCTACTTTATTCTTCTTTCTCAGAATCGTGGTCTTTTTTTGTTCCAGATGAATCTATGAAGAATTCTTTCTAGGTCTGTGAAATAGGTCGTTGGTATTTTAATGGGTAGTGCATTGAATCTGTAGATTGCTTTGGGTAGTATGGATATTTTAATGATATTGATTATCCCAATCCATGAGCATGGTATGCTCTTCCATCTGTTAACATCTTCCTCTATCTCTTTCTTCAGTGTCCTGTAGTTTTCTGCATATAGGTCTTTTACCACTTTAGTTAGGTTTATTCCTAGGTATCTTAATTTTTTTGGAGTCTCCATTTCTGTAATTTCACTATTAGTGTACAGAAATGCCACAGATTTCTTGGCAATAACTTTGTATCCTGCTACATTGCCAAATTCATTTATTAAGTCAATTAATTTTGGGATGGAATCCTTCGGGTTTTTATGTACAGTATCATGTCATCTGCAAATAAGGATAGCTTTACTTCTTCTTTTCCAATTTGGATGCCTTTTATTTCTTCTTCTTGTCTAATTGCAATGGCTAATACTTTCAGCACTCTGTCGAACAGGAGACGTAAGAGTGGGCATGCCTGTCTTGTTCCTGTTCTTAGGGGAAATGGTTTTAGTTTTTGCCCATTGAGTATGATGTTAGCTGTGGCTTTATTATATATGGCTTTTATGATGTTGAGGTATGATCCTTCTATTCCCACATTGCTGAGAGTTTTTTATCAAGAAAGGGTGTTGGATTTTGTCAAATATATTCCCTTAGTTCTTTTTTGTCTGTGAAGCTTTGGATTTCACCTTCAATTTGGATTTTGTCAAATGCTTTTTCTGCATCAATTGACATGACTATGTGATTTTTATCTCTCAATTTGTTTATGTGATGTATCACATTAATTGTTTTGCAGATATTGTACTATCCCTGCATTCCTGGGATGAATCCTGCTTGGTCATGGTGTATGATCTTTCTGATGTGCTGCTGGATCCGATTTGCTAGAATTTTGTTGAGGATTTTGGCATCTATGTTCATGAGAGATATTGGCCTGTAATTCTCTTTCATTGTGTTGTCTTTATCTGGTTTTGGTATTAGGGTGATGCTGGCTTCATAGAAGGTGTTTGGAAGTGTTCCTTCTTCTTGAATGTTTTTGAATAGTCTGAGGAGGATAGATTTTAAATCTTTCTTGAATGTTTGGTAAAACTCTCCTGTGTAGCCATCTGGTCCCGGGCTTTTATTTGCTGGAAGCTTTTTGATGACTGCTTCAATTTCTTCCATAGTTATTGGACTATTGAGATGTTTGGCTTCCTCCTCATTGAGTTTTGGAAGGTTATAATTTTCTAGGAAAATGTCCATTTCTAGCAGGTTGTCCAATTTGTTGGAATAGAGTTGTTCATAGTATTTTTTAACAATTCTTTGTATTTCAGCAGGGTCTGTTGTTATTTCTCCTCTTTCATTTCTGATTTTGTTTATTTGGGTCTTCTCTCTTTGCTTCTTGGTGAGACTGGCTAGAGGTCCATCAATCTTGTTTATCCTTTCAAAGAACCAGCTCTTTGTTTTGTTGATCTTTTGAATTGTTTCTTTGGTCTCCAAGTTGTTTATCTCTGCTCTGATCTTCACTATTTCCTTCCTTCTGAGTACACTGGGCTTTTCTTGTTGCTCTCGTTCTAGCTCTTTGAGTTGTAGATTTAGGTAATTTATTACCATTGTTTCCTGTTTTTTGCAGTAGGCTTGTAGGGCTATGAACTTCCCTCTCAAGACTGCTTTCACTGTGTCCCATAAATTTTGGATTGTTGTGTTGTCATTGTCATTTGTTGTCATGATGTTTTTTATTTCTTCCTTGATCTCTCTGGTTACCCAGTCATTGTTTAATAGCATGCTGTTTAGTCTCCATGTGTTTGATTTCTTTCTATTGTTTTTATTAAGGTTGATTTCCAGTTTTATGCCACTGTGGTCTGAGAAAATGCTCGATATGATTTCTATCTTCTTGAATTTGAAGAGACTTTTCTTATGACCCAACAAATGATCAATCTTTGAAAATGACCCTTGTGCACTGGAGAAGAATGTATATTCTGTGGCTTTGGGGTGAAATGTTCTGAAGATGTCAATTAATTCCATCTGGTCTAGTGAGTCATTTAGGATTGATGTTTCTTTGCTGATTTTTTGTTTAGAGGATTTGTCCAATGGTGACAGTGGGATATTAAAGTCTCCTATAATGATTGTATTGCTGTCAATCTCTCCCTTAATATCCTCCAAGGGTTTTTTTTATGTATTTAGGTGCTCCTATATTGGGTGCATATATGTTTACCAGAGTTATTTCTTCTTTTTGGATTGTTCCCTTTAGTATTATGAAGTGGCCCTCTTTATCTCTTATTATGTTCTTCACTTTGACATCTAATTTGTCAGATATAAGTATTGCAACCCCAGCTTTTTTTTCATTTCCATTTGCCTGAAATACCATCTTCCATCCCTTCACTCTCAATCTGTGTGCATCTCTTTTCCTGAGGTGGGTTTCTTGCAGACAGCAGATATATGGATCATGTTTTCTTATCCAATCGGTTACCCTATGTCTTTTGATTGGAGCATTTAATCCGTTTACATTTAAAGTTATTATTGATAAGTACTTATCTGTTACCATTTTTAGTCCTTACCCCTGAGTTCCTTCTTTGTTTCCTCTTTCTTTTTATTACAGCAGACCCTTTAACATTTCTTGCATTGCTGGTTTGGTGGTAATATATTCCCTTAGTTCTTTTTTGTCTGTGAAGCTTTGGATTTCACCTTCAATTTTGATTGAGAGTCTTGCAGGGTACAGTATTCTTGGATTCAGACCCTTCCTTTGCAAGACTTTGTATATTTCATTCCATTCCCTTCTGGCCTGATGAGTTTCTGTTGAGAAGTCAGTAGCTAGTGGTATGGGGTTCCTTTGTAGGTAACTTTCTGTTTCTCTCTGGCTGCTTTTAAGATTCTTACTTTGTCGTCGGTGTTTGCCAATTTAAGTGTAATGTGCCTTGTCGGTTTGTTGGGGTTCATTTTGCTTGGGACTCTATGAGCTTCTTGGATTTGTGTGGGTTTTTCTTTTCCTATATTGATGAAATTTTCTGTCATTATTTCTTCAAACACGTTCTCTAATCCTTGTTCAGTTTCCACTCTTTCTGGAACCCCAATTATGCGGATGTTGTTTTGTTTCATGTTATCCCAAAGTTCCCTAAGGCTCTCCTCTTGCTTTTTAACTTTTTTTTCTAGAAGCTGCTGTACTTGGGTATTTTTTTCCTACTGTGTCTTCTAGCTCACTGATGCAGTCCTCTGCTTCCTCTAGTCTACTTTTGATGCTTTCTATTGAGTTCTTTATAGCAGTGATGTCATTTTTCATTACTTCTTGTTTATTCTGCATCTCCTCTAGGTTCTTCTTCATTTCTTCTTGATGCTTCTTCATCTCCTCTTGGGTCTTCTTCATTTCCTCTTGGCTCTTACTCATATTGCCGATTTTGTCTTCCATTCTTTTCATCCACCTTATGATCATTTCTCTGAACTCTTTGTCTGGCAGGCTTATTTCTGCTTCTATTTCGTTTACTTCCTTTTGTGGTGAAACCTGCCTTTCTGTCTTATGTGGGCTGTTTCTTTTTCTGCCCATGGTCTTTCTTCTCTGGGTGTCTGGTTATGTAGTTCTCTCTCCTACGTTGATTGAAAGGCACAAACTACAACACGGCCAGGTACCGCACACAAGGCACAAAATAGTAATGTATTCAAGATGTTAATAATCACAGATAAGGTGACCACTAATGAAAGACAAATTAGGGGTAAGTAGAGAAAGAAGAAGAGGAAAATGATGAAAAAAGAAAAGAAAGAAATGCCAAAATCAAATTGGAAGAGTGAGAAAATAAAATAAATAAGTAAATAAATGAACAAAAAAATAAAATAATATAAGAAAATAAAAAGGAGAAGAAGGAGAAGAAAGGAAGAAAAAATAGTCAGAGAGAAAAGAAAGTGTATAAGAGAGAAAAGGGGAACAAACTATAGATGTCAGGAGAAAACTCCAATAGAACAGTCACTAATCCCAATAAAGGCCAGCAACCAGTACCTAGAGATTAATACAAACTGCAAATAGCAACTGGTATCGAGGGAGGTGAGGGGAAAGAGAGGTAAAAAACAAAGCAAGCAAAAAGCAAAATAAAACAAGTAGAATAAACTAAAACAATCTCACCAAAAATTTCAAAAAATCTATATAATCACTTTTCAGGCAAATAGCAATAAACGGACATCGAGAAAAAACAACTTTTTGGCTAGTGAAGACAAGAAGAGAGAGGTTTGTATGGACTTGTAGTAGGGGTTTTGAAATTAGATATATAAATGGGGTGAAATTTTAACCAAATAAGGAAAAAGAATAGGGGGAATCTAAAGTTGGAAAAGGGAAAGAGAAACAAGACAACAAAATGGGGAAAGTTAGGAGGAAAGTGTTGGCATATAGATAGAGTTGAGTTGGAGTAAAATTATGGTAATGGAAAGATGAAAATAGAATGTAGAACTCTAATCCCGAAATAAAATAAAGAGAAAACAAAATGACACTTGTTTTTTTCCAAAAAGGTATAGTACTAGTACTAATTAATAATACTAGTTTAAAACAAAAATGTAATAATTAAAAAGGTAAAATCAATTGAGGTGGAAAGAAAAAAATAGTCTTTTAATTAAAATATGTAAAAATGAAAAATAAAAATAAAAATTAATAAAAAAGAAAAAAAGGAAAAAAAAATAGAATGGTCCTTCACTTCCACTATTATTCTGCTTGGCACTCCTGTTTCCCAGTAGGGAAGGTATTGCAATTCCCTGTGTTCCCCTCTTGGTGTTTTAATCTCTTTATTCTTTTTTGGTTATGCTAGAGTCAATTTGTGTGTCATCCACTGGGTGGCGGTGTTTCGGAATTGATCTCTGAGACAAAGCACAGGACCTCTCTAGGCTGTGCTCAGATCCTGCTACTCTGTGGTTCTCAAAGCCAGTTCGTGGGGATTTTGTAGCTGGGACACTGTAATAACTCCCAGGCTGTCCCTCTGCCCCAGAAAAAAACGAGTCATTTTCCAGAGCTCCCCTCTGTCAACAGCTCAGAGAGTTTGCCTCCCCACTTAGGGATCACGCTCTGCCCACCTCCACGGTCCTTGTCAGAGGCAGCTTTCCTGCAGCCCGGCTCCCACAGTGTGCGTGTCTCTGCCCTGCGGGGGTAGGACACCTCACCCTGGCCCAGGCAAAATCCGACCTTTCTGTGTGCCGTGTGGATCTCCGAATCTGCTGTCCGTGCCGCCTGGAGAGCCATCCTCTGGGTCTCCCGCTGTTTGGTGGTTGCCTCCGCCAGCTGCAGCTTTCAGACCTCTGCAGACATCCACCTCCCTCTTATCTTAGGCAAAATCTGACCTTTCCATGTGCTTTGTAGATCTCTGATTCCACCGCGTGTCTGCGCTGATTGGAGAGCGGAGTTCTGGGTCCCTGGGTCCCCGGCTGTTTGATGGTTGCCCCAGCTGCAGGCTTCAGACTGCCGCAGATATCCACCTCCCTCTGCAAGATGGCGTGGTTACCGAGTTCGCGCTGTGGCTCCAGCAGACAAAATCCCCGTGGCAGTGGGGCTGCCTGTCCGGGAGAGCCCGTCCAGCAGTCCCCCACCTTCTCCTGGAGGATAACTGACTCTTAACTTGCCAACAAACACTCCCAGTGCGACACTCAGCGGCTCTCTCTCCCCCTGTCCAGCGACAAAGCTCCAGACGCATCAGTCTACTTCGCTGCCATTTTCTCCTTCTACCCAGGCATTTTTTAATAGCATGCTGTTTAGTCTCCATGTGTTTGATTTTTTTGGATTGTTTTTATTGTAGTTGATGCCATTGTGATCTGGGAAGATGCTTGATATGATTTCTATCTTCTTGAATTTGAAGAGACTTTGCCTATGACCCAACATCTGCTCTATCTTTGAAAAATGACCTATGTGCACTTGAGAAGAATGTATATTTTGTGGCTTTAGGGTGAAATATTCTGAGCATGTCAATTAACTTCATCTGGTCTATTGAGTCATTTAGCATTGATGTTCTTTGCTGATATTTGTTCAGAGGATTTGTCCAATGGTGATAGTGGAGTATTAAGGTCTGCTACTATGATTGTATTCCTGTCAATCTCTCCCTCAATATTCTCCAGGAATATTTTTTTATGTATTTGGGTGCTCCAGTATTGAGTGCATATATGTTTACCAGAGTTATTTCTTCTTGTTGGATTGCCACCTTTAGTATTATGAAGTGGCCTTCCTTATCTCTTGTTATGCCCTTCACTTTGCGATCTAATTTGTCAGATATAAGTATTGATACCCCAGCTATTTTTCTTATTTCCAATGGCCTGAAAAAACATTTTCCATCCCTTCACCCTCAGTCTTTGTGCATCTTTTTTTCTGAGGTGTGTTTCTTATAGACAGCAAATATATGGATCATGTTTTCTTATCCAGTCTGTTACCCTATGTCTTTTGATTGGAGCATTTAATCCATTTACATTTAAATTTATTGTTTATAGGTGCTTATTTGTCACCATTTTTATTCTTTACCCCTTTGTTCCTTCTTCACTTCCTATTTCTTTCTTTTTTTCTTTTTTTACAGCAGACCCTTTAGCATTTCTTACATTGCTGGTTTGGTGGTAATAAATTCCTTTAGTCCTTCTTTGTCTGTGAAGCTCCTGATTTCATCTTTAATTTTGATTGATAGCCTTGCTGGGTACAATGTTCTTGGATTCGGACCCTTCCTTTGCATGACTGTATATTTCATTCCATTCCCTTCTAGCCTGATGGATTCTGTTGAGAAATCAGTCGCTAGTCTGATGAGGGTTCTTTTGTAGGTAACTTTCTGTCTCTCTCTGGCTGCTTTTAAGATCCTTACTTTGTCATTGGTGTTTGCCAGTTTAATTATAATGTGCCTTGGCATCGGTCTTTTGGGGTTCATTTTGCTTGGGACTCTGTGAGCTTCTTTGATATGTTTTCTTCCCTATATTAGGGAAGTTTTCTGTCATTATTTCTTCAAAGAGGTTTTCTATTCCTTGCTCAGTTTCCTCTTCTTCTGTAATCCCTATTATGTGGATGTTGTTTGGTTTATTTATTTATTTATTTTTATTTTAAATTTTAATAAATTGTTCCTCCCGCTCCTATATCTCCCCTCCATCTGGTTCCCACCCCACACTCTGCTCTTACCTCCCCCCCATTGTCCTCATCCATAGGTGTATAATTTTTGTCCATTCTCTTCCTGCACCCACCCTCACCTATTTCCTCCTGAGAATTATCAATCCACTCCCTTTCTATGTCCTTAATTCTATTATATTCACCAGTTTATTCTGTTCATCAGATTTTCAATTCACTTGATTTTTAGATGCACTTGTGGATAGGTAAGTATTTGTTGTTCATAATTTTTACCTTTACCATTTTCTTCTTCCTCTTCTTAAAGAATACCTTTCAGCATTTCATATAATACTGGTTTGGTGTTGATGAACTCCTTTAGTTTTTTTCTTATCTGTGAAGCTCTTTATCTGCCCTTCAATTCTGAATGATAGCTTTGCTGGGTAGAGTAATCTTGATTGTAGGTTCTTGATATTCATCACATTGAATATTTCTTGCCACTCCCATCTGGCCTGCATATTTCTGTTGAGAAATCAGATGACAGTCGAATGGGTTCTCCTCTGTAGGTAAGTAACTGTTTTTCTCTTGCTGCTTTTAATATTATCTCTTTGTTTTTTGCTCTTGGTATTTTAATTTTGATGTGTCTTGGTGTGGTCCTCTGGATTTTTTTGTTTTGGGTTCTGTGTGCTTCCTGGACTTGTAAGTGTATTTCTTTCACCATGTGGGGGAAGTTTTCAGTCATTATTTCTTCAAATAAGTTTTCAGTATCTTGCTCTCTCTCTTCTTCTGGCACCCCCATAATTCTGATGTTGGTATGCTTGAAGATGTCCCAGAGGCTCCTTATCCTATCTTCACATTTTTTTATTCTCTTTTCATTTTGTTTTTCCTGTGGAGTGTTTTCTGCTTCTTTGCATTTCAAATCTTTGACTTGATTGTTGTGATCCTCTAGTCTGCTGTTAGGTTTCTGTATAATATTTTTTATTGCAGTCAGTGTGTGTTTAATTTCTAGTTGGTTCTTTTTCATATCCTCTTGGGTATCCCTAAATTTACCCATTTTCTTCTAGGAAATTCTTAAAAAACCTTATAACCGTGGTTTTGAACTCTACATGCAGTCTTTTTTTTTCTCCCTCCATTTCTTTCATTTATGATCTGTTCTTTAGTCTCCACATATTTCACCACTTCCCTGAGTTGGTAGAGTTGCTTTTTGTGCTAGGTGTCCTATGTGGCCCAGTTACCTGAGGTGGACACTCTTGGTGCACCCCTTTGTCGACTGTGTGCACAGTTCTTGTTGTAGTTCATTCTTGATTGTTGTTGATATCACTCTGGGGGGAGGAGGATTGACCTCCAATCAATTGGTTGTAAGGAACAACTGTGTCTGCGCATGTGTACTTGCCTCCAGACCACTGCCTTTCGTAGGTGGTTGTGAGCTTCTGGAATTCTGCCTCTCAGTTCCCCTGAGTTTCTGTGCACTCCTGTATGAGTCTGAGTCCCCAGGGTCTCGCTGAAAACTGGGGTTCAGTGCAGTTGAACCTGGATTTCAGTGCTGTTGTGAGGTTCTGTTTTCCTCCCACTAGAGGAAGCCAGGCACAATCAGCAGTCAGAGCTCTGTGTGTGCACTTTTGCATGCACTTTCACTTTCATGAGCCCCCACACTTCTGTCTTTTGCAGCTCCCTTAAGTTTCCATGCACTCCTTCTTTTTCACAACAGTCCAAACTCCCACTATGAGTCTCGCCTGGTTCTGGGGTTGAGTGCCATTGGGATTTTTTGTCTCTCTCCCACTAGAGAAATCCAGACACACTCTCTTCCACCTGTCCTCTCCATACGAGCATGTCTCTGTACCTCAGCTTTTTAAAGCTCCTCTGAGTCTTTGTGAATCCTCTCTTTACTTCTAGTTGTAGAATTTTCATTCAGCCAGCTTTCCTGTGGTTCTGGATGGTGTCCATTCTGTCCTTTAGTTGTAGTTTTGAAATTGTTGTGCGAAGCAGCAGCTTAGGTGTTTGCCTATGCCGCCATCTTGGTTTCTCCTCTGCTGTTTGGTTTTGTGTTGTCCCAAAGTTAGTTTCCTTAGGATCTCCCCCTGCTTTTAATTTCTTTTTTCCTGGAAGCTCCTCTATGTGGGTATTTTTTGCTACCCTGTCTTTGAGCCCACTGATGCGGTCCTCTGCTTCTTCTAGTCTACTCTTTTTTTTTTTAAAGAACATTTTTTGGTATATTTTATTGATTTTTTACAGAGAGGAAGGGAGAATGATAGAGAGTTAGAAACATTGATGCAAGAGAAACATAGATCACCTGCCTCCTGCACAACTCCTACTGGGGATGTGTCTGCAACCAAGGCACATGCCCTTGACCAGAATCGATTCTGGGACTTTTCAGTCTGTAGGCTGACTCTCTAGTGACTGAGCCAAACCAATCAGGGCATTCTTTTAGTCTATTCTTGATGCTATCTACTGAGTTCTTTAGAACAGCAATGTTATTTTTCATTTCTTCTTGGTTTTTCTTCATTTCCTCTTGGCTCTTACACATAATGTCAAATTAGTCTTCCATTGTTTTCAGCCACCCTATGACCATTTCTCTCAATTTTTTTCTCTGGCAGATTGCTTGCCACCATTTTGTTTACTTCTTTTTCTGGTGATGTCTGCTTTTCTTTCATATGCGGGCTGTTTCTTTGTCTCCCCATGGTCTCGCTTCTCTGGGTGTCTGGTTATGTAGTTCTCTCTCTCCTTTCTGTGGTGGAGTGAAGAATTCCTTTGAATCTGTGCATCTGCACCAATTGAGGTCCAGTGCTCTGGGGTTCACAGCTGTTTGGTGGGTGCCAGAGTTATAGATTTTCAGGCTTTTGATACCATCCACTTTCCCCTTCAAGATGGTGCAGTCTTTGCCTCCAAGCTGGTTGTTTAGGGAGGGAACCCAGCAGCAGTGGGGCCTACCCAGTCAGAGGAGCTCCATCCAGCATCCTTCCTGTCTCCTGGAGTATAGCTATCCCTTAAATCACCAACAAAGACTCCCTGTGCAATCCTCAGCTGGTTCTTTCTATCTGCTCTGGGACAAGACTCTGGGCACGTCTGTGTATTCTGCTGCCATTTTTTCCTCCTCCTATAGTTTATTCTTTACATAGTAGTCAGGATGATACTTTGAGAGTAAAAGTGAGGTAATGCTTAAAAGCATTACATTGTTTTGTTCTGTTTTATTCATAGTACCCAACAGTATGAAATGCTATATAACTACATTCTAATTTGATTATTTACTTTCTTTACCACCATAATGTAAACTCAATGAGGGCAGGGACATTGTTGGTCTTATTCACCTCTGTCTTAATTTGTTTGGACTGTTAAAAAACAGCACTGACTGGTTTGGCTGATTGGATAGAGCATTGGCCTGTGCACTTAAGGTCTCAGGTTCAATTTCGGTTAGGACATGTATCTTGGTTGCGGGCACATCCCCAGTAGAGGGTATACAGGAGGCATCTGATTGATGATTATAACTCTCTATCCTTCTCCCTTCCTCTCTGTGAAAAATCAATAAAATATATTAAAAAAACAAAACAAAACAAAAAAGAAAAATACCATAGACTGAGTGGCTTAAACAACAGAAACTTATTTTTCAGTTTTGGAAGCTGGATAATCCAAGATCACGGTGAAAGGCAGACTGAGTGTCTAGTGAGAACCTGGTTCATGAAGGTTCATAGATGGCCATCTTCTCAGTGTGTCCTCACATAGGGAAAGAGGTGAGGGAGCTCTATGGGATCACTTTTTTTTTTAAAAAAATCTTTATTGTTCAGATTATTATAGTTGTTCCTCTTTCTTTCCCCCATAGCTCCCTTCCACCTGGTTCCTACCCCATGCCCTTACTGCTCCCACACTGTCCCCACCCACAGGTGTAAGATTTTTGTCCAATATATTCCTGCATCACCCACACCTCTTTCCCCCTGAGAATTGTCAGTCCACTCTCTTTCTATGCCTTTGATTCTATTATATTCACCAATTTATTCTGTTCATCAGATTTTTTATTCATTTGATTTTTAGATTCACTTGTTGATAGATATGTATTTGTTGTTCATAATTTTTATCTTTACTTTTTTCTTCTTCTTCATCTTCTTAATGAGTACCTTTCAGCATTTCATAAAATATTGGTTTGGTGGTGATAAACGCCTTTAGCTTTTTCTTATCTGTGAAGCTCTTTATCTGACCTTCAATTCTAAATGATAGCTTTACTAAGTAGAGTAATCTTGGTTGTAGGTTCTTGCTA
This sequence comes from Lasiurus cinereus, assembly GCA_011751065.1. Lineage (NCBI taxonomy): Eukaryota > Metazoa > Chordata > Mammalia > Chiroptera > Vespertilionidae > Lasiurus > Lasiurus cinereus. The sequence continues at coordinate 51,255,481 of JAAGEH010000012.1, read as the reverse complement.
TTCATCACTTTGAATATTTCTTGCCACTCCCTTCTGGCCTGCATAGTTTCTGTTGAGAAATCAGCTGACAATTGTATGGGTACTCCCTTGCAGGTAACTGTTTTTCTCTTGCTGCTTTAAATATTCTCTCTTTGCTTTTTGCCTTTGGCATTTTAATTATGAAGTGTCTTGGTGTGGTCCTCTTTGGATTCCTCTTATTTGGGGTTCTGTGCACTTCCTGGACTTGTAAGTGTATTTCTTTCACCAGGTGGGAGAAGTTTTTGGTCATTATTTCTTCAAATAAGTTTTCAGTATCTTGCTCTCTCTCTTCTTCTGGCACCTCCATAATTCAGATTTTGGTACATCTGAAGTTGTCCCAGAGGCTCCTTACAGTGTCTTCATATTTTTGGATTCTTTTTTCTTCTTGCTCTTCCAGTTGGGTGTTTTTTTGCCTCTTCATTTTTTAAATCTTTGACTTGATCCTTGGGGTCCTCTAGTCTGATTTTGGATCTCTATATATTATTCTTTATTTAATTTGTGTTTGGTCCTTTTTAATATCCTTGAGGGTTTCACTAAATTTCTTGGAGGTTTCTAGAAGATTCTTGAGTAACCTTATAACCGTGGTATTGAACTCTATATCCAGTACTTTGCTTTCATCCATTTCTTTCATTTGTGACATGGTTTTTTGTTTCTGCATTTTGGCTGCTTCACCGAGTTAATAGAGTGGCTTTGTGTGCTAGGTGCCCTATAGATTCCAGTGGCTCAGTCTCCCTAATTACCTGAGGTGGACACTCCTGGTGCACTCCTTTGTGGGCTGTGCACAGTTCTGTTGTAGTAAAGCCTTGATTGCTATTGGTATCACTGGAAGGAATTGACCTCCAGGCCAATTGGCTGTGAGGACCAGCTCTCTGCAATGGGAGAACTGCTGTGCTGGAGATACCCTTATGGGGCAGGACTTGCTTCAGTGGGGCTTTGGTGCTCACTGAATCTGCCCCTTGAGTGTGTCTGCCCCTTATGGATGTGAAAAGTTGTAATCTGGCATGGTCTCACACCCAGTGTAATCTGGGTACACTGGCTCTTGGCTCCCAAGAAGGTGCAAAGTCAGCCACTGCCTGAGGCCACCCAGGTGGAACCACAGTCAGCCCTGTCCTGGAGAGATCCCTGGGTCTCTGTGTCCTGCAGCCCATGCCAGGCAGTCCAGTTTCTCCCTATATGAGTCTGGTTCCCCAGAGTCTCACCTGCAATTGGAGTTCAGAGCAATTGGGAGCTTGTATCTCCCTCCTGATTGAAAAATACAGCAGTACACCCAGTTGTCAGTCAGTTTCGTGCGTGCCTCCATACCTCTACACTTCCACACCTCCACACCTCCTACTAGTCTCAGTGTGCTTTTTTCTTTCCTTCTGGTTGTAGAAATTCCACTTAGTCAGCTTTCCCATGATTCTGGATGTTATTTGTTTGGTCTTTTAGTTGGAGTTTTGATGTGACTGTGAGAGGCAGCAGATACAGCCATCTTGTTGTTTCTGGGGTCACTTTTATTAAGGGCTTTAATCCCATGCATTAGGGCTCCACTCTCATGACCTAATCACTTCCCAAAATCCCTATCTCTTAATACCATCACACTGGGGATTAGGTTTTAACATGGATATATTGGGGAAGAGGACAAAATCATTCTGTCTTTAGCAACTTCCACATCTCCACTGTTTTGAAGAGGGCCTGGTATTTAGGAGGTGCTAGTAAATATTTAATGAATAAATGAATGAATGATTTTGAAGTAGCCCACTCCTGGGATCCTGTAATTGTTTCTTCAAATAACATTGCTTACTTCATCCTCCTGCCTCATTTAAATAGCCACTCTCCCACAGATCTCTTAAATATATAAAAATTTAATGTTATGCAATTTGTTCTATTGCCCTATTCAATCTATTTAAATGTAGTTTAGAATGCTGTATAATGGAATAAAGTATAATAAATAGATGATTAAATGACTTAAAATGTGGTTATTGTGCATTTTCTGTAAAAGAGTCATTTATGAACAAAACTCTTATGACAGTTGTTTTTTTGGGGGGAAATATTTGAGCTAATTATTTTATTTCACATGAACATGACCTGTGGTAAATATCTACATGTCTTTTCATGCCTTGCACCTTGTGGGCACATGTGTGTGCATGTGTACATATGTTTTAGAAGTTGGGATGGTTATAGAGTGGAAGATATGTCTATGCCTAACCCATACAGTTTGTGCTTAATCTCTAAATTTCCTGATAAAAAATAATGTTTAATTACCTGATGCCCTTCATTTAAAACAGAACACATGGTCTTTGTTATAACATTACTAAAGCCATATTATTCATGAATTTAGTTGAATTGGGCACAAAGTTTGTTTTCTTCTTTTATATGACATACTTTTTTTCTTGGAATTGTTTGTGCAATGGGTTTTTATACATAGTTACAGAAAAATGATGAGGACTTTACAGACAGGATTCTATGAGTTTAACTTAAGAGCATGTGGCAATTTACATATAAACTGGTTTATGGTTGGATAATAAAAATGTCAGGACAAACAGGAAATGCTAATCATGGTGATATTTTTATACCCTGCAAATTGATTGCCCCATTTAAAAATTAAACTTATAAAGGAATGTGATTGATATTTCACAGTGTAGTTGCCACAGAGACTACACAGCACCACTGAATTATGTGTTCAGTTTCAGGCTGAGTGAGTTTACTGGGAAGTGGTTTGACTGTTGCAATACTTTCCTTTTGTAATCCCGTAGAAGCCTACCTAGAAAGCATAAGGAATGTTCTGTGTGTATTGACTTATTTGTGAACAAGTTTCCTTCACTGTCTTCCTCAGAGTAATGGGAATGAAACCTTCAGTTGCTTCCCTCTGGAATTTATTATGATTTGGTGTTTCTGAGGCCCTGAAAACCGGCTGGCTTTCAGATCCCTAGCCCTAATATAAGGCTACAAGATCTTTAGTAGGTAAAAACTGAAAAGACATACACTGGCCTCTTCAAATGGAATAAAATAGACCAGGCAAGGAGAGTAACATGAAAAGGAGACTTGTCTGAACAAAGGACGCTCCAGACAGACATTAGATCTTGTATGATTTACTCAGGGCTCGTGTTTTTATTCCTTCTAAATTTTGAAGGAGGTGAAAGATATGTGTGAACACCTATGAGTATATATAAAAACAAATGTGTGCATAAAATTTTCTATCTAAACCATCCAAGATAACTCAGGCCTGACAGCTGGATTCCCTTGAAAAATGAATTGGTGGAGGGAAATTCTTTAAAGTAGTTATAGGCTCTTTTGGGATCGTAGAAGGAATTTTGACTTGTGTTTAGAGACTACATTACCATGAACAGTACAAAGATCTAGATAACATATCTCAGCCATTAAAAAAAAAGATAAAACTAGAAAATGGAAATTTTGCATCAACTCAAAACTTGGACAGGGGTCAACAGGGAGTCGTTCTGTTGTGCTTTTCAAGCACAGAGGTGTCTGCTGCTCTTTCTTGATGAAATGCTGGGATGGGAGGTAAATCGTGTGCATTTCATGTCTTTGGAGCCGACAGATAGGTGTCTAGTCCTACTGGCACTAATTATAAAGCATGCTCTCCTGGAGCGGCTGAGAACTTAAGTTGTGGCAATCACTCAGTCACGTGTGCTGTCCTTCATCACCCAATTATGGGAATTTCATAGTCTGTGCCTCATTGCTGGGCCATCTTTCAGGAGAATTTCAGTTGTACATTCCTGCCAGCAGCCTTTTTGCCAAAATAAAATAAAAAAGGTTAAATGACCTTAAACCAAAAGTTATTCCTGTTTATGATTTAAATGTTTACTTAAACATTTTTATTTATTTTTGTTAATCATCACCTATGGGTATTTTTTGAGATAGTGGAAGGGAGTGAACAAGACAGAGAGAGAAACATCTATGTGAAAGATACACATTGGTTGGTTGCCTCTGCCTGCAACCCAGGTCAATGCCTTTGCCCAGAATCAAACACAGAACCTTTTAGCCTGCAGGCCAACACTCTATCCACTGAGCCAAATGGAGTAGGGTACTTCCTTTTTTAAGGAAGTATACAAGGTTGATCTGAAAATCCCTTGCCTCAATAGATTCTATATTGTCATCTAGCATGTTATATGTAGTAGTAAAAACAGCTAATCTTCCTTTCCCCATAATTATACAAGGTATTGCTGTTGTTATTACAATTTAAAATAAGAGAAAAGAGGCCAAGAGATGATTAATAATTTTTCCATGTCACATAGTATAGGATGGAACCAGGAATTAATTTGTTCTTAAATGGAAACAATAATGGCAGCATTATGATCAATAAATATTTGTGAAATAAATTGATAAGTGGGATAATTTCAATAGCAAGTCCACTGTTGTTAGCATATAAGTAATATTTAGCTTTTGCCCAGTATTACAATCTTTAGAAAAAAATCATGAAAATCATTTATTACCCTCAAGCATACTGCCAATAATAAATATCACTCTATGATAAAATTAGAGAAGCACTTTAAAAATAGAGAGGGTTTATCTATATTATATATTTAGTTCTTACAAAAATCTTGTGAGGTCATTATTGTCTCTATTTTGTAAAGCTATGGGAGCTCATGACTTGCTAACATCTGTCTACTGCCAGTGATTTTTGAACTATATTAAATCAAGATCTTGTAATTGAAACCTCCTCCTGCTTTTCTCTTCTATCTCTTTTTCACTGATTCAGGCAATTGGTTGCTTTATTTCACATTAGAGATACAACTGAGGGTCTATGAAATGCATACTATGGCTGTCCTATAAAAACAAAACAAAACAAAAAACACACCAAAGAAACTCAGAAAAGCATTCATCCACTGGTGCCTCTTCCCTATTCTCCATAGAACGTTCAATTATGCCTTCCTGGGCGGCATCCCCAGAGGCTGCAGGGCAGTAAGTGAGTACGTACCCTGGGGCTGAACAAGGTGCTGGCAGTTCACACTGGTATGGGGATGGTGGGAGTCCACATAGAAATGGTCACTGTAGCAGTGGCCAGGATAAGAGACAAGTACTATAAAAGACTGAAGTAATAGAAAAAGGAGGTTCAATACAAAGTGACAAAAAAAAAAGCATGCAAAAGTAAGTTAAACAAATAAAAAAGTAAATAAGCAAATATTTATAAAAATGTAACAAGTCCAATTATATCAACAATACAGTAAAGAAAAATAAATTAAATATGCTAGTTAAATTTAGGGCTTATCAGATTTGATTTCAATATTTTAATTTACATCTGGAGTATAAAAGTATAGAATGGTTTAAAGGGTAAAAGAACATAAATCCCAGGAAAATTAACCAAAATGAAGGAGATATAGATATATTATCAGACAAAGTAGGCTTTCAGACAGAAAGCATTATGAGAAATGTAGAGGATAATAATAAAATAATGAAATTATTAGGAATCTCTAAAGTCATATTTCTCTAACAATATATATATATTTTTCTAACAAAATAATTTAAACATATAATGCAAAAATTGATAGATTCAGAGTAAGACAAATCTATCAGCAATAGTGAGAAAATCATTACACTTGTCTTAATTATTGTCAGATTCAATAAAATATTTAATAAAGATATAGTAATTTGAAAATACAATAAGTTTGAAGTAATAGAGATCTATATCAAATGTTTATAGAATACACATTGATCTTAAGCAAGTGTTTATAAAAAATAACTTTGCACTGGATAAAAGGTAGGTGTTGATAAATTGCAGAGTCGGTGGTATATATATTTATGTATAATTTACATCTCCCAGACTTTCAGAAGTTCTGGAGCCTTCTGGTATATCCTTGAGCAATAATCGTGTGGGTTGACTCCTCATGGAGAGACTCTGAGAGTGTCTAAATAAGTCTATAGCCTGGTTTGTTGGTGTTGGCAAATAGATTTTGTTGCAAACTGAATTATAAGGTGACAAACTACTTCCATTGATGCATAGATATAAAGATATATCCTTGTTTTTCATAAAATGTAAAGAAACCAGCAGCTAGGCAAGAGCTGAAAAGAATTCAGATAATCAGCAGCTTCTAGTAAGGGTAGTTATTGGAAATCTAGATGAACCAAGAAGAAGAGATCTTTAGTTTATTAGAGCGGAATGAAAAATTTTTAGGTATTGAACTGTGTCAGAGGAGGTCAGATTATATGAGTTAATGTGAAACTAACCAACTCTGCAATGGCTATTTCATGCTGTGTCTACAATTTAAGGCCATTCCTTCCAGGTACCATATGCTATATGTACAGCCACATACCATTTTAATTTTCTGGATAATGTCCTCATTTTGGTTCTTTTCTTACATTTTCTTGTTGCCCAATCTGTACAGTAGATGGCAGCTCCTTAATTCCTACTCATTTACAATGAGTTGTTAACCTAAATGATAATAAATTGGGTAGACATGTGTATATATTACAAACCTCCTTTCATTATTCTTCCATTAAAGAGGGTTGATAATTCAGGGAATATTAAATGCTGGTTAGGCACTAAACTTTACTACTGACATTACCTATTAAGTATTTCTAAAGGAAATAATAAAATGGCAGCTTTTTAGAGCCCATTTGTGACTCATAAAATATGGGTTAAAACCTCCCATTTTATTATACTTTAACTTCTGTAATTATTACTGTAAGTGATAGAATAGTGCAGAGCAATCAAGAAATCAACTTTCTCCACTCTGGCAAAGGTCCACAGGCTCTCTGATAATGATGTAGATCCTACAATTGAAGCAATCTAGGAAAGTCTAAAAAATCAGCCTGATAAAATAAAAATTAAATAAATCAAACAAAAATGAGACTACCCCCCAAAAAAATTTTCAAATTAATCAAAATAATGCTAAAATGCTAGATCTGCAGAAACCTGTGCTCATACAAGCCTGTTCATTTCCTGCTCCAGAACTTAGGATTACCCAAAGAAATTTGCTCAATGTCTCTACACCTTAATATTCTCATTCCATATATGAGTGATAACAATTGAACATAATAAATTTTAGGTCTAGGGCTAAGTGAGCTGGTATTTGTAAATACACCTGTTCCAGTTCTGACATTTTGCAAGTAGTAAATAAATGCTAGTTAATATAAGCCACCATTATTATAATAATTAATAATGAAATTGTTTTCATATACATGGCCCATAACATTGTTTATGGTATATCCTGTGTGATATTTATGAAACTATTTGATTGGCAGCCTGTTTAATTTTCCCCCATCCTGATATATGCATCAACTAGTAATCCAATTGATATGTCATAGTAAAAACCTATTCTTACTAATTTTAGTTAGTGGGAAGGCAGTAAATCTAACTACTAGTTTTTACAAATGCTTGTGTGTATGCCCACTATCTTCAGAGCATTGCTCTCTTAGTTGTAGGAATAACTTATGGTTCCTAATTTCAAGAATTTATGGTATATATAGTACCCAGACACAGATATCTGACTTAAACAAAAAGTATCACCCATGCACTTATGGATTCGAGGGCTTTCGAAGCTGACATAGGCTTTATGCAAAGTTAATTTTACCACCATCACTGGTGTTGTTTTATCCACTCAGGCGAACACTTCTTTTACAGATTTCTGTCCTTGTCTTGGGTGCCATTTAATGCCTGATGAGGGTCTTGATCCGGCATCAAGAAAGTTTCAGCAATCTGGAGAAGAGTCTGCATGTAAATTAATAAAGAGTCTAGAGATGAAACATAACTTCGAAAGGCATATTGGGGAGTGAGTGAAAGATTTAGCTAAAGAAACTAAGTTCTTAAGTTCTCCTTGTCTCAGGACCCTTTGCTCTTTATTAACACAATTTGCCTTAAGGCACAGTAGAGATATACACATCAAAGGGTAGGGTTAGGTACAGAATCCATTGTCAGATTGGGGAATTACCTCTGGCTGTTCAGGTGTTTGGCCAGGAGGAGGCAATTACATGTAGATTAAGATGCCATGAGCTATCTGGCAGCAAGCAATTATCCTTTTCAGGTTTGGGGAAATGCCTTTAGCCATTCCCAGCAGGCAATAACATATGTGACTCAGCCCTTATTGAGTCCCCAAGTTGCATCAACCTTTCGATGGAACTCTTGCAATTATGACATACTGAAATTGGCTTCTGGCACTTGTGTGTATGCGCATTATCTTCAAAGTATTGATCTCTTAGTTGTAGGAATGAGCCATGGCTCTTAATTTCAAGAATTTATGGTATACATAGTACCCAGACACAGATACAAACACTGTCATATAATAGAGGGATCTAAGAAGAGGTTGTAATGGGGAGGGGAAGTCTTGTGCATGAACTAATAGTCAGATTAAAAATAAGCTAATATTTGACCAATAAGCTACTGGATTTCAGGCACTGATCTCAGAATTTACTGCAGACAGTAAAAAGGAATAAACCTTGCATATGATAGACCTGAGTTTTAGTTGGCAGTCTTGAGCCAGTTTTTCTGTCTTCTTGTCTGTTTCATGATTATTATTGTTATTATTTAATTTCACTTGAAGATATTTTTTATTGCTTCTTTTAGAGAGAGAGAGAGAGAGACACTCATGTGAGAGAAACATTAATCAGTTACCTCCCGTATGTGTCCCAAACTGGGCTCTAACCTGCAACCTAGGTATGTGTCCTGACCGGAATTGAACCTGCAACCTTTTTGATGTACAGGATGATGCTCCAACCAACTGAGCCACCTGGCCAGGGCTGTTTTCTTATTAAAAGAGAATAAGAATCTTTTTTGAGAGAGCCATTGTGCTCAAATGAGGTCAACACATATAAAATGCCTAATGTAATGTTTTGCGTGTTGCAAACAATAACACATCTTAATGGGGAGAGACAGACAATAGATAAGACTAATTACTAAAATAAAAAGTGCCATGGTAATGAAGACTATGGAGGAAATAAAAAGCAGGGAAAGGAGAAAAGTAATGTAAACGGTGGTTTGCATTTGCAATTTTAAATAGAAGGGGCAGGCATGGCCTTATTATAACATGATGCTTAAATAAAACCATGAAAGAAGTAAGGGAATGAGTCACATAGAAATCTGTAGGAAGAGAATTCCAGGCTGAGGGAACAGCTAGTTCACAGTCTGGTGTATCTTAAAATAAACAAGGATATCATTATGGATGGAGAGGAATGAGGGGTGTGTGTGTGTGTGTGTGTGTGTATGTGTGTGTGTGTTGGAGGGGAGGAGGCAGAAAGCAGAGGGATATGAAGACAGAGAAAGTGAGATGGTGCAAATAATTTAGGCCCTCATTGGTCTTTATAAGGATTTAACTTTTATTCTGACTGGAAGCTTTTGGAGATTGTTGAAGAAAAGAGCAACATAATCTGACTTACATTTAAAAAGAATCTCTCTAGAGCAGCGGTTCTCAACCTGTGGGTCGAGACTCCTTTGGGGGTCGAACAACCCTTTCACAGGGGTCGCCTAAGACCGTCAGAAAACACATATTTCCCATGATTTTAGGAACCAACACACTGCTCCTCCGTGTAGCAAAATGTAGCAATGTAGTTTACTGTTGTCATATGAAGACTGTTACCCATGCTACACCATGATTCAAGACAAAATTTCATTTATTTGTAATTAGAAATAAATATTTCACAATATGTAATTACATATTGTTTTTGTGATTAATCACTATGCTTTAATTATGTTCAATTTGTAACCATGAAAATACATCCTGCATATCAGATATTTACATTACAGTTCATAACAGTAGCAAAATTACAGTGATGAAGTAGCAACGGAAATAATTTTATGGTTGGGGGTCACCACCACATGAGGAGCTATCTTAAAGGGTTGCGGCATTAGGAAGGTTGAGAACCACTGCTCTAGAGGGATAGATAACATGATAAAGAAAATACAAACCAACTTTTGTGGAAGAATCAGGGATGTGGATATTTGGATTCATTGTAATAAATTCTTCCTTTGCTGTGGGTTTGAAAATTCTCATAACAAAATGTTGAGGGAGAATTTATTTTGGTTGATAATTGGTGAAAAGACTGAAGGAGTCAAAGGTAGATCAGTTGGAGACGCAAGGAAATCAGTTGGAGATTACCACAGTAACCCAGGTGGCAGCTTGAAGAGGGTGGTGGTAACAGAGGTTTTGAGTCTGAATATAGTTTGGAGGGAGAGCCATAAGAATTTAGTGGCACAATGACTGCAGGTGGTGAAAAGAGAGGAATCAAGGTTTATCGACTGAGCAACTAGAAAGATGCGGTTACCCATATGAGAGACCTGCCATGCTGCTGCATTTCTTTAAAAAAATATATTTATTTCAGAGAAGAAGAGAGGAGGAGAGAGAGATAGAAACGTCAATTATGAGATAGAATCATTGATTTACTGTCTCCTGCAGGCCCCACAATGGGTATCAAGCCTACAACCCTGGCATGTGCCCTGACTGGGAACTGAACCATGACCTCCTGGTTCATAGGTCTATGCTCAACCACTGAGCTATGTTGGCCAGGCCAGGCTGCTGCATTTCATGTTTTAGCTTCAGAAAGGCCCTTACTCTACTGTAAAGCAAACTTGCCTTTGTGCTGTCCTTTCCAAAGGATCTTCTTTGTCTCCACTAGGCTCAGTCACCCTTTGTGTCCTTTCCCAGCCTGACACATTTGTGTTATGCATTGTATGCTTCTATCTAAGCCTTGGTATTGCTATGAAAAGGAAGTAACACTGAACATGGAGTCAGAAGACCATGATCCTCTGCCTCAATGCACTGCTTACCTTCTGAACCTCAATTTTCTTCTCATAAAATAAGGCTGAAAATGCTCACATCAGGGATGTTGGTGGGAACTGAGAAAACAAGGGAGAGAGCATTTAGCATGAAAGTCTTGTACATAGCAAGTTTTCTCTTTTCTGTTTTATTTTCCTCACATTTCATCTTCCATTGAAATGTGTCCATTTTGCATCTGATAATCCTGATGGTCTTTATTTAATTCCTGGAGTTCCATGGTGACATTCTGGAGTGTAGAGCACTGACCTAGGAGTCAGATATAATTTCTAACCCAGCTTCTCTTCATTGCTGAGTGACTGTCTGTGAACGAGGTTCTTTGTATTGATAGTCTCCTCCCTGCCAGATACTGCCTATTAGGTGGTTACCTGCAGAAGTCTACTTAATTCTCACAATGACCTCCGAAGCAGATAGTCTCTGATTCTGGAGACAATATCTCATCCACTTAGCCTAAACCAGTGGTCGGCAAACTCAGTAGTTAACAGAGCCACATATCAACAGTACAATGATTGAAATTTCTTTTGAGAGCTGAAATCCAACTTCTGTGCATGGGCCACAAAGTTTCAATTGCACTATATGTGCGCACCCACACATGGTATTTTGTGGAAGAGCCACACTCAAGGGGCCAAAGAGCCACATGTGGTTCATGAGCTGATGTTTGTCGACTGGCCTAAACTATTTGGGACTCTAAAGGCAGGCTTTTCAGTGCAGTTAGTTTATGTCTGAGATGCCTTCAGTTATACTCTCACTTAGCAAATGCTTACTGAATGGTCAGGCCTGGGTGAAGCTGGAAGGTGTGGAAGGTGGCTCTTTTGGGGCACCTCACAATCCTGCCTTTCCCCAGTTCCTGGGACATCCTGAGAAGAGTCACTCAGAGCAGCCAGGCTGCCAAGAGCTGGGACAGCTTTCATGAGAAGGACTTAGAGAGAGCTGCAAAGGACTGGGAGCCAAGAGAAAACAGAGAAAACTGAAAGTAATGGGTTCATTGATCTTTAAATAGTTTCCCTTAAGTTGGCTAAAAAGGATGTTTTTAAAGAGATTAAGGGTGTCTCTTCTGAAGATTTGAAGACTTGTCTCAAGTATTACCATCTTTTGGGACTGTTCAAACCTTTCCTGTTAGGATGGAGGGAAATGGACTAAATGAGCTCTCATGCCTTGCAAAGTAAAGTTTTTAACAAATTACAGTATCATTATGATGCTCTTCTAATTCTCCTTGTTAAGTCCAAATAGGTAAAACTTCTCCCTTTGCCTTTAATGTCTATGTGACCAAAGGAAAAATACCTTCTTATGTTTATTATCTTCACTGTCAGTGAAGGGAAAGAAGCAGGCCCACTGGAAAGGAAACAAACTGGAGGAAAATTTGAAAGTTTTCCTTTGACTCTGTTAACAGGGCCAATCTAGAGAGAAGGAAAGTGGCATTACTTTTCTACTAACTTAATTAGCAATCATTTAAGGTTGAGCTGCATATTTGTGGTTGGTTGTTTTAATATGCAAAATCAGCTCAATCATTAAGAACCATATGATCTAATTTCGTTTTACCAACATACATCATACACAAGAATAAACTCAAGACAGAGAAACCAAGATGACGGCATAGGTAAACACCTAAACTGCTGCCTCACACATCAATTTCAAAACTACAACTAAAAGACAAAATGGACATTATCCAGAACTACAGGAAGGCTGGCTAAGTGGAAATTCTACAACTAGAAGGAAAGAGAAAAGTACATTGAGACTCACAGGACCTACGGAAGGCAGAGGTACAGAGGTACTCGGGGAGAGGGCTGGCAACTGAATACACAGCTATTTTTTTCAATCTGCAGGGAGACACAAGCTCCTGACTGCTCTGAACTCCAGTTCTAGTGAGACTCTGGGGACCCAGACTTATACAGGGAGAAGCTGGACTGTCTGGCATCAGGCAAAACTCAAGGGTGGCTTTCTCTCAGATGTACTTGTAGCAATTACCATGGGACACTGAGACCCAGGGGCTACTTAGGGCAGGGTTGACAGGAAGCCATTGCTGTTTGCTCCATCCTGAGATCCTGCCCCACAAAGCCATTGCTGAGAGCTCTGCCCTGAGACTCCACCCCATCCAAGCTGAGCACAGAGGCTTTTGCATATGAATGGCCTGGTACTTTGAATTCTAAACTTACTTAACAAACTGCAGTTGAGTCAGTGAGAACCAGAACATCAAAAAAGACCCAAGGCCCCACAGCAGCTTGCATTGCTTCACAGCTGGGCCTCATCTGGACACCTCCAAAACCCAAACAAAGAAGAGGAATCTGCAGATCTTTCCATAGCTCCTGCTGGATGACCTCAGGCAGAGGCTAAATTAGCACCTCCTTGTAGATCCAAGAGCCAGTGTACCCAGGGGTCAGAATGGGACCATCCAGATAACAACTGCTCAGATCCATAAGGGACACACTCAGGGAGCACACTCAGTGAGCACGAAAGCCCCACTGAAGCAAGTTTTGTTTCATAAGGGTATCTCCAGCACAGAAGTTTTCCCAGTGTAGACACACCGGAGCCACTGCTCACACCTTCAGGACTTCTCCATCTCTCCCTGCTCTTGAGGAGCAATCAGAGCAGAAGCTACCACTGCTGGAGCTGGCCCCAATTGCTCTGTACCGTCAGTGTGTGGGAGTGGTGGTGGTGGCAGTAGGGCTACCAGCAGGGGGGCTGTGATGGGAGGGGCCATACAGAGGAGCAGATGATGGGCTGAGACCCGCAACTGTGTCCACCGCAGCCTCGTGGCCTACAATTCTTTTCAAGGTTCATGAATTTGTGCACTGGGTCCCTACTTAAAACATAAATTCTCCCAATTGATATATGAATTCAACACAATCCCAGTTAGAATCTCAGCAATTTTTTAATGTTTTTATTAACTATATAGAGAGAGGAAAGGAGAGGGAGAGAGAGAAACATCCATGGGAGAGAGAAATACTGAACAGCTGCCTTCTGCACATCTCCCACTGGGGACTGAGCCCACACAAACTGGGCATGTACCTTCATTGGAAATCAAATCAGTGACCTTTTGGTGTATAGGATGATGCTTAACTAACTGAGCTTAACTAACTAACATTGGGCCAGGGCATCAGCATTTTTTGGTAAAAATTGACTAGACGATTTTAAAATTTATATGGACTTTAAAATTTATATGGGTCTAAGTAGCCAAAACAACTTAAAAATGAAAAATCTGGATGGCATACATCACTGATATCAAGAATTGCTGTAATGATTAATCAAGAGAATTTAGAATTGGCATATAAATAAACAAATATTTTAATGAAACAGAATTTAGAGCCCAGAAATAAACTCATGCCTGTATAGCCAATTGGTTTTCAACAAATGTTTCAAGGGAACTTAATTGGGTAAAGGAAAATATTTTTAGTAAATGATGCTGGTACAATTGAGTATTTTTGGGTAATAAAATTAACCTTGACTTTGTGGACATTTTAATGAATCACAATCAAGAACCTAATAAAATATTATGGTTTGAATATTATGGTTTTCCCCGATTGACACTCCCATCTACAAGCCCCCACCACCCCAGTGTCTGTGTCCATTGGTTATGCTAATATGCATGCATACAAGTCCTTTGATTGATCTCTAAACCCCCTTCCTCCTCTCTAAGGTTGGATGATCTGTTTGTTCAGTGTTACTTTGTCTCTGGATCATTTTTGTTCCTCAATTTATATTGTTCATTATATCCCACACTAGAGGCCTGATGTATGAAATTCAGGCAAGGGGCTCAGCCCTTGCAGCCCTGGCTTTGTCCAGAAGGTTATCTGGAAGGCCATTCAGGAGGATGTCCAGAAGATCATTTGGCTGTCTAATCTAATTAGCATATTATGCTTTTATTATTATAGATATGAATGAGATCATGTAATATTTATCTTCTCCAACTGACTTATTTTGCTTAGCATAATGCTCTCCAGTTCCATCCATGCTGTTGCAAATGGTAAAAGTTCCTTCTTTTTTATAGCAGTGTAGTATTCTATTGTGTAGATGTACTAGTTTTTTTTAATCCACTCATCTGTTGATGGGCACTTAGGCTATTTCCAAATCTTAGCTATTGTAAATTGTGCTGCTATGAACATAGGGATATATATATATAATCTCTGATTGGTGTTTCTGAATTCTTGGGATATAGTCCTGAAGGTGGGATTATTGGGTCAGATGGGATTTCCTACCAGCAGTATACAAGGGTTCCTTTTTTCCCCACATCCTTGCCAGCACTTGTCATTGTTGATTTGTTGGTGATAGTCATTCTGACAGGTGTGAGATAGTATCTCATTGTTATTTTGATTTGCATCTCTGGGATGATTAGTGACTTAGAGCATGTTTCCACATGTCTTTTGGCCTTTTGTTAACATTTTTCAAATAACAAGTAAATGATTAGAAAGAAATGATTCCATTGAAAAAGTTTAAAAATTTGAATTAACATCAGCCAACTGAGGAAAATTTATATAAATGATCATAAAATGACAATCAATATTGATAAAATAATACATCAGTCCTTGGTTTGCCTTCTATAAAAATATGCAAGGAAATCCAATATATCTCCAATATATGGAAAATGAAGACAGTCAAATCATGTGTTCTATCATTTTCTCTACATAGGCAACCAATTTATTAACACATTTTAAAAGAAGTTAAATTGAGAGCAAGATTAGGTTGTTTTGAAAACAGTTTGCTAAATCAGTAAAACAAATACAACTTTTTTTGCATCATCTACCTCTTTTGTGTCCAGATGGAGCCTTGAATAGCAAATACAGAATTGAGATATTCTACATTTACTAGTTAAGAGAGAATTTATTTATTTGCAATCAATTACTTTAATACTACTTACATGTAACTCTTCATTCTCTGGTTGTTATCATTGTTTCATAACAAAGTAATAAAATACGGTTTTCCTTCTGTATCTTTTTCCCAATTAAACTAAGTGCAGTTTTGCTCCTTCCCATGCCAGTAGATGGCATTCTGATTCTTGTTTTTAGTTTAATCGTCTCAGGTTCCTGCTGTGGGCTGGACTCCCATTCTGTTCTGGTTCCTACAGTCCAAGTTCAGGATGAATAATTTCTGAGACACATGGAAAAGGGAAACGTATTCAAGAGAAGGATAAAGCTGCAGTACCCAGAAAACTGAGATGTACCCCAAAATTTGTTGCTTTTTTATTTTTTACTTTGCTGAGTGGTTTTTGGCATGAGGGGAAGGCTGGCTGAAACTTGGGCATTCAAACTATCCCCATCTCTGCAGGGCAGTACAGTTTCTTATGGGTTAATTGCACCATTTCTGGGTGAGGGCTTAGCCTTTCAGGCTGTCTCTCTCTTCTCCTTGTTCCCCTATGCAGGACAGTTCCCTGATGTAGGAGGACAGTGGACTTGTGGTAACAGGATAAGTCTTGGTTTGCTTTGGAGACAATCTCTGTTGACCTGGTCACTTAGTTCTGATGACTCTGCTGCTCTGAACGCTTGCTACAGTCAGGATTCCCACTTCCATTCTGCAGGTGCTGCAGTCTGTTGATCTTGACAACAGTCTCCATCTGGCCCTGGCTTTGACCATCCAACCTACAGCCTCTGCTTCAGGGTCACCTTACCCTCAGTAAAGCAACCTATGGCTAACCTTCTAACTTGCTACTCCAGGCTGCAATCTGATTCCCACACTAAAAGCACCTGTGGCTGTGTGGATTCATTCCATATCCTTCACCTGGAGCCACTGAAATCCCAGGGCCATCATTTCCGGCCTGCTACCTCTACGTGCCCCGCTGTTATTTCTATTCTGCTGTAATTACCATTTTCTGTGTGGGAGCATAGTGCAAAGTGGCATCTTCCCAGGGTTCCAAAAAAGAAATAGACTCAGAGACCCCCGCCTTTAACTTAACTTTCCATCTCTCTGGGATGGCTACATATTCAGGGGCCAATTATGTCTCTCCTCTCACTTTCTCCCCTTAAATTTTTCTTCCCAGAAGGAGGAAAAAATTTTGCCCATCTCCAGAAAGGGCAACTTTCCCATTCATGTCTGTTGAAATCTCCCCTTAAGTTTTTTTTTAAATTAAACTACATATATTATCTTTGCCTTAGATAGATGTTCTCAACATTGTCACACTCAATGTTCCCCTTTTATTTTACAGTATTTTATAATACCTCCTGGACAATAAATATTAAAACAATGCCCTAACTTTATTATAAGGGAACAATAAAAGGAAAGTAATTTGTTCCAAAAAAGTTATTGCCTCATGTGTAGAACCATCATGAAGCCTATGCAAATTGATCTAACTGTCCTACTGTTGCTGCAAATATTATGAATAGTAAGATTTCACACACTGTGAACACCCTTATAAAATCTGTTCATAACAAAGTATAACAATGATTTATTTTTTAGCTACTATCCTGGAAAGTGAATGCATTTTAAAACTGGGCAAATAAATATACCTTCATTAATGCAGTGACATACAAAATTTTGTGGGAAGTGGAACAATTCTTCCTTGTGCAGACTATTTTGTGCATTGCAAGACACAACACCCCTGCCTCCTGCTAACTAAATGGTAGTAGTGCCCTGATCATTGTGACAACTAACTCTTTCCCTTAGGGGGCAGTAGCATTCCCACTGAAAAATCATTGTTTTAGTCAGTACCTTCCATTAAATAAGTTATGATCTCTTCCACAATGGTGGCCCACAAGATTATATAATCACATGCCTCTTAATGATGAATACATTCTGAGAAGGGTGTTGGTGATTTCATCATTGTATGAACATCTATAACCTACAGTCAGGGTACTATAGCCTACTCCACACCTATATGGCTATATGGTATACCATTGTCATACATGCAGTCCATCGCTGACCTAAACTTTATGAGGGGCATTACTATATTGGAGCTGAAAATTTCCTATCACCTAATGATGTTGTAGCCATCATACTATCATGGTGCAATGCATTACTCATGTGTTTGTGGTGATACTGGTGTAAAAAACCTACTGCACTGCTAATCATAAAAGTATAGCACATACAATTATGTACAGTAGTACAGTACATAATATTTGATAATAAACAACTATGTACTTATTTTATTTATTGTCTAAAGTTTTACATAACCCTAACCCTAACCCTAACCCCAGCCATTTCCACTCTAGGCAAGCCTCATTGTCCCAGTGTTTGTGTCCATTGGTTATGCTAATATGCATGCATACAAGTTCTTTGGTTGCTCTTTAATCACCTGCCATTTGTCTCTGGGGATATTCTTGTTCATCAACTTATGTTGATCATTATATCACACATATGAGTGACATCATCTGATATTTATTTTTCTCCAGCTGGCTTATTTCGCTTAGCATAATGCTCTCCAGTCCATCCATGCTGTTGCAAATGGTAAAAGTTCCTTCTTTTTTACAGTATCATAGTATTCCATTATGTAAATGTACCACAGTTTTTTAATCCACTCATCTGCTATTGGGCACTTAGGTTGTTTGCAAATCTTAGTTATTATAAATTGTGCTTCTATGAACATAGAGGTGCATATATCCTTTCTGATTGGTGTTTCTGGTTTCTTGGGATATATTCCTAGAAGTGGAATTACTGGATCAAATGGGAGTTCCATTTTTAACTTTTTGAGGAAAATCCATACTGTCTTCCACAGTGGCTGCACCAGTTTGCATTCCCACCAGCACTTGTCAGCACTTGTCAGCTTGTTTGTTTGTTGATGATAGCCATTCTGATAGGTGTGAGATGATATCTCATTGTTGTTTTGATTTGCATCTTTTGGATGATTAATGACTTTGAGCATGTTTCATATGTCTCTTAGCCTTCTGTATGTCCTCTTTCAAAAAGTATCTTTTTAGGTCCTTTGCCCATTTTTTGATTGGATCACTTTATCTTCCCTTTGTTAAGTTGTATGAATTACCTGCAAATTTTGAAGATTAAACCTTTATCTGAAATATTATTGGCAAATATGTTCTCCCATACAGTGGACTTTCTTGTTGTTTTGTTGGTTTCTATTGCTATGCAGAAGTTTTTTATTTTGATGTAGTCCCGTTTGTTTATTTCTCCTTAGTCTCAATTGTCCTAGGAGCTGTGTCTGTAAAGATATTGCTACAACACATGTCTGCTATTTTGCTGCCTATAGAGTCTTGTAGAATTTTTTTGGTTTCCCATCTAACATTTAAGTCCTTTAGCCATTTGGAATTTGTTTTTGTGTATGGTGTAAATTGATGATCTACTTTCATTATTTTTTTTGCATGTATGACAAATTTACCAACACCATTTGTTGAAGAGACTGTCTTAACTCCATTGTATGTTCCTACCTACTTTATTAAATATTAATTGAGCATAATGACTTGGGTTCTCTGTTCTGTTCCATTGGTCTATATGTCTTGTGCCAGAACCAGGCAGTTTTGAGAACCGTGACTTGGTAATATAGCTTGATATCTGGTATTATGATCCTTCCAATGTTGTTCTTCTTTCTCAGGATTGCTGTGGCTATTAGCTGTCTTTTTTTTTTATTTTTTTTATTCCAGATGAATTTTTGGAGAGTTTATTCTAGATCTTTGAAATAATGCCATTGGTATTTTAATGGAGATTGCATTGAATCTATAGATCGCTTTAGGTAGTATGGACATTTTAATGATGTTGATTCTACCAATCCATGAATATGTATGCTTTTCCATTTGTTTATGTCTTCCTCTATCTCTTTTTTCAATATCTTGTAGTTTTCCGAGTACAGATCTTTTATGTTCTTAGTTAAGTTTATTTCTAGGTATCTTCATTTTTTTTTGGTGCAAATAGGATTGCTTTTTTTTGTTTCTCTTTCTGTGAGTTCATTATTGGTGTATAAAAAGGCCATAGAGACAAAATACCACATGCAGGATTTCGGAGAAGATAGCGGCTGGCAGGATAGAGGTGAGGGAGAGGAAGTGAGTGAGTGAGGGTATGAAAGGAGAGTATGTGGATGTGTGTGTTTTGTGAGTGAGTAAGGGACAGTTAAAGCCCCTTAGGAGAACAGGGACTGGCAGACCAGGCTTTAAGGAAAACTACCACCTCTGTGAACACTCCCTGGACTGCGGGACTCAGGCACGGAGCCCACACCATCTTTAAGGGGAAAGCAGCCTTTGTTTTTAGGAACTCATCAGCACCACCAACCAGATAGGCTTTGGAACTGCCCCACAACCCAGCAGCCACTCCAGCCAAAATCCTACTGCCCCACCCACATACCCGTGGACCCTGGGATCTCCACCTCCAAAGGCGCACTGCTCGTCAGCAGTAAGTACAACCTCCCCCTCCCCAGTGGCAGAATTCTGGACAAAACATTCGCACGTTTCCAGCGAAGGCACACATCCAGGGCACACCACTCCATTGGCAGCACCTGGAAGCCACTGGGAGCTCGGCAGGTGTGATTTTGTACAGACAAGGGATTGCGGCCCTGCAGTAGAAATTCTGAACTCCCTCTTCCTGAATAACTACCCATGGATATCCCAGCTATGCAACTTCAGTGCCAGGACCCCTCAGAGTGCATCAGAGCTCTGTGCTGGCAAAGGCACCTCCACAGATACGCATTTTCAACAAGCAGGCCCCCTGATCACATCTATCCACAGCGTGCTTGGGAGAGCAGCTATGAGACTCTGCTGGGTGTGATTCTCACAGACAAGAGTGTGCTGCCCCACAGTAGAAATTCTGAATTTCCTCTCTCTGAATAACTGCCACATTCACCCCAGCTACTCAACCTCAATGCCAGGACCCCCCAGAGTGCATCAGAGCTCTGCGCCAGCAGATGCACCTCCACAGATGCGAATTTCCAACAGGCAGACACCATGAACCCATCTACCCACAGGGTGCGTGTGAAAGCCACTGTGAGCTCTCCCTGGGTGTGATCTTGGACAAACAAGGGGGCTCCCCCCCAACAGCAGGAATTCTTAATTCACTCATCCTGGATACCTGCCCACAGGTGCCTCAATTATGTGGCTACACTGCCAGGGCCCTTTAGAGTGCTTCAGTGTGCCTCACAGGCGAACATACTACCGCAGGTGCCCCTGTGAGCTGCAACTGGGAGTGAACGCCTATCCAACACTGATGCAGCAACAAAAGCTGAGTCTGCCCACCCCATAACTGCAGAACTCTGGACACCACAGTCACGCCATTCCAGAGTGCAGTCCCCTGAGCCCCATCACCCCAACAGACAGTTCCTGGGTGCCACTGTGAGTCCCTGCTGGGCATGCGTGATTTCAATTAAGGGTGCAAGACAGCAAAAATTGAGACACTGTCCTCCATGTGGCTGCTGACTTCTAGACATCACAGTTGTGCCTCTCAAGCTCATAAGCCTACACCAAGAGAACCCAAATAGCTCAAGTAGGGAGCTACACTAGATTACCAAGCCCAGGAGAACTAAGATTACACCAGTAGCACCATTCCCAAAAGAAACTGGGTGGAAAAGCAATTAGATCTATAATGAAAACATTACAGGAAAACATGGGAAGACAAAAAAGCAATCCCCAAAAGAAAGAAAAAGAGGAATCACCAGAAAGGGAGTTAAATGAAATTGAGGCTAGCAGCTTATCATAGAAAGAATTCAGAGTAATGGTTATAAGGATGTTTAAATGGCTGGATAACAAATACACACAACTCGACAAATACACACAACTTAGTAAGAATTATAAGGAGCTGAATGAGAATGTTGCCAACATGAAAAAGAACCAAGAGGAGATGAAGAATGACATAGCTGCAATAAAGAACACCATGGAAGGCTTAAACAGTAGACTAGAAGAAGCTGAGGATTGCATCAGAGAATTAGAAGACAAGGTAGGAAAAAACACACAAACATAGGCGCAACTGGAAAGAAGACTTAAAAAGCAAGATGATATCCTAAGAAAGCTTTGGGACAACACAAAATAAAACAATATTTGCATAATAGGGAAACCAGAAGGAGAGGGAATGAAACAAGGAATAGAAAACCTGTTTGAAGAAATAATGACAGAAAACTTCCCTGATATTGGCAAGAAAAAAACCATGCAAGTCCAAGAAACACATAGAGTCCTAAACAAGATGAACCCTAAAAGACCGACACCAAGACACATCATATTAAATTGGCAAACACTAACAACAAAGTAAAAATCTTAAAGGCTGCCAGAGAGAGACAAAAAGTTATCTACAAGGATTCTCCTATTAGAATATCAATGGACTTCTCAACAGAAACACTCCAGGCCAGAAAGGAATGGAATAAAATTTAAAAAGTGATGCAAAGCCAGGGACTGAACCCAAGAATACTATACTCAGCAAGGCTATCATTCAAATTTGAAGGTGGAATCTGAATCTTCACAGACAAAAAAGTGCTAAGAGAGTTTATCACTACCAAACCAACAATGCAAGAAATGCTAAAGAGACTGCTGTAAAAAAGAAGAAAGAGAAAGGCAAGAAGAAACACAAACATAAAGGAAAAATATGACAACAAACATATACTTCTCAATAATAACACTAAATGTAAATGGATTAAATGCACCAAACAAAAGACATAGGGCAACTGAATGGATAAGAAAACATGACCCATATATTTGCTGTCTGTAAGAAACCCACTTCAGAACAAAGGATTCATACAGCCTGAGAGTGAAAGAATGGGAAAACATTTTTCAGGCAAATGGAAATGAGAAAAAAGCTGGGGTTGCAATACTTATATCTGATAAAATAGACCTCAAAGTAAAGGCCATAATAAGAGATAAGGAAGGCCACTACATAATATTGAAGGGAGCATTTCAACAAGAAGATATAACTCTGGTAAACATATGTGCACCCAACACAGAAACACCCAAATACATAAAACAACTTCTGGAAGATATCAAGGGATAGATTGATAGTAATACAGTCATAGTAGGGAACTTCCTACTGACACCACTGGACAAATAAAGAAAAAAATTATCAAAGAAATGAAATAACACACTAGATCAGATGGATTTAATTGACATCTTTAGAACATTTCACCCCAAAGCTACAGAATATACATTTTTCTCCAGTGCACATGGAATATTTTTAAGGATAGATTACATATTAGGACACAGGCAAAGTCTCTTCAAATTCAAAAAGATCGAAATCATATCAAGCATCTTCTCAGATTATAATGCATAAAACTATAAATCAACTACAATAAAAACAATCCAAAAAAATAAAACACTTGGAGACTAAATAGCATGCCATTAAACAATGACTGGTTTACCAGAGAGATCAAAGAAGAAATAAAAAACATCATGACAACAAATGACAATGAAAACAGAACAATTCAAAATCTATGGGACACAGTGAAAGCAGTCTTGAGAGGGAAGTTCATAGCTCTACAAGCCTACTGAAAAAACAAACAAACAAGAAACAAAGATAATAAATTACTTAACCCTACAACTCAAAGAGTTAGAAAGAGAGCAAAAAGAAAAGCCTAGTGTAAGCCAAAGGAAGGAAATACTAAAGATCAGAGCAGAAATAAACAACATAGAGATCAAAGAAATAATACAAAAGATCAATGAAACCAAGAGCTGGTTCTTTGAAAAGATAAAAAAGACTGATGGACATCTCACCAGCATCACCAAGAAGCAAACAGAGAGGACCCAAATAAACAAAATAGGAAATGAAAGAGGAGAAATAACAGCAGACCCCACAGAAATACAAAGGATTGTTAAAAAATATTATGAACAACTCTATTCCAACAAAGTGAACAACTTGGAAGAAATGGACATATTCCTAGAAAAATACAACCTTCTAAAACTCAATCAGGAAAAATATAAAAATCTCAATAGGCCAATAACTATGGAAGAAATTGAAGCAGTCATTAAAAGCCCTGGGCAGCAAATAAAAGCTTGTGCCAGACGGCTTCACACGGGAGTTTTACCAAACATTCAAGGAAAACTAAAACCTATTCTCCTAAGACTATTTCAAAAAATTCAAGATGAAGGAACACTTCCAAACTCATTCTATGAAGCCAGCATTACCCCCATATCAAAACCAGATAAAGACAACACAATGAAGGAGAATTACAGGCCAATATCCCTCATGAGCATAAATGCCAAAATCCTCAACAAAATTTTAGCAAATCAGATCCAGCAGTACATCATAAAGATCATACCATGACCAAGTAGGACTTATTCCTACTTGGGATAAATGGTACAATATCCACAAATAATGGTACAATATCCACAAATCAATAAATGTGTTACATCACATAAACAAATTGAGAGATAAAAATCACATAGTAACATCAATTGATGCAGAAAAAGCATTTGACAAAATTTAACTTCCTCTCTTGAGAAAAACTCTCAGCAAGGTAGAAATAGAAGGATCATACCTCAACGTAATAAAAGCCATGTATGACAAACCCACAGCCAACATCATACTCAATGGACAAAAACTAAAACCATTTCCCCTAAGAATAGGAATAAGACAGGGATGCCTGCTTTCACCACTCCTGTTCAACATAGTACTGGAAGTATTAGCCATTGCGATTAGATAAGAAGAAGAAATAAAAGGCATCCAATTTGAAAAAGAAGAAGTAAAACTGTCCTTATTCATAGATTACATGATACTGTACATAGAAAACCCTAAAGACTCCATCAAAAAACTTTTAGACTTAATAAATGAATTCAGCAATGTAGCAGGATACAAAATTAATGCCAAGAAATCTATGGCATTTCTATATACCAACACTGAACTTACAGAAAGAAAGATTAAAAAAGCAATCCCATTTACCATCACACCAAAAAAATTAAGATACCTGGGAATAAACTTAACTAAGGAAGTAAAAGACCTCTACCAAGAAAAATACAGGATATTGAAAAAAGAGATAGAGGAAGACATAAACAGATGGAAGAGCACACCATGTTCATGAATTGGTAGAATCAACATCATTAAAATGCCCACACTACTGAAAGCTATCTATAGATTCAACGCACTCCCCATTAAAATACCAATGGCATATTTCACAGACCTAGAAAGAACTCTAAAAAAATTCATCTGGAATAAAAAAAGACCTTGAATAGCCACAGCAATCCTAAGAAAGAAGAATAAAGTAGGAGGGATCTCAATACCAGATTTCAAGCTGTATTACAAAGCCACTGTTCTCAAAACAGCCTGGTACTGGCACAAGAACCAACATATAGATCAATGGAATAGAATAGGAAACCCAGATATCGACCCAAACCACTATGCTCAATTAATATTTGGCAAAGGAAGCATGGACATACAATGAAGTCAAGACAGTCTCTTCAGTAAATGGTGTTGGGAAAATTGTACAGATACATCCAAAAAAAGAAAGAAACTAGACCACCAACTTACACCATACACAAAAATAAACTCAAAATGGATACAGGACTTAAACACAAGATGGGAAACCATAAAAATACTAGAAGAATCCACAGGCAGAGCAATCTCAGACATATGCCAAAGCAATTTCTTCACTGATACCACTCCTAGGACAATGCAAACTAAAGAGAAAATAAACAAATGGTACTACATCAAAATAAAAAGCTTTTGCACAGCAAAAGAAACCATCAACAGAACAAGAAAGCCCACTGTATGGGACAACATATTTGCAAATGTTATCACTGATAAAGGTTTACTCTCCAATATTTACAGGGAACTCATACAATAAAAGAAAGGTAAACAACCCAATAAAAAATGGGCAATGGTCCTAAATACTTTTCAAAAGAAGACAGAAGGAAGGCCAAGAGACATATGAAAACATGCTCAAAGTCACTGATTATTCAAAAGATACAAGTCAAAATGACAATGTGGTACCATTTCACACCTGTCAGAAATGCAATCATCAACAAATCAACATATGACAACTGCTGGAGAGGATGTGGAGAAAAAGGAACCCTTGTGCACTGCTGATGAGAATGCAGACTGGTGCAACCACTGTGGAGAACAATATAGAGTTTTTTCAAAAAACTAAAAATGAAACTCCCATTTGACCCAGTAATCCCACTTCTAGGAATATATCCTAAGAAACTAGAAACACCTATCAGAAAGGATATATGCACCCCTATGTTCATAGCAGCTCATGAACTTCCACCATACACAAAAATAAACTCAAAATGGATAAAGGACTTAAACATAGATGGGAAATCATATCCATTAATATTAAACTGATATTAAACAATATTTACTTTATCAGTAAATATTGGAGATTAAACCTTTATACATTCTATGTATAGTACTATGTCATCTGCAAATAAGGACAGCTTTACTTCTTCTTTTCCAATTTGGATGCCTTTTATTTATTCTTCTTGTCAGATCACTATGGCTAGCACTTCCAGTACTATATCAAACAGGAATGGTGAAAGTGGATATCCCTGTCTTGTCCCTGTTCTCAGAGGAAATGAGTAGTTTTTGCCCATTGAGTATGATGTTGGCTCATATAAGGCTTTTATTATGTTGAGGTATGATCCCTCTATTCCCACTTTGCTCAGAGCTTTTTATGAAGAGAGGATGTTGGATTTTGTCAAATGCTTTTTCTGCATTGATTGATATAATTATGTGATTTTTGTCTCTCAATTCGTTTATGTGATGTATTATGTTTATTGATTTGTGGATATTATACCATCCTTGCATCCCCAGAATAAATCCCACTTGGTCATGGTGTATGATCTTTCTAATGTAATGCTGAATCTGATTTGCTAGAATTTTGTTGAGGATTTTAGCTTCTATGCTCATCAAAGATATTGGCCAGTAATTCTCTCTCTCTCTCTCTCTCTCTCTCTCTCTCTCTCTCTCTCTCTGTCTCTTTCTCTCTCTCTCTTTTTTGTGGTGTCTTTTTCTGGTTTTGGAATTAAAGTAATGCTGGCTTCATAGAAAGAGCTTAGAAGTGTTGCTTCCTCTTGAATATTTTGGAATAGTCTGAGGAGGATAGGTTTTAGTTCTTCTTTGAATGCTTGGTAGAATTCCCTGTAAAGCCATCCAAACTAGGGCTTTTGTTTACTGGAAGATTTTTGATCACTGCTTCAATTTCTTCAGGAGTAATTGGCCTATTCAGGTTTTTTGATTCTTCCTGATAGAGTTTTGGAAACTTTTATTTTTCTCAGTATATGTCCATTTCACCTAGGTTGTCCATTTTGTTGGCATAAAATTGTTCATAGTATTTTTACATAATTGCTTGTATTTCTGTGGGATCGGTTGTTCCTTCACCTCTTTCATTTCTGATTTTGTTTATTTGGGTCCTCTCTCTTTGCTTCTTGGAGAGCCTGGCTAAAGGTTCATCAATCCTTTTTATCCTTTTAAAGAACCAGCTCTTGGTCTTGTTAATCTTTTGTATTTTTTTTTTAGTGTTGTTTATTTCTGCTCTGATCTTTATTTCCTTCCTTTTGCTTACACTGGGCTTTTCTTGTTGCTCTCTTTCTAACTCTAAGTTGTAGGGTTAGATCATTTATTACCATTGTTTCTTGTTCTTGAGGTAGGCCTGTAGAGCAATGAATTTCCCTCTCAATACTGCTTTCACTGTGTCCTATAGATTTTGGATTGTTGTGTTTCATTGTCATTTGTTTCCAGGATGCTTTTTATTTGTTCTTTGATCTCTTTGGTAATCCAATAATTGCTTAATAGCATGATATTTAGCCTCTAGTTGTTTGACTTTTTAATTGTTTTTAATTGATTTCTACTTTTATGCCATTTTGATCTGAGAAGATGCTTGATATGATTTCTATCTTCTTGAATTTGAAGAGACTTTGCCTGTGTCCCAATTTGTGATTTATCTTTGAAAATGACCCATGTGCACTTGAGAAGAATGTATATTCTGTGGCTTTGAAGTGAAACATTCTGAAGAGGTCAATTAATTTCATCTGTTGTAGTGAGTCATTTAGAATTGATGTTTCTTTAGAGGATTTATCCAGTGATGTTAGTGGGGTATTAAAATCCCCTACTGTCAATATTTCCCTTGATATACTCCATAATTTTTTTTAATGAATTTGGGTGTTCCTATATTGGGTGCATATATGCTTACCAGAGTTATATCTTCTCTTTGAATTGCTCCCATTAGTATTATGAAGTGGCCTTCCTTATCTCTGGTTATGGCCTTCACTTTGAAGTCTAATTTGTCAGATATAAGTTTTGCTACCCAAGTTTTCTTTCCTCCATTTTCATTTGTCTGATAAACCTTTTTCTGTCCTTTCATTATCAGTTTGTGAGGGTCCTTTTTTTCTGAGGTGGGTCTCCTGTAAACAGCAGATATATGGATCATGTTTTCTTATCTACTCAGCTACCCTATATCTGTTGATTAGGGAATTTAATCCATTTACTTGAGGTTATTATAGATATGTAGTTGGTTGCCATTTTGATTCTTTATGCCTTTGTTCCTTCTTCCCTTCCTATTTCTTCTTTTTAATAGCAGTCCCTTTAGCATTTCTTGTGTTGCTGGTTTGGTGGTAATAAACTCCTTGCTCCTTTTTTGTCAGTGAAGCTCCTGATTTCACCTTCAACTTTGATTGATAGTCTTGTTGGGTACAATATTCTTGGATTCAGACCCTTGCTTTGCATGACTTTATATATTTCATTCCATTGCCTTCTGGCCTGATGTGTTTCTGATGAGAAATCAGTCAATACTCTGATGGGAGATCTCTTGTAGGTAACTTTCTGTCTCTGTCAACCTTTAATATTCTTACTTTGTTGTTGGTGTTTGCCAATTTAATTATAATGTGTCTTGGTGTTGGTCCTTTACAATTCATCTTGTTTGGGGCTCTGTGAGTTTCTTGGATTTGTGTGAGTTTTTTCTTCTTCCCAATATAAGGGAAGTTTTCTGTCATTATTTCTTCAAACAGATTTTTTATTCATTAATCAGTTTCCTCTCCTTCTGGTATCCCTATTATGGTGGATATTTTTTCATTTTGTGTTGTCCCAAAGTTTCCTTAGACTCTCCTGTTTTTTAAATTTTTTTTTTTCAGTTGCAGCTCTGCTTGGGTATTTTTTCCTACTTTGTCTTCTAGCTCACTGATGTGGTCCTCTGCTTCTCTTATAACCTACTGTTAATGCTTTCTATTGTGTTTTTTATTGTAGCAATGTCATTTTTCATTTCTTCTTCATTTCCTCTTGATTCTTACACATATTGTTGAATTTGTCTTCCATCCTTTTTACTGTCCTTATGACCATTGCCCTAAATTCTTTCTATTTCTTTCCTCCATTTTGTTTACTTCCTTTTCTGGTGATTCCTCCTTTTCTTTTGTATGCAGGCTGTTTCTTTGTCTCCCCAGGTTTGCTCCCTTCAGGGTGTCTGGTTATGTATCTCTCTCTCTCCTGGATTGACTTAAAGGCAAAAAATGCAACATGACAAGACACAATGCACAGGGAACCTAACATAAATGTATTCATGATACCACTAACCCCAAATAAAGATGACCACCAGAGAAAAGAGAATTAGGGGAGAGAAAAGAGTGCAAAAATGACATTGAGAAATGGAAAAATTTTAAGAGAGAAAATAAAGAGGAGAAGAAAAAGGGTGAAAAAAATATATGGGGAGAAAACTCCAAAAAACCAACAGCTAATCCAAAAAATGCAAACAACAAATACCCAAACAACAAATTGAATCTGAGGAGGCAGAGCTCTCTCTAGGTGATCTCTGACCTTTCTGTCCACGAAATTGCCTCACTGGCTGTGTTTAATTTGCCAATTCTGGGTGGATGTTATTTGATTCCTCTGTTCCTTCTATCTGCTCTGTGAGAAGGCGCAGGTACTATCTGTGTACTTGGTGATACTTTGTCTCCCCCTGGACAAACTTTTTAGGCACCTGTGGCCAGAGAGGTTGGAATCTCGGTGTTTGTGGGCTCACAGCTGAGGCAGCTGGTCCCTGGGCAATATGGTTGTGGGGTCCCGGGAGGTATCCAAGATCTTCCTGGTTGAAGGTTAGGCTGGGCTTTTGATCAAAGTCACTCTCCCTTTCATGATGGTGTAGTCTCTCCAACTATGTATTATTCATTATTATTTTAGAGTGTACTCTTTTATTTGTAAAAAAAAAATATTTTCTGTAAAACAGTATGCTATGTTACACCAGCAGCCGCCTCATATACCTTGTGTTGATTGCATCCCTTAATTGTATCATTTTCTCTTGAGCTTGGTTTAATCTCCTGTTGTTTTATGAAGTTAGCATAACCTAAATGTACAGTCTTTATAGAATTTACTAGGCCTTTACATTCACTCACCACTCACCTCACTGACTCATCCAGAGCAGGTTCTAGTTCTGCAAGCTCCATTCATGGTAATTGCCTTATATAGATGTGTAATTAAAAAAAATCTTATGCCATATTTTTATTGTTCCCTTTCTGTGTTTAGATATGTTTGGATATACAAATACTTATCACCGTGTTACAATTGACTACAGTATTCAATACAATAACATGATGACAAGTTTATAGCCTAGAAACAATAGGCTATACCATATATAGTGGTACCTCGAGATACGAGTTTAATTCGTTCCATCACCTTGAGGCGTGGGAAACTAGGAGACGCTCGCGTCACAGTAAACTGGTGGGTCGTGTGCAGCCGGCCAATCCACGCGATGACTCCTATCTCAACTGTTGCTCGTATTTCAAAGCAAAAATCGCTCGCTCCATGGCTCGTATCTCAAAAATCTCTTATGTTAGGGCACTCGTATCTCGAGGTACCACTGTACTAGTATCCTAGATGTGTAGTGTTTAGTAAGTTATGCCATCTAGGTTTGTTTAAGTATTATGTTTACACAATGCCAAAATGATCTAATGATGCATTTCTCAGAATGTATTCCCATGGTTAGATGGCAAATGACTACTGTCTTCTATTCCTGTCTTCTTTCCATTTAGCTATTGAACTATTTTCCTATTAATTTGAGGTAACTTTTAATACCTCTCAGATTATGATTAAGAAAATTGAGAAGTGAAGCCAAGTGACTCAACAAAGAATGTCAGAGGTAGAAACTGGGTAGATCAGGGCCAGAGCCTTAATTAATTGTCCAGAACTTCCTACTGTGTCATATTACCATTGTCTCATTGACTTTTTATTTGGAAATTACTGTTCAAATATATACATATATATATTTTGATTATTGTTGATGCAAATAAATTCCATAGGGCCTGATTGTAATGACACATTGAATTTCTAAACCTGTAGACCTATAAGGTCTTATAAGGACTAGCCCAAGAAAGTCTTTTCTTTTTGTATCTTTTTATTGTTTAAAGTATTACAAATAGTAGTATATATGTCTTCTTCCCCCCCCCCATTAACCTCACCCTGGCCTCCCCTACCCCTCAGTACATGCCCTCACCTGCCCCCCCCAAGTGTCTTGTATCCATTGGTTATGCTTATAGACATGCATACAAATCCTTCGGTTGATCTAAGAAAGTCTTTAATAAACTACAGCCATAGTTCCTCTCCAGACCCAACTTGCCATAGCTTTCCTTGCTTCTTATTTCATATTTATTCATTCTTAAAGTCTGGCTTTGTATACTATATTGTCTGAATTTTATTTTTCTTTTAAAATTCAAAATTTTCATTACCTAGATTTCTAGTTGCTCTCTTGGAGCACTTTATCTTGCCTGGAACATGATAATAAAGTGAACCAAACATATAAAACAAAAGTGGGAACAGTTTCATCATCCCCTGTTCAGTAACAAGCTCTGATTAAGGGGAACAAAATTAGTGCTTTCTATACAAAATTAGAAAAAAATTCTATATCAAGAACAAATGTAATAATCCAATCTCCTTAATTTGAGTCCTTGGGATCTACCTAACTGTTATCCTTTCTAAATCAAGAAAAGAACATTAGGTGTAATGGTTGAGCTGTGAATGATAAACTCCATGTGTGTATTAGGGAGAGAATGCATATGTAGCAATTGACTTAACTAGGTGTTCAGCCCTGTGCTGAGATACGAATCAGGCCCTTAACAGGCAAAATTCTTTAATATAAATGAGAAATAGGCTTTATCCTGCCATAATGACCTGTAGCCCTCTCAGACATGGCTCTCCACAGACCGCTCACTCCACAGAAAGGTTGGCCAGCTCACTGAAGCCATTATCTTTTATTTATGCAGATCAAATTGTGACAATCCTTGGAATTCTTTGTTTTACCTTAAAAAAAATCCTGATATGGTATTTTCTTTGTTTCTGTGTAGGCAACTCCCCAAACAAGCATTTTCATGACTTTCCAAGTAATTGAATGGAAATATTAGAGTATAATTTGGTTTGCTTGTATTATTCCACAAAGAAAAGAAAACCATTTTAATTTTGGAGTCTACTAGATAAAGGAAGAGGAAAAATTCCTTAATTTTTTTAAACCACACAGGGAGCTATGTACGGTGCCAACATACTAACCAGCACCAAATCCCAGTGGTTTATACTTTCATTATTTAATATGCCCTCTGGAGTTTTGGACATGGCTCAGAAAAAAAAAATTAAACAAAAATTTTTTGACATATGACCCTAATTTCAATGGACGTGCTTAAAGAAAGAAACAAACAAACAACAAAAAAACCCCACTTATTTTCTTGCTTTTACATTTCCCATTAGTTAATCTTAGCTGCATATTCACGGGTGAAAATTTAAATAGGATGGATCTTATAGAAAACAAAAGAAAACAAGGGTGACTTTTTTTATGGGTGTGCTTCTAGTAATCTTTCCCTCTTGGGGTGTAGGGGGTGATATAGCAGTAAGAGAATTTTATTTTTGAGTGTGGCAGTTTAGTCTCCATAGCATAATACTCTTTCTTTTTTTCCTTGTAATACTGTTCTTTCTAGCTTTTATCTGAGCCAAGAAACAAGAGGCCCACTAAGAGATCAGACAAAAACCATTGTAGGAAGGATTTTCCCAGCTGATTTGGGTAGTGCTGAATTCAGCTGACATCCTCAGGGTTCTTCTTCCCACATTTAACCCATAAGCATTTTATTGAATACTAATTGTTATATTTAAGTTATTCTGCTAGGTGTTATGGCAGATATAAAAAAGGATCAAATATGATTCTTGCCTTTATTCATTCATTTGATAAACATTTTCTTTCCACTGGTAGAGCAACAATGAACCAGCCTTAGTGGTCTTTCCAGTCTGTTGTGGGAGACAATGTGAGTAAGTGATGGTGTGTGTTATAGAAGCAGGGTAAGTTGTGCTGGCTCTTCTAAAAGTAGAAGTAGGAGTGCTATGGGAACATACAATACAAGGTGCTAACTTAGAGTGTATATTCAAGGGTTAGCTAAGTTTTTCCTGAAATAATAAAGTTTATGTTGAGAACAAAAACAAGAGACTAAGTTAGACTTTGAGGTTGGATGGGAATGGACAGTGTCCTATAAAGATGGATCACAATGGTACATAAAAAAACATAAGAAAGCTCAAAGCCAGGCAAGACTCAGTTCCTTTTTTTTTATTCAGATAGTGCATTTTGTTGTTGTTTGTTTTTAATGAACAAGTCAAAATTTATTTTAATGCCATTTCATTTTCAATGTTTAAAAACCTCATAAGTTAATGGGATCCCTATTCCCTGGAACCGCATCAGATAGTGAGTTTTGAGAGCTGTTCTTAAGTGGTCACGAGTGGCTACCTTCAGTGTTTGGAAGAGATGAGTTACATTAGGAGCAATTTGCCATCCTACTGGGAGGAGTGAGGAAGCCCCTACCCCCACCCCGTTGTTCTTCTCAACCCCAAGCAGAGGAGGTGGGAGGGGAAAAAGTTCAAAACATAAATTGATTGGGATGGAGGCGGTATGAAGAACTAGCCCATAAAATATTAATTGGTGATATGACAGAGATGTCTTTCCTAACCAAGAAATAATTGAGCTCCTAAGAGTGTACATGGATTGTATTTCAGGCTTCTTATTAGTCATTATTAACAGCTTTCTAAAAGTGAATTTCAGCTGCTGGTTTGAAGACAGAAGATTGGCAACATGAAGTTTGGGGCAGGACATTTTCTCTGAAGAATTGAGAAAAAATGGGACTAAATCATGGAGTCAGAGAGGAAAAATGTATTGGAAGAGCTGTGCAGTGATTGGCTTCAAGAGGATGAGGGGGAGAGCTCTCATTCATTCGATAGATTTATAAGACCATCCAGGGTGAAATTGGTACCTACATTTGTAACTGATGGTAGAGGTTTCATTATTTCCAATGTATGAAGTTTGCCATTTGTCTCCTCTTCTTTGGTCATTGGCAAGCCATTGACCATAGAAGGAAATTGCAGTATCAGTAGGAAGAGATGTGGTTGGGATCAGGAGTGAGGTATGACAGAAAACTGTAGAAAGTAACTATCTGAGTGTCCTCAGGAAAGAAGGACAATGCATTTCTTATAACTGTTAAGAAATATTGCATTAAGTTGATGAGTTTCTTGTCATTTTAGTTAGAGCATTTATTTCCCAGTTCCTTTTTAAAAAATATACGTTAAAAACCAAGAGTTGCTCTAGAGAAGTTATTCCTTCTTTAAAAAACCTTTCATGACTTTTATTTATGATGGATCAGAAATTTTATTTAATTTTTGAGATTAAGAAATAATATGAAAGACCATATGTGACTACATTCATGTAGAAAGCCAATGGTGAAGTTTACAATGCAAAGTGGAGGTCCTAGGAACTCAGAAGTAAAACCAGCCGGATAATAACAGAAACAGAAGGGAAAATATACATCAAAATAACAACAACAACAACAACAACAACAACAACAACAACTTTTCCAAACTCATCTAAGCAACAGTGCTTGGATCCCCTTAGGCAGATCTTGTCATCTTGGATGGACACCATTTTTGCATTCTGGCTTTGATGAATAAATGCTAAATTTAAGATAAATGACTTTTATCTTAATAACTGATAATGGCCATCATATCTGAAATTCCTGTGTTCCAGCATGAGCACAACTTTACAGGGAACAACTGTGGGAATGCAACTTTGGGCAAGGTAAATGCTTTGTTCATGTATGAGAAACTACAATGCATCCTTCACATTTAAAGTACCCTCTGTAGCTTTCTGCTTCACAACCTCTCTTCTTCTTTCTCTGTTACCTCTAAATTTTTCATATTGTCTTGAGCATCTTTCAAAGAATTGTAAATTATAGCTGGAACATGACTAATTTAGTATGTGGCCTCCTCCGATGGAGTGCTTGGGTATCCATCCTCTTTATACAAGGCTACCTTTCTTCTTGGCTCTTTGCAGGAAAAGTGAATTAAAGCAAAGGCCCAGGTTGTTCAGATGTGCCGCTTGCAAATGAATTTTTACTGGTGGTGCCAAAAAGTTGAAAGTGTGGTGGTGCCAAAGTGAAATTGCAATACTATATATTGTTGATGTTATTTTAGTGGTGGAGATCAGTCACCCCACTTCCTTCTCTCAGTTTGCCAAAGGTATATCAATTCTTCTCTATTTGGAGGTGAAGGGCAAACACTGGCATTTCTCCTTCTCCAAGATTCCCTACTTTTATTTTTTTTCATGTTTCTAGCATCTTCTTGATTGCATCAGCTAGTATTTTCTGTGCAAAGGTCACCTTCTTTTGCATTCCTTATTGAAATTTTTTTATTTTTTTAATCCTCACCCAAGGATATTTTTTCCAATGATTTTTAGAGAGAGTGGGAGGGAGGAAAGAGGAGGAAGAAGAGAGAGAGAAACATGGATTGGTTGCCTCCTGTACATATCCAGACTTGGGCTGGTATTGAACCTTGGTTGTAGAGCACTACTAGTCAAGGACACTGGGAATAGAACCCAAGACCCTTCAATCCATGATCAGATGCTCTAACCACTGAGAAAAAGTGGCCTGGGATGGAATTTTTTTTTTACTAGAACTCAGCTGAGCCGTGGAAGCCAATGCCATTGCAACCACAGATGGCTTCCAGTGGTGATAAACAAGGAAATCAGTTCCAGGATATTTTTCAGACTTGGACCTACTTGTTTCCTATAATTTTTATGAAGGAAAGTGGAAAACATAAACCTCATCTATGGATGGTATTTTGAACTCTCATTTGAATATACCACCTATAATTTAATTAGTTGTTTAAAAATACTTTATTTGTGTGAGATAAGTGATTACCAAGTATCTAAATTATTTAACAAGTGCTTGACATATATTTAGGGCTCAATTCATGTTAGCAATATTGATGACAAGAAGGAGGAAAAAGAGGACTGTAGAATGCTGGGTCTCTGAAAATGTCAGCAAAATAACCTCTTGATAAGACAAAGTTGAGTTTATTTGTATTGCAGTAAGGGAGGGCACAAGCTTCTCTAAAGTCTTTGTAGAGGCAAAAATTAAGTCACATGTTAGGTATTCTTGGGATAACCTTTGTGTCTTTGGAAAGGCTGGGAGAAACAGATTAATCAATCAATCAATCAATTTTTATCTGGCAATTGTGATATGACATGCTCTTAGCGTGCATAAATTGTGTTTTATAATATAAGAGTTACTGGCCAGCATGGAATAATAATGTAGAATGCAAGCCATCTAGATAGGACTGCCATCTTTGCAAGGGTTACAGGCAGCCTCTTAAGACAGTAGCAATATTCTATTTTATTAGCTTTAACTACTTTGCATAAATCTTTAATTCAGGATAATGTATATATCCTATCTAATAAAACAGTAATATGCAAATTGACTGTACCTCTGCTACACACACAAGCCATGCCCACCAGCCATGCCCACTAGCCAATCAGAGCGAGCATGCAAATTAACCCAACCAAGATGGCTATAGCCAATCAGAGTGAGCATGCAAATTAACCCACAGAGAGAGCAGAAGAGAGGCTTAGGTTGCCCCTGGCAATGGAGAAAGCCAAGCTTTCTGCACATCCTGGCCAGCAGAGGTTAAGGCCACAAAGTTTTAATTGTAGAAGATAAATAAATCCCAGATACCAGGGCCTCCACTTGGGTTTCTGGGGGGCATGGCTGGCCTAAAAACCACCACAGGCCCCTCGCCCAGGCCACCCCATGCCCCAAGGGAACACTAACCCTGGTCCAGGACACCCTTCAGGGCAAACCAGCTGGCTCCCATCCGTGCAGCAGGTCTCTCTCCTATCTAATAAAAGAGTAATATGCAGCTTGACCATCACTCCAACACACAAGATTACTGCCCCCATGTGGTCACAAGATCTTGCCCCCATGTGGACACAATATAGCTACAAGATGGCCAGCAGGGAATGACAATTGGCAGGGATCAGGCCTGCAAGGGAGGGCAGTTGGGGGTAACCAGCCCCACAGGGTAGGGTAGTTGGGGGCAAACAGGTTGGCAGGGAGCAGTTAGGCATCAATCAGGTTGTCAGGGGAGAGGCTAGGGGGTGATCAGGCTGGCAAGCAGAAGCGGTTAGGGGCAATCAGGAAGGCAGGCAGGTGAGCAGTTGGGAGCCAGCAGTTTGGATTGTGAGAGGGATGTCCAACTGTCTGTTTAAATGGGTAGTCAGACATCTCTTAAGGGGTCCCAGATTGGAGAGAGAGAGTAGGCTGGGCTGAAGGACACCCCACCCTCTGTGCACACATTTTATGCAGCAGGCCTCTAGTGTGTGTGTGTGTATGTGTGTGTGTGTGTGTGTGTGTGTCACAAATTACATCACATGTATTATTTGACTCATTGCACTTTTAAGAAGTAGGTAGGTATTTCCCCCTATTTTTCAAGCAAGAAAATTGAGGCTCTATGACATTTAAGAATTGTCTAAGACCAGGCAACTCATTAAGTGGAGGAGGCAAGACTTGAAGTGAAACCTTTTGACTCTAAGCACCTTTTCTTACGAGAGCACCACAGTTTCTTCCTACAATTTTCTGTAATAAAAGATATCAACATCTGGTTATTCTGATTTAATCTTTAAATTTTCTAACTTCAAATATTTAGCATCAATATAAAGATGCACAATTTTAAAAGTTATGATGTTTGCCATAACCAGTTTGGCTCAGTGGATAGAGCATTGGCCTGCAGACTGAAGGGTCCTAGGTTCAATTCCAAGGGCATGTACCTTGGTTGCAGGCACATCCCCAGTAGGGGGTCTGCAAGGGGCAGCTGATTGATATTTCTCTTTTATCAATCTTTCTAACTCTCTATCCCTTTCCCTTCCTCTCTGTAAAAAATCAATAAAATATATAAAAAAATAAAAATTAGGACATTTAAGCACATTATTAATTAAAGATATACCAATAACTTCAATAAAAATATGACACCTTTTAAAAATGTAATTTGTAACTCTCTGATTATAAAGAACAGTTTGTTTTATTATTTACTTGATAAAGATAGTGAATTTGGTCTTACCCAGCATATGCTTAATGCATTCCATCCCAAAATGTCTCTGCATTCATGCTAGCATATAATGGGAAAGACAAGTGAGCCAAATAATCTGCAATACAGGGTAGAAAGTGGTAAGTGTTGACTGGAAGGTGCACAGAGTATGAAGGCATGAGAAAGGAAGACAGTAATTTCAAT
Source organism: Lasiurus cinereus (assembly GCA_011751065.1). Taxonomy (NCBI): domain Eukaryota; kingdom Metazoa; phylum Chordata; class Mammalia; order Chiroptera; family Vespertilionidae; genus Lasiurus; species Lasiurus cinereus. Next base: position 51,217,430 of record JAAGEH010000012.1, on the reverse strand, counting down.
TAGAAAAATAAAGAATCATGAGGGAGGTTTCTTGGAGCTGAGTTTGCCATATGGATAAGATGTCAAGAAGTCTCTATTTGGGGCTGGAGAGAGATAAGGTGAAGAACATCCTAGAGAGAAAAATGCAGTGCAAACAATGAGAAGCGGGAAGGTGTTTGAATAACTACTCACAATCTGACGTCATGGTGGCAGAAGATATTCCCCAAGGTGTAGGGCAGGAAACAAATAGCACAAGGAATTAGGGGAAGGTCATGGAGGCCACTCAATGCCTCCATGGTGTGCACTGTGTTGGCCCAGGCAGATGACAATATTCGGAGCAGAGGAGAAAAACAACAGAGGAAGAAGATTGCTCCAGGACAGATTATAGGGAGGATGAGAGAGGGAAGGTTGTCCTGGCATGAGGCTTAGTTGTGGAGCAGCCTCCCACAGCGGTCTTCTGTGCAAATGGGGTCTGTGGCCAAGTGCCATGGTCCCTGCCAGCCCAGATTGTGTACTGACCCCGCTGGGGTCACTGTTGAGGTTCTCACCAGCCCACAAGCCAGGGCATGGTATCCTCTCCAGTGGCTACTATCTGGTTCCACTTCCAGTAATGGCTCCTGTGGGAGTGCTAGTATCCTGCAGGGGCCATCTCCAGTCTCTCCAACGCTAATGCTGACCAGGGTCACTGATAGGAGAGCTTCTTTTTCAAGAAATCCATTCTTATGTTTATGGCCAGTGTTGGAGTCTCAGAGTACTCAATCTCCCCAGGCCTCCAGCACCTGTGACCTGGCTGAGGAAGCTACCAGGAAGCAGCCTAGCAACCATCCCCACAAAGCCAGCCTTGCCCAGATCCTCAGTGGCCATGACCAGTCACCAGACTTCCAGGGGCACTAGGCTCTTTTGATGTCTCTCCCCCCCTCACCCCCTCAACTAGGCAGGCTGCAGCAAGCAGAAGCAGTTGGGTTCTTTTATATCAAAACAGAAAAACACCAAAACACCAACAAGGACGTTGAGAAAGCCCCACTCTTTACTATTCAAGCCATAGGTGATCCTTCCTGATGCCCTGTAATTGTGTGCTTTGCACCAAGTGGAAAATAAAGGACAAACAGCCAGAAAATAAAAAAAGGCCAAGACCCAAATGAGATCTTCACTCAGGAGTGACCACAGGAATAGAAGAAAAGACTGTTAGGGAGAAGATTCAGGGAGTGGGGATCCAGGTGAGGCAGGAACCAGAGATTTTTAGCTTAGATCGTGGTGAAGATGGAGATGAAGTCAGCCAGATGTGGATTGAAAGGGCAAATTGGCAAAGGTTATTGATTTGTTTTGTTTTAAATTCTTATATTATTTCAGTTGGAGGATAAAGCACGACAATACTTTTTCTTTTGAAAAAAAAGGATCAGCAGGCAGGAACTGTATGTTTTGTAACACACAGTGGTTGGGAAAAGAACTCAAAAAGAACTCTTGCTGAGACATGCATTCCAATTCTGTGTTTGTGTATTTTATAAGAGAATTGAAATGCACCACTTCAGAGCGAATTAGGAGTGAGTTTGTACATTTTTCTGTTTAGTGAAACTCAAATAGTTTCCCAAGGAATACATTTTCTGTTTCTCCAACACCTTTCCCTTATTCCCCAAACAGATTACCACGTGTCTCTCCGATTTCCCACAGAGTCATCAGAGCATGAGCACGAGGGTGGGATCTGGCAGAGGGCAGGATAATTTTACACTTGAGACAGTGGTATGTAAGATCTGAAGTTTCTAAACTCCCATAGACTCTCAGTACAAGGATTCTTTTGTGTTCCAATGCAAAACCAGTATAACACATGGCGTAATCCCTGAAGGTATCTGGGCCCTGGGACCCGCACAGAAAAACTCTCATTGTTCAGCATTTGGGAACATTTTCTATTGTCTTCTCAATGCGCAGTTTCACATGTGTCACGTATTATAAATGAAAAGAAAGCCTTTGTTAATATTCAATAGCACAAACACTAAGAAAATGTAAATGCAGTTTCTCTTACCTCTCCCTTTTTTGCCATATTTAATATCGTGGGAGTTCCTTTCCTGTCTTCTTCATCTTCTATTTTACAACCCACAGGCCCTGAGAAGTCTAACTTCCCTGAGCAGTGACTGAGAGAAATTCTCTAGTTCAAATCCAGTACTACCCAGAAGAGCTAGCTGGTTAATCTCTTTTGGATTATACACACACACACACACACACACACACACACACACACACACACTAGTGGCCTGGTGCATGAAATCCATGCACATTAAAAGGGGAGTAATTATAGGAAATTATTTAATATTGCTATTTGCCCTTTCTCTATAATAGAAGTGTCAGAGATGAAAGAAAAGTAGTAAAATGTATATGAAAACCTTCCTCCTGTCAGAGTTTACGGCTCACCACACAACCCACAATCAAGTCCCCACCCACCCACATGTGCTTCAAAATTTTGTGAGACTCAGACCCAGCCTTCCCTCATTGGGCTAGATCCAAACCTCACCAGTCCCACCCTTGTCAAGCCTTGCTGGCCTTGTCAAGCCTAGTCTCAGATCCCCTGGCCCAGTGCCAGGATGGGGGGGGCTATGGCCTAAGGTCCCCCATCAAGCCCTGCCAGGCGGGGGGTGGGGGCACAGCCTCAGATCCCCTATCAAGCCCCACCATCATGGGGGGTGCAGCCTCAGCTTCCCCATAAAGGCCTGCTGGGCTGGGGATGTGGCCTGAGTTCCCTAGACTCAGCACTGGGGGTACACTTTGATGCTCCTTGTCAAACCTGGCTGGATGGTGGGCACTGCCTGTCATCCTCTGTCAAGCCCAGCCAGGCAGGGGGGTGCAGCCTCTGGTCCCTTGGCCTGGTGCTGGGGCAGGAGGTATGGCCTGAGGTTCCTCATCAAGCCCCACTGGGCAGTGGATGCAGCATGAGTTCGCACAGCCTGGTACTAGGGTGTGGGACACAGCCTGAAGTCCCCTGTCAAGCCCCAACTGGTGAGGGGCATGGCCTGAGGTTTCCCCAGCCTGGTGCTGGGGCAGGGGGCACATCCTGAGGTCCCCTATTAGCCCTGTTGGGTGGAGGACATAGCCTGAGGTCCCCTGTCAAGCCCCATGGGGGTGGAGGGGGGAGGGCATAGCCTCAGATCCCTGCTGATTGCTCTTTAAGGCTTCTTATGGGAACTTGGCCTTAGCTATGGGTACAGCCATCTTTGTGATGGAATGATGGTCAATTAGCACATTCTCTTTTTATTAGATAGAATACACACACACACACACACACACACACACACACACACACACATATATATATATATACTAGAGGCCTGGTGCACAAAATTTGTGCACTGGAGGGTGGGGTCCCTCAGCCTGGCCTGCAGTGGAGGTTGGAGAGGCTCCTGCCACTGCCGCTGTGCTTGCCAGCTGTGAGCCCGGCTTCTGACTGAGCGGCGCTTCCCTTGTGGGAGCACACTGACCATCAGAGGGCAGCTCCTGCATTGAGCATCTGCTCCCTGGTAATCAGTGTGCGTCATAGCAACCAGTTGTTCTGGTCGTTCCACCATAACAGTCACTTAGGTTTTTATTATATAGATTTGGAAGAGGCCACTTGCATAGTAAGGTTGCAAATTTACATTCATTGTACCCAGAAAAATTAGTAATCTGATTTAGTAGGTAGAGGAAGAAAAGTTCTAGCTATTTGAGGCATCCTAGGTCCCATTCACACTCCTGGTGACCCTAGTGCAAATGAGAAAGCATGACCTTACGCTTGTTCACCATGCAATTTATTTATTGTGGCTGAGTGTTAGGTTGGAGTGGGGTGCCATTAAGGACTATTGGTTCAAAATGCAGTGACTCTGTTATATAGGGAGAAAGATGCACATCACTCTTAATATGGATTTGGGTCTCTGCTCTTCTTATCAAACAATGGCAAGTAGAGCAACTATATAATTTAATGTCCACACCGGGACACTTCTGAGACTAAAAAAGGGTGCTAAAATAATAAAATTATTCAATATTTTTATCTAATGATACATTGGTTTTATTATTTTAATGGAATTGCCAAATAATTATATTAAAATTATTTCAAAATAAAAATTTTTTTGACTAAAAATCAAAATTATATACACTGAGTGGGCAGATTATTATGATCTCTGAATGCATAATAATCTGATCACTCAGTATATATCCCCTCATCCAGGAGTTTGACTAGCAGGCAGGCCGGCCAACTGCCCATGTCCCTTCTCTCTGGCCAGGCTGGCCAGACCCCACCAAAGCACGAATTCATGCACTGAGACTCTAATAAACACACACACACACACACACACATTGAATGGCCAGATTATAATGCGTTCAGAGATCATAATAATCTGGCCACTCAGTGTATATCTGTGAATAGGGAAAAATGGGAGCAAATAGCCCCAATTGGTGAGCTGAGCCTGGAATAATATTCACATTCCCAAGAATGTGTCAGTGCAGAATGGGGTACTCTGGGGTGAAGTCTGCAGAGCTAAAGGACCTCTCTGTGCTGGAGCTGAGTCATTTGTAGAGGGTTTCAGGTCCTGGCCACATCAAGGGACTCCAAGGCACATAGCAGCTCAATTGCCAAGGGAGCAGCAGCCATCTGAAGGACAAGGTACATAACCTGGAGTACAAGGGGGCCAGTGAATCCAATATCATTGTATGGCCGGCCCTGAACTCTGTTTTATTGTGAGGCTGGGAATGATCAGAGGCAGAAGCCAGAGTTTGGAGAAAACAGCTAGAACAGTCCTTTTCCTGCTGCATGTCTGATAACTTCACAAGGTGAAAAGCACAAATTAGAGCTCTTCAGGGGCAAGGGTGAGGGTTGAGGAGTGGGAGTGGATGGTAAGCAGGTTCTTTAAAGGTAGTGACATTTTAGTCAGTGTGATAATCATGACCTAAGAAATGCTGCCTCATAGAAAACAATGAAAAGAGACTAGCTGTGTTGGGATTAAACAAACAAATGCAATATTAATGTTTATCAGTGAAGAAAGTAAAAGTAACTTCAATGAGTTTTAAATGGGTGGGATGCCTTTCTGAGCACCATCATTGGAGCCTGGTCTCAACTCTAAGTACAGTTTTCAAATAATTACTTAGATTGAAATAGCATGTGATTCCTATTTTTTCTCTAAGTAAAACTGAAAATGAAAACTTTCAGCTTTTATTGGAGATAATGCAAACATTCTGGTTTGGGAAAGGAAATTCAGATTACAAAACCACGTCTAGTTCCATGTGACAGGGGTCTTTTTGGAAATGGATCCATCTCAGTCAGTGGTGACTCTGCTGCGGGAACTCTTTTCCCAGACTGGCCCCTGATTCGCTCACAGAAAATGGAAGCTGGCAGGGTCCAGATCATGAAGACACTCTCAGCCCTTCTAAGGACACTGAGCATTTTTTTCCTGGGAGATGATAGAGAATGACCAAAGTGGGGTAAGCAGCAGCGGCTGATGAAATTTGGGTTTTAGGAGATCACTTTGGTGCCATTCTAAGGCAGAATAGGGAAATGGCATCAAGCTGATCAATACTTCTGGGATGATGGCCAGAAAAGCAGTAAACGTCTCCAGAAAATAACATTTATTTGAAACCAAAGGTTAGTCCCCATAACAGAAAGAGGCTCTCTGAGGTCATTGAGGTCAAGTCACACAAAGGGGAGTCTGATGATCTTGCGGACATCAAAGAACAGAAGATTGAAGGAGATGCCAGTGACTTTGCTTGTGCAGACTTTATCTGGCTAAAGGGATTCCCCTCACCCCCTATTCAGATATACCCCATATTACTTTGAACTTCTAGTTTACTCTAACAGTTTTTTTCAAAATGAGAGTCAGTTTTTTTAAAAAAAAATTTAAATGCAAAATTGCTATTCTGAACCTCTCAAGAAAACATCAAGACAAATAAATACCTTGAACTGAATTATTTAAAAAAGTGAAGCAAACTATTGTTTTATAGACCTAAAAGTAAAAATATGCCAGGAGCAATAATAGGTAATGGATATAATTTTGAGACAATCAGATTACAAAAATGTAAACATTTGCAGACATATTTCAGCAAATTATGTTTTATCACCTGGAAAAGTCATTTTATGTGGAATAGGGATGAGGCCTGGTTTTGTGATTCTGTATCCTAAGCAGTTCTGGTCTCTTCCACTGTTTCCTCATTACATAAATTTTCTCTAGTCAATCAAAATTTTATATAGCTGGGGTTACTCTTAGTAATTAGCCTGTATTTAGTACAATTTGCATTCCTTTGCTGTTGTTTTAAAAAGCAAGACAGAAATATATGTGTGTGTGTAGATACAGTATAAGTATCATAAGTACTGGTACCTATATATAATTTTTTGGCACATATTTATCTAAAAAGTATCTGCCAGTGGAGACTTTGCAATAAGGATGGTTTATTTGAGCAGCTGTATTCTGTTACTGAGTATCTTATGACTTGCTTCAGGATAATATCTGTATCTGACTGTTTGATTGCAGTCCTTGTTTTTGTCTCTTTGGGCTGGCTGTCTCTGTATGCTATCTGGTGTCAGCTGCAGTGAGCAGTGGGGAGCTATCTTCTCTGCAGCCTGCTGATGTCAGTGTCTTGGTCAGCTCAGATTCCAGGTCTTATCTGCCCTGTTGAGAGTACTTTATTTGTATTGTTCATATCCCCCACCATTTCCTACATTAGAATCCCAAGAGTCAGGATAATAGCTACAAAGCAGTAAGTTTTTCAAAATCTGTTCTGATGCCTTCTGAGGGACCTACAACATATGGCAAATTTCCTTCCAGCAATCCTAGGAGTCCTCAAGGAGTGTCTTGTGTTCTGTAGTTTTACTCACAAAAGTGTCTAGAACATTCCTGCTATCCTGATCTGACATGCTTCAATAATGTTCCTATTTCTGGGGATACTGTATGTGGACAGCTGCTCTGATAACTCCCAGAACACCTATTTCTGCAAGAAGTTTCCACTAATAGAGGCCTAGGCATAAGATGCCTTCTGTGTTCCCAAAATGCTGATGTCCACCAAGAAGAAGGTATCAACAGGGGGAATCCTCTTCTGTTACTATAAAAATTGGTACCTATGTTGTGGTATACATGCTTTACTCCGAGTGAGATGATTCCCTTGGACAGGAGATTAACATTTTTAATCGCCTTACTCAGGATTTAGCTGTCAGTCATTGAGGCCCTCACAAAAATCCTTGCTCCCTACCTCTGGGTAGTGTAGTACTCTGGGTTTTCAGCCCATTTCAGGTGGATGTGATATGTGGTGTGTGTGTGCATGCATGTGTGTGTGTGTGTGTGTGTGTGTGTGTGTGTGTGTGAAGGTGTGGTGGGTGTGGGAGCCCTGTGTGTGTGAGAAACTCAGAGACATAGGTGCCCAGGGATCTGTTAGTCCTGGGCAGCTGGAGGATGGGAAACAACACAGTCTGTTTTCCTTCCTGTCCTTTTGAATGGTTTAAGTTTACAACAAGAAAAAGACCATTGTGGAAAAAATTGTCTTTTCCATACAAATGGTCTGTCCTGGCTCATGCTTTGGACTGTCCTAAAATCTCTCAAACAAGCAGCATTTTACCACAGCATGCTGTGTATTTCTTGCTAAATGGCCCCAGGCCTGGCACTAGCAGCAACCAAACTTGGTTCATAGCTTGGCCTTTCCTGGGCACCTCCAAGCCCAGCACAAGTAGCAGCCATTTGGAGATTGTTGTGTATGTAGTTCATGCTAGGTGGCATGGGCAGGGCACAGGTGGTGGCAGCTGATCTTGTCCTGCACCACCAGGGAGGCCCCAGAGCTTGTGTACCTAATGGACAGCTTTATATACCATGTTGAAGCACCAACCAATCTACTCCAAAAGTGACACATTCAAAGGGCTGACTACTGTTTGCATTAAAATATTCCATAACAATTCCTTTATAGCTAGTTGAACTTAAGTTTGACAGACCTTGTTGACCCTGAAGACCAAGTAAATCAGTTTAGTGGAGAGAAATGTCTTTTGGGTGGAAGAGACTGAGAATTCTACCAGACTTCAAGTCCTAGGAGGGCTGGGTCAATTCAATTTTTAGTCATCTCTGATTCCTCAGCCCATGGGAAAGTGATTAAAAACTACACAATCAAGTAGTTCAGCTATTTGTTCCTGAATATCCATCCAACTAGATTGAGCTGAATAGACACAACCTAAGAGAATCTCAGTTAAGTAGCAGTAATTAGACTGTTTGGATCAAAATGCTGCTTCTGAATTCCATACAGTACAGTAGGAAAGCTTAGGAGCTTAACAAGTAAACTGATAAGTTGTGGAAGAATACTTACATAGACTCTGATTTCAATAAATGTATGTAAGAAGGCTGGTTCTGAGTTTCTTTTGGGGATGTGAGAATAGCAGCTTAGGGGTCCTTAAAATAAATCTAGTGCAGCCCTGACCGGATAATTCAGTTAGATAGAGCATTTTCCCAATATTCCAAGGTTGTGAGTTCAATCCTTGGTGAGAGGACATACAAGAATCAATGAATAAATGCATAAATAAGTGGAACAACAAATTGATGTCTCTCTCTCCCAAATAAATAAACCTAGTGCTCCTGCTGCTTTGCACAGGGGAACTGCCCCACTTAGGTCTATTTGCTCTGCCACCTTTCATACCAACTCATGGGAGTAGTTGGTCCCAGAGAGTTTTCCATGTTAAATGTAAATGCGCAAAGAGCTGGTCCCCTCCACCAGTCCTCTGCCAGGACTTACCAGCTCCTAAAGAGGCAATCGTCATAAAAATGCTTTTGCCAATTCTAGAGTACTAACTTCTTTATGAGTTACAAAGAGTTACACGCTTGATCTCATTTGATCTTCATGATAATTTTGAAGGGTGGGAACTACTATCAAATCCATTTTATGGGTAAAATAAGTGTGCAGGCAAAAATGACAAAACTGAAACTGTCCCACGTTGGGCACATCATGAGAAGGCAGGTTCATTTGGAAAAGACAATAATGCTGGGGGAAAAATAAAGCAGCAGAAAAAGAGGAAGACTAGATATGAGATGGATTGACTCCATAAAATAAGCCATAGGCATGAGTCTATAAAAGCTGGGCAGGGCTGGTGGGGACAGGACATTGTGGACATCACTCATTCATAGGATCACCAGGAGTCAAAGCCAAAGTAACAAAAGCTTAGAGTTCAAATACTGGTGTAATACGGGTCCTGTGTTCTTTTCCTAATGATAGTGAAATTTGTTGAGTATCTTAATAACTGTTTTACAAAGGTTAAGATAGAGGCAGAGCAGGGCGGGGGTTGGAGTGTTTCTGATAAATAGATGAAGTTGTGGAGTGTGAACAACATAAAGGCTGGGAGCTTCACTCTCCACTTTGATTAACCTCTGTGTGTAGTCACACCTGCTCAGCCAGTTGAGAACTCAATAAATACCATCTTGAAAGTGGAAGTGGCTCAGGCTTTGGGGCATTACCTCAAAAAAAAAAAATCTAGAGAGAGGGAGAGGATTAAACTGCTGTTTAATTGTTGGGGACACGTCCACAATGTAACAAATACGCTTAGAGAAGCAATTTGGAAAATAATGAGTTGGAAATCTTGGGGGAAAGTCAGAATATTTAGTCATAAAACACCTGAACAAGACATAATTATTAGCCCTGAGCTTTATTTTAATTATGTACTATGACTTAAATATAATACCAACAGTTTGCTGAGAGATGCCAGCTGCTCAGAAAGAACAAAACAAAAGGAAAAGTAGGGTGTTTTGTAATGAGTCAGGATCTTTGTACAACCTGTCATTTTGGTTGTCTGATGCTCTGGTGTCCCCAAGGGCTGACAAAATGTTTTGGCATATGCCATGGGACATCTGCCAACACTCTTCTGGGCTGTGAGTGGTCCTGACTTGGATCCTTGACCCACTGTGTGCCTTGATGCCTTTTCAGCGGGTTGTGAGAGTGAATGGTGTATTCCAGGAATGGGGTGGAATTTGGAGACTTGGGTTCAAATTCTGACTAACAAAAATTTAGCTTTTTGACCTCTTGGTTCCTTATCTGTAAAATGAGATTTAATCCAGATACTAAAGTATTACTGTGAGAATTAAGTAAGATTCTCTATTTGAAAGTGATTGAAAAGTAGCAGAAGCCTTTCTGAAGGAAAGGTGATTATCTCAATACCTTCTATGGAAGATCATATTCTGTATTATCAACTGAGTGTTTATCTGGACAGTCTTTTTATTAAGTACTTATCCTTTTTTAAACAATATATATTTTATTGATTTTTTACAGAGAGGAAGGGAGAGAGATAGAGAGTTAGGAACATCGATGAGAGAAACACCGATCAGCTGCCTCCTGCTCACTCCCTACTGAGTATGTGCCCACAACCAAGGTACATGCTCTTGACCGGAATCTAACCTGGAACCCTTGAGTCTGCAGCTAAACTGGTTATGGCAAATTACTTATTTTTTATGTTACAACAATGTATTCTTCATCTTGATCACTTGAATCCATACACTTTCGTGGCCTGTCTGATTGAACAGGTAATTTCAATTAGAGAAGAAAATAGCCTAGTTATCTTCTTTGCTACTTTTCACTTGAAATTAATTTACAAATTTTCCACCTTTTGGAAAATAATGAATGAGATGATCAGTTCCTTCCAAGGCATAAATATAAATTCAATGCTATTAACTCCAAGAACATGGACATCTAGGCTGGGTCTACATATTCATTCATTTGTTCCATAGCGATGTTCACTGACTCAAGTGTTCACCCACTCTTCTCTGCCACCACAATGCCCACACACACTTCCACCGGTTTTTACTGTTTCACCAGACAATTAACTTCTTATAGATTTGACCTCTTCTATTAGATTAAGAGCAATTAAAGTTAAAATTTTGACCTATTTGTCTTCATGTCTGTAGGGTTTGTACAGTGCCTGTCATATTTTTACTTACTTTAGTGAGAGTGCTATTGATAGCAAAGAACAGATCCCCTGACTCAAAAGGGCTTAAACACCAAGAATTTTTACTATTTATGTTAAAAAGCTAAAAGGTAGGGTGGTTCCAGTGCTGATTGATTCATTAGCTTTATGATATGATCCAAGGTTCAGGTTCAGCACATTTTCTGCTCTCTCATTTCAGGATGCTTTATGACTGCCATGTTTTGAGCACATCAGACATGCAACATCCTGCAGAAAAAGAGGCTTCCATCATTATGAAGTTGGCTTTAAATATTTAAAAGTCTTGAGGACTGAGTCCAAAGTTATCTTCTTTTCTGAATAAACTCCCTTTAGAAGTATTAAAATTTAAAATTCTTAAATTCTTTAGAAGAGCAAACTTCGCATTAGGGCAAAACAGAGGAAGAAAGCTCTAAAAATAATTTTCCCATCTACCTGCCAATGTTAACAACTGGGGAATACTTTCTTTCAGTGAAAAGATTCCAAAGAACTGTTGTTCAATAAAGTCTTATTGTAATCATTGATTTCAGCGAACTAAGAGTAATAACAAATACTGCTTCAGAGGTAAGACACTAAGGTCAAATGTTCACAGAAATATTTTCCAAGAGTT
>JAAGEH010000012.1:51173869-51205838 GCA_011751065.1 Lasiurus cinereus | reverse complement strand
GCATACAAGTCCTTTGATTGATCTCTTATCTGCCTCACCTAACTTTATTCTTCCTGCTGTAATTTCACAGTCTGTTTGAAGCTTTACTGCCTCTGTATCTATCCTTTTGTTCATCAGTTTATAATGTTCTTTATTATCCACAAATGAGTGAGATCATGTGATGCTTCTCCTTCATTGACTGACTTATTTCACTAAGCATAAGGCTCTCCAGTTCCAACCCGGTTGCTGCAAATGGTAAGAATTCCTTCTTTTTAATGGCAGCATAGAATTCCATTGTGTAGATGTACCACAGTTTTCTGATCCACTCATCTGCTGACGGGCACCTAGGCTGTTTCCAAATTGTAGCTTTTGTAAATTGTGCTGCTATGAACATAGGGGTGCATAAATCCTTTCTGATTGGTGTTTGTAATTTCTTAGGATAAATTCCTAAGAGTGGGATTACAGAGTCAAATGGAAGTTCCATTTTTAGTTTTTTGAGGAAACTCCATACTGTTCTCCACAATGGCTGCACCAATCTGCCCACCAACAGTGCACAAGGGCTCCTTTTTCTCCGCATCCTCGCCAACACTTGTCGTTTGTTGATTTGTTGATGATTGCCATTCTGACAGGTGTAAGATGGTATGGCATTGTCATTTTGATTTGCATCTCTCAGATGATTAATGACTTTGAATATGTTTTCATGTGTCTCTTGGCTTTCCTTCTGTCATCTTTGGAAAAGGTTCTATTTAGGTCCTTTGCCCGTTTTTTTATAGTATCGTTCATGTTCCTTTTATTAAGCTGTATAAGTTGGCTGTAGATTTTGGAGATTAAACTTTTATCAATGATAACATTTGCAAATATGTTCTCCCATACAGTGGGCTTTCTTGTTGTTTTGTTGATGGTTTCTTTTGCTGTGCAAAAGCTTTTAATTTTGATGTAGTCCCATTTGTTTATTTTTTCTTTAGCTTCCATTGCCTTTGGAGCAGTATCAGTGAAGAAGTTCTTTCGGCATATATCTGAGATTGTGCTGCCTGTGGATTCCTCTAGTATTTTTATGGTATTAGGGTGATGCTGGCTTCATAGAAGGTGTTTGGAAGTGTTGCTTCTTCTTAAATGTTTTTGGATAGGTTTCTAATGTTTAAGTCCTGTATCCATTTTGAGTTTATTTTTGTATTTGGTGTAAGTTGGTGGTCTAGTTTCATTTTTTTGCATGTATCTGTCCAATTTTCCCAACACCAGTTATTGAAGAGGCTATCTTGGCTCCATTGAATATTCATGCCTCCTTTGTCAAACATTAGTTGAGCATAGTGGTTTGGGTGGATATCTGGGTTCTCTATTCTATTCCATTGGTTTATATGTCTGTTCTTGTGCCAGTACCAGGCTGTTTTGAGAACAGTTGCTTTGTAGTATAGCTTGAAATCTGGTATTGAGCACCCACCTACTTTATTCTTCTTTCTCAGAATTACTGTGGCTATTTGTGGTCTTTTTTTGTTCCAGATGAATCTATGAAGAATTCTTTCTAGGTCTGTGAAATATGTTGTTGGTATTTTAATGGGTAGTGCGTTGAATCTGTAGATTGCTTTGGGTAGTATGGACATTTTAATGATGTTGATTCTCCCAATTCAAGAAAGCCCACTGTATGGGAGAACATATTTGCAAATGTTATCACTGATAAAGGTTTAATCTCCAAAATCTAAAGCCAACTTAAACAACTTAATAAAAGGAAGATGAACATCTGTTAACATCTTCCTCTATCTCTTTTTTCAGTGTCCTGTAGTTTTCTGCATATAGGTCTTTTACCTCTTAGGTTTATTCCTAGGTATCTTAATTTTTTTGGTGCGATGGTAAATAGGATTGCTTTTTTAGTTTCTCTTTCTGTAATTTCACTATTAGTGTATAGAAATGCCACAGACTTCTTAGCATTAGTTTTGTATCCTGCTACATTGCTGAATTCACTAATTAAGTCAATTGGTTTTGGAATGGAGTACTTTGGGTTTTTTATGTACAATATCATGTCATCTGCAAATAAGGACAGCTTCACTTCTTCTTTTCCAATTTGGATGCCTTTTATTTCTTCTTCTTGTCTAATTGCAATGGCTAATACTTCCAGTACTATGTCGAACAGGAGAGGTGAGAGTGGGCCTCCCTATCTTGTTCCTGTTCTTAGGGGAAATGGTTTTAGTTTTTGCCCATTGAGTATGATGTTAGCTGTGGGTTTATTATATATGGCTTTTATGATGTTGAGGTATGATCCTTCTATTCCCACATTGCTGAGAGTTTTTTATCAAGAAAGGGTGTTGGATTTTGTCAAATGCTTTTTCTGCATCAATTGATATGACTATGTGATTTTTATCTCTCAATTTGTTTATGTGATGTATCATGTTTATTGATTTGTGGATATTGTACCATCCCTGCATTCCTGGGATGAATCCTGCTTGGTCATGGTGTACAATCTTTCTGATGTACTGCTGGATCCAATTTGCTAGAATTTTATTGAGGATTTTGGCATCTATGTTCATGAGAGATATTGGTCTATAATTCTCTTTCATTGTGTTGTCTTTATCTGGTTTTGGTATTAGGGTGATGCGGGCTTCATAGAAGGTGTTTGGAAGTGTTCCTTCTTCTTGAATGTTTTTGAATAGTCTGAGGAGGATAGGTTTTAATTCTTCTTTGAATGTTTGGTAAAACTCTCTTGTGTAGCCATCTGGTCCTGGGCTTTTGGTTGCTGGAAGCTTTTTGATGACTGCTTCAATTTCTTCCATAGTTATTGGACTATTGAGATGTTTGGCTTCCTCCTCATTGAGTTTTGGAAGGTTATAATTTTCTAGGAAAATGTCCATTTCTTGCAGGTTGTCCAATTTGTTGGAATAGAGTTGTTCATAGTATTTTTTAACAATCCTTTGTATTTCAGCAGGGTCTGTTGTTATTTCTCCTCTTTCATTTCTGATTTTATTTATTTGGGTCTTCTCTCTTTGCTTCTTGGTGAGCCTGGCTAGAGGTCCATCAATCTTGTTTATCCTTTCAAAGAACCAGCTCTTTGTTTTGTTGATCTTTTGAATTGTTTCTTTGGTCTCCAAGTTGTTTATCTCTGTTTGATCTTCACTATTTCCTTCCTTCTGAGTACACTGGGCTTTTCTTGTTGCTCTCGTTCTAGCTCTTTGAGTTGTAGATTTAGGTAATTTATTACCATTGTTTCCTGTTTTTTTTGCAGTAGGCTTGCAGGGCTATGAACTTCCCTCTCAAAACTGCTTTCACTGTGTCCCATAAATTTTGGATTGTTGTGTTGTCATTGTCATGATGTTTTTTATTTCTTCCTTGATCTCTCTGGTTACCCAGTCGTTGTTTAATAGCATGCTGTTTAGTCTCCATGTGTTTGATTTCTTTCTATTGTTTTTATTAAAGTTGATTTCCAGTTTTATGCCACTGTGGTCTGAGAAAATGCTCGATATGATTTCTATCTTCTTGAATTTGAAGAGACTTTTCTTATGACCCAACATATGATCAATCTTTGAAAATGACCCATGTGCACTGGAGAAGAATGTATATTCTGTGGCTTTGGGGTGAAATGTTCTGAAGATGTCAAGTAATTCCATCTGGTCTAGTGAGTCATTTAGGATTGATGTTTCTTTGCTGATTTTTTGTTTAGAGGATTTTTCCAATGGTGACAGTGGGGTATTAAAGTCTCCTACTATGATTGTATTGCTGTCAATCTTTCCCTTAATATCCTCCAAGAGTTTTTTTTTAATGTATTTAGGTGCTCCTATGTTGGGTGCATATATGTTTACCAGAGTTATTTCTTCTTTTTGGATTGTTCCCTTTAGTATTATGAAGTGGCCTTCTTTATCTCTTATTATGTCCTTCACTTTGACATCTAATTTGTCAGATATAAGTATTGCAACCCCAGCTTTTTTTTCATTTGCCTGAAATACCATGTTCCATCCCTTCACCCTCAATCTGTGTGCATCTCTTTTCCTGATGTGGGTTTCTTACAGACAGCAGATATATGGACCATGTTTTCTTATCCAATCGGTTACCCTATGTCTTTTGATTGGAGAATTTAATCCGTTTACATTTAAAGTTATTATTGATAAGTGCTTATCTGTTGCCATTTTCAGTCCTTAGCCCCGAGTTCCTTATTTGCTTCCTCTTTCTTTTTATTACAGCAGACCCTTTAACATTTCTTGCATTGCTGGTTTGGTGGTAATATATTCCCTTAGTCCTTTTTTGTCTATGAAGCTTTGGATTTCACCTTCAATTTTGATTGAGAGTCTTGCAGGGTACAGTATTCTTGGATTCAGACCCATCCTTTGCATGACTTTGTATATTTCATTCCATTCCCTTCTGGCCTGATGAGTTTCTGTTGAGAAGTCAGTAGCTAGTCTTATGGGGGTTCCTTTGTAGGTAACTTTCTGTTTCTCTCTGCCTGCTTTTAAGATTCTTAATTTGTCGTCGGTGTTTGCCAATTTAAGTGTAATGTGCCTTGTTGTCGGTTTGTTGGGGTTCATTTTGCTTGGGACTCTATGAACTTCTTGGATTTGTGTGGTTTTTTTCTTTCCTATATTGGGTAAATTTTCTGTCATTATTTCTTCAAACACGTTCTCTAATCCTTGTTCAGTTTCCACTCTTTCTGGAACCCCAATTATGCAGAAGTTGTTTTGTTTCATGTTATCCCAAAGTTCCCTAAGGCTCTCCTCTTGCTTTTTAACTTTTTTTTCTAGAAGCTGCTGTACTTGGGTATTTTTTCCTACTGTGTCTTCTAGCTCACTGATGTGGTCCTCTGCTTCTAGTCTACTTTTGATGCTTTCTATTGAGTTCTTTATAGCAGTGATGTCATTTTTCATTTCTTCTTGTTTTCTGCACCTCCCCTAGGTTCCTCTGCATTTCTTCTTGATGCTTCTTCATCTCCTCTTGGGTCTTCTTCATTTACTCTTGGCTCTTACTCATATTGTCGATTTTGTCTTCCATTCTTTTCATCTACCTTATGATCATTTCTCTGAACTCTTTTCTGACAGGCTTATTTCTGCTTCTATTTCGTTTACTTCCTTTTCTGGTGAAACCTGCCTTTCTGTCTTATGTGGGCTGTTTCTTTTTCTGCCCATGGTCTTTCTTCTCTGGGTGTCTGGTTATGTAGTTCTCTCTCCTACGTTGATTGAAAGGCACAAACTACAACACGACCAGGTACAGCACACAAGGCACCTGTCTGAATCCGCCGCCCGCGCATCCGCGCTGCCTGGAAAACTGTGCTCTGGGTCCTGGCTGCTGGGTGGGTCGGGAATGAGGAATCTTGTACCTGAATATGAATGACTGGATCAAAGAATGAATGAGCACCTCCCAAGTTGTTGTTTATACCATCCATCTGCCTTAAAGAGCCACTGGTAGTGAATTCCAGTCAGTAGCTAGGATCATTTTTACAACTATCTCTTTTATTATATATCAAACTTTTACATGTGGTTTGTTTATGGAAAAAATACATAATAAAATATTTATTACTAAATAGTACTGATTGACTATAGATTGATGTGCTTCTACCAATAAGGTGCTAGTACATAAAACCAACGCTATAAATGGGCATATATACCTGCCAATGATAACTTACCCACCCCTGTCTGTATAATATAATAATGTATTTTATATAGAAAATAATGGAAGAGATTGATACATTTCAACTTCAGGAAAGTAGTTACTCTAGAGAGAGAAGGAGGCTTTAATTCTTTGTAAAGTTTATTTACTGAATAACAAAGATCCGCCTTCTTAGTGCGGAGGTATGTTTGGTTTTCCTCACAAACTTTGGCTCCTAAAGATTGTGTTAGCATTTTTAAAAGAAGCTATCCTGGATTAATGCATTTTAGGATGAAATTTAACTTTTGATCAGATGCATTTTTACTAAGGCACAGTTTTTGCTTTACCCATTATTTAGTTTGGTGGCTTACCTTAAAATAACATAAAAAAAAAGCATTTTATTTATTTATTTATTTATTTATTTATTTATTTATTTATTTAAGTATCACATATGTCTCCTTTTCCCTCAATTAACCCCTCCCAGCCACTCCCATGGCCCAGGACAAGCCCCCACCACTCCAGTGTCTGTGTCCATTGGTTTTGCCAATATGCATGCATATAAGTCCTTTGGTTGATTTCTAACCCCCCCCTCCCCTTGCCTTTCCTCTGAGGTTGGATGATCTCTTCTGTGTTTCTTTGTTTCTGGATCTACTTTTATTCATCAGTTTATGTTGTTCATTATATTCCAAATATGAGTGAGATCATGTAATATTTATCTTTCTCCAATTGGCTTATTTCACTTAGCATAATGCTCTTCAGTCCATCTATGCTTCTGCAAATAGCAAAAGTTCCTCCTTTTTATAGCAGTGTAGTATTCCATTGTGTACATGTAACACTGTTTTATAATCCACTCATCTGCTGATGGGCACTTAGGCCAATTCCAAATCTTAGTCATTGCAAATTGTGAACATAGGGGTGCATATGTTCTTTCTGATTTCTTGGGATATATTCCTAGAATTGTGCTATGATAAGGGGTACATATATCCTTTCTGATTAGTGTTTCTGGTTTCTTGGGATATATTCCTTGAAGTGGGATTACTGGGTCAAATGGGAGTTCCATTTTTAAAACTTTTTTTTATTAATGTATTACATTGTCCTCCCCCTTACTCCCATGCATACCCTAACTCCCCAGTGTCATGTGTCCATTGGTTATGCCTATATGCATGCATATAAGTCCTTTGGTTGATCTCTTATCTACCCCATCTCACCCTAACTTTCCTGCTGTAATTTGACAATCTGTTTGATGCTTTACTGCCTCTGTATCTATCTTTTGGTTCATCAGTTCTTTATTACCATAAATGAGTGAGATCATATGGTATTTTTTTTTCATTGACTGGCTTATTTCACTTAGCATAATGCTCTCCAGTTCCATCCAGGTTGCTGCAAATGGTAAGAATACCTTTTTTATGGCAGCATAGTATTCCATTGTGTAGATGTACCATAGTTTTCTGATCCACTCATCTGCTGATGGGCACTTAGGTTGATTCCAAATCTTAGTCATTGTAAATTGTGCTACTATGAACATAGGGGTGCATATGTCCTTTCTGATTTCTTGATATATATTCCTAGAAGTGGGATTACTGGGTCAAATGGGAGTTCCATTTTTAATTTTTTGAGGAATCTCCATATTGTTTTCCACAGTGGCTGCACCAGTCTGCATTCCCACCAGCAGTGCACGAGGGTTCCTTTTTTTCTATATCCTTGCCAACACTGTTGTTTGTTGATTTGTTGATGATAGCCATTCTTTCAGGTGTGAGATGATACTTCATTGTTGTTTTAATTTGCATCTCTCAGATGATTACTGACTTAGAGCATCTTATCTAATAAAAGAGTAATACCCAAATTGAGTGTACCTTGGCTATACCCACAGGCCATGCCCACCAGCCAATCAGGAGCAAGTATGCAAATTAACCCAACCAAGATGGCTGTGGCCACAGAGTGAGCAGGAGGCTTGGGCTTCCACAGTAATGGAGGAAGCCAAGCTTTCCACACACCCTGGCAGGCCTAGGCCTCCATTCAAGGCTACAAAGTTTTAATTATAGAAGATAAATAAATCCCAACAAAAATGGTTGCAGCCATGGAGCAAGCAGGAGGCTTGGCTCCACTCAAGGCTACAAAATTTCAATTATAAAAGATAAATAATCCCAGATAACAGAGCCTCCACTTGGGTAACTGGGGGTGTGTGGCTGGCCTGCAAACCACCGTAGGCCCCTCACCCAGGCCGCCCCATGCCCTAAGGGAATCTCCACCCTGATCCAGGACACCCTTCAGGGCAAATCAGCTGCCCCCCCCTCTGTGCACCAGGCCTCTATCCTCTTTAATAAAAGAATAATATGCAAATTGACTATCACTCCAACACACAAGATTTGTGCACATGTGGTCAAAGATGGCTGCCCCCATGTAGACACAATATTGCCAGCACAGAATGGCCAGCAGGGGAGGAGAGTTGGGAGGGACCAGGTCTGTAAGGGAGGGCAGTTGTGGATGATCAGGCCAGCAGGGGAGGGCAGTTGGGAGGGACCAGGCCTGCAGGGGAGGGCAGTTAGGGGTGACCAGGCCAGCAGAGGAGAGAAGTTTGGGGCAACTGGGCCTACAGGGAAGGGCTGTTGTGGGGTACCCAGGTCTGCAGGGGAGAGCAGTTATGGCAGGGGTGTGGTTAAAGGGTGATCAGGCTGGCAGGCAGAAGCAGTTAGGGGCAATCAGGAAGGCAGGCAGGCAAGCAGTTGGGAGCCAGTAGTCCTGGATTGTGAGAGGGATGTTCGACTGCCCGTTTAGGCCCTATCTGGATTGGGCCTAAACGGGCAGTCGGACATCCCTTGAGGGGTCTCAGATTGGAAAGAGTGCAGGCTGGGCTGAGGGACAAACTCCCCCCCCCAATGTACGAATTTCATGCACTGGGCCTCTATTGTTTTCATATGTCTCTTGGCCTTCTGTATGTCCTCTTTTGAAAAGTGTTACAGGTCCTCTGCCTATTTTTTGACTGGATTGTTTATCTTCCTTTGGTTAAGTTGTATGAGTTCCCTGTAAATTTTGGAGATTGAACCCTTATCAGAGATAACATTGCCAAATATGTTCTCCCTTACAGTGGGTTTTCTTATTGTTTTGTTGATGGTTTCTTTTGCTGTGCAGAAGCATTTTACTTATTTATTTAGATATTTATTTATTTTCTTTATTGATTAAGGTATTACATATGTGTCCTCACCCCTCCCTTCCCCCATACCCTTCACTCATGTCCTCACCACCCCCTCCCCTACCCCGTGTCTGTGTCCATTGATTATTTTTATATGCATGCATAGAAGTACATTGGTTGATCTCTCCTCTTAATGAATAACATAAACTGATGAACAGAAGCTTTTTATTTCAACGTAGTCCTATTTGTTTAGTTTCTCCTCAGTTTCCATTGCCTGTTTCCCTTTTTTTAAATAGAAAGATTTAAAAAAATTCTCTGATTTCTCATTTTGCCTATTTCTACCAACAGGATCACCTGGTATGGTAAATATTTTTATGGGGATGTGACTGGGACTTGTCATTCACTTGTCAGACAACTGGAAAAAAAATAAGACTTAAAGTAAAAAAATATTAAAAAATAAAATAATTCCATACACAGATCTGTATACCTGTGAATTCATTAGATAGTATGTTTTATGTATGAGTCTGATAGGAATGCTTGACATTTCTTGCATACATCACACCCATTTGGGATCCTTGATAATTTCCAGTTTAGGATTCTTTAAAGTGGAACAACAATAACAGAAAAACTCCTTTGAAGCAATTTGAAAAAGTACATAATTCTCTTAGTTGTATTATTTTTCTCTTTCTTTACATCTTTCTATATTTTGAGAGAAATTTTTAAAGCAAGTTTACATTTTCAAGATACTTTGAAGATTATCTTAACTTCAAGAAATGTTCACTTGTGTTAGAACTTGTATTTTACAGATTTATATAATATTTAGCAAAATTAAATAATATGATGATAATTAGGATCATGGACAAGTGTGTGAATAAATCTGCCTACCTAGAGGAGAGGAGACATAGTGGAGAACAACTTAATATTCAAGAGTGTTCTGTATGCTGTTGGCAAGCACTGTTATATTTTTCTGGAAAGTGCAGCAAATTTGATAAATTAGTTAATTAAATGTTGGTTAAAACAGCATCTCTCTTTCGATCTGTCTGAGTATAACTACAAATAAGACTATGAGCTTTTAACAATTGAGGTGATAAAAATATACTTTTTCTGAAGGACAAGGAGGCTGCAGACATAAATGATTTTAAACAAATCTCCACTTTATGCCATATGACAGGGTAGAAATGCTCATAATCGCTTAGAGAAGGAGATAATGTTTTATGTGTCACTGGAGAAAAGGGTAAAACAAATATTTTACAATTTTTCTCTAGCCCATTTATTGTTTTGATTTGACTCAAATAACCTTTTCTTGTTATTGTAATCGACTTCTTAATGCATCTTCTCAACTGTGTGGGCAGATACACAGAACTTTATATGCATGAATAATATAAGTTGATGTAGTAATATATTTTCTTTGTTTTCACATCACACATACAGCACAAATCCTAATAAAACTAGACTGGAATATATTACAAATTCATTTGGTTAGTATTCAGTTACCGAGTGAGGGAATAAATATATATGATTTAAATTAAGAATGTGTAGCCCATTACTTACATGACACCTCTTCTACTTTATTTTGACTTTTGCACTTATCATGTTTTATTAACATTTTGAAGTTGTAAACAGTGAAAGCCATATTAAAAAGTTGAGGTTAGGGGTTTGCTATGTGTTGGAATATAAAAGCCTGAAAGTAATGTAGAGAAACTTGTTCTCAGGTGTAGTGATTGATGATATTGCTGCATCTGTGATACATCTAGCTTCTCTTTGTGGAAGGCGAGTGTGTGCAGACCTCAAGGACCACCAATGGTCCTCGGACCACTGGTTGGTGACCACTGATAGAGAATGTACCTCAAAAACTGGTCAGTAGACCATTGGACTGAATCCATATTCAGTTCTTGCTAAAAATGCCAATCCCTGGGCTCACCATACACCTATTAAATTTACTTCTTTGGAAGTAAGGCCAAAGAATATACATTTAAAATAAACTTTCCTATTGATTCTTATACCAAAGGTGGGAACCTTTATTCTGCTTAGGGCCAATTCAATATTTATAACATCATTCTCGAGCCATACAAAATTATCAACTTAAAAATTAGCCTGCTATATTTGGTCAAACATTTAATTAACTTGCCTCTAATGCCTTGGCAGGTCCAAATCAAATGATTTCAAGGGCCTTATATGGCCCACTGGCTGAACATTCCTCATCTCGATAAAATAAACTGTTCTATTGATTTGTTTGTTTGTTTGTTTGTTTTGGGACACACTGTACTTTTATTGGAACTGTCTATGGGCAGCTATTGATTCTTATAAACGATCAAATTTGAAATGTTTTTAGTTCTGGTTCCCTAGGAGCAGAGCCTTTAATAGGGTGCATGATTTATTGATGAAGTGTTTTTTTCTGAAAAATTTGTGAGATTGAGGGTGAAGCAGGATGGATGAAGAGGAAAAAGCTTAGCAATGGTGTGGTCTCAAGTAAAATTTTAATCTTGGTCTGATCCACAGGAGGTGGACTAAGGACCTGTCAGGCTTTGAGATAAGCATGGCACTATTTAGTACCCTGATTTCAGCCATTCATAGCCTGTGGGCTGTATAGGAGTTGACAGTAGGGCAGATGGGTGCAGGCAGCTGGGAATAGTAGAGGGCAGTCTTCTTGCCAAGGGTTTAGCTGTGGATCCCCTAGGTCAGTGCAGCTCGCGAGCCACGGTTTGCTGCTCTGTTGACTAATGAGTTTGCTGACCACTGAACTGGACTCCCGATTCCAATAATTACAGGCTGTTGTTACTTGTGATTAAGCCCCTATCCTAGTGGTAGGCAAGCTCATTAGTCAACAGAGCGGCAAACAGCAGCTCTTGAGATGCATGTGGCTCACGAGCCTCAGTTTGCCGACCACTGCCCTAGGTAGTCAATATTCATAGTGGCTAAAAAATGAGTGCCCTGATCTGATTAAGAGCATCTGGGTGGAACATCAAAATAGCTTTCATCACCGTCTATCCCTTGCACTGCTTTGGTCCACTTGCTTTTCATGTGAAATTCACTCTAACCATAGAGATCCCATGAACACAATTCCTGGGGAAACAGAAGAGGATTGGTGGGATAAATTATAGTCCCCATTACTGCAATTGGCACCAAGGTCCTAATTGATACTCAACATTTGCCTCCTCTATCACTTATCTGATTTCCCTTAGGCTCACTAGCACTTCTGGTGGATCCAGGTGACCTACTTTTGGAGCAGATAAAAACTTAACCTAAGTCTCTGGTTACCATGTCTTTTTGAAACCGGGGTTTCTGTACTTGCCTATTTATAGTCACAAATGGGCATGGATATGTCAAGAGATGCTCCAACATGTGGTGGACTTATTCATTTATGTCATTATTAGGTGGTAGTTCTTACTCCATCTTGATGATTAGAGTTGATTTTCCTGGCTGTTAGAGTAGCTACTTTCTGTACCTGCTGGACCAATGGCATAAAAATCCCAATGTGACTAATGGTAGCCATTGCTTTGAGTTTAGTTGGAGTTTATTCTATATTTTGGGTAGAAATATTCTCTATCTTGCGATTAGGCCCCAGAGATTATACATATATGTGGGAATGGGAAGCACGCACTTTTCAAGTGAGTCATTGGAAATTTTCCACTACTTGATACCTGGACCTATGTGTTCTATTTATTGGGGACACAATACCACATGATGGAACTTGGTTTAAGGATTTTACCCAATCCTCCAGGTAGCTCTTATCCTCACAATATCATGTTATTTAATGCATGCAATTTACCATTAAGTAGCTGGTTGGTCTCTTGGAGAGATGGGTGTATAATCCTAGTAAAGGGGATTCAGGAGTGGCACCGATAATGATTCATAGCTACATGGTGGCATTTCTTTCTGTCTGAAACCAAATATTGTTCTCACTAAATGGATGTAAACAGGAAACCAGAAGATGTAAACTGGTCAACCTTAATTGCTCTGAAAGGTCAGAGCTAATTACTCACTGTTTAGTTGAAAACATTGTTAGCTGAAGCAGCCTCTACCTGTTTGTTTCATGTTAATTTCTGTTTTGTTATTTCCTTCCTAAAGGCTAGGGGTGTGTCCCAAAGCCTTAATAAAAGGGAGAAAAAGGGCAGAGCAAGTGGCATTCCTTTCCACTAGAGGAAGGCTCCCGCCTGGTCTCCCAATATCGCCAAATTAATGTTTTCTAGTCTCTCATTTTGTTTGCGTACGGCCTCCTTCAGAACCCAAACCCTGAACCGGGAACCCTGAACCACATGGGACGTGGAAAGAGGTTCCCACACTTTCAGGGTACAATTTAAGCCATATTTAACACAAAGGACCAAGTCTGACCATATGTGTTGATCAATTTATTGGCTTAATATACACTATTTGATTAAATCTAAAATATACCTATCTATTCAAATTGATTAAATTCATACAGTTATTTTTCAGTTGTTTGAGTAAGCCCACACTAGATCTATTATAAGGTTAGCTAATTTAATAAACACAGACACTAGATTTGGATGTTAGTCAGTTAATGAGGGAAAAAATGCTCCAAATATTGTGACTGTCTAGAAGTAACCTTTGAAAAGTTTTGCTGCTATTGACAATGAAAAAGTCCAGAAACAGAAACTGCAGAGAGATAAGGATTTCTTTGTAATTTTTAAAAATTGTACTTCATAAAAATTTTCTCTTTAAAAAGTTACTGTTTGCCTGGCCAGCATTGCTCAGTGGTTGAGTATCGATCTAGGAATCAGGAAGTCAGGGTTTGATTCCCAGTCAGGGCACATGCCTGGTTTTTGGGCTCAATTCCCAGTGTGGGGCATGCAGGAGGCAGCTGATCAATAGTTCTCTCTCATCATTGATGTTTCTATCTCTTTCTCCTTTGCCCTTCCTCTCTGAAATTAATAAAAAAATATATTAAAAAATAAAAATTTACTGGTCTGTAATATTGAAATAGAAGAAAATAATTACTATTTTTTTCAATTAGAAATTCCTTATACATTTTGAAATATAAAATCATAGAGTAATGAAATAGCAGAATTGGGCAGGCTTAGTAAAATATCTTCCTTTCCAGTAAAATAATTATCTTTATTACAGGGAGATGGTCAAATAGTTTCAACTAAATATGTGATGGACATCTAGTACTTCCCAAAACAGTCTACTTAGTTTCTTTTAAATATTATGTTGTTAGGCAACTTACTAACCCAGCATCATTTATTCTAATACTTCTTGTTGGCAATTGCCACCTGTTGGGTGATTCTATCCAGATCTTTGTCCATGAGGTGTCATTTTTTGGCCCCCAATCTGGTCATTTCTTAACATTTTTAACCCCTTCATGGCTTGGAGGACTGGTGGGCCAAGATCTTGGGATCTCTACTGAAGTGGCTGGTTTATGACACCATTTCTTTGTATAGATCATGGGCATGGAGCTGATCCCGCGCTGCCCTAGTGGTACAGGGCAGCACTGTGGAAGCAGCTCATATGTAGAAACATCTCTTATCAGAAGGAACAAAGTCTTTATGCTTGGCCAGATTGACAGTGTCTGCTCATTTAGGGACTTTCAGCTTCCCAGACTTTTTGAGAAGGCTGCCAGAGATCTGACGAATTCCTGTGGTTCATATATATTTTTTTAAATATGTTTTTATTGATTTCAGAGAAAGTAAAGAAAAGAAGAGGGAAAGAGAGACAGAAACATCAATGATGAGAATCATTGATTGGCTGACTCCTGCGCACCCCCTACTGGGGATCGAGTCCTCAACCCAGCATGTGCCCCCATCTGAATCCAACCCTGACCTCCTGGTTGAGGTGGATGCTCAACCACGGAGCCACACTGGCCAGGCATTGAAGTGGTTTTTCTTTTTTTTTTAAACTACTAGCATGAATTCTTTGTTTGGCATTTAAAGTATAAAATTAAATTTATTCGAGCATGAACTTGATATTTTCTTAATTTCCCACAAATTTATAATTCTGATTTTTTCTTTTTGCTAACATGTTCTCCAAAGTTGTTAATAACCACTTTGAGACCCAGTCTACCCAACCTATAATTTTAGGGAGGATGCCAAGGGCTTCTTTTCCTGAACACTGAACATTCTAGAATGCCTTAAACCTCAGAAGTTACCATTGCTTTTGTCATTTCTAAAATGGGATCCAGAGGCAAATTCAAGAAATCACCTCAACCCCAGTAGTTTCTTCTAAAATAAAAATATTCAAATTTGATGATGGAAAATGTACTTATTCCTTTAATAGTCACCACAACTGTTTTTGGTAACATTTTGTTTTCTCTTCTACTTTGCAAACCCCAGGAGGGCAAGGAAATTATTTTCTATTGATCTATTAGCATATAGTACTGTGCTTAGACATAGTAGATACTCACTTGTGTATTACTACCAGTACTACTACTACTAGTACTACTAAGAGAGCTAACTATGTGCCAGGAACTCTCCTAAACATATAATAATTTTTGCAATTTACACATAACTTTATTTACTTATGTTTTCTATAGTTGATTTAAGCTTTGGTCACACTGACCTCAGTGAGTTGTATTTTGGATTTGTTTGAATGCTGCTGATCTAATATGCAAAGGTCAGAAAGGTCTAGTGATACTTGGGCCACATTCTAGGATCCTTGTCTAAGCTATTTAAATTTTCCTATCTAGATTAAATGCTCATTGTACAGTTAAGTCAAGAGCATACCTTCACCAGGAACACAACTTTTAGAGACACAATGAAATATAGCTGGTGCTGTGCAGGCAGTTATTTGTCTTCAATAACCCTCTTCAATATTAGTCCCAAATGGTTAAACTGTAGTTTCATAGGTATTTACAGCCTTTTGGGGATACACAATTTGATATTGGATATATCTGAAAGTAAGATTCAGAATCTATACCATCATGTAATTTTACTAGGATGATGAAAATTAAAGCAATTCCTCAGTGTAGGAGTTGCCTGGGAGTTGTTTAAGAATATGCAGTTTCTGAAAGAATTGAACCTTTCCTAGGAGGGCAGAAAATGTCTAAGAAAGATTTTGGGCATTGCTAGAACTATTGGCTGGAGCTTCTAGCTATAAGTCCCTAGAGTGATTTGTGTGAAATGTGGCCTTAGAGTTTGAGTTGTTATTAGAATAAGCCAGTGATTGTCAAAGTGTGGTTCTTAGACCAGAAGCATCAGAGTCACCTGGGAATCTATTAGAAATGCAAACTCTTAGAGTTTTCCCTGACCAATCAGGAGCTCTAGGGATGGGTCACAATAATCTTATTTTAATAAGCCTTCTAGGGGCTTCTCCAATACACTAAAGTTTGAAAATCACTGGAATAATAAGGCATTAAAATCTAAAAGAGCTGGTAGGCTTCAGAGACAAAGACATTTAAAAGAGATTTTTTAGGCTCTTATTAAGAATCATACATGTATTATAGAAAAAATGTTTGTGTCCTCCCAAAATTTATATGTTGAAACCTAATTCCAGTGTGATAATATTTGCAGTTGGGGCTTCTGGGAAGCAATTAGCTCATAAAAGTAGAGCCCTCATGAATGTGATTTGTACCCTTCTAAGAAGAGACATGAAGACTTCATTCTCTACTTCCTACCATGTGAAGATACAATGAGAAGATGGCTATCTGCAAACTAAGAAGCCGGTCTTCATTGGACACTAGATCTGTCAACACCTTGATCTTGGATTTTTCTAATCCTGAGAACTGTGAGAAATAATTTTGTGTGGTTTACCAAACCAGGGTATAATATATTTGTTATAGTAGTCTAAGCTGACTAAGACACTTGGTCTAAAAAAAACTGATACTTGCATCTCTGGCAGAATGCCTGACAGTAATCAGCATTCAGCCACATGGTAGTTGCTGGGACTTGTTTATCAAGCTCCTGACTACACAACAAAATAAATAAGAAAGGTTTTCTACATACATATAATTATTTGAGAGTCTCCTATAACAAGCCATTAGATAAGATGCCATGTGACATGGCTTGGAAAATCAGGTCTGCTTGGCACAAAGCCCTTTATAGATAAACATCACTGGAAGCACAGATTAAAAGAGAATTTCTCATTAAATGTCCTTGTATTGTCTCCAGTTTTTAAAGTTGGTGAAACTGATCTGGAAAGAGGAAAAGATGGAGGTGATAATGATTAATCTGAGGGAATAAGAATGAACAGAAGTGACAAACCAAAGCTCCGGTTTAGATCTTAAGAGTTGGGGTTGATGCAGGAATAATTTAGATTCCAGTCCTCCACCTCTACCAATAAGCTAACTGTCTAAGAAGGAGCAGGGAGGAGAGGAAGAGTAGGTTCCCTACTCTCATGCTTCTCTTGTGAGGAGCTGATCTCAAATAAGACATGTGTCAGTTCACATTTATCTCCTGCCCCTCAAAAACCTCAGTCTGTGTATGGAAAAATTAAGGGAAAAATGAAAAGTAAGACTCAATGAGATGAAAGAATTGTTAGTTTCGTATGTGGTTAAAACAGCCATCTTGTAGATTGTACCTCTCAGGAGGATCCAAGAAATTAATGTCTGGAAATGAGTAGCAGGGTGATGAGCTCTTCTGGAGTGAAGAGAGGAGAAACTCAGGAAACACATTGTACTCTTTCCCCGAAAGAAGATAACTTGTGAGGTTGGGCTAAGGGAGAGGTTTCAGGCATAAATAAGTAAATGGATCTTCTCACCTACACCTCAGGTAGAGAATTGTCAGGAGCAGTTGGAGAGAGCAGAAATGTTATTCCCAAGAATTCCATACTAATTTCAGGGCTGTGTCTTTTCCTATCAGTAGACCCTGGTAGGTATGGGCATTTGCAGGATTGTGGTTCTCTAAGTGGCTGTGAAGTAGGAGCCAGGACAGGCAGCTGGCAAATGTTCTGTTGGAAGTGATGTTCTCTTTTTTCTGTTTTGCTTAATGGAACCATCCTACTAACCTTACAATTCATGAGTATGATTGACTTTTCCATGGAAGATAGTGCAGAGTCAAATTCAGGTGACAGATTCAGATGAAAATGCAAAAAGCAGACAGATCTGAAATTTACAGAAAATGTATAGAGGGTTTTGGACACACACAGAAGTGAACCGTGGAAGACAACTTGACTTAATTCTTTGAAGGACAGGGAGTTCACAAGTGATACTTAGTTTCCAAAGGGTGTAAAAAGATAAGAATTCTGAAGGTCACTTGTTGCTCATGCTTGCAGTAGACAACATGAAATCTTGGCACTCAGACCATTTTAGGGTGCTATAAATTTTAGTAATTACCTTTTTGGATCCTATGCAAAACTTGCCTGAAGAGACATATTTAAAAATTAACGACTCAGGAACCTGCTTTTCCTAGTCTTAGACCAAGGAAGCTAATACATTGACCGTGTTGTCATAATTCTTAATAAATTACATTTAATAAATTTTATATTTATGTAATAGTCCTGAGTTTTGAGATTAATTATAAGTAAAAGCTATCTGAGAAAGAGTACTTCTATAGTTATAAACACACTAGAGGCCCAATGTACAAAATTTGTGCATGGGGCTGTGTCCCTCAGCCCAGCATGCACTCTCTCCAACCTGGGACCCCTTGAGGATCAGGCCTAAATGGGCAGTCAAACATTCCTTTCACAATCCAGGACTGCTGGCTCCCAACTTCTCACCTGCCTGCCTTCCTGATAGCCCCTAACTGCTTCTGCCTGCCAGCCTGATCACCCCCTAACCATTCCCCTGCCAGCCTGATTGATGCCTAACTGCTCCCCTGCCAGCCTAGCCTGTTTGCCCCTAACTGCCCTCTTCTGCCGGCCTGATCACCACCCCCTAACTTCCCTCCCCTGCAGTCCTAGTCACTCCTAACTGCTCTCCTCTACAGGCCTGACCCCCCCAACTTCCCTCCCCTGCAGGCCTGGTCCTCCCTCAATTGCCCTCCCCTGCCAACCCAGTTACCCCTAACTCCCCTCGCCTGTCAGCCTCATTGCTTCTAACTCCTCTCCCTTGCAGGCCTGGTCACCCCCAACATTCCTCCTCTGCCAGCCTGGTCCTCCCCAACTGTCCTCCTCTGCAGACTTGATTACTCCTAACTGCCCTCCCTTGCAGGCCTGGTCCTTCCCAACTGTCTTCCCCTGCTGGCCATCTTGTAGTGGCCATCTTGTGTCCATATGGGGGCAAGATCTTGTGACCACATGCGGGGGGAGTCATCTTGTGTATTGGAGTGATGGTCAATTTGCATATTACTCTTTTCTTAGATAGAATAGAGGCCTGGTGCACTGGTGGGGGCCACCTGGTTTTTCCCTAAAGGTGTCCCATATCAGGGTGGGAGTTCCCTTGGAATATGGGGCAGCCTGGATGAGGGGCCTGTGGTGGTTTGCAGGCCAGCCACACCCTCCAGCAACCCAAGCATAGGCCAGGGCCAGCTGGAAGCAGGTATCTGGGATTTATTTATCTTCTATAATTGAAACTTTATAGCCTTGAGCAGAGGCTGGGGCAGGCCAGGGCAGGCAGGAAACTTTGGCTTCCTCCATTGCCAGGGGCAACCCAAGCCTCTTGTTTGCTCCAGCTGCATGGCGGGCACCATCTTAGTTGGGTTAATTGGCATACTAGCTCTGATTGGCTGGTGGGTATAGCAGAGTGATGGCCAATTTGCATGTTTCTCTTTTATTAGTGTAGATGATAACAGCAACAAAACACTTTACTCAAAGTACTCTGTGTAAGATTCTACTTGAGAATAGTTATAGATTTAATGCCCACAAGTACATTGAAGAAATTGCTATTTCTCTTTAAGATAATGAATATAAAAAATTTTTATCATATTTTTTTTTCTTTCTTGGTTCAATGGACACTCAGAGGCAAATTTGTTGATAATTTGTAGTAATGTTTCAGTTTTCAGAGTTAGTATAACTTATATGCTAACTATAATCTTGAGTTGCTATTTTTCTATTTTATTAAGCTTGTCTAAATAACTTTGTTGTAAAGCACCACAAATATTTCTTCTTATTATAATCCATATTTTTTGGAATATAAATAAATTTAGTAAATTAAATTGCTAACTGAATTAATGATTTGTGGATTAATATATCACGTGGTCTCACCAAAATCACTTAATTTTTATCTACTTGACATCAAGAGTAAGTTAATTATTTTAGTACTTAATTTTAAACCCACATGTTTCCTAACTTCTCTTTCATTACAGAACTAAAATCAATGATGTGAATAAAAAAACATGACAAATTTACAGTTTGCCCATATACATGATTTATTACATTCCTTATTTTTCATTTCTTTTTGTTTTGATGGTTTCTATTAAACTGAGAAATTACATATTGTACATACATTTTTTTCTTTGTTTTTCTTGTCCAAAATGGATGCATCTGGTCTGTTAGTTAAAGAGTAATTATTTTTTTCAGTTCAAGGTGACAATTTAATTTATTTTATTATGAATTGAATTAAACTTTCCAGGCAGTGTGTTTTTTAGGAACTTAATGTTTTGCATTGACTGACAGTGTAAGATTCAATAGTTAATTTATTCTTTTTGCCGAGAAGCATGTCCACAGCCTTTGGACTTTGCAGTGAAAGCTCCTGTAGGAAGAGATTCTAAAACTGGAGTTTCATTGTAACATCAAATACATTGAAAAGTATTAAATAAGCAAAGGTTGTTTGCATAGATCACAGCAATAAAAGCAAGCATTATTTTGAAATTTTCTATTCTGATTTATTCAGCAGACTTTCCATGGGAATTTGGAGTTCACATTCTATTCCCTTCGGGATTTAATGTGGGAATTTAGTGACACCGGGATTTAGTAACACTGGATTTAGTGTAGGAATCCCTGAAAAGAGGTGGGAATTTTCCTGAAACAGATGGTAAAATCGGAAATATTTCAAAAAATTCGATGAAGAAGTAATTTGACAATACTAAAGACTCTCTGGAACAGACAAACAAAAGTAATTTCAAGAGGCTATGAGCATTTGCGGAATCCAAGATGGCGGCATAGGTAAACACCTACACTGCTGCCTCGCACAACAATTTCAAAACTACAACTAAAAGACAGAATGGACATCATCCAGAACCACACGAAAGCTGGCTGAGTGGAAATTCTACAACTAGAAGGAAAAAGAGGGGCTCACAGAAACCCAGAAGAGCTGCAAAAAGCTGAGGTACAGAGATGTGTGCGCGGAGAGAGCGGGTGCCGGAGAAGCTGTCTGGCTTTCTCTGGCAGGAGGGAGATGGAGTCTCTCAACGGCATTGAACCCCTTATCCTGCGACACTAAACCCCAGATCCAGCCGAAATTAATACGGGGAGAGTTTGGACTGTGAAAAGGGAGAGGTGCATGGAAATTTAGGGGAGTCACAGAAGATCAGAGGTTTGGTGATGTGCACAGCACTGCGCACAGAGGGCTGGCTTCTGATTGTGCTGCTGGCTTTCACGAGTGGGTGGGAGACAGACCCTCCCAACTGCACCACTTCTAACTTCACTAAACCCCAGTTTCGAGCGAAACCCTGGGGACCTAGACTCATATGGTCCCGGAGCATGGGGGAGCCGGAAAGGCAGCAGTCTAGAGGCACTGCAAGAGCACGCTTTCAAGGGACTGCTCCAGCAATTACCCAGTCACATGAAACTCGGGGGCCGTGGAGGGCGGGGTGACTGGAAGGCAAGGCGGTCGGTCCCTTAAGCCCTGAGACTCCACCCATCCCAAGCTCAATAGAGAGGTTTCTGCAGTTTTGCTAGTCTGGTATCATAAGGCTGAATCCAACACAGAAGTTCTCCTGGCATAGTAAAAATGCCGAGTCAAGGGAAGGGATCACAAACAAAAGAAATGGAGGAAAACAAATGACTGGATATAGAGTTCAAAACCATGCTTATAAGGTTTTTCAAGAATCTCCTAGAAAAGATGGATAAATTTAGCGAGACCCAAGAGGAGATGAAAAAGAACCAACTAGAGATGCAAAAGAACCAACTAAAAATTAAACATACACTGACTGAATTAAAAAAAAATATTGTACAGAGACCTAACAGCAGACTAGAGGAAGACAAGAATCAAGTCAAAAATTTGAAATATAAAGAATCAGAAAACACTCAACTGGAAAAGCAAGAAGAGAAAAGAATCCAAAAATGTGAACATAATATAATGAGCCTCTGGGATAGCTTCAAGCGTACCAACATCAGAATTATGGGGTGCCAGAAGTGAGAGAGCAAGATACTGAAAACCTCTTAAAGAAATAATGACTGAAAACTTCCCACATCTGGTAAAAGAAATAGACTTGCAAGTCCAGGAAGCACACAGAACCCCATATAAAAGAAATCCAAAGAGGACTACACCAAGACACATCATAATTAAAATACCAAGAGCAAAAGACAAAGAGAGAATATTAAAAGCAGCAAGAGAAAAACAGTTCATTACCTACAAGGTGGCACCCATACAACTCTCAGCTGATTTCTCAACAAATACGATGCAGGCCAGACGGGAGTGGCAAGAAATTTTCAACGTGATGAATAGCAAGAACCTACAACCAAGAATACTCTATCCAGCAAAGCTATCATTCAGAATTGAAGGTCAGATAAAGAATTTCACAGATAAGAAAAAGCTAAGGGAGTTGATCAAATCCAAACCAGTATTATATGAAATGCTGAAAGGTACTCTTTTAGAAGAGGAAGAATAAAAAGGTAAAAGATAAAAAATTATGAACAACAAATACATATCTATCAACAAGTGAATCTGAAAATTAAAGGAATTGAAGAATTGATCAACAGAATAAACTGGTGATTATAATAGAATTGGGAGTAAAGCAAGGGAGTGGACTGATAATTCTCAGGGGGAAAGGGGTGAAGGGTGTACAGGGAGAGACTGGACAAAAATCATACACCTATGGATGAGGTCAATGGGAGGGAGGTAAGGGTAGAGGGAAGGGTGGGAGCTGGGTGGAGGAGAAAAAAGAGAAATATAATAATCTGAATAATAAAGATTAAAAAAAAAGAGGCTATGAGCTTGCCATCCCAACAAGATGCTTCTAAGAATCCTCTAAAATTGACACGTTTGGGAAATTTTAACCACATGGAGTTTTAGCCTCTATTTCTTTGTATCTCTCTTCCTCTCCTGGTGGAGTGAAGATGTATGGAATGGAATGAATTAATGTACTTGATTGTAATTCCAACGCTCATCAGACTTTCAAGTGTGAATGTCCATTCAAATGAACCAATATCAATTCTGTATTCCACATGGACATTTTCTGGCACACACCTCTCTAGTCAAGATCTCAATTTCATATATTTTGGGCCCTTCCCACTTATTGGCATAATTGTAGCATACATATCTCTAGCATTTCTTGGGCATGTAGGAAAAAGAATTAACTAATTATGCTAATTAGTGTGCTAATTAGGGCTAATTGCAATGACCCTTTTCAGCATGCCTACTCTTGCAAATAAAAATTTAGTATGGGGACACCAAATTTAAACTTAGGTGGCAATGACCCTGAATTAATGCAAAGTTGAGTTATTTTAACTGAATAGGAAACATAAATACACACTAAACCACATGCCTTTATAGGAACTTTAAAAAGGAAATAATGGCTCTTGCTTTGTTCCTCACCTGACCTTTGCTTGATTTTCTTTAATTCTGTTGCTCTTTAGGCATTGATGGGAGGGAGAAATGCTTAGTACCTACCTTTAGGAGATCTGGTTTGAGTCCAACTCTGAAACTCATTATTCATGTGACCTTTAGTATAACACTCAAACTTTCATGGACTTGGTGTCTCACTTTCCTGACCTGTTCCACAGAAACTAAAACTCTTAGTATTAAATAACTGGGAAGATTAAAAAGACTAAATGAGATGTAATGTGTGTACAAATTTGGTAAACTATTTAGTATGCTTGTCATGTGAAGAACATCAATAAATATTATATATTGGTATTAATTTATATCATAAGATATTTTGATACAATTTGGGAGATAGCCTGATAAAATTTGGGAGAGCAACCAACTGGATTTATTTCCTTCAAAGGTGTCCTGTGTGCCCATAGTATTAAATAAGTAATGATGATAATAAATAAATCCAGGAATTAAGTATTTATGTATAATACTTTACAACTTCATTTGGTGAAACATCTTTCATGCCAACTATATCCCCAAACAGATTACATTCAATAAAGACGTACAGTGATAAGCAATAAATACTCACAGTGAGAGACAGACATTGAGATAAACAGGCAGGGGGAAAGTGCTTTTCAGCTAAATTCTGAAAAGAAATGAAGAAGTTAGGGGTGAAGAGACCCAGGAGAGATGTCACAATAGGAAGAAACTGTTGGAGAGCAAGTTCTCACACTTAGTTCTCTTGGCAAAAGGCCTGAGGCAGAAAGTATTGAGGTCTTGAACCTCTACCTGGGTCATCCAACCAGCAGCATGTTCTCACTGTGGCGGGTAGGGAGGGGGAAGAAAGACATTAAGTCCAAGCGAGGGGAACTCCAACTTCATGGGAGTTATGAGGCAGGGGAAATTTTGCTTGGATCTACATGGATCAGAAAAGAACTATGTATTGGCATTTTATTCCCTGTATTCCACCCCAGAAGTGCATTTGTGAAGTCCATCACTGAAAATCAGCTGGAAATCTGATTTAGTAGTTCAGAGTGAGGATTTTCCAGTTAGTTAAAAATAAACTGACTTCCAAATCTTCCCTAAGTTTGTCTTTGAGTCAATCAGTTTTGATACAAGAGTGATTTCTTTATATGTTAATTTGACTTTTATTTTATATAGATAACATAAGCAATTTGTGTAACAATGCATGTTGTTTTTGGTGTGTGTGTGTGTGTGTGTGTGTGTGTGTGTGTGTATGAATGTGTGCTTGAAGGAGGGGGTGATAATATATGGAGAAGGAAAAGAGGAGAGGAAAAAGTTAATGATTCAGGTTCAATTTAAGACTAATTTTATTACATTCTGATCTTTTTTTTTAACCCTCAGTTTCCTCATCTATAAAAGGAGGATAATAATACCTCCTACTAAGGCTGTGTGAAGGTAAATAAAACAATAATGGTAGAGTGCACTGCAGTGCTCTTAGTAAACATGAGCCCCATCTTCATTAGCCTGAATGTGCTATTGCCTGGAACCCAGAAAGCATGAGAAGGAAATACTTTTTCTCTGTTTTTAAGGAGTTGTTCTTTATAAATTTTTTTTTGTAAAATATTTTGTATTAGAGACAGAACCATATAACAATCTTTAGAGAAAGCAATTAAAAAATCTCTTCTACCCCTAACCGGTTTGGCTCAGTGGATAGAGTGTCGGCCTGAAGACTAAAGGGTCCCAGGTTCGATTCCGGTCAAGGGCAAGTACCTTGGTTGCAGACATATCCCCAGTAGGGAGTGTGTAGGAGGTAGCTGATCGATGTTTCTCTCTCATTGGTGTTTCTAACTCTCTCTACCTCTTCTCTCTTCTCTGTAAAAAATCAATAAAAGCAAATAAATAAATAAATAAATAAATAATCTTTCTATTCTAATTTAAAAACAATTATATGCATTTCTTAGACACACTTACTGTTGTTAGACTCTTTAGGCCGGCACTAAAATAAGTATCTTTCTGTAACTTGTACTGACTGAGGCTGGGTAACATAGTAGTGGGGAAAAGTAAGAAGACTCAAAGATTAAGGAAAGGTTGCTTGTATGCGATTTGATTCAGATAATCTAAAGCAGTGGTTGGCAAACTCATTAGTCAACAGAGCGGCAAGCTGCATGTGGCTCAAGAGCCGAGGTCGATCAATGATCTAAAGAATGCAAAGTGAGAGTTGCTGTGTTTTCTATTCACAAAGTGTTTTTGTTATGGTTTGCTTGATTAGGTTTAAAGGCAAAGTAATGCCTCCCCCCACCTCAAGAAAGGTGACCTTGCAAACCTATTGGAAACCCTATTACACTATTTTATATTCAGAGTTATAGATTTCACTGTCAACAGGGTATTTTGGCTAGCTGAGCACATACTGACAGCTGTAAGGATGACACTAAAGGATCTTTCATAATTCCAAAACTGCCTTAAAACAAGCAATCCATTTGGGAAAAGTATGTTAAAAGTTGAAAAAAAGAGGGAAAAAAACCTAAAAGTGTTGCTATAAGGAGAGTCTGTATATAAGTAAATGAAGAGATTAGTACCTGAGTAGCTATAAGCACAAACTAATTTCACAGCTGGCCCACTTATGCACAGTAAAGAAAGATAAAGAATAAAAACTAGTTAGACAGCTAAGGGGGAATGGACTCCTAGAAGGCAGGGCTCCTGTCTACTTGCACACTGTACATCCCCAGTACCTAGAATATGGTAGGCACATAATAATTGACACCCATGAGAGGGACCATCTTTTCTAAAATGTCCTATATTTTCCAGTTGTCTTCTAAGTAGATATTTCTGTTGGTGCTGTTCTTTATGAACTAATAGGTGCAAGATAGATGCCTTAAGGGACAGAGTAATTTGAAATTGTTACATTAAAAAGGTTCCCAGGCAAGCAAAGAAATGGCCTGGAGCCTGCTCCTGGTTACAACTTTAATTATTTCATGCCAGCTGACTGTGGAAATTTATCTGAGTGATGAAGAAAATACTTTAATCTGGACTTTATCTTGTTACTTTTGCAACTTTGAGGTTCTGAATCGAAATTAAGAGTATGGAAGGCTTATCTGCAACTTCAGCCTCCCAAATTCCAGTAAATCCAAGAGAGAATGTGCTGTTCCATGGAGTGTGCGAGAGAAGGAAAAGGTTGGGTCAGGCAGGAAATCCTATACAATAAAATGTTAATATGCAACGGGCGGTTGCTATGACTCACACTGACTATCAGGCAGCAGATGCTCAATGCAGGAGCTGGCCCCTGGTGGTCAGTGCGCTCTCACAGGGGGAGCACCGCTCAGCCAGAAGCTGGGCTCACAGCTGGCGAGCACAGCAGTGGTGGCAGGAGCCTCTTCCACTTCCAGGGCAGCGCTAAGGATTAAGGATACCTGACTGCCGGCTTCAGACATTCCCTAAAGGCTCCCGGACTGGGAGAGGGTGCAGGCTGGGTTGAAGGACACCCCCCTCCCACCCCTGCCCCTGCTGAGTTCACAAATTTCATGCACTGGGCCTCTAGTTAGGAATAATAGGTATTTGGGTATGTCAGCAGTGGGCAGGGACAAGTTGAAATTCCAGAAAATTAAGTTCTGAATGCTACTGGAGTTGTACTAACTTTGGAAAACAGCAAAGCAGATCGAGGAGTAGAATTACACCATGTGTTTGAAGGCAAGGAAATCAAGCTGACTTGGGAAGTCTGTGGTCTTAATAAAGGGAAGCTAAAGCTATAATAGTCATGAGGCTCATCAAAGTGAAAAAGGACTTGCAGGAAAGGCAATGAAGGGACTGGATTCCAGGAATTAGATAGGTCGAGAGAATGACATCACCTCTTAGATACTAGAACTTGTCTGGTTATTCTTATATAGAGATTATTGCACTTCAAGGTTATTTTATTATTGCCAGGTGTAGGAACTGGTTCCTAGCATGACCGGACACTCAGGTGGGAATGGGTCCTTCTTGCAGAGGCCTGCTTTCAGCTTGAGCATGCAGAGGAAAAAAAGTGAGCTGTCCAGGGATGTTGTTGTATGTTCCCCTGTGAGTAGACCTTCATGTTTCTTAGTTCAGAATGGGTGCTGAGAGTGGGGCACTGGAAAAGGAAAAAGGAAAAGCAAGAAATGAGGAAGATTTCATTACGGAATGATCTACTCTATGGGCAACTCTGGGATATATTACAAGAGGATTGTATTTCTTGCAAATAAACACAAAGACCTTTCAATGTATGTCTTCAACTTTAAAAAAAGATAAGCTCAACTGATTCTCTCCCACCTAGACCCAAATATACACAAGACAGGTGTCCTGAGATACCTATGAGGAGTTAACTAAAGTGATTTTTCAGATTTAATGACCTCAGAAGTCTAAATGAGTGTGGTATCTCTCTTAGCTCCCTGAATAACATGGCAGATATTCCTCTGTGGTTACATTGACCAACCCAAATGATCCAGAGGTGAAATTACTTCTTTGATGATATCTATAATGTGTGAAGTCTAAACTCTATCATTTTCTGTTTTGTTTTTTTAAAGTCTTATGATAACACAGCACATTTAAGTATGCTTAAAGTTTTTAAGTGGTGCTACTGGCTATAATTAAGTTCTTTCAGCTTTTCCATTATAAATTCTTCTTTCCAAGATTTAATATCTCAGAGATTTCTAATCCCACTGGGTCAAATTTAGTACAGAAATAGTCAGCAGGAATGCAAATTTTTCTGCTCACCCCTAAATATTTCCAATCAAACAAATGTGCATGTGTTTTCCTCATAGTATAGGTATAAGAAAATAGGTTTCAGGCACTTTTGAAAGGGAGCAAAAGACAAAAAATAATCTAAGCACAAAATCTGAGAGAAATGTACAAGAATATAAAACTTATCTAGTTATGGGATGGATGAGCAAATATTGAATACTTTTGGTATCAGAGAGTTTTGCCTTGTGTTTTTAAAACCAAGCTCAAGATTTAACTGTGAAATAAACTGAAAGCATATTAGTTGATGGATTGAACTTTTGATTTTTTTTTAAAGCAATGTTTATTACTTCTGTGAAAATTTAAAATGGTCAGTTGAATCCAAT
Organism: Lasiurus cinereus; assembly: GCA_011751065.1. Classification (NCBI taxonomy): domain Eukaryota; kingdom Metazoa; phylum Chordata; class Mammalia; order Chiroptera; family Vespertilionidae; genus Lasiurus; species Lasiurus cinereus. The sequence goes on along the minus strand of JAAGEH010000012.1, from coordinate 51,177,607 downwards.
ATCTGATATGGGCTATAATATAATAGAAAGGTTTCTTTCTTCTTTGTGTCTTGAAACCAATAGAATAAAAATCATTTGTAATATTGTTGGTTTATAACAAAATTATTAAAATTAAAAAATATTTTTATTTTTTGTTTTATAAAAAGTGCATATCATAAAATTTGCCATCTTAACTATGTCACTGTATCTTAGTACACAATTCAGTAGTGTTAACTATATTCATTTGTTGTGCAACCAATCTCCAGAACTTTTTCATCTTGTAGAACTGAAACTCTATATCCATGAAACAACTCCCCAGTTTTTTTCTCACCCCCAGCCTCTCTGGAAACCACCATTCTACTTTTTGTTTCTATGAATTTGACTACTCGTATAGAAATGTCAGATGAGTAGAATTTTAGAGTATTTATCTTTTTTGTAACTGGCTTATTTCACTTAGCATAGTGACCTCAAATTTCATGTCAGCATTTCTTGAATATTATAAAAGTTATTAACATCTGACTTTTTGGGTGTTTATTCAGTTTTGGTTTTGTTCTTTATTAATGAAACAATCCAGCTCCTTAACTAGAAGACCCTGTCTTCAAATTCCTTCATATTTATTAAATTTCTCTTTGAGGATTTTTAATCCTTAAGCCTGAAGCTATAGGTCTTTAACCTTGGCTGTATTGATTTAGAGAATGAGCAGTATTTTTTTTATCATTTCTAAAATATATTATTTATATTTTTAAAGTATTACAAATAGCAGTACATATGTCCCCCCCTTTATTTTCCCTATTGACCTCCCCCGCCGGCCTTCCCTTTTCCCCAGTACATGCCCTCACCTGTCTCCCCCCCCAACCTCCCAAAACCAATGTCCTGTATCCATTGGCTATACTTTACATACATGCATGCATACAAGTCCTTCGGTTGATCTCTTACAGCCCCACCCCCCCAACCAACCTCCCCTTCCTTCCCACTGTAATATGACAGTCTGTTCATTGCTTCTTTGCCTCCATATCTGTTCCCCCACCCCACCCGATTCTTTTTTTAAAACATCTTGCCTCTGTAGGCTAGAAACAAACTTATAAGAACAAAAAATGTTTGAGTCCCAATTTCAATGTCCAATAGTTGTGAGTCCCAGTTTCAATGTCAAACAGTTCCTTATGTGTACACTTCGTCAATGGTATCTGGATAATGGACAAATGGTGGCAATGCAGGTCCAACCCTCTCTGGTTTGGTCCTATGCATCCTGTAGCGACACACAGCTGCTGACTGCTCGCATGGCAAGGCATTGTCAATGTCTCCCATCTCTGGACTGAACAGTATTTTATAGTCAAGTTTCCTAGGTAGTGGAGGATGGGCCTCTATGGCTATGGCTGTTTGTCCCCAGGTCAGATTGGCCTGCCTCTGCTGGTAGCCCACCATTCTCCATTCTGTGTCAGATGTCAGGGGTGGGGATTGCCACTGTTTTGAGTAGCTCAACCCCTTTGACTCTTCTAAATGTGACTCCCTCTGAAGTTATTTCTCATGTGTTCTTTAACTTTTCTTCTCTTTTTACCCTTTTTGTTTTTTTCTGATTCCTAGAGTTTCTCTGATACCTCTTGTTTCCCCAAGAAGAGATTAATTATTTTTCAAGACACATGAAGCTTCTCTTTCTCATTGAGCTCTAATCACTTGGTGAAATTCCATTCAACTCCCCAAACATTTATGGACAATTTCTGGGTGTCAGACTACAAATGCAAAGACAACTAAACACTGCTTTTATCATTGAGGAGATCACAAGCTAATGGGTTAGATAGAATGCAGACAAAGACCATATGGAAAATCGGTGAAGAACCCTGTGACCTCTGTGAGAGGCATCCATGAGGACAAACCTTGCCTTATGTAAGAAAATGAAATCAGATCTTAATAACAGGGCAACATTAAAAGCAATGTTAAAAAATGACTTCAAGTTGGCTAGAAAAATATATTTTTGATTTAGTTTCTCTCCTCAATTTTTTTTTATTTAGTAAAAATCCACTTTGAATTCATAGTCATCAAAGTTTTTCTTATCACAAAGACACGTTGGATAAAATCCATAACTTTTTCAGGTGTAATTGTTATTGCTGGTTGCCCAGATACCACTGTAATTCCTACAAAGATATTGGCTATTTTTAAGGCCATCTGGGTCTGTTATATTTCAGAGAGATCTGAAGGGATGGATTCTGATGAGCTAGCACTCAGTCATTTGCATGTTGTGAATGAAGCAAATGGAAGTAGGTTTTGAGAGGGGCAGGAAGACGTAAGGCAGGAGGGTAGAGGAACTTAAGAAGTGGCTATAGATTCATAGACTCACTGGTGATAAAGGAGTAGGAAAGTTGAAGGATAGAGATCTTGAACAAGCTAAAGACCTGAGTTTTTTTAGCCCCATGTGTGGAAGAATGACCTCTGAGTCATATTTTATTTGAACAATGAGTGTCTAAGGCATCTCCAGGATGGTCTCTGATAAGTAGGCAACCTCTACCCCACCCTGATTACAAGCACTGAAAACAGAACGAAAAGCAATATAGAATAAAAATGTCCCCTTTCCACTGGTAGAGTTCAAGTTAAAATGGAGGAGCTTTAGGTCTGTTATTATTGTTAAAAAACCATTGAAACCTCTAAAGAATTTTTGTGAGTTTATTTGAGCCCAACTGTTGACATATGCCCAGAAGCAGAACCTCAACAAATTGAGATAATGCTCCAGAGAATGGTGGTTTACATTTGTATTTATACATTGCCATCAAAGGAGGGACATAGGTGGGTTACATGAAATTCATTGGTGATAGATTAAGGAGGTGGGATAAAACAAAGCCGGAAAAACCCCTGGAATTGGACAAAAAGTGAAATGATGGACACATACTTTGGTGGGTGCAGGAAAAATTAACATGATAATGGAGGGACTTGTGTTATCTGTCCTGGTGCCTATCACATTTGGTTGTGCCCCAGGGACTCCAGAAAAAGGGAAGTTACAAGTTACCCACATATTTCAAGGGTATGCTATCATAAATGCAAAAGACAGATAGGCTCAGTTGAGGTAAAGGCTGACCTTACCTGTAAAGATAACGGCCTAGGAGGTGACTACTCATCATAACTGCGTTTAGTTAAAGTTTAATTTCAGACCATCCTTTGTGGTTACTTTAGGTCTCTGAGTTTGCAAGACTGTCAGGCAGGCTTCCCCTGAGCTTATCAGCTCAGCATGTGGCCCTTTTGTCCAGTCCTTTACCCAAACCTGGTCTCCAGTGAGCTTGCTGATTTTTAATTCAGAACAGAACAGACTTGGTCCCCATACTCCATGTTAGCAGCCCTATCCTGAGGCAGGTCACTCCACAAGGATAGGTCCCCAAATTCTTCTCCAAATTTACTAAGCACACACAGCACTCTTCTTACCCCAGGCTGAAGTGAGAGAGCTAGGAGAAGCTGGAGAGACTAATTTCTTTACTTCATAGAAACAAACAAGGAAGAGAAGAGAATTTCCCTCTAACACAGCAGTTTTCAACCTGTGGGTCGCGACCCCTTTGGAGTTGAACGACCCTTTCACAGGGGTCGCCTAAGACCATCGGAAAATGCAGATATTTACATCACGATGCATAACAGTAGCAAAATTTCATGGTTGGGGGTCACCACCACATGAAGAACTGTATGTAAGGGTCGCGGCCTTAGGAAGGTTGAGAACCACTGCTCTAACAGGTTACTTTTCCTTCCTTCCTTCCTTCCTTCCTTCCTTCCTTCCTTCCTTCCTTC
>JAAGEH010000012.1:51102091-51173859 GCA_011751065.1 Lasiurus cinereus | reverse complement strand
TTCCTTCCTTCCTTCCTTCCTTCCTTCCTTCCTTCCTTCCTTCCTTCCTTCCTTTCATTCTTTCTTTTCTTTCTTTATCAGGTTTCTAAATACTAGTTTGGGTGGTGTTGCTTTTCACTTCTGCTTATTTTTTAGCCTATGTTTTGTCCTTTGTTTCTGGTATTGAAACTTTTTTTTTCAGCAGAGAGTTTAGACATGATTGTCAATCCCTCTTTGATTATGGAAATCATATCTTAGTGTTGCAGAAGACCAAAGAAAACCAAGAACACTTCAAAGAAAAGGAGGGACACTGTTTAATACACAGGCAGACTCAGGGAATAGCCTTCCAAATCTGAATGAAGGAACATGCATGGGGCTTTCCTTTATTTCCCACTGTGGTCTTTGTCCTGCAAATATGGATTATGCTTCCAGTCCTTTTCTCAGGCCTTACAAGAAGGCCTCCAGGTGTTGGGGGTCTCCAGGCCATATCTAATGGTCTGGCCTGGTGCCAGCATTAATAACCCTCCCTCTGAGGCAGTGCACTGTTCATAGTAACAGGTTCTGCAAGATCAGTATCTGGGAAGGAAATAGGGACTTAATTATAGGTTATCAAGAATGTACACTGAAATTGCCGGCATGGATTCAGATCACTATCCCACAAATATCAGGGTTATATTGGAATTAGCCCTTTTTAGCCTTCTCATCCCCCCTCCCACCTTGCCCCACAAACTTTTCTTAGACTTGTGGTACAATGACTAGGGGATGTTATGGTGAACATGGATGATGACTGCTCTTAACTGCTTTCAGATGGAAAGGGATGATGACAAAGAGTGATTCCATGAGTGGTTTGTAGGGAATTCTGAAGTTTAAAGTCATTCCCATCCAGTTTGCAGGCAGGCAGAGGTAAGCATCAGTCCCATACACATAGAGTGTTCCTGCAGGGGAACATCAGGTAGAGTTGCATAGTTCCTCTGGGAGGCAACCTGTTGGATGTAGGGCCTGGATACTGCTTAAACAAATAGAAGCAACATTAATTAGCTGCACATTGGCCGTGAAAGGTTCTATTATTTTTTCCATCAATACAATGCCCCCCACTCACCATGCACACACATGCAATTGGTAGTGGAGTCATAACATGTTGCAGGCTGGTAAGAATAGCTAATAAAAATCTGGCTTGATGGAACTTTCTTGTAGGCTACCCGGTCTAGCATATTTGGGTAGTGAGTTTCTAAGCAAGGACATATGGCAGTGGTCCCTATGGGAGGCAAGTATGTTGTAGCTAATATTATTAGTGGGAGCATGTTATTCCCTCTATTTCTGTTCAGTGGGGGTCCACAACAGTGAATCGCTAGGACAAAGAGCAGTATTATGGCTATTCCTGCAAGGCAGATGTAGCCAAGGATAGCATAACAAGGTATAGTCCAACAATCCATGATGAGGCCTTTGTTTTTTTGCTGTGTGGGAAGCAATAATTTTATGGTGCTTTTGTGTCCCAGCAAGAACAGATGAGTCCTCCTCCAGGTATTACCTTTAGGAGGAGATAAGAAAGAGAGGTTAGTGTTGGGGAGAATTCAGCAGGGTGTTTCTAAATACCTTGGAGCAGGTTGATCAGCCAGATCTGCTGTCTTCCTGAGAGTGATCCTCAGGGTGTGTTTCTGGTCAGAGGTCACCTTCTACTCAGGCTGGGCATCACTGGGCTGGTGGATTGCTTTCACCCGGGAGTGGTGGATCCAGGTATTCAGCTCTGCAACCTTGAGAGCTGTGAGAGTGGTTAATATGACTGGATAGGGTCCCTTCCAGGCAGATATGAGGGGCTCCCTTTTCCAGTCCTTTACCCAAACCTGGTCTCTAAATTTATAAGGATGTACAATGTTCCTAGAGAGATGGGTAGTCGGTCAGTAACCCATTTGTGCACCTCAAAGACAGTTTTTCCGAATCCTTATAGTTGTTTCTGGATTTCTAAGTTCCCTATTTTCCCCAAATCTCCCTTTGGCTGAATTAAGGGAGGGGGTCTACCATATAGAATTTCAAAGGGAGAGAAACCTACCCTGGTCCTTGGGGCACAGCATATCCACAGAAGTACAAGAGGCAATATATCTGTCCAGGGTAAGGTTGTCTCTTGGCATAGCTTAGCCATAGTCTGTGTTAGAGTCCGGTTCATGCGTTCTACTTTCCCTGAACTCTGAGGCCTATAGGCTGTATGTAGGTTTCATTTAATTCCTAAAGCTTTAGCTACCTGTTGTACTATTTCTGCTACAAAGGCTGGGCCATTATTGGACCCTGTGGTCAGAGGCATTCCATACTGTGGAATTATATCCTTCAGCAATGCCTTAGTGACTACTATTGCCTTTTCTGTGCGAGTGGGATATGCCTCGACCCAGCCTGAAAAGGTGCAAACAAAGACTAGCAGGTATTTATTATGCTGGGCCCTATTTCTGTAAAATCTACTTCTAAGTCCTCAAAAGGAGCTTGCCCACAGCACTGAACTTCTATTGGTCCCACAGGATGCTGTTTGGCATTATTCTGAGCACAGAGGAGGCAACATTGAGAGACTGAGGCACGCAAGGAGGGAAGACGGGCAATTAGGTAGTATCTGCCTAACAAAGCCTCTAGGGCAGTCTTCTCTAAATGAGTGAGTTTATGCTGCTGGAGGACTACCTTATGGGCTAATTGTTCGGGGACATAGACCCTAGGCTGGGAGTATCCACCAGCCTTCTTTCGTTCTCTTGCCCCCTTCTTGCTGGGCCCATTCCTCTTCCTGAGGAGTGTACTTTGGAGATTCAGGTAATTCAGGGGCCAACATGATCCCTGAAGGTGCCACTTGTTCTTTAGCAGCCAGCTTGGCTACAGCATCAGCACGTTGGTTTACTTCTGATACTGTCTTCCCTTTCTGGGGACCTTTGCAACAATGATGGCTATTTCCTTGGGCTACCAGACTGCTTCTAGTAACTTTAAAATCTCATTCTGATTTTTGATTCCTTTTCTCCCTGGCCATCAAGAGCCTCCTTTTCTTATATACTCTGTTTCTTAGAAAATAAGACAGTGTCTTATATTAATTTTTGCTCCCAAAGATGCGCTAGATCTTATTTTCAGGGGATGTTTTATTTTTCCATGAAGAAGAATATGGTACACATTTATTGTTGACCAAAAAAAAAAAAAAGGAAATTTATTACCTGTATACAGTACGGTAGTAGTTGTCATCACAAACCAGCTCACTGATTGGCCGCAGCGCAGCCGGAGCTGTTCAGGCAGTGCGAGGTCTCTTTAAATCAGGAATCAGATGCCTTATGGTAGCTCTGGGGGCCTTATATTCTGGGGAGGCCTTATTATTGGGGAGGTCTTATTTTCGGGAGGATGGTTTATATTACAGTGAGAGGCAAAACTGTAAGTAGGTCTTATTTTCAGGGGATGTCTTACTTTCGGGGAAACAGGGTATGAGCCCATGGATATGCAGGGTAGCAAAGGCATAGCACAAGTCACTGTAGATGTTGGCACACTTATCCTTACTGAGTTCTAAGGCTCTGGCGAGGACCCGAAGTTCTGCCTTCTGTGCTGACCATCCTTCAGGCAGGGCCTATGCCTCGATTGTCTCAAAGTTTGATACCACTGCATATCTGGCTCATCTTTTTTCTTCATCTAAGAAGCTGCTGCCATCTGTGAACAATTACCAAGTCTGAGTTTGGCAGGGGCCTATCCATTAGATCTGGCCGACTGGAATAAACCTCTTCCATGAAATCATGCTCAGGGGCCCCCTCAACAATGGGTAAAAAGGTGGCAGGATTAAGAGTTCTCACTGCTTCTAATCATACTTGAAGGTTCTCACTTAACAAGCCTTGATATTGAGTCATTTGAGCATGAGTCAACCAGCGCTGTCCCCTTGCTTTCATCAGGGTGACAACAGCATGAGTTACTTTTACATTTAAGTTTTGTCTTAAGGTAAGCTTATCTGCTTCCTTGACTAATAATGCAGTGGCTGCAAGGGTCTTGAGGCACAGGGTCCACCTGGAGGCAACTGGGTCAATCTGCTTGGAGAGATAGGCTACTGGTCTTTGCCAGGGTCCAAACTCCTGGGTTAGAACTCCTAGGGCTATCCTGCTGTTCTTGTGAACAAAAAGATTAAAGTTTCCTGTCACATCTGGTAGCCCTAGTGCTGGGGCCTCAATGAGCTTTGCCTTTATGGTGATGAGGACTTTCTCCTGTTTGGGACCCCAGTTGATAGGTGCCTTCTCTTCTCCTTTTAAAGCTTCATAGAGATGTTTATACAGGTCTTAAAACCCTGGAATCCAAATTTGACAGAACTCTGCCACTGCCAGAAATTCCCAAATCTGCTGCCAGGTGCTAGAGATTGGGATGGCGCATATTGCCTGCTTTCTTTCAGTCTCTAGCCTTCCTTTCCCTTGGGTGATCTGGATATTGGCAGATTTTAACAGGCTGTGCTCCAGGCTTTAAGTTGATTAGCACTGGGGCATGGTCCTTAGCCAAGCCTGAAGGATTCTCTTCCACCCAGACCAGCAGGAATTTTTTCTTTAATTCAGGTTCTAATGGTGAGGTCTTTGATTGGGGGTATAAAGTCTCTATTCTTCCTCTCTTCGCACTGCTAGGGACAGGATCATTGGGGAGATCTCCTCACTTAGGCGAAGCTGTGTTGAGCCATCTGGAGCAAAAGTGATTTCTGCTCCCATTTTGGCTAAAAGTCTCTACCCATTAGAGGTACTGGGCAGTCTGTCAAGTACAGGAATTCATGAATTACTTGATAACCACCAAGTTGGCATCAGCGAGGGTGGCAGAATGGTCTACAGGTTTGGTCCCCAGTAGCTCCAATAATGGTGACCTCCTTTCCCAAGAGAGGTGCTACTTTCTGTGTGATTATTGAGTGTGCAGCTCTCGTATCAACCATAAAGTCCACAGTCTGGCCCCAAATTTTCATTCTGACCATGGGCTCATTGGGGCCCAACTGAAAAGTCTGGTTTGTCCTAGTTTGAGTCAGCTCTTGCTAGCCCAATGAGATCTGCTTCAGGTTGCTCTGATTAATAGCAACTGGATGGAAAATGGGGTCTAGTTTTCTTACTTTGTCCTTTGGGACATTCATTCTCCAGTGACCTGTCTCTTTACAATAGGCACACTAGTCTCATCTCAAGCTCACTCTTGCTTTTCCCCCTGATCTGTATTCTTGATTCTCTTTCTGATCTGTCTGGGAGCTTGAGCCTCTAAAAGTCGCTGCTACTATATTGGCCCTTCTTTGTATTCTCCCTCCTTGCCACACTGTCTTGGTTGATGAAAACCTTGTTGGCTATCTTTAGCAGTTTGGTGGCATTTATTTTCTGCAAACCCTTCCAACTTCTGTAGTTTTCTCCTCATATCAGGCTGGGCTTGGCCTACAAAAGCAGCATTTACCATGGTCTGATTTTCCAGGGCTTCAGGGTTAAAGAGTTGGTATTCCACACATAGTCTCTCATAGAAAGCTGCTGGACTTTCGTCAGGCTTCTGGAAAACCTCAGAGATTTTAGCTATATTGGTGGGCTTCTTGGCTCTGGCCCTGACCCCCTGGAAGAAGGCCAGTGATATTTTTCTAGCCCGGCCTTTCTGTCTTCTGAGTTTGGGTTCTAATCAGGTTCCTCATCTGGGAAGGCCTGTCCTGCCCATCTGTCTGTATCTAATATTCCTGCCAGGGCCTGGGTCTGGAGCCACTTCAAGCCTCTGATACTACTCTCATGCGCTCCTCAGTGTTAAAGAATGTGAAAAGGAGCTGCTTGCAGTCCATCCAGGTAGGCTTCTGGGTCTGGAAAATCATTTCTAGGAGGTCGACCATGGCCTGAGGTTTTTCAGAATAAGCTGGGGTGTGATGTTTCCAATTCTGGATGTCACTTGTGGTAAAGGGCTGATAATAATAGACTGGTCTTCCCTCCTGCAAGGTCTCATCTTCACCAAGCACTTGGGCACCCCGAATCTCCTTGACAAGCATTTGACATGCCAGTTGTAGCTTGGGCCCTTGATCGGCTGAATGCAAGTACCACCCAACCGGCTCTAGAGAGCCTGGTTGAGGAGAGAGGGAAGGGTAGTGTTTCCAGATTTTCTGGACCTTCCAGATCAGTGTGGGGAACACTTGGGGCTGCCTGTGGCACATATGGAGGTGGAAAAACTGGCGGGATTTCCTCAGGGAGTCATGGCAGAACAGGGGGTTGGGTTCCCTTCTGAGAGACCTGTTTCTTTTCTCCTGCCTGCTTTTCTTCCACTTTCTTTTGTCCTGCCTGCCTCTCCTTAGCCTGCACCTTCCCTGCCTGCCTTTTTACTCCTGCTATTAAAAACTTACTCTGTTACACACGCAGAATGGACCCAAGGCAGCAAGGTTTGAGCAATTTCTAACCAGCTGCCTATGTAGGGAAACCAATATGAGTATCCAGGGTCTTTCGGGACTACATTCCAGACCCCTGACCAGTCCTTTATCTAAGGAGCCTTCTGAGGGCCAGCCAACCCCTAAGAATTCACAGAATTTCCTCAGTGTTTTGGAGTTCATTTTAAAAACCATAATCTCCATTGAAATCCTTTTCAAAATTTTTCAACATGCAATTGAGAACAATGGGTTTACTTTATCCCCACCTCATGATGATCCATGGTGAGAGACCTGTTTTCATAGATCCTCACTCAGATGCCAGCCTGGCCATGTCCCTTGGAAGCTTAGATTTGTCTTAGCTAAGGTGCACCTGTATAAACCCCATGCCTGGTCTCCTCCACGTAGGGGTGAGTCACCATTATGCCATATGACAAATCATGGAACTGCAGGTTGGGGCCCACTCGGACTCCATAGCCAAGGTCATGGAGCCACACAAAGGTTAAGAGAGGGCAGGCCCTCTCCCTCCACACTCACACACTTACACTAAACATTCACTCAGAGTTAAAAAAAAACAAACAGTCTATCCAATTCCTGATTCCTGACCAATTTAACTGATGAAGTCCTATGACTTCCACTCATTTGGAGTGGGTGTGACTGATTGGGGTCCCTACTTTACAGATTATGTCAACTTTCTTCAGATGCTGGTGGGTCCTAGGCTGAGGTCCAGGAGCACCAGGAACCCCTCCCCCCCAGTTCAATTCTGCTAAAATCAGCAGGGCGTGCCTTCTGGAGGCCTATCTTGCACCCCCAGACCCCAAGCCCTGCCCTCTTACTGGAGGCCACAAAAGCAAAGCACAGTTGGTTTTATGGTCAGGGAACCAGATGTTGCAGAAGACCAAAAAAACCAAGGATGCTTCAAAGAAAAAGAGGGACAATGTTTAATACATTGGCAGACTCAGGGAACAGCCTTCCAAATCTGAATGAAGGAACACACATGGGGCTTTCTTTTATTTCCCCCTGTGTTCTTTGTCTCGCAAATATGGATTATGCTTCTGTCCTTTTTGTGGGCCTTGCAAGAAGGCCCCCAGGTATAACTCTCCCTCCAGGGCAGTGCACTATTCACAGTACAGTGGTACCTAGAGATACGAGTGCCCTAACATACAAGATTTTGAGATACGAGCCATTGAATGAGCGATTTTTGCTTTGAAATACGAGCAACATTTGAGATAGGAGTAATCGCGTGGATCAGTCTGCTGCACACGACCCACCAGTTTACCACGATTCGAGTTTCCCATGCCTCAAGGTTACGAAATGAATTACACTCGTATCTCGAGGTACCACTGTAATAGATTCTGCAAGACCAGTATCTGCAAGGAGATAGGGACTTAATTATGTTATCAAGAATGTACACTGAGCTTGCTGGCATGGATTCAGATCACTATCCCCCAAATATCAGGGTTACATTGGAATTAAGCCCTTTTTAGCTTTCTCATTAGTTCTCCCAGTTTTTTCTGTCAGACACAAATCTCCTTTCTTGAAGCAGAATGTAGAAGAGTGTAGGGACTAGATGCTATTTCCATCTTTTGTTGGTATCTTTCATATTCAGAGTAGGTAGATTCTGCTAGGTGCAATCTTTTTTTTTTTAAATATATTTTATTGATTTCTCACAGAGAGGAAGGGAAAGGGATAGAAAGCCAGAAACATCGATGAGAGAGACATCGATCAGTCGCCTCCTGCACGCCCCCTACTGGGGATGTGCCCGCAACCAAGGTACATGCCCTTGACTGGAATTGAACCTGGGACCTTTCAGTCCCCAGGCCGACGCTCTATCCACTGAGCCAAACCGGTTTCAGCTGCTAAATGCAATCTTGATATACTATCATCTACCGCATAGCAAATGTGAAAGGGATGGCTTCCTCACTGCAGTGTTGAGAATTATTCTGAGACCTATAAGTGAGTCTTTATATTTATTTTAGGAAGTCATCTCTCTTATTTTTCAGTTTCTTCTGTATAGTATTGCCTCTGTGAAGCTTATGGGAGCTGCAGGGACTTAAAAATGGAGCAAATAGCTCTCTTCAGGGAAATCTCCCCAGGCGGTATGAACCACTTGGAACATGTGAATGCTTGGAGTTTGATTCTAACCATGAAACAAGATAAATGTTAGATAGAAATGCAATGAAAACAACACTTTGTTCCTGTGGGTAAAGTCATATTGATGACAACTAGGTATTCTGATAGTCAAGCTTAATAATCTAGATTGATTTTTAGAGAAATTTAAAAATCCTCAATTGTTACAATGCTATCAATATATATGAGGACCAGGAGAGGGGATTCTAATACAAATGAGAATCAATGCCATCAATGCTAATTTCTTTCATGTTCTGTTCATGACTCAACAAAACAGTTGAAGAAAGCATTTGTTTTTGTTGTTGTCGTCAGTCTTCTTGCAAGTGAAAAGTGGTTTCAACATCATGCTTTAAAAAAGGCAATTTTGGCATTGATTGTATATATTTGTAAAGCACATAGAGTTGTGCCTGACACTGTGATTACTGCATGAGGATTTTGTTAAATAAATAATTAGAGTAATCAAGCCACATTAGCCAACATTCACAAATAAAAGTGAAAATTCTTGGTTTTGTTTATTGTTTTGTAGTTCATATAATCATTTCTGTGTTTCACATCTTTCAGGATTAACAGGGTGATTTCTGGTACTGCCAGGTTAAAGGTTCTTCTATAACATCAATGAAACCTTATCCACAAATGGCCGTTTTAGAATTGTCCCAACTTAGAAATCATTGTAAACTATGGAGATCACAGATAAGACTAATGAAAGTTTATATATTGGTTGATAAAAACTTACACTAAGTTAATTGAAAGCAAAGTGATTTAATTATGGACATAAGATGACATTGCTAATTTGAAGAAGAGTAGGCTATAAGAAGAGTTAGCGGTGCTCAAGATATTTGCCAAATTAAGGAGTAGAAGAAATTACTGTTCATTGGTCCCCTGTAACTTATGTCTTATGGAGATTAGTCCCATCACTTTATGTGCGTGGATTACATAAAATAGGTGAACCAAAGGCATTAAAATCATGATACCTAGCTAATTTTCTGTTATTTATAATATATATATATAGGTAGTTTGTACTCTGTCTGAAGCTCCATATTAGTAATCTCAAAAACACAGACAAATATGAAGAGAGATGGTTTATAACCTACTGTGTTTCATGGAGATTTTGAACCTAGTTGATTTATACAATGATTAAAAGTTCCTTTGAAACATTTTCAGTTAGTATGTCTAACTGGTTCTTTATAATTTCTTTTCGAGCATCCTCAAGCTTAAGAAAAGGGAAGTTTTTTTTTCCATAAACAAAAAGTGTTGGATCTGTGCTTTTAGGAACCATTTAAACACGTGTTTAGAAAGTTATAAACTAAAGAGATGAGAGGAAAGATGGAAAAAAGAGAACTATAAAAGTTGAGTTTGAGAGTGTCCTGCTGACAAAAGAAAAACTTGACCTGGTAAGAACACATTTCAGAGACTCAGGTTGGTTTTGAGACAACTGGAGGCATATATTCCAAATATTTAGAGCCTTTACTAAGAATAACATGTAATGTCCTCTTTTCATAGCCTTTACCAAAACATATTTGGGCTTTTACATCTAAGACAAGGTGTGCCCTTATCCTAGGCAAGGTTGAAATTGGTTTTCAGGCCCTTAAGCTGATAGAATTTAGATTACCCAAGTTTATTCCTCCCTACCTCCATGACACCTAGTGTTGTCTGGTAGCTCTTTGCTGTACACTTGTGTCCATCCGAAAGAAAAGAAGAAAAAGCAGCTACAAAATTTTGTTTTCTCTGTGCCTTGTCTTATTTCCATATATACTACCTCATTAATCCTCACATCAGCCTATTGAATAATCCTCACATCATGGAAATAATAATGAAGAACCCAAAATTCAGCAAAATGAAGTGCATGCATCATTCATTACCATACAATGAGTGATGTTGATGCTGAGGGTCAACCACGTACTTAACACTAGACATGGAATTCATCCTCTTTCTACTGTTTCATACCACTCACCATGCCCTTCATCATTAGCCTTTGCCTGGTGCTTTGTCATACCTCCGATAGTGTGATGAGTCCTGCCTTCTATTCCTTAGTTTAAGGCATCTCTTTTTACTGGTTCTGATAATCAAAACTATGCTGTGGTATTTATTATAGTATATATTAGTGGCCATCAATTTTTTTAAAAAACAATGGCATATGTCCTAACCCCAAAGATAACTAGTGGCAGAAATTTAAAGCTTATCTTCCTCACTCTTTACATTGCCTATACAATGCCTGCGGGTAGAAGAGCTTAGGTTAAATATTCTTTTACAAATATAAGGCTATAGTACACTGCAGAGTTCTATGTATATCGCAGACTTGCAAAATTGCGTTGTATGGGTAAATGAATGAGTTGAAGAGCAGCATTCAGCTTCAACAGAAGGCAGTTTAGGTGGATTTTCACTTGTGGCATCCTTTTTTTTACTCTTCATGAATAGCAATGCTAGCTGTGCAAATGTAAGTTTTGAGCTAAATAGAACATTGTAGTAACTAAGAAATCCAATATGATGTGTGTTCAGAGATTTTCAAAGTTTGAGCAATTTATAAAGTCATATTTTCCATTTGTGAATATGTTTTTGTGTTCCTTACAGTGCATTTTGATATTTGAATGAAGATGGTGGTAAAAGATGGTTACTGAACTAGAGCTGCATTAAACTGCCTTACTGCCCTGCTTTATTGTTTGTGAGTAGAAGTAAGGCTGGGTGAAGTGAAATGAAATATTGATGAAAATGTACTGAAAATGTGTTAAAGCAACATATTTTGAAATGTATGCAGAACTCTTTGAAGTGAAATAATGGTTTTAGTGAATTCATAAAGATGTTAACACAGCTTTTTATTGATAAAATTGCAGTGACAATGGAAATTCCTAGTGTCATCCATGAACATAGATTGAGTATAAGGTTTATTAATTTTTAAATTTAGGAATAATTTAATAATAACAATATAGGAAATACATGCTATAAGAACTGATTTTGGGGGGGATAAATCTCTTTAATATTGGCATGACCTAATAAAGATGCATGTGGCTACAACAAGATTTACACAATGCTAAATATTTTTAGATTGATTTCAATTGGAGGGGTTGGAGAACACCCCATCAGAAGTCTCAGGAGAACCGTTTTAACATATTTTTGATAAAGACCCTTATGCACACAATAAACAATCTCAAATGTAATATCATTTGAACATTTAATCTAGTTATCTATTAACCTTCATGAAATGTTAGACCTAGATTTCAAATGTAATAAAGGAGGTAAAGTGTGTGTATTTTAATATAATGCAGATCGTAGAGTTTTTCCTGAAATAACCAACTTCATCTATTTCTTTTAGTGAAGACAAAAAGAAGAAAAATATGATAGAAAGAAATGGATATTCATCGATATCTTCAAAACTATGTATGCAAGAGGTCACTGATCTGTTCATGGCAAGGATCTATTTTAGAAGAAATTGTATTTTGACTATGGCTCATACACATTATTTAATTTTTAGGGAACATGGACAGAGGAATGATACAGGATGGACAGCTAGATGGAGCTGGCTTTCCATAAGTCACAAGCTTTTTCATTGCTAGAAAAACCAAACTCTGATGGTTTAGTGCAGATCTGTTCTGAGAAGAAAAATAAAAACTAAAGTGTTCTCTCTGGTGAACCAGTTATGACAGTAAATGATGAGTCCCATAAAACCCAAAACAGAATAAATTGTCACTTAATTGAACACAACAATGCAAAGATTGCCAAGAGGCTTGCTTTCTTACAAGAAATATTTTGTTATAAGCATTCGAGATCACAACTGAACCCTAAATTTCTATGAACCCTAAATCTTCATTGTGCAATTGCCTTACTACTAGGTAACTAGATTAAGTTGGTAAGATAGTTTAACTGGGATATCTAGGGATATATACAACACAATCAATTTCCTTTATTAAACGAATTTATTTCTGGTTGCTTTCTATTTTATTATAATACCTATAACTTTATTTTTATACATATTAATGGAAAGATTTTTTTTACCTGAGGTAAGTTAGTCTCCAAACTACTGCATTTAGATTTAGAGAGTAAACACGTACTACTGCTTAGCTGAAGGCCAAATACCTGGCAAAACTCACACATTACACTGAGTCCCAGCTTTTAAGAATTTCTGTAAGTATGATAACTTAGCACAAGTGACAGCATTGGCATGATTTTCTGCTGAGGTTATACAGCCCTAGACATACCATCTTGTGCTTTAGAATAGAAATTCTTGAGGGAAAAACTGTCAAAGGCATCTTCCCTTGAGAGAGGGAAAGAAGTATTAAGCTGGGGGGGAAAAATGACAGCGGACTAGATGTACATGTCCTCAGCCTTGTCCCTTAGCAGACAGAGAGAACAACTGAAGGTCGCACTTGGAGTGTTTGTTGGTGAGTTAAGGAACAGCTGTACTCCAGAAGAAGGTGGGGGATTGTTGGATGAGCAGCCCCCTCTGCTGCTGGGTTTTTCTCCCAGAGCCACCAGCTCGGATGCAGAGATTGCACCATCTTGAAGGGGAAAGTGGATGTTAGTGGAAGCCTGAAAATTTACAACTGCAGCACCCACCGAACAACTGCGAGCCCTAGAACACTGGTTTCCAATTGGCGCACTTGGATTCAGAGGTCTACACTCCACATAGAAAGGTCAGATTTTGCCTGGAATAAGGTGAGGTCTCTGGTCCCATAGGATAAAGAAATGGGTGCACTGTGGGAGATGGAGGACTGGGGGAAGTCTGCATCTAGAGCAGTGGTTCTCAACCTGTGGGTCGCAACCCCTTTGGGGGTCGAACGACCCTTTCACAAGGGTCACCTAAGACTATTAAAAAACACCTATTTCCCATGGTCTTAGGAACCAACACACCACTCCTCGGTGTAGCAAAAATGTATCAATGTAGTTTACTGTTGTTATATTAATACTGTCACCCATGCTATACCATGATTCAAGACAAAATTTTATTTATTTGTATTAGAAATAAATATTTCACAATATATAATTACATATTGTTTTTGTGATTAATCACTACGCTTTAATTATGTTCAATTTGTAACAATGAAAATACATCCTGCATATCAGATATTTACATTACAGTTCATAACAGTAGCAAAATTACAGTTATGAAGTAACAACGGAAATAATTTTATGGTTGGGGTCACCACCACATGAGGAGCTGTCTTAAAGGGTCACGGCATTAGGAAGGTTGAGAACCACTAATCTAGAGATATCGATGGCTGTTGGGCCTGGCATGATCTGTGAATGGGGAAGGGGGTCCTCAGAACTGCTAACAGAGGGGATCTCTAGAAAGCAACTCATTTTGATCTGATGCAGAAGGACAACCTGGAAATTATTAAAGTGTGCCAGCTGCTTGGACAAGAGCAAAGAAGGGGGACTGCACAGACGTGCGTGCTTTCCTCTTCAGTTCCTTGCTTCTGATTGCTAAGCCCCTTTTGTTTTCCTGTGTTTTTTTTTTTACCCTTTTTCTACTATAGATTTTCCCTATTCTTTCTTTTACCCGCTGTTAAAATTTCACGCTACTTATATATATATATTTCCAATCCCCTGCTCCAAATCCATACACATCTCTCTCATCTCTGTCTTCACTATCTAAAAAATTGTTTTTCTGTCATCTTGTTGTTATTTGCTTGAATATTGATTATATCAAATTTTTATACTTTTTTTGTGAGATTGTTTTGCTTATTCTTTTTTTTTTGCTTTGTTTTTATATTTCTCTTTTCTCTTGCCTCACTTGATATTAGTTGTTGTTTTTAGTTTGTATTAATCTTCAGGTACTCGTTGCTGGCATTTTTTGGGATTAGTGGCTGTTCTAGTAGAGTTTTCTCCCCATATATATAAGTTGTTCCCCTTCTCTTTCTTATTCCCTTTGTTTTCTCTCTCACATTTGTTTTTGTTTTTGTTTTTTCTTTTTCCTCCTTTCTCCCAATTTCATTTTGGCACTCTTCTTTTCTTTTCTTTTCTTTTCTTTTTTCTTCCTTCTTCTTTCTCTCCTATCCCCTAATTTCTCTCTCTCTGGTGGTCACCTTTATTTGTGGCTATTAATATTGTGAATACATTTTTGTTCAATGCTTTGTACATTGTACCTGGCTGTGTTGTACTTTGTGCCTTTAAATCAAAACAGGAGAGAGAGAACTACATAACCAGACACCAGGAGAAGAGAGACCATGGGCAGACAAAGAAAACAGCCTGCATATGAAAGAAAAGCAGTCATCCATCACCAGAAAAGGAAGTAAATGAAATGGAGGCAAGCAACCTGCCAGAGAAAGAATTCAGAGAAATAGTCTTAAGATGGCTGAAAAGAATGGAAGACAAATTCGACAATATGAGTAAGAACCAAGAGGAAATGAAGAAGAACCAAGAAGAAATGAAAAATTATATCGCTGCTGTAAAGAACTCAATAGGAAGCATCAAAAGTAGACAAAAAGAAGGAAAGGAGCACATTAGGGAGCTAGAAAACAAGGTAGAAAAAAATACCCAAATAGAGCAGCTTCTAGAAAAAAATTAAAAAGCAAGAAGAGAGCCTAATGGAACTTTGGGACAACACAAAATGAAACAACATCTGCATAATATGGGTTCTGGAAGGAGAGGAAACAGAGCAAGGAATAGAAAACCTGTTTGAAGAAACAATGACAGAAAACATTCTTGATATTGGGAAGAAAAACCCCACAAATATCCAAGAAGCTCACAGAGTCCCCAGCAAAATGAACCCCAAAAGACCAATGCCAAAGCACATTATAATTAAACTGGCAAATACCAACAACAAAGTAAGAATCTTTAAAGTGCCAACAGAGAGACAGGAAGTTACCTATAAAGAAACCCCCATCAGACTAGCAACTGATTTCTCAACAGAAACTCATCAGGCCAGAAGGGAATGGAATGAAATATACAAAGATATGCAAAGGATGTGTCTGAATCCAAGAATACTGTACCCAGCAAGGCTATCAATCAAAATTGAAGGTGAAATCAGGTGATTCACAGGCAAAAAAAGAACTAAGGGAATTTATTACCACCAAACCAGCAATGCAAGAAAAGCTAAATAGTCTTCCAGAAAAAAGAAAAAGAAAAAGAAAAAGAAAAAAGAAAATAAATAGGAGGCGAAGAAGAAGGAACACATGGGTAAATAATAAAAATGGTGGCAAATAAGTACCTATCAATAATAACGTTAAATGTAAATGGATTAAATGCTCCAATCAAAAGGCATAGGGTAATGTACTGGATAAGAAAACACAACCCATATATCTGCTGTTTAGAAGAAACCCACCTCAGAAAAAATGACGCACACAGACTGAGAGTGAAGGGATGGAAAGAGGTTTTTTAGGCAAATGGAATGAAAAAAAAAAGCTGGGATAGCAACACTTATATCTGAAAAATTAGATCTCAAAGTGAAGGACATAACAAGAGAGAAGGAAGGCCACTTCATAATACTAAAGGGAGTAATCCAACAAAAAGAACTCTGGTAAACATATATGTACCCAATACAGGAGCACCCAAATACATAAAAAAACTTTTGGAGGATATCAAGGTAGAGATTGACAGGAATATAATAATAGTAACAGATCTTAATACCCTATACCACCATTGGATAAATCCTCTAAACAAAAAATCAGCAAAGAAATATCAATCCTAAATGACTCACTAGACCAGATGGAATTCATTGACATCTTCAGAAAATTTCACCCCAAAGGCACAGAATACACATTCTTCTCAAGTGCACATGGGTCATTTTCAAAAGATAAATCACAAATTGGGACACAGGCAAAGTCTCTTCAAATTCAAGAAGATAGAAATCATATCAAGCATCTTCTCAGATCACAGTGGCATAAAATTAGAAATAAACTACAACAAAAACCATTCAAAGAAATCAAACACATGAAGAATAAGCAGCATGCTATTAAACAATGACTGGGTACCCAGAAAGATCAAGGAAGAAATAAAAAACATCCTGGCAACAAATGACAATGAAAACACAACAATCCAAAATCTATGGAACACAGTGAAAGCAGTCTTGAGAGGGAAGTTCATAGCTCTCCAAGCCTACTGCAAAAAACAAGAAACAATGATAATAAGTTACCTAACCCTACAACTCAAAGGATTAGAAAGAGAGCAATAAGAAAAGCCCAATGTAAGCAGAAGGAAGGAAATAGTAAAGATCAGAGTGTAGATAAACAATATAGAAACCAAAGAATCATTACAAAAGATCAACAAAACCTGTTTCTTTGAAAGGATAAACAAGATTGATGAACCGCTACCTAGGCTCACCAAGAAGCAAAGAGATAGGATTCAACTAAACAAAATCAGAAATGAAAGAAGTGAAATAACAACAGATCCCACTAAAATACAAAGAATTTTTGAAAAATACTATGAACAACTCTACTCCAACAAACTGTACAACCTGGAGGAAATGGCATATTCCTATAAAAATATAACATTCCAAAACTCAATCAGGAAGCCAGTGGCTGGGGCACCCATTGAGCAGCCAGGGACCCGGGGACCCAGAACTCCGCTTCAGACTGCCACAGACATCCAATTCCCTCTGCAAGATCGTCAAATGATTTTTCTGCATCAATTGATATGACCTTGATTTTTATCTCTCAATTTGTTTATGTAATGTATACATTTATTGATTTGCAGATATTGTACCATCCTTGCATTCCTGGGATGAATCCTACTTGGACATGGTGTATGATCTTTCTGATGTACTGCTGGATCTGATTTGCTAGAATTTTGTTGAGGATTTTGGTCTATGTTCATGAGAGATATTGCCCTATAATTCTCTTTCATTGTGTTGTCTTTATCTGGTTTTGATATTAGGGGGATTCTGGCTTCATAGAAGAAGCTTGGATGTGTTCCTTCCTCTTGAATTTTTTGGAATAGTCTGAGGAGGCTAGGTTTTAATTCTTCCTTGAATGTGTGGTAAAACTCCCCTGTGTAGCCATCTGGCCCTAGGCTTTTGTTTGCTGGAAGGTTTTTGATGACAGCTTCAATTTCTTCCATAGTTATTGGCCTGTTGAGATGTTTAGATTCTTCCTGATTGAGTTTTGGAATGTTATATTTTTCTTTCTGTGTCAATTGATTTTACCTTTTTAATTATTACATTTTTGTTTTAAACTAGTATTATTAATTACTACTAGTACTTTACCTTTTTGGAAAAAATACAAGTGTCATTTTGTTTTTTCTTTATTTTATTTTGGGATTAGAGTTCTACATTCTATTTTTATCTTTTCTTTAGCATAATTTTACTCCAACTCAACTCTACCTTTATGCCAACACTCTCCTCCTAACTTTCCCCATTTTGTTGTCTTGTTTTTCTTTCCCTTTTCCAACTTTAGATTCTCCCTATTCTTTCTCTTTACCTGGTTAAAATTTCACCCCATTTATATATCTTATTTCAAATCCCCTACTACAAGTCCACACAAACCTCTCTCTTCTTGTCTTCACTAGCCAAAAAGTTGTTTTTTCTCTATGTCCTTTTGTTGATATTTGCCTAAAAAGTGATTATATTGATTTTTGAAATTTTTTGTGAGATTGTTTTAGTTTATTTTACTTGTTTTATTTTGCTTTTTGCTTGCTTTGTTTTTTACCTCTCTTTTCCCTCACCTACCTCGATACCAGTTGCTATTTGCAGTTTGTATTAATCTCTAGGTACTGGTTGCTGGCCTTTATTGGGATTAGTGACTGTTCTATTGGAGTTGTCTCCTGACATCTATAGTTTGTTCCCCTTTTCTCTCTTATACGCTTTCTTTTCTCTCTGACTTTATTCTCTTCCTCTTTTCTTCTTCTTCTTCTCCTTTTTATTTTCTTATTTTATTTTATTTTTTTGTTCATTTTTCTTTCTCGCTCTCCCAATTTGATTTTGGCATTTCTTTCTTTTCTTTTTTCATCATTTTCCTCTTCTTCTTTCTCTATTTACCCATGGGTCATAAGAAAAGTCTCTTCAAATTCAAGAAGATAGATATCATATCAAGCATTTTCTCAGACCACAGTGGCATAAAACTGGAAATCAACTATAATAAAAACAATAGAAAGAAATCCAACACATGGAGAGTAAACAACGACTGGGTAACCAGAGAGATCAAGGAAGAAATAAAAAACATCATGGCAAAAAATGACAATGACAACAGAACAATCCAAAATTTATGGGACACAGTGAAAGCAGTCTTGAGAGGGAAGTTCGTAGTCCTACAAGCCTACTGCAAAAAACAGGAAAGAATGGTAATAAATTACCTAAACCTACAACTCAAAGAGCTAGAACGAGAGCAACAAGAAAAGCCCAGTATACTCAGAAGGAAGGAAATAGTGAAGATCAAACAGAGATAAACAACTTGGAGACCAAAGAAACAATTCAAAAGATCAACAAAACAAAGAGCTGGTTCTTTGAAAGGATAAACAAGATTGATGGACCTCTAGCCAGTCTCACCAAGAAGCAAAGAGAGAAGACCCAAATAAACAAAATCAGAAATGAAAGAGGAGAAATAACAACAGACCCTGTGGAAATACAAAGGATTGTTAAAAAATACTATGAACAACTCTATTCCAACAAATTGGACAACCTGCAAGAAATGGACATTTTCCTAGAAAATTATAACCTTCCAAAACTCATTGAGGAGGAAGCCAAACATCTCAATAGTCCAATAACTATGGAAGAAATTGAAGCAGTTATCAAAAATCTTCCAGCAAATAAAAGCCCGGGACCAGATGGCTACACAGGAGAGTTTTACCAAACATTCAAGGAAGAATTAAAACCTATCCTCCTCAGACTATTCAAAAACATTCAAGTAGAAGCAACACGTCTAAACACCTTCTATGAAACCGGCATCATCCTGATACCAAAACCAGATAAAGACAACACAATGAAAGAGAATTATAGGCCAATATCTCTCATGAACATAGATGCTAAAATCCTCAACAAAATTCTAGCAAATTGGATCCAGCAGTACATCAGAAAGATCATACACCATGACCAAGCAGGATTCATCCCAGGAATGCAGGGATGGTTCAATATCCGCAAATCAATAAATGTGATACATCACATAAACAAATTGAGAGATAAAAATCACATAGTCATATCAATTGAGCAGAAAAAACATTTGACAAAATCCAACACCCTTTCTTGATAAAAACTCTCAGCAAAGTGGGAATAGAAGGATCATACCTCAACATCATAAAAGCCATATATGATAAACCCACAGCTAACATAATACTCAATGGGCAAAAACTAAAACCATTTCCCCTAAGAACAGGAATAAGACAGGGATGCCCACTCTCACTTCTCCTGTTCGACATAGTACTGGAAGTATTAGCCATTGCAATTAGACAAGAAGAAGAAATAAAAGGCATCCAAATTGAAAAAGAAGAGTGAAGCTGTCCTTATTTGCAGATGAAATGATATTGTACATAAAAAACCCAAAGTACTACATTCCAAAACTAATTGATTAATTAATGAATTTGGCAATGTAGCAGGATACAAAATTAATGCTAAGAAGTCTGTGGCATTTCTATACACTAATACTGAAATTATAGAAAGAGAAACTAAAAAAACAATCCCATTTACCATTGTACCAAAAAAATTAAGATACCTAGTTATAAACCTAACTAAGGAGGTAAAAGACCTATATGCAGAAAACTACAGGACACTGAAAAAAGAGATAGAGGAAGATGTTAACAGATGGAAGAGCATACCATGCTCATGGATTGGGACAATCAACATCATTAAAATGTCCATACTACCCAATCTACAGATTCAATGCACTACCCATTAAAATACCAATGACATATTTCACAGACCTAGAAAGAATTCTTCATAGATCCATCTGGAACAAAAAAAGACCATGAATAGCCACAGCAATTCTGAGGAAGAAGAATAAAGTAGGTGGGATCTCAATACCAGATTTCAAGCTATACTACAAAGCAACTGTTCTCAAAACAGCCTGGTACTGGCACAAGAACAGATATATAGACCAATGGAATAGAATAGAGAACCCAGATATCCACCCAAACCACTATGCTCAACTAATATTTGACAAAGGAGGCATGAACATTCAATGGAGCCAATATAGCCTCTTCAATAAATGGTGTTGGGAAAATTGGACAGATACATGCAAAAAAATGAAACTGGACCACCAACTTACACCAAATACAAAAATAAACTCAAAATGGATACAGGATTTAAACATTAGAAGAGAAACCATAAAAATACTAGAGGAATTCACAGGCAGCACAATCTCAGACATATGCCGAAAGAACTTCTTCACTGATAATGTTCCAAAGGCAATGGAAGCTAAAGAAAAAATAAACAAATGGGACTACATCAAAATAAAAAGCTTTTGCACAGCAAAACAAAACATCTACAAAACACGAGAAAGACCACTGTATGGGAGAACATATTTGCAAATGTTATCACTGATAAAGGTTTAATCTCCAACTTCTACAGCCAACTTATACAACTTAATAAAAGGAAGATAAAGGATCCAATAAAAAAATGGGCAACGGACCTTAATAGAACCTTTTCGAAAGATGACAGAAGGAAGGCCAAGAGACACATGAAAACATGTTCAAAGTCACTAATCATCCAAGAGATGCAAATCAAAATGACAATGCCATACCATCTTACACCTGTCAGAACGGCAATCATCAACAAATCAACAAACGACAAGTGTTTCGAGGATGCGGAGAAAAAGGAACCCTTGTGCACTGTTGGTGGGAATGCAGCCACTGTGGAGAACAGTATGGAGTTTCCTCAAAAAACTAAAAATGGATCTGCCATTTGACCCTGTAATCCCACTCTTAGGAATTTATCCTAAGAAATTACAAACACCAATCAGAAAGGATTTATCCACCCCTATGTTCATAGCAGCACAATTTACAAAAGCTACAATTTGGAAACAGCCTAGGTGCCCATCAGCAGATGAGTGGATCAGAAAACTGTGGTACATCTACACAATGGAATTCTATGCTGCCATTAAAAAGAAGGAATTCTTACCATTTGCAGCAACCTGGTTGGAACTGGAGAGCCTTATGCTTAGTGAAATAAGCCAGTCAATGAAGAAGAAGCATCACATGATTTCACTCATTTGTGGATAATAAAGAACATTATAAACTGATGAACAAAAGGATAGATACAGAGACAGTAAAGCTTCAAACGGACTGTGAAATTACAGCAAGAAGATTAAAGTTAGGTGAGGTAGATAAGAGATCAATCAAAGGACTTGTATGCATGCATATAAGCATAACCAATGAACATAGACACTGGGGGGTTGAGGTATGCTTGGGAGGAAGGGGGGCAATGGGGAGATATGTATAAAAATTAATAAAAATTTAAAAAAAAGAAAAATCATTTGACAAAATCCTACACCCTTTCCTGATAAAAACTCTCAATAAGGCGGGAATGGAAGGATCATACCTCAACATAATAAAAGCCATATATGATAAACCCACAGCTAACATCATACTCAATGGGCAAAAACTAAAACCATTTCCCTTAGAACAGGAACAAGACAGGGATGCCCATTCTCACCACTCCTGTTTGACATAGTACTGGAAGTATTAGCCATTGCAATTAGACAAGAAGGAGAAATAAAGGCATCCAAATTGGAAAAGAAGAAGGAAAGCTGTCCTTCTTTGCAGATGAAATGATATTGTACATAAAAATCCCAAAAGACTCCATCAAAAACCTAATAGACTTAATAAATGAATTTGGTAATGTAGCAGGATACAAAATTAATGCCAAGAAATCTATGGCATTTCTATAAACGAATAGTGAACTTACAGAAAGAGAGACTAAAAAAGCAGTCTCATTTACCATTGCACATAGAAAAAAAAAATTAAGATACCTAGGAATAAACTTAAGTAAGGAGGTAAAAGACATTATACATGGAAAACTACAAGACACTGACAAAAGAGATAGAGGAAGCCATAAACAGATTGATGAGCATTGGGAGAATCAACATCATTAAAATGTCCACACTACCCAAAGCAAGAGAGAGAACTTATTTATGCATTCACTGGCTGATTCTTGTGTGTGCCCAGTTTGGGAATCAAATCTGCAAGTTTAGCTCATCAGGACAATGCTCTAATCCCAAGATTTTCAACCCTTTTCATCTCATGACACACAAAAAGTAATTACTAAAATTCTATGGCACACCAAATATATATATGTTTTGCTTATCTGACAAAATATAGGTATAATTCGTGTTCATTTTTAGTGAAATATTGTTGTGTTGACTATTGTAATTTTTATTTGACACCCTAAGGGAAAAGAGATCAGTGCTCCTAACTAAATAGGTATTGCTTGTTTTAAAAAGTCTTGCAGCACACCAGTGCGCTGCAGCACTGGTTGAAAATTGCTGCTCTAACCAACTGAGCTACCTGGCCAGAGCACAACTAACTTTTAAATAACTACAATTTGTTGAGTTTTGGTATAATACTGAAGAATATCTTCAATTATTTGAAAAGGCTATTAAATATTTTCCTGTCTCTAATTATATACCTATGTGAGGCCAGATGTATCCACTTGTCTTCTCTTAAGCCAAACATAAAGACTTGAGTAAAAAAAAAATAAAACTATTGTCATTACTACTACTATTTTTTGTTTGTTTTTTAAAATATAGGTTAATAAATAAAAATTAAAAAATTTCCATGTTTAATGTCTCTTAAACATTAAAAATGGTAAATATGGCCCCCATAAACATTCTTTAGAGAGGCTATTTGGAGACCAAAAACTTTAACTCTTGCTGTTCTGTCTTCTAAACGGAGAGATACTAATCTCAAGTCTGGATCACTCTTGTATGAGGATACTATGATATGCTGCTCAGATCCCCCTTTAAGAAAAGACTACCTGAGTTGTTGGGCATACTGCCTCAAATAGTTTTCAGTTGTCAGTCCCATCAGGTATTATCTCAGTTGCAGAGAGAGGCCTCATTTAAGATCATGTCCCTTCAGGGGATGGCCCACCTCCAGTGATTGGAGGATGCAGGTCCATAAGGGCATGGCTGTCTTTGTTTAACTCAAGGACAACTCAAAAGCCTGTTATAGCTCCAGAATTCCTTGTGGGATCAACTGAGGTGTCAGTTGGCTTGCATTAATGCTTGACTTCTTCCTTTTCCCACTACTATTTCCTCCCCCTCCCTTCCTCATGTGTTAATTCTACTGTCCCTCCTTAATACATACTCTGTACAAGGAACTCTTTCTCAGAGCCTGCTTCCCAGATGGTCCATCTGCAACAGCATCAGAGTTTGATAATAGATTAAAAGTCAGTTATCTTCACAACTTTGAGTAAGCAGGGCTCCTGAGGTGCCCTCACACAGGGTCCTAAATTCCTTATGGACAAGTCACGCAAATCCGTTGGCACATAAAGGACTTTATGTGGTCTAGAATTCTATCAGAATCTGGAATGCTCTAAGAATGTATAGCCACAAAGTGTGGGACATGCTAGTTCTGGATTCTCTATAGCTAGTTCAGGACCATGTACAAAGGAAAGCAAGCTTTTGAATCTGGGTAGCACAGATTAAAAGACACACACAGAAACACAAAAACTGACTTCCCTCCTGCTTCGGGGATAAAGTATCTTCCAAATTTTAGGTGTGTGATGCAGATGCAAGGGATGAACAGGAAAGGGGGCAAGAGGCTATCCATGTTTGGGAAAAACAGACCCATCTGTTCATTAAGCTCCTGTTCACATTTAATAGATACTGACAGCCAAGGCTGGCTCAGTTTCACTGTCATGTGGATCAATATTTAATATCATTTAACTGAGTGGATGGTCCCTGATCTTTCTCTGAGGCTTCACTACCTAGTCTAGAAAGCAGCACTTGGGAATCAGTGTCAGGCAGATCAGGACTTTAACATTAAAAGAATATGGAAGCTCAGTAGCCACATTCACATGATGAAATGATCACCAGAGAGCATTTATTTGCAATTTGACAATGTAAGCTCTACCTCTCTGGGTGACAAAACTGTTTCACAGATCCTGAACATATAAAGGGCACTGGAATTGAAAATAAGGTCAAGTTTTACACTGTGTCATTTGAAAACAACCCATGTATACATTGGTGGGTTAAGTATTTATTCATTCCTTGCTCATTCAGCATCTACTATGTGCCAGGAAGTCTGGAGGATGCATTGATAAACAAGAAAATATTCCTGACTTTTAGAAACTTCTTAAGTATAAACTTCCAATTATAAAATAAGTACGTCATGGGGGTGTAATGCACAGTATGGTGACTATCTATATATCTAAAACCCTAATATGCAAATAGACTGAACGACAAAACAACCAAACTGAAAACTGGTTGCTATGATGTGCACTGACCACCAGGGGCATGTGCAGATCATGGTGGGCATCTGCAGCAGGCAGCAGAGCACAGATCATGGTGGGTGTTGGCCACAGCAGGATGGTGGAGCAGGTGAGTGGGGAAGTTATACCAAGGTGGGGCGCTGGTCACTGTCATCAGAGTGAGCCTCTGGTGGTTATTAAAAATTCTTTGCTCCTGCACGCCATGGTCGTACCTGATGCTTGCATCTGCTGCTGGTGTGGTGCTCCCACCTACTGCCAGCACCCAATGCCAGCTCTGATCGCTCAGCAGGTGCAAGCAGTGACTACTGGCCCCAATCCCCCTCAGGGCTTCTCCAGTCCTGATGGGCTGCTGCTCGCACCCACTGATGACGCTAGCCTCAATTGCTCCATGCCATTAGCACATGGGAGCAGTGGCAGCAACAGTTAGGCTGCCAGCAGAGAGGGGACCAAGGGCCATGGTGGGAGGGGCTGAGTGGGGGCATGGAGGATGGCTGAGATCTGCCTCTGTAACCACCCTAGCCGCACTGCCCACAGTCCCTTTCAAGGTGCACAAATTTGTGCACTGGGACCCTCATAGTTAATAATACTGTATTGCATACTTGGAAAAAAATTCTGTAACTATGTATGATGATGGATACTAACTAGACTTACTGTGGTAATCATTTCACAATATGTACAAATAGCGAATTATTTTTTTTATACCTCTGAAGTTAATATATTGTTGTATGTCAATTATACCTGAAGAAAAAAATAAAATAGGATAAAAAAGAAGCCTCTTAAGACTTGTTAAAAGATAAACTGAGGCATATTAAACATTTTAAGAGTTTAAGAGCTTATTTATTCAAAATTTGATTTGAATCAGGCAGCTCCATACTGCAAGTGATTAGGAGTACTCCATCAACAGGACCTAGAGCAAGACAATTGGCGGAAGCAGAGCAAGACAATTATTTGATTAGCTATAGCTTAATAGGTTGTCTTATTTGGAAAAGCTCTGTTGGCTGTTTGTGATTGGTTGTTCTTGGGCATTTATTTTTTTTAAAATCAATACTAAAGAATATGTTTTATTGATTTTAGAGAGAGAGGAACTGAGGGAAGGTGAGAAAGAAAGAGAGAGAGAGAGAGAGAGGAGAAACATTGATCAGTTGCTTCCCACACATGCCCCAACTGGGTATTGAACCTGAAAACGAAGTATGTGCTCTGATCAAACTGAATCCACAATCTGTTGGTGTACTGGATGACACTCCAATCAACTGAGCCACGCAGCTAGGGTGGTTGTCCTAAGTTTTGATTTCTTAGCCTTAAGACATTTACAGGTTTACGGATTGTTTTGCTTATGTTGATTGCTAAGGCATTAGCAACACCTCAGGCAAATGGACTCCTGTTTAATTTATCAGACAGATGACATTGCCTGGGTCTTATTCAGTTCATTAGGTATGCAGGCATAACCCAAACAAAGTGAAACAGCAGAGAATTAAAGAATTGGAAAGAGTTGGAAGGAGCTCTTCACCTGAGATAGCAAAACACTGAATGTTAAATCACATATTTACATACTGAAGACACTTTATAACTGGTTCTGGAATCAATGGTGAATTGATTGTTTTGTCTCTTATCCTATATTTCATCGGAGAAAGCAAAAAAATTGGGCAGGGGAAAATAGATATGCTCCTAAAAAAATCAATGAATCAAAGAATAAATAAGAAAATAGAATATTTGAATAACAATCAGCATGCTTGATCTATTATATATCCAAAATATGAGAGTATACATATTCTTTTTAAAATACATAGGGCACTACAAAAGTTGACAATATACTAAGTAACAAGGAAAAACACAAAAAACTCTCAAAGCTGAAATGATACTAGTCAGAATATTTACCCATAATGGAAATAATACTAGAAATAAACAAGAAAAAGATAGTTTTTTTTAAAAACCCTAAGACTTTTTAAAGAGGGAAAAACTGTGGTTATAAACCATTTAAAGATAAATCAACAACAGTAAGTAAACTATATGCAAATCTATGGAATATAGCAAAAACTATACTTAGGAAATGTTATAGACATGATGAATGCATCTATTAGGAGATAACATTTTGAAAATAAATAAGCAAGGTATTCAAATCATGATGCTGAAAAACAAGGTAAAGAAAGACAAAAAAAAATCACACATTTGCCATATAAAAGTAAGCAAAACATAATACAACTGGTAAATAATATACAAAACCTAAGTTAATTATTAAAAATTAGTGAGTATTTATTAAAAAAATTTCTCAGAAATGAGAAAATATAACAAACCATAGAGATTTTAAACTTTTGAGAATTCAATGTAGAATGATGTATCAATAAATATGAAAACCTTTCATTAGTAATGATTCTTGTGGGCTATATATTAAGAATGGCTCAGAGAGAAATAAGAAAATGTAAACCAACAAAGACGGAAGAAAATGATAAAGACAGTTTAATGAATGAGATCAACCATTCCATCAACCATTCCATAAGAAAAGATAATTCTTATGTTAAAGAAACTTTCAAAGAAAGATGAAATTCTTATTCAATACAGAAGTATAACATTATGAAAGTGAGATTAAGTATAGCTCCTAAAAGAAAACTGTACAATTTCACTTATGGACATGGATACCAAAACTTTAAATTAAAAATGTGTTTAATTAAACCCAGCAATATATTAAAAATAACATAAATAATTAGGACTTATCCTTAGAAATGCAAGTATAAGTCAACATTAGAATGCCAGCAATGTAATTAAACACTTTTATTGATTTATTAGTACTTATTAATACTTATATATTTATTTCTAAAGTGCCTATAATGACAAAGATACCATTCTAGGTCTTGAGGTAAAAACATGAACAAGACAGACAAGATCTAATGGAACTTCTATGAACTGAAAGATTAAATAACCTATAGAATCATTTTGATAAATGCTTCAAATATGTGATACAATTCAATATTCATTTCTGATAAAGGCTTTTAGCAAGAGAATAGAAGTCTCAGTGCAAAGACAGGAATGGCTAGAGCAAACATCATCCTTACCTGGGAAACATTTAAATTCAGGAGTTAGGAAAGGATATCAGTCTCATTCTTAATGCCTCATATTGCACTTGATGTCTGATAAGTGCAAAAAAAAAAGAAATAAGATATCTATCATCTATCTATCATCTATCTATCTATCTATCTATCTATCTATCTATCTATCTATCATCTATCTACCTACCTACCTATGATAGAATTTATCTATCGTCTATCTATATAGATATACATGAAAGGCAGAGACAAAAAGTCTCCATTGATAGAAGAAAAGGCTGTTTATACAAAAAACTCAGGAGAATTTACTGATAATGAGAATTTAGTATTTTGGCTAAATACAAAACCAAAAATACAAATATCAAAAGATTTTATCCACAATAGCAGTAACCAATTAGCACCTCTAATCACTGCAATCTCCAGTGATGGCTCTCAATGGAAAACTGTGGCAATTCATTAAAGGCCAGGATACTAAGGGTTCAGATTCTGGGAGAATGAAGAGTTAGATCACAAATTGATAACAGAGGGGATAGGTGGTCGAAGGAAGAAGTATGGTTGTCAACTTTAGCCTGGTGATTAGATATAGAGCAGGAACCAAAGTTGTCCTGCACATCTTACATTAAATGATAAATTCTCTTTTACCCCCTCTTCCTGCTTTCATGAAGAAAACAGATGGAGGCTAATGCTTTAAGGTAGATTCCAAGTGGGTATATAATTGAATAAACATTACTTCTTGATGATATCAGAACTAATGGGATTATGGGGGTTTCCTGCTGGAGGATGAAGTTTTCTTTATTAAGCAAAGTCCAAGAATAGATGCTGAGTTGCAAAAGGGGTGGACTGTGCTTATGACCCTCCACCCCCAATTTCCAGCCTCCATTCAACTCTACTTTGCCCCATGCTTTTTAAGAAACTTATCTGCAGATTGCCTCATCAAGTGCAATATGAGGCATTGCAGCCTTCCTAAACTTTGCCTCAAGTTTGGGATTGACTGATGGGCAGCACCTGCAGGGAATCAGAAGGTGGGAGGAGATTTGGGACTGTTTATAGGGCAACAATTCTGTTTCTCCACAGCACAGCTTCTACTGGGCAGTCTTCCTCCATGACTAACTCTCAGTGGGATCCAGTAATACCAAATCTCTTTTCCCTTCTGTGATCGGGATGGAAAAGACTTTGCTGGATGCCTCCACATCTCTGTTTTTAATGCTATCCTTATCTAAGTTTTCCCCTCATTGATGACTATTTAAACCACCCAACCAAATTACTTTCTCTGATGGGACCTATACAACACACATACATGAAAGCTGCATTTATGTCTAAGACAGCATAGAAACTAGTGGTGAAAGGGTAATTATGCAATGTAGTTGACCTTATATACATGGGTATATTTCTGGGTTCTTTATTTTGTTCCATTTTACACTGGTATGATACTATTTTGACTACTATAGCTTTGAAATCAGGAAGTGTGATGTCTCTAGCTTTGCTCTTCTTTCTCAAGATTGTTTTGGCTATTTTAATCCTTTTGTGGTTCCATACAGATTTTAGAAATTTTCCTCCAATTTTTATAAAAATTACCATAGAAATTTTGATAGAGATTGCATTGAATCTTTGTGTATTATGGACATTTAAACAATATTAATTTTTCTGAACCATGAACACATTTTTGTGTGTCTGCTTTACTTTCTTTTACGAATGTCTTACAGTTTTTAGTGAACAGATATTTCATTTCCTTCTTTAAACCTATTTCTAAGTATTTCATTATTTTTATGCTGTTGTAAATAGGGTTTCATTTCTCTTTCAGATAGTTCATTATTAGTGTCTAAAATGCAACTGATTTTTGTATGTTGTTTTTTTATTCTGCCACTTTACAGATTTTATGTATTAGTTCTAACAGTTTTTTTTTTAATTGAGTTTAGGGTTTTTTTATATATAAAATCATGTCATCTGCAAGTAAAAATTTTATTTCTTCCTTTCATTTTTTGAATGCCCCCTTTTTTATCTTTATTGCCTAGTTGCTCTAGCTAGGAATTCCAGACTATGTTGAATAAAAGTGGGCATCCTTGTCTTGTTCCTGATTTTAGAGCAAAAGCTCTCAGCTTTTTTACTATTGAGTATGAGATTATCTGTGGATTTGTCATATATAACCTTCATTATGTTGAGATATGTTTCTTTTATATCTAATTTATGTATCAAACAGAGTGATATTTTTTTTCAAGTGTATTTCATCATTTACTGAGGGGATCATATGATTTTAATTTTTTATTCTATTAATGTGGTGTATTGCATTATGCTGAACCATCCTTGCACTTCAGAGATAAATCCCACTTGATCATGGTATAAAATCTTTTTAATGTGCTGTTTAATTCAGTTTGGTAGTATTTTGTTTAAAATTTTTACATCTATACTTATTAGGAATATTGCTTTGTAATTTTCTTTTCCTGTACTATTCTTATCTATCTTTGGTATAAGGGTAATGTTGACCTCTTAAAATGAGTTTTGAAGTGTTTCCTACTCTTCAGTTTCTGGGAAAAGTGTGAAAAGACTTGGAATTAATTCTTCTTTAAATAAAACCACCTAGCCCTGGATTTTTCTTTGTTGGGAGGTTTTGGACTAATTTCTTTAATCTCCTCAGTCTGTTCAATCTCCTTATTGTTCTGTTCATATTTTCTATTTATTCATGAAATAGTCTTGGTAGGTCGAATGTTTCCAAGAATATATCCATTTATTCTAGATTTCCAATTTGTTGGCATATAATTGTTTTTAGTGACTTCTTATGATCCTTTGTATTTCTGTGGTGTCATTTGTAATGTCTCCTCTTTTGTCTATAATTTTATTTTAGTCTTCTATCTTTTTACACTATTATAATTAAGAACTACTTTAAACAATTCTAAACTGTCATGTACCAGTATTCATTTTATAAAATATATTGTTTATAAAATTGTATTCACTTTATAAAATACAATAAAAATGAATTAATGGAAAGATACAAACTGTAAGCCTGTTTTTTTTAATTACATCCAATAAATATAAAATTGCTCTGTCGAATTGCTATAACAATTTTTAAATGCTTAGTCTCAAATTCTCTACTTAACTTTCTGTGGGCTGTTGACAAATAGATTGCACATTAATGTCTTTTGCTTAGAGCTTGGCTATCATAATTAAACCTAACAATAACCTCATTGTAGGGTGTTTAGTTTTATTCTTGTATTTTTCCAATTTTCTCTAAAAAATAAACAAAGATTTTTCTCCTTCTCTGAGTACTTCCTTATTGTCTAGCAAGCCTCCTCATTAGTGGTTGACACTTCTTTCCCATCAAAGGAGTTTCACTCTCAGAGTTACCTCCCAAGGCAGTGGGTCTCAGTCTTTTTAGCACTTAAAATGGAGCTTGAGGCGGTATTATTTAAAAATACTCTCAAAATGTAAAATGTTGGTGTTAAGAGCTGAGCCAGAGAAATCTGTGATCTGGAGACCTACAGAAGACAGAACCTTGTAGTGAATTGACATCTGGAAATTTTTTACTGTATAGGTCTATATTGAAAATGTATATATCTATATAGCAACAAGGCACATGGTGGCTCGACATGCTAAGTTTTATGTCTGTGTCTTTTATTTTGGGTTATGACTTTGAACTTATTTCTTCTTTTGAGTGCTCAAGTTTGCTTTTGTATTTACTGAGAAGAGAAATATCATGCTCATAGTGAACTCTTGGTTAATAATTTCTAAAATTCTATTAAAAGTTTAATTAAAACACTGTTGAAAAATAAGAAAATTTTGGAAATCCAACCAAAATAGAATATCTTATCTTTTTTTCAAATATATTTATTAAGATGAAGAATTGGCCAAAGCCAGTTTGGCTCAGTGGATAGAACATCGGCCTGCAGACTGAAAGGTCCCAGGTTCGATTCCAGTCAAGGGCATGTACCTTAGTTGCTGGCACATCCCCAGTAGGAGGCATGCAGAAGGGTGCTGATCAATGATGTTTCATTGATGTTTCTAACTCTCTATCCTTCTTCCTTCCTCTCTATAAAAAGATAATAAAATATATTAAAAAAAAGATGGTAGGATTGAAAACAGTGGTTTATAGTTGCAATATGACAGATACATTCACAGTATTTTGTTTAGCCTCTTCACTTTTGTATTCTGTTGATAAAATATTAATATTGAGCACAGTGCCACCAAAAATGCTCAAAATGTAACTAACTATGTGAAAAGCTATTTTCACCTTAGCCAATAAAAGAGATAGGGGAAGGGTTGCTTAGTTTGGAGTTTTTAAAAACTGTACTTATTTATAAATTGGCATTTGAAGAACAGACTTTGCTCATGTGTATTATAAAACTGCTTTAGCATGCACCAAAATTGGAATTTTCTAATTATCTACCAAAAATGCCATAGTTTTTCTAAATGTAGTATGTTAAGGTTTGTTTTGTGTGTACTATTTGTATTTTATAATAGTTTGGTTGACAAATGATTTGGAATTGTATTAATACTGTCATAACTTACAAATCTATTTTCAATTTATATTGATCTGTTATTATAAGTTTCTTGATTATAAGTATCATGAGGTAAAAACACTTTAAACTGAAAAATTTTGATATTTTATCCTGAAAACAATATTTTTGTTTTTTTTATCATTTAAAATTAAATTGCTTTTAAATAACTTTAGCAAAAGAATTTTTAGTGTGATTTCATATTTTATTATATATAATCTAAAGTTACTGTATTGCA
The DNA here is from genome assembly GCA_011751065.1 of Lasiurus cinereus. NCBI lineage: Eukaryota > Metazoa > Chordata > Mammalia > Chiroptera > Vespertilionidae > Lasiurus > Lasiurus cinereus. Next base: position 51,141,374 of record JAAGEH010000012.1, on the reverse strand, counting down.
CACTTTGCAAATGTCTGTGTAGCAATTAACTTAAAGGACTATGATAAACAGTTATAAAAGTTAGACTTATTCTTTTAGCAGAAATTTGCTCAAAGTAAGTGCAAAAGTTTTTGACAAGTTGACATATAAGAAGAGACACAAATATAAAACTAAAAGATGATATTCATGTATTATAAAAATCAGTTTATATTTTAAAATCATATTTGAGATAAAAAAGAAATACATAATAAAATATTGACTTTTATTGGGAGAAAAAAAGCCAAGCAATCGTTTGAAATCATAAATGTCTTCATGATTCAGATAGCACATAATTTAGGAATGACTTAGTAGTGAAAAAGGAGCTTCTTGCTTGTTTGACTTGCCCCTAGGTGGTGATAAAAACGTTGCAAAGTAAAAAAGACAAATGTAAGCAGGATCCTAAGTTCTTTCAGAAGACTTTGGTTTTGATTCTGAGGGATAAATTGATTCAAGTTATTTGTTCCTTTTCATATTTTTGCTCATATGAACAAAAATAATGCTTTTAGAGAGGCTTATATCTGGGTATTTTCCTCATTCCTCCTCTCTTTCTGTCTCCAAAATTATCCCTTTCCCCTCATCCCACCCCCCAAAAAAAAATCTGGCACAAATACAGATTGCAGTACTTGTTTTCAGAACTATCATCTCTGACTCACCAAACGCCAATTTTCATAATGGTCTATAGTAATGATTATGAGGGTAAATAATAAGGACTACCGAGACAAGGCTATGTTAAACATTGTTATATGAGGAATTATATTGCATATTTAATCCTTTGCTTATAAATATAAAAAGGAAACTGCCAAATAATTATATATCTTGAATATCACATCATACAGTCACCCCCAGAGTTTCATATTTCTTTGAAAACATATTTAACTAGAAATCCTCTGAGAACTAAAGCTGACTTCTGACATGTGTTCACTATTTTTGTTTTAATAAGGAAAAGTTTCTCAGGGTAAACCACAGTATTATTTTTGTATTGTTTAAAAATTCAGATGCATTTTCAGCATTGCTTTATGGTTGGAGTTTTCCAGTTAGTAATAAGCCTGATATATAATTGGTAAAATTAATACATTTTACGTGCTCAACCACCTCCCCATACATTTAGTAACCACTCTCGATAAAAAAGGCATACTACTAAGATTGCAAGTTCTATTTAATCTGAAGAAAAAAATCTAATACTTTATTAACAAGTATTTTATCAACTTTCTGAAAACTTATTTGATGCTTATCTTTAAAAGAAAACAACAGGCAACAAAATATTGAATCTATGTTTGCTATTCTGACATTGTATTAATTATTGCTTACTGTAAGATAAGGGAGTGTTTAAAGAGTAAAGGAGGTATAGCTTTGGTCATTTTGTTCTCTGTAAAAATCAAAAGCTGAAACAGAGCTAATATATGCAACCACATAGCCTGTACATACTGTGCAACTCCAGGGAGCACCATGACTATGGACTTCCATGTAAAGGCACTCCCTGAATTTGGACAAAATGGTATGCTGAACTGGAGGCCTGGACAGAATGCCAATTAGATACTTATTTTTCAGAAAAGGCTGTAGAGATATTTAAAATTAAACAGAGACAAACTTGTTAGGTAGAGTAACCCAATTTCATGAAATTAGCTGTTCTGTGTGTGTATCAGGGAGGCAAAAATTTCCATGACCATATTGACTTCCACAGATGTAAATTGAGCATGTAGGGCATAGCTGACATTATGTTAAGCAATTTATGTTTTTTTATTTAATCCTCACAATAATGTTATGAGAAAATTGATATATCCCATATAATAAAAGAGTAATATGCAAATTGACTATACCTCTGCTATACCCACAAGCCATGCCCACCAGTCAATCAGGAATGAGTAAACAAATTAACCCAACCAAGATGGCTGCAGCCATGAAGTGAACAGGAGGCTTGGGTTTCCCTGGCAATGGAGGAAGCCAAGCTTCCTGCATACCCTGGCTCGCCTAGGCCTCCACTCAAGGCTACAAAGTTTCAATTACAGAAGATAAATAAATCCCAGATACCAGGGCCTCTACTTGGTTTGCCAGGGAGCCTGGCCAGCCTGCAAACCACCACAGGCCCCTCTCCCAGGCCTACCCAAGCCCCAAGGGAACCCCCACCCTAATCCAGGACACCCTTCAGACAAACCAGTCGGCCCCCACCCATGCACCAGGCCTCTATCCTATCTAATAAAAGAGTAATATACAAATTGACCATCACTCCAACACAAGATGGTTGCCCCCATGTGGACATAAGATGGCTGCCACAAGATAGCCAGCAGGGGAGGGCAGTTGTGGGCGATCAGGCCAACAGGGGAGAGCAGTTGGGAGGAACCAGGACTGTAAGGGAGGGCAGTTGAGGACGATCAAGCCTTCAGGGGAAGCCAGTTAGGGGTGACCAGGCCAGCAGAGGAGGAAAGTTGGGGACATCTGGGCCTGCAGGGAAGGGCAGTTGAGGGGGGCCAGGCCTGCAAGGGAGGGCAATCAGGCTGGCAGGGGAGCAGTTAGGCATCAATCAGGCTGGCAGGTGAGTGATTAGGGGGTGATCAGGTTGGCAGGCAGAAGCAGTTAGGGGCAATCAGGAAGGCAGGCAGGCGAGCCAGCAGTCCTGGATTATAAGAGGGCAGTCGGACATCCCTCGAAGTGTCCCAGATTGGAGAAGGTGCAGTCTGGGCTGAGGGACTCTGCCTCCCCCATTTCATGGATATTGTGCACTAGTCCTCTAGTAGGCAGATAACTAACTTGCTCAATGTAATATAGCTGGAAAGTTGCAGCAATTGGAACCCAGGCTTCTCTGATATAGAAGTAGGTGCTTTTGATACATCTTGTACCATGATATCACCTTGGTGCATTAGCAATTCCTCCAGGCCTGCATTGAAGTATGTATCATGGACTTCCTGGCCAGTAACTACTTAGACTGCTTGAAATTTGAGTACTTTTATATGGAAATACTGTGAAGAAGATAAATTTTAGAAATTTCTTGAGAAAAAAATTACAGTTTGAAATGCTGTTCTGGAACTCAGATATGGTAGAACCAAAGGAATTTCAGGGTCTTGTCAAATAGATGTTATTGACATTATGGGAAAAAAAGAAATTTAGAAAAATACAGATAATAAAATGGAGGACTGAATCCTGGGGAGTACCCTCCTTTGAAGAGAAGCCAGTGAAAAAGGAGAAGTCAGGGAGGTAGCAGATAAGCAGGAAGGAAGGAGGGGCCCTGCTAAAGACCATGAGAGGAGACAGTCATGATTGGGGGGTAGATGGTGGTGGCAGAATTAACAGCATCAAGGAGTTGCAAAGAAGTTAAGCAATTAAAAGCTATCATTTATAAGCACTTGCCACATATCAAACACTGTGAAATACAATGTATTTTACTTAAGCCTCACATAAACCCCATAGGGCAAGCATTATCCTCTTTTTATATATGAAGAAATACCAAGATTTTGAGAGGCAAAGAACTTGCCAAGGTTACATAGTAGCGAGCAATAAAAGGATGTGGAACTCAGGTCTGCCTGAATGCAAACCTTTGTAGATATGGTATTTCCTGTCAGATTCCCAGTTTCCATCTGTGTTTGAACATAAGGATCAACATTAAAGCTGTAAAAAGTACAGAGGCCCCAGACATGAAGCTTCTGATTCTGCTCACTTCAGGAAATGTCTATGAGACCATGGTTGAGTTATAGTCTCTCTACAACTTTATAAAATAAAGGGTTTGGATTGGGTATAACTAAATTCAGTGATCTGTGACTGATGTCCACGAAAAAAGCAGATAGACAGTGACATACTTTGTTTTTCCCCTTAAAAAAGTGACTGTATAATTTCAGTAAAAGAGATTTAATATTTCTTTGTAGCATAGGCACCATTCATTTCAATAGTCAGAAAAGTAGTGTCACAATAGAATCACTGAGCATATTATCCTCAAGCCCTTAAAATCTGTAAAACATGACCTCGGGCAAATTATCTTATATCAGCACTTCAGTGCTAAGATAATGCACACCATACACAATCTCCTTTATTATTTAGTCATTTGAGTTATCATTTGCTGCATATCACCATTTTGATCATAAAGGAGAGTATCTGCTTCATTATAGAAGTAAATAAGAGCAAAAATAGCTTTGGAATGAATTTTTAAAAAAGTCTCTATTAAATTAAGTTCTTAGTTAATGTGTATTGTTTGGCTTTGATTCTCTTAGTTCAGTTCAAAAAATGTTGGTGGTGTTTTTGTATGGATCACAAGTATAGCATTCCTTAATTCTTTCCATTATTTGTCACAATTGTAATTTAAAGAATCTAGTATGTATCGCATGAAAATATTATGACCTTTTCCTCTTAGTTTAAATAAACTCCAATGTAACTGGAAAAACAAAAGTAGCCTATATATAGACCACTTTAATAACATGTTGCTAGTTCTGACACCAAGCATAATATTTTGCATGGAGTAGATGGTGGGTGTTACTAATGTTGCTTGAATGACTATAAAGCAGATAAAATTAAAAATATTATGGTTGTTATTTATATGACATTTACAGGATACTGAAGAAACTTTATTCCTAAAAGTTAGAAAGGTACAACCAGATATAAAAAACAAACTTATATATAACATCATAATGATATTTTACAACATAGGGAAAATACAAACTATTTTAAATGATTTGTATTTTTCCTGTACATACTATAGATCCCTATGACTTATTAAATTAAAAAAACCTGCATATTGTAGTATGAGATTAGAGGTTATTTATATCAATATTGCCTGAATATGCCAACAAAACAATATCTTAACAATAGAATTACAAATGCAAACACAAAGTATTGACTTTTCAGATGAAATTTATTATTACGCTAGAGGCCCGGTACACAAAAATTCGTGCATGGGGGCTGGGTGTCCCTCAGCCCAGCCTGCACCCTCTCCAATCTGGGACATCCCTCTCACAATCCACGATTGCTGGCTCCCAACTGCTCTCCTTCCTGCCTTCCTGATTGCCCCTAACCACTTCTGCCTGCCAACCTGATCACCCCCTAACCACTCCCCTGCCAGCCTGATTGATGCCTAACTGTTCCCCTGTCAGCCTGGTCACCCCTAACTTCCCTCTCCTGAATGCTTGATTGTCCCCAACTGCCTTCCCTTGCAGGCCTGGTCCCTCCCAACTGCCCTCCCCTGCTGGCCATGTTGTGGTGGCCATCTTGTATCCACATGGGGTCAGTCATCTTTGACCACATGGGGGCAGCGATGTTGTGTATTGAAGTAATGGTCAATTTGCTTATTACTTTTTTATTAGATAGGATAGAGGCCTGAGGCTTGGGTGGGGGCCAGCTGGTTTGCCCTGAAAGGTGTCCCAGACCAGGGTGGGGATTCCCTTGGGGCATGGAGTGCCTGGGCGAGGGGCCTGTGGTGGTTTGCAGTCCAGCCATGCCCTCTGGGCAACCCAAGTGGAGGCCCTGGTATCTGGGATTTATTTATCTTCTACAATTGAAACTTTGTAGCCTGGAGCAGAGCCAAGCCTTCTGCTTGCTTTGTGGCTGCAGCCATTTCTGTTGGCTTCCATAATTAAAACTTTGTAGCCTGGAGAGGAGGTCTGGGCTGGCCAGGGTGTTCGGAAAGCTTGGCTTACTCAAGCCTCCCTTCTGCTCTCTTCATGGCTGCATCCATCTTGGTTGGCTTAATTTGTATACTTGCTCCTGATTGGCTGGTGGGCGTGGCTTGTGAGTGCAACAGAGTGATAATTAATTTTCATATTAGTTTTTTATTAGATAGGATTTGGTATTGCTTTATTAAATCTCAACACTTGGGATCTATTTGTATCTTTTATAGATGAGATTCAAAATACCTTGCAAATACTGAATATCATTTTGGATAACAGTGACCAATAACATAATAGTAAGTTATCCCTATTGCAGTGCTCACAAGGCTACTTGCACTCAAGACCTTATGAGAGTCAGGCAGGCTTTTTGATTTCAATTGCAAGGGGGTAAAAATCACTCTAGTCTTATATGACAATCTAGCAATGACTAATTCCTCTGGGAAAAATTAACGAAGAGTAGATACTAGAAAATCACCATCTAAAATGAATTTTTGTTTGAAAGTCACCATCTAAAATGAATTTTTGTTTGTTTTTGGTATCTTGAGTTAAGTCTAAATATTCATCATTGGGACAATAAAACAATACACGTTAATCATAAATACTGCCACTTATTGAAAGCTTATTGTTGTTAGGCACTTGACATATATCTCATTTAATCTCTGCAACAACCACTTAAGAGGTTTTTATTAATCCTCTACAGTATTACAGAGAGCCAGAGTTTAATGTTCTGCTCAACTTCATAGTGATTGAATGGTGGACCCAGAGTTTGAAAACACATTTTTCTGACTCCAAACACTGGATTGTTAATCACTGGAATTAATGCATTTTTAAAGATTTTTAATTTTATTTAATCATTTTAAGTCACTTTTTTATTTTTCAATTCAGTTGTCATATATTATTAAATTAGTTTCAGGTGTACACCCCAGTGATTAGACATTACATAACTTACTGTGATCATCCTGAGAAATCTCACACTCATCTGACACCATAGATAATTATTAGATTATTATTGATTATATTCCTATGCTAAATTTTATACAACCAATTTGTGCTTCTTAATACCTTCATCTTTTTCACCCATTTCCCAAGCACCCTCCAATCTGCCAACTGTCCAAATGTTTTCTGTATCTATGAGTCTGTTTCTATTCCTTTTTGTTTTTGTTTTTAGATTCAACTGTTGATACATACAGTGGTACCTCGAGATATGAGTGCCCTAACATACAAGATTTTTGAGATATGAGCTGTTGAGCAAGTGATTTTTGCTTTGAAATACGAGCAACATTTGAGATAGGAGTAATCGCGAGGATCCGTCTGCTGCACACGACCCACCAGTTTACTGAGACTTGAGCGTCTCATAGTTTATCACACCTCAAGGTTACAGAACGAATTAAACTCGTATCTCGAGGTACCACTGTATGTATTTATTACCATTTTATTGTTCATATTTTTATCTTTTTTTTCCTTCTTTTTCTTAAAGAAGACTCTTTAACATTTCATATAATACTGGTTTAGTGGTAATGAACTCCTTTATTTTTTTCTTGTCTGGGAAGCTCTTTCTCACTAAAAGATAGCCTTGCTTAGTAGACTAATCTTGGTTGTAGATTCTTGTTTTTTTTTTTTTATCACTTTGAATGTTTCTTGCTACTCCCTTTTGGGCTGCAAAGTTTCTATTGAGAAGTCAGCTGAAAATCTTATGGGTGCTTCCTTGTAAGTAGCTGCTTTCCTCTTGCTGTTTTTAAGATTCTCTCTTTGTCTTTAATATTTGTCATTTTAAATATTATTTGACTTTGTGTGGGCCTCCTTGGGTTCATCTTATTTGGGACTCTGTGATTTCTGGACTTGTATGTCTATTTCCTTCATTAGGTTAGAGAAGTTTTCCATCATTATTTTTTTACATAGAACCTGAAGCATCAAACAATGACCTAAGAAGTCTACATTATTTTAAATTAGTCTAAACATCATAATATACTCTTCACTTAATTTTTTTTGTTTTACTTGGAATATTCCAACCTATAAATTCTTTAGTACAACAGATATAATACAGACCATTTCCAGAAATGATGCCTGAAAAGTCATATGTGCCCTAACGGCTTGGCTCAGTGGATACAGCACTGGCCTATGGACCAAAGGATCCTGGGTTCAATTCTAGTCAAGGTCACTTACTTTAGTTGCAGGTTTTCCCTGGCTCATGCCCTGGTTAGGGCTTGTACAGGAGGCAACCAATTGATGTGTTTCTCTCCTATCAATATTTATCTCTGTCTTTCCCTCTCTCTTCCATTCTCCCTAAAAATCAATGAAAAAATATTCTCAGGTGCAGATTAAGAAAAAAATAAAAGAAGAAGAAGAAGAAAAGCCATATGCTATAAATAACTGTTGGCAAATAACTAACTGTTCTGGCTAAGTCTTCATAATGCAGCAAGGTTTTCTTTGCATTGTTTTCTTTTAGTATGTTAAAGATGTCAGTCTATTGTCTTTTGGCTTATATAATTTCTCATGAGAAGGCTGCTATTATTTTTTTCTTTGTTTTTCTGTGTGTGTGACTTCCTTCTCTGATTTCAAGATTCTCTCTTTATCTTCTTGTTTTTCAGATTCTGTAATCTGTGGTTACATGTGTTTTATATTTGGAAAATTCTTAGCTATTATTTTCAAATATTTATTCTGCTCCAGGCTCTCTTTCTCCTTCCATGTGTATAGTAGCTATATCTTCCTCCCATGGTCTGCTACTAGTGAAACAGGACTACTGTGCCCCAGGTCTCCTGGAGACACCTATCTTTCCTTAGATTTCAGATTGTTTGCTCTGCAACTTCTGCTTCCTTATGTATTCAAGAAAAGTTATGATTTTGTAGGTTCTCTAGCTCCTCTTGTTGGGGTGGGAGGAAATTCTTTCCCACTTTGTACCTCCTAGGCTGAAGCTGGAAATGCATTTGAGATATTTTGAAAACTTTATGATATTAAAGATATTTTTCTTCCAAGTACTAAAAGCTACTATGGATGTTTTATAATAACTTTTGGTTGCTTCTCATAAAGAAGATGGTTAAATAGGCGTATTATTCTGGCATCCTATCTAATAAAAGAGTAATATGCAAATTGACCATACTTCCACTACACCCACAAGCCACGCTCACCAGTCACGCACAGCAGTCACACACAGCAGCCAATCAGAGTGAATCTGCAAATTAACCCAACCAAGATGGCTATGGCCACAGAGAGAGTTGGAGGGAGGATTGAGTTGCCCCTAGAGATGGAGGAAGCCAAGCTTCCCACACACCCTGGTCTATGTTTAAGGCAACAAAGTTTCAATGGCTGTGCAAGCAGAAGGCTTGGCTCCACTCCAGGCTACGAAGTCTCAATTGTAGAAGATAAATAAATCCCAGATACCAGGACCTCTGCTTGGGTTGCCCAGAGGGCATGGCTGGCCTGCAAACCACCACAGGACCCTTGCTCGGCCACTCCAAGCCCCAAGGGAACCCCCACTCTGATCCGGGACACCCTTCAGGGCAAACCAGCTGGCCAAGACTCAAGCACCAGTTCTCTATCCTATCTAATAAAAGAGTAATATGCAGATTGACCATCATTCAACACACAAGATGACTGCCCCCATTGGTCACAAGATCCTGTCCACATGTGGACAAAGATGTTCACCACAAGATGACCAGCGGGGGAGGGCAGTTGGCAGGGACCAGGCCTGCAAGGGAGGGCAGTTGGGGGTGATCAAGCCTGCAGGGAAGGGCAGTTACGGGTGACCAGGCCCACAAGGGAGGGCAGTTAGGGGCAAACAGGCTGGCAAGGGAACAGTTAGGCATCAATCAAGTTGGCTGGGGAGTGGTTAGGGGATGATCAGGCTGGCAGGCAGAAGCAATTAGGGGCAATCAGGAAGGCAGGTAGGCAAGCAGTTGGGAGTCAGTAGTCCTGGATTGTGAAAGGGATTTCTGACTGCCCATTTAGGACGGATCCAGGTAGGGCAGTCACACATCCCTCAAGGGATCCCGTATTGGAGAGGGAGCAGGCTAGGCTGAAGGACACCCCTTCCTTCATGCATGAATTTTGTGCACTAGACCTCTAGTATGTTATAGTTCTTTATAAATCTTTCTTCAGCATCATTATCAATTATATGCCACTAGACTTAAAAACTAGTAGTTAGTCATTTTAAAAGAATATATATTTTTATTGATTTCAGAGAGGAAGGGAGAGATGGAAACACCATTGATGAGAGAGAATCATTGGTTGGCTGTCTCCTGTACCGGGAATCAAGCTCACAATGTGGGCATGTGCCCTGCTGGGAATAGAACTGTGACATCCTGGTTCATAGGTGGACACTAAAGCACTGAGCCATACAGACTGGGAAACTAGTCTTTTTTTTTTAAAGAAAAATTCTAATATTCTGCATGTAGTGTGATCAAGAAAACCTGATGACAACTTTTTATTTATTTATTCTTAATTTTTTATTAATGTATTACATGTACATATATCTTGCCATTATCCCCTCACTACCATGCATATCTAACCCCCCAGAGTCTTGTATCCATTGTGATAACTACTTTTTAATTAACTATATGATTTATCCATAAAATACACATAATAATCTGGGCTCTACACACACACACACACACACACACACACACACACACACACACACATACATATTAGAGGCCTGGTGCATGAATTTGTGCATGGGTGGGGTCTGGCAAGCCTAGCCAGGGGGAGGGGACATGGGTGGTTGGCCAGCCTGCCTGCTGGTCAAACTCCTGGTCCAGAGGATAATTTGCATATTAGCTTTTTATTATATAGGATATACATTAATTGGCCAGATTATTATGCATTCAGAGATCATAATAATCTGGCCACTCAGTGTATATTTGGTATAGAAGATTATTAACAAAGGTTGACAGCTTATGAACAGTTTGAATTGCGCTGGCAGTAATTTATTTCCCATTTAGTTCTTTTAAAGGAAGAAAACACCACTTAAATACATCTAAAAGAGAGTTGAGTTTATTATAATTTATTATTAGTTGCTGTGCAAAAGGAAACATTTTTTCAAGAGGAAACTTTTGTAGAATAGTCTCTGAACAAACCAAAGAGTAATCTTATAGTGGGTTTTGAGGAAGTGGGGATTTTAGGGATTACTGACATTTGTGAGTACTAAAGAGAACCTATGACTGATAGATTGAGTGACTTTGTGTTCTATGGTTACTAGTTTATGAACTGGAAAAAGGCAAAAGAGTAATTAGTCATATCCTTTTTGAAACTTGAAAAAGATAACCTTATTTCACTGCATACTCAATTTAACATAAAAGTAGTTTAACATCATACATGGCTAATTATTTTATTGCATTTCAACAGTTGAGAGAATTCTGGAGATGAATGTTGTGCAACAAAATTTGGGACATGTAGTGACAAATTACACAGAACATTAGTACACCAATTAGGTGTCTTAGTTCCCATCAACAGAAATCAACTCTGGTTATTTTAGGAGGTGGGAAAAAAAGGGAGAATTGATTGGAAGGATATTGAAAATCACAGAATCAATGGGAAGTGAGCAGACTATACTTGAAAATTAGAAGAAACTAAGTTGGTTTCAGAGGGGTCAAGAAGCAAAATGGAATACACAAAACTATCCTATGCTAAGGACAATATGCCCAAGATCTTATTGCTACTACTAGCCACCGCCCCTGCTGAAAAATGATCACCACAATAAGTTTAGTCACCTCACAGAGTTACTGTTTTTTTCCTCTGATGAGAAATTTTAGATCTACTTTCTTAGCAACATCAAAATATACAGTATTGTCAACCATGGTCATCATGCTGCACATTACATTCCCAGAACTTACCTATGACTGGAAGTTTGTACGTTTAGACACTTTCATTCCACTTTCCAGTTTTGAAGAATTTCCTATCATGCCAATCACACAGTCTTGGTGAGAAACAGCTCCCCAATTACAATTTTTACCCATTAGCAGTGCTGGACAGGCCACCAGGCAGAAGTTCTGCAGCCAGAAGGCCCAGTTCACTTTTTTCCTCCACTCACTTACCCTAGAAAAAAATTCTCAAAACAAACATTATCTCATATGCTCCCAGAAGTGACTGATGCTATCTCTAGGCTATGTTCATTGTGAGAAATTCACTTGGAAGTATCTCTGAATGGATGAAAATATTGACAGTCATCATATTATAAACTCATTAATTTAAAAGAAAACCATTTACTAGTAAAGTAGTTTTCTCATGAAAAATATATTCTAAGTGATTTTTGAAACCAGTTAACCTATTTGAAGTAATTCTGTTTGGAAGACAGGAAGAAGTAGTATTGGCCTGTATGAAAAGTGATGACTTTCAGCCATTCTGCATTGCTCATTCTCAAAGAGTTATAAGATCACAGGGCACAGGGTTATTAAAAGAATATGCCAGAGCTTCCCTTGGAAAATCAAAGCATAAATGCCTTTGCTGGTGAGCAGTTTAATAGATGAAAGTCCTACAACCTCCTGATGCCAGCCTCAAAAGAATGTTCAAGTGAAATTTGTTTCATATTACAGGGTCAGGCAAAAGTAGGTTTATAGTGGTGAACATGGGAAATGCAGAGTATATTATTAGTTATTAATCACTGTATTATTTTCCATATGAATAATTATAAACCTATTTTTCCCACCCTATGTTGAAATTAAAGGCCATCAGTATTTTATTTTACCTTTTTCTAGCTTTATTGAGCTATAATTGACAGTTAAAATTACAACTTACAATGTGTGAGTATATTAAATCATGATACAATTTATGACAAATCTATTGGTTTGTGTGACTACTTTACAAAACAATATTATAGTTATGTGTATATATATATGTGCATAGATATTATATATGTACTTTATGTAATCCTATCTAATAAAAGAGTAATATGTAAATTGACCATACTTCCACTATACCCATAAGCCATGTCCACCAGCCAATAAGGAGCAAGTATGCAAATTAACCCAATCAAGATGGCTGTGGCCACAGAGAGAAAAGGAAGCTTAGGTTTCCCTGGCAATGGAGGAAGCCAAGCTTTCTGCCTGCCCTGGCCTGCCTTAGTCTCTGCTTAAGGCTACAAAGTTTTAATTATAGAAGATAATTAAATCCCAACAGAAATGGTTGCGGCCATGGAGCAAGCAGGAGGCTTGACTCCACTCAAGGATACAGAGTTTCAATTGTAGAAGATAAATAAATCCCAGATACCAGGACCTCTGCTTGGGTTGCCTGTGGGCATAGCCAGCCTGCAAACCACCACAGGCCCTTTGCCCATGCCATCCCATGCCCCAAGGGAACCTCCACCCTGATCTGGGACACCCTTCAGGGCAAACCAGCTGGCCCCCACCCATGCACCAGGCCTTTATCTTATCTAATCCTATCTAATAAAAGAGTAATATGCAAGTTGACCATCACTCCAATACACAAGATGGCTGCCCCCATGTGGCCAAATATGACTGACCTCATGTGGACAAAAGATGGCTGTCACAAGATGGCCAGCAGAGAAGGGAAGTTGGGAGGGACCAGGTCTACAAGGAAGGGCAGTTGTGGGTGATCAGACCACCAGGGGAGGGCAGTTAGAGGTGACCAGGCTGACAGAGGAGGGAAGTTGGGGGTGACTGAGCCTGCAGGGAAGGGCAGTTGTGGGGGATCCAGGCCTGCAGGGGAGAACAGTTGGGGGATACCAGGCCTGCAGGGGAGGGAAAGTAGGGGTGACAAGGCCTTCAGGGGAAGGCAGTTAGGGGCAAACAGTCGGCAGGGGAGCAGTTAGGCGTCAATCAGGCTGGCAGAGGAGTGGTTAGGGGATGATTGGGATGGCAGGCAGAAGCAGTTAGGGGCAATCAGGAAGGCAGGCAGGCAAGCAATTGGGAGTCAGCAGTCCTGGGTTGTGAGAAGGATGTCTTACTGCCTGTTTAGACCTGATCTTCAAAGAATCCCAGTTTGGAAAGGGTGCAGGCTAGGCTGAGTGTCACAAACCACTATGCACAAATTTTGTGCACTGGGCCTCTAGTATATTTTATAAATATGTTCTCTATCCCAAATTTTTTTCTGTTATCCACTTACTGTGCAAATTATCTTTTTTATGGGTTATAATTCTTCTTTATGGAGTCTAAATATAGACTTCCCTCCCAGCCAAGCTACTAAGATTTATTTAAAGACAGTTTCAACTTGTTTTTGAAAAACAAAAATTGTATATAATGTTCCAGTCACTGACATGTATAAGCAGCTCAGAGGTATTTGGGCTAATAGTCTGCCTAATACAATCTTCCTGTTATCAGCTCATCATCAGCCTATCATCCTTTCAATAATGTAATATAAGTGGCTAAGCCCCTAAAGCTGATTGTATCACAAAGGGATTACCCCATCCCATTCTGGGAATTAAACATACAGACAAAGAACAGACAGCTGGGCCACCTGCATCAATTTGACATTGATGATTCGCTGTGCAGATTACCACAATCTGCTGCCACAGGAAAGGACTGGAATCATCCTGGCTGTATTCTCAAGACACTATTTTTAAAATATTAACACCCTTCAGTGGGCTTTAAATGCTCAATAATATAGTTACATTCATAGCAACTGAGGGTATAGAAGGAAAACTTAATGAAGCCAGAAAGTCGCTGCATTCTGCAGGATGTGAGTCAGAAGTTGTAGGCAGTGAGTTGAACCTTAGCAAAGAACTAAGTGTCTAGAATCACTCAACAGTGACACTTTTCACCCACTCAGCTTAAGAAGTTTTTTCTTCCTATGAATTACTGTACCATTTGTAAAACTTGATTCTATTTGAAACAACTCATAGTAAACCATTTCACTATTTTTACTTGTATTTCCTGGTTTCCTTATAACCATTTTAACAAAAATTCATACATTAAAGGAGAATGTTTTCAGATGTAATTCAACCTTATTTTATTATAGAATTTACTAGTTATAAGTAATTTACATGCTTACACTTAAATATGAGAGCTGAATTTTAAGATATTTTTATTGCCAATGTGAGAATCTGAACTTCCAAAATGCTATCAATTTAATTTCTTTCTAAAATGTTGCATGGGTACACAACCTTTAATCATTCTTCAGTCTTAGTGCTTCCTGAAAAAGTCTTTGTCAAATGAGATTACATATTCAAAGGGACTACATTTGAAATAGCTTTCTCAAATAACACAATTGATGGTGCCCATGATGTGCCTGGCAGCTAAGCAGGAATCTTATTTCAATTGAACTCTGTTTAGGTCCTGGAATCAGGACCTTACACAATTTGACTTTAACTCAATCATCAAATTACCCTGTTCCTAAAGGCTTAGGACCTGATAGATATTGAGTGAGAACTAAACTAAATCATGTTAAGAGTACCAATATTAATAAAAACAGAAAATTATAGTTCTGGAATGAATTTAGGAATTCTAGAATAAATGTATCTTTAGATTTAATTTAGGCATTATATAGTTTGTGTTTTATTGATAGGCAAAGAAATACATATTAAAGGATATGCAGGGGTAATCAAACTTTTTCTAGGACTGAAAATCTTTGAAAACTAGGTACCCGTAAGGCTAACTTAGGTCTTATTTTAAAAAGGGACATTGAATATTTTATTCAAATTTTGTTACAATTTACCAGCACAGGTGATGAATGTGAAAATGAGGGTGTTTTTTTTGTTCCTCACACTGTTTGAAAATATTGAGTTTGATTTAGAATTAAATTTAAAAGACATTTTGGCAAAGAGACACAAATATGCACCTCAATGACAACAAGCTCATGCCAATAATATCAAACACAATTTGTCCCTTATTTCCCAGAATTCCTTTACTTTGTCTGGTTTATAAGGGATAGTCCTCAATTAGTTGTGCTATGTTTTCTCTTGCTTGGTAAGCATTTTTGGTCAAACAAGGAATGGCAGAGTTCCACAATTAGATCAAAAGATCAATCCTAATGTACCATTTTCTCTTCACCCTCCTGCTGTAATAAAGTGGCTGCAGCTCTCCAGGGGACAACTCCAAATCCTGGGACTGATATTTTTAAATTAGCTGGCTCTCTGACCTTGCTGGTAATTGCGTTAGTTTATCAATGTTCAACACAATTTATTACTCTCCAATATGTACCAAAGTGTTTATCTCTCAACACTAACAATATTAAAAAATCTAAACTATCTATTGCAGCACAAAGAGGCATCCTTTCATTAGGGAAAAACATAAATAAGTGGGAAATGTCACATGACCTGTCTTAGCACAGGAGATTCATATGTCCTGAAAGGAAGTGGGCAACTGCCTCCTTCCCTGACTTGCCACTTTTGTTTGTAAAATCTGGAGAAAGAGAAATCATTTCTATTTTGTGTGTGTGTGAGTGAGAGGGAGAGAGAGAGAGACAGTGAGAGAGAGAGAGAGAGAGAGAGAGAGAAATGGAGTTTTCTGCATTACTAAAGTAACAGCTTCATTCCAAGAAATATGGCATTGCTAAAGCCTTATCCAAGAATTTAAAAGCAATAGCATATCACTTTGACTTTCAACATGGCACACTTTGAAGGGGAAAAGCATCAAATTCATGGATTCTATTTTGGGATGAAGAAAATTGACAGAATTCATTCAAAACCTTTGTCTTAATCTTATTCATTACTTAAATCTTGTGCTTAATTAGGATATTGGACAAGCTGTGACAAAACTCAGCATACCTTAGATAACTAGAAGTACTGTCATATTGAAGTTTTGCAAAAGAAATGCTGATTTTAACCTACAGTCAACAAGGAAATGTGGCATAACCTGGCTGTGAATGATGTTAATAACCTGCTCCAGTAGAAGTAGCTGTGATAAAGATCAGGCTGTCCAACTGTAAATAATGGGCTGCCTCTTATCTATCCTTCTCCTTTCACCCAGAACTAGACTTTTCTTTACAGTTTCTTCACAAATGACACAGAAGTTAAGAAGTATTCAGTCATGTTCATCCACTTGCCCACCTACTATTTCCCATTACACTGAATTCTTGTGTTCATTCCTCACTGATTAAAAAAAAAAGAGTTTCAAAAGCAGCTCATGCTGGGACAAAACTGGTCTGAAGGCTTGCAAAGACTAATCTTTTTAAAATTTAGGAGTCGTTAAAGTATAGCTCATATTATTACTCTTACTGTTATTTTACTTTATTAACAACTGTTAGGCTAATGATCTTTCTTTAAAAGCAGATTGGTTTTAATTTCTTTTGTTCACCAGCAGCTTATTTCAGTGCGAAGAATAAAATTCCTTTGGTAAGGGAACTTTAGATTGCCTCCTCTCTGCAATGTACTCTAGAGTTTTCCTCAGCACTTTCAAATCCATATTTGGAAAATTTTATTGTTTTAATTACATGCCAAAGTCATAGAAATTCTTTTAGTTTTTAAAAGTTCTCAACTTCTCTGTCGTCCCTTTAGTGTTTGAGTGCTATTTATGCTACATTAACATTGCCAACCCGAGTGAGGAAACCCCCAAAGTGTGGCCACCATGTGTGTTGCTCAAGCTACTAGTAAACTACACATGCAGTCTGCTATGTTTTAGATTCAGATTAACTGCTCATTGAGCCAAATTCTGTTCTACTCATTTCATGTACATATTTCTAATCACTTAGAAAATATAGTAAGTGAATTATTGTCCACTTTAATGTGATTTTAATCAGCTGCTTTGACCAGCCTCATAGCATTTTGTTTTAAATAAATGATAACACTATTATATTCAGGTCAAAATAAAAGATTTTTGAGCAATAAAAATCTTTGTGTTTTATCAAAATAACAGTTTTTGTAAATATAAAGGACTTCCTGGGGGAAAGGGTATTGAACAATTATTGGCTGTCTACTATTTGCTCCTGCCTCTTTAAATAGTACCCACCCTCCTCAAAATATGAATTGAGCATTCATTTTGTAACAGGCACTGTGCTAAGTACTGGGAATGTGAGGGTGAATAAGGTAACACTCCATGCATGGGAGGGGATGTAGAGAAGTGAGAAAGCCATCTATCTAATAAAAGAGAAACATGCAAATTGACTGAACCTCCACTACGCCCATCAGCCAATCAGGAGTGAGTATGCAAATTAACCCAACCAAGATGGTGGCGGCCACAGAGCTGGAGTGAGCAGGAGGCTTGGGTTGCCCCCACAATGGAGGAAACCAAACTCCTCCCCCCTCCCTCCCCTAGGGCCCTGGCCTCTGCTCAAGGCTACAAAGTTTCAATTATAGAAGATAAATCCCAGATACCTGCTTCCTGGCCTCTGCTTAGGAGGTGCTGAAAAAAAAAAAAGAAAAAAAGGAGGGGCTGGGAGCTTGGGTCACCAGGGGCCATGA
The DNA here is from genome assembly GCA_011751065.1 of Lasiurus cinereus. Lineage (NCBI taxonomy): Eukaryota > Metazoa > Chordata > Mammalia > Chiroptera > Vespertilionidae > Lasiurus > Lasiurus cinereus. The sequence goes on along the minus strand of JAAGEH010000012.1, from coordinate 51,123,485 downwards.
CCAGCCTGTAAACAGCCATCAGCCCCTCACCCAGGTTGGCCAGGTACCCCAGCAGGACCCTCACCCTGATCTGGGACACGCTTCAGGGCAAACCAGCCATCCCCCATCCATGCACCAGGCCTCTATCTATACTAATAAAAGGTTAATATGCTAATTAGACTGGGAGACCTTCTGGATGTCTACTGGACAAAGCCATGGTGGCGGGGCCAAGGAAGGGGCAGTTAGAGACCAAGAGGGGAGGGCAATTGTGGGTAATCAGACCAGGATGGGACAGCAGTTGTGGGTGATCAGGCTGGTGAGGGATGGAGCTATTAGGGGTAAGCAGACCAGCAGGGGGGCCAGTTGAGGGTGAGCAGGTCATCAGTGGGGGTCAGTTGGAGGTGATCAGGACAGCAGGGGGGGCAGTTTGGAGTAAGAAGGCCAGCAGGGGTTCATTTGGGGGTGAGCAAACCAGTGGTAGGGGGGCAGTTGGGAGTGAGCAGGCTGACAGGCAGAGTGGTTAGGGGCAATCAGGTAGGCAAGCAGGCAGGCAGGCAGATGAGCGATTAGAAGCTAGCAGTCCCAGAATGCAGGAGAGATGTCCGACTGCTGGTTTAGGCCCGATCCCTGTAAACTAGAAGTAGGACATCCTTTGAGGGGTCCCAGATTAGAGAGGGTACAGGCTGGGCTGAGGAACACCCCTTGTCCCCCGTGCACAGATTTCATGCACTGGGCCACTAGTTTTTATGTAATATCCTATTTGACACAAAAGTGGTGAGTAGAGAGTGTTATAGAGACACACAAAATTGCCCATCTGTCATTGTTAGGGAAGGCTATGCAGAAAAAATGGAGTAGTTCCCCTTATCATCAGGGGATATGTTCAAGATGCCCTAAGGATGCTTGAGGCTGGGATAGTGCTGAACCCTATATCTACATACACACCTTTTCACAGAAAGTAAGCACTTTATGTCTTCTCTTTGGCATAACCCAATTGCCAGCATCACTACTTTTGGGCTTTGTGGCCATTACTAAGTAAAATAAAGGTTACCTGAACTCCAGCACTGCAATTCTGCTTCAGTCATTTAACTTCATGAGCCACTAAGTGACTAATGGGCGGGTGTAAAACCTGGAGATGCTGGACAAAAGGGTGACTCACATCCGGGCTGGATGGCTCCAGAGATTTCATCACGTTGCTGAGAACAACGTGCAATTTAAATACTCAAAAATTGTTCATTTTTGGAATTTTTTGTTTAATATTCTCAGACCAGAGGTAGCTGAAACCTTGGAAATCAAAACTGCAGATAAGGGGACTATTGCAATACTGACATAGAGGTACTATCTTCTCTTTAGAACCCTTCTCTTCATCCTTCCTCCCTCCTTCCCCCTCTGCTTATATCCTTTTCTTCTTTCTTCCTCCTTTCCTTTTTCTCTTTATGAGCTTTTTAAAAATAGAAAGGCATTCCACGATTTTTGTAACACATCTAATAATGCAAGGCTACAGAAAGCAAAGGTTAATAAGCTCCTCATTATATTCTCCAAATAATGGTAACTATATAGACAAGATATTATTATGTATTATTCCAAAACATGGGATCACACTATAAAGATCATTCTGTAATTTGCTTTTTTTGTTATCTGAAAACTGTGAGACTACATTAAAATATTAGAAATCCCAAGTAAAAATTGCTTAGAATGCTAATGTTTTCCTGTCATTTTCTTGTGTTTTTTGTTTGTTTCATTTTTAAATATTATCAGTTAGTGCCATTCCATAGAATTTCATTGTATGCAATGCACTTTTCGCATCCTCTGTTGAAAGAGTCATTGAGTGGATGTGGCTGCAGACTGGACCTGGGCAGTCAGAGACTCCTCTGCCTTTGAAATTTATATTCTGCCCACTGTTCCCACAGTGAGAGTCACTGTCAAGAACACAGCCTTGAGAGGGCAATGTGTTGTTGAGAACATCTGGACTGAATAGGTAACAGAACCTCATTAAGGCCTCTCTCTAAACTTTGAATATTCTACTGGGCAGATGTGGAGATCTACTGGTCTTGCAGCTGCCTAAGACAAACTTGTAAATTCATCCCCCTACTTGTTAAAACAGCCACCTACCAATCTGGAGTGTCCTGCCTCTGACTCCATTTTCTACTTGTCCTCTGTGTACGGGGCCAGTTCGTGAATTAATGTTTTCTCCCTGCCTTCTCTCCCTTCCCCGTCTCATTGTGCACTCTCCCTACATTTTGGTTTATTCTGAATCATACATCTCTGCTTATACTAACCAACTTACATGCATCCTAACACATATGTACTAAACACATTACTGGATTTTGTTATTGTACATTTTATAAAAATTTGATTATATAAACCACATAATAGTCCATAATGGGTAAAATAAAATTCGTTTAACTATTTCTTATGGGTGAGCAATCTAGTTGCTATTTGATACTATAAAACAAATCTTTCCATAGTCATCTTTTTACATATTCTTATGTACTATAATTATTTCTGAATAATAAAGTTTGCTGAGTTTAAGTATTCATGTGTATTTGCAGCTTTATCGCATGACCAGTTGCTTAAAGGTTATGGAAATATTTATCAGCCATATTTGAGGCTCTTCCTTTCTGATGTCTTCATCAACACAAGATCTATTGCTCTTTATAACATTTGCCAATATCACTGGTAAAAAGGAAGTGTTCGTCTTCTTCTTTAAATAGAATTTCCTCAACTATTAGTGAGGACAAGCATCTTTTCAGGTATTTATATCTCATCAGGTATTTATATCTATATCATCAAGTTCCCTTTTTATGTTCTTGTCTCATTTTTCTTTGATTTGTCTTGTTTCCTTTTCTTTTAAAAACCAGTAGAAGCTTCTTCCTGTATATTAACTCTGCATTGGTCAGGGCTTCCAATTGATAACTGTGGAAACTGGCTGGTTTAGGCAGTCAGGAATTTGTGAAAGGATACTGAGCAGCTCACAGAATCAGTGAAAGGTCATGAACAACAGGCTGGAGGCCTAGTTTTCAGGAAGGACACACAGAACAGCATTGAAGAACTGGCCTGAGGAGAAATTTCACTACTACAGCTGTGCCCTGTGGTGCTACCTCACCCCTCCCCACCACTCCTGCAAAATCCATTAACTTCAGACAGAGCCTGTGCCCTCAGGTGGTTTAGTTCTGGTTCTTAAGATTCATGCAGTTGCATGTAATTGTCTGAACACAGGTCACCTGGCTGTGGCCCAGCTGCAATAGGCACTGGGAAAGTGGTTTCTGAGTTCCTCTTCCTCTCTCTCTAAAATCAGTAAAAACATATTTTTTAAAAAGAATATGTATTGTCTTCCTGTCAACTTGTGAGATGAAAACTGTTATCTCATTCTCAAACATAATAATTTGACTAAAGAGACTTTAGGACAGAGGGGACTAGAGATCTCTAGTCTTTTTTATAAGGGCACTAATCCCATTTATGAGGCTGCCACTCTCATTAAAGCCTCACTTTTTAATACCATCATATTGGGGTTAGGATTTCAACATATGAATACTAGAGGGATACAAACATTCAAAGCATAGCACTATTCCAACACTTACCACTCTAGTACAACCATCTGCTCCATTCTCTGTCTCTTCAACTAGTTCATAACCACTCTAAAAACAGGGACTGTTTGTCCTATTTCCAGGACCAAGCACAGTGCCTGGAATATAATAGCTTCTTAATAAATATTTGATATATAACCCAGATAGCATTTCGCCATCCTATGCTCATCCATGGCCTTTGGAGATCTAGCAGTCTTTCTGAAATTGCTAACTTGCCATTATTTACTCATGGTCCCTTCTCTCTCTGTTTCTGTATTACAGCCTGGCATCTTGGTTAGCTCTAGGTCCCTTTTGCTATTTTCTTTAAAAAACTCCAACCTCATCTATGATTTCATGAGTTGGTTAGTTTTACTGAAGTCTTAAGAAGTTATAGGGAGGGATCATGTTACTCACAGAGTCCATCATTTTTCTTTCTGGTTTCCTCATTAGATTCTGCTACCTTGAAACCCAAATCCATGAGTTTCCATGCTATGTTCAACATCCAGGTGGGTATGACTTTTTTCTAACTTCCTGGAATTCTGGTAATAAACATTTGCCAACCCATTACAAATGAATGAATGAATGAATGAATGAGTGAGTGAGTGAAGGTATACATGAGTAAATAAGGCCAGGCTAAAGATTTGAGCTTATCTTATATGTTTTTAAACCATCTCACAAAATTTTTTTAAGGCTGAATCACTGAATATATTGATATACCACGTTGATAAAAACATATGTATATATATTTTCACAGGCAATTGTATTTAGCTAACTTTTAGGCACTGTATTATAAGAGAGAATTGTTTTTTTTTTTTTCAGAGTGTGTGTTTATGTATTTTTGGGCTCTGAGACTGTGGGGAATGTGTCCTATACTTTTCTGTGTCTAGCATATGATTTAGCAAAATGCCTGTGCAGAGTAGGCACTCAATAGAGAGTTGATTGATTGAATAATTATTTCACCTATAAACACTTCTGTAGTACATTACCTGATGAGTGTCTATTTCAATATGACGATGGCTATGACCTTCATGTAGTTCATTAGCAAATGAAAAGTATGCTCATTTCCATGGAAGGAAATGAGAATATAAAAAATGTGGTTCTATTTGTAGTGCCATTACTGTCTAACTGTTTGATTAAGAACAAATTCTTAACCTTTTAATGCTACCAGTTACCTATGACTCTGATTTCAAGGGCTACTGCAATACCAAAATCCTGGGGAGAATAATAAAATAACCCTGACCTATTTGAAGGGATAAAAATAGGCCACAAATGAGGGAACTCATTGGCTAGAATTAATCAGTAGTAGAGGAGCAGTGATGTCTTTAGAAACAAACAAGCAAAGAAGCAAACAAGCAGTTTCCCAATCACATTTTGTAATCATAACAATTCCCTGTGTGGATATCACCATTTTGCTGATAAGGAGGACATTGAGGCTGAGAAAGTTTAAGTTATTTGAGTCAAATCATATAACTCACACAAGGTAGCTATGCCTGGTCTCTCCTCCCCTGAACCCTTAATCAACCCATTAGTCACTGTTACCTTTTCAGTTTTGAAATCTTTGTGGTAGAATGCCTAAAGCTATGACATCACAGTTTATTAAGAAAAGGAAAACAGAATTATTCTGAATGGAAGCAGCAGCTAAAATCAGAAACCTGTTAATGAAATCTTTGAACATTAGTTGATGTGCATATACCAAACTCCTTTTCTGTGCTAGGCACCATGCTGTGTCCTAGGAGTATGCAAAAAGAGAAAAGCTAAGTTGCTTCCTTTCTGGGTATTCTGGGATATGAAGGGTGAGAAGGTCCCCACGTGGACATGGGGAGGACACACATTCCAGGTAGAGGAAAAGCAGGCACAAAGGCAGAGAAGCAGGCAGGTTTGTGCATTAGTGGCTGTGAGTATTTTGGTCTAACTGGAGGATCAAGGACCATTGCAGAAGTAAAAGCAAAGGAAAGTGGAGAGGCAGAATCAATGAAAATCTTGACCTGGAAATTTGTCTTTACCTGGGCTTTTCTTGTAGGTCATGGAGGGCCAGCAAAGCATTTTAAGCAGGAGACTCAGAATTGAATTTGCATTTTGGGAACAATTTACTGATATTGAAGAGGAAAATGGATCAGGGGTAGGTGGTGGGATGGGAGAAAGCATGGAGACTAGTGGAGTGTAGGAAGCTATTTCTGTGAATTGGAAGCTGAAGACAATTTTCCTTTGGCAGTGGAAAATGCTACGTTTTTAGTTTACTCAATGATTTGATTTGGGTAGTAGACATAGGAAAGTTGGTACACTTAGTATTTCCAAGTTAACAGTAAGTAGTGATTGTAGTTGCTCTTTGTTCCGAATTAAAACTTACCAAAGTGATTTTACCTCCTTCTTTGTTCTTAGGTTGTGATATTTCTTTTCTGTGATACCTTTTCCTTATTTGCTTCCATTGACTGTTTAAATCCTTTCCCTTCCTTTTACCATTTCCATCATAACCCTCCTGTGTTTGCTCCTAATGTGTTATAATTCTTCATAATCTGGTCTTCACCTGATCCTGATTCTCTCTAATATTTCTTTTTCTTCCCTTGAGGAAAGTATATCTATTTTTGGTTTCAAATGCTCATCACCTTTTGTAAATATTAAGGCAACGATTCAATTTAATTTAAAAAATAATGTTTTTCTATTTCTTCTTTTGTCAATAAATTACCCTTGTCATCTTTTAAAGCTGTATTGTCTCATAATTTTCTTCTGTGCTCTTGTTGTTCCATTTTATTGTTCCCCAGAGGATGTAAGAATATATATTGATATAATGAACAATGTGGAAATAAAAAAAGAATAATTTAGGGTCTTATACTCTATAGTGTTTACTAGTGATCTATTTCAATATAAAACATATATTTCAGTCCTGATGAATCAAATATTTAAGAAACATTTTTAAAAAGTGGTGAAAAACACATGGAAAAAAATCACTACTGACCCTGAGAGGCCTCTTTGAAGGATTCTGGCTGTGGATGATTTAACTTTGTTTTCTCCAGCGGTTATCATCATGAACATTGCTCACAAGGGTTCTGGGAGTATCAACGTGGGTCAGAGATGAAAGACATATAATATTAGATAAAATATTAGCAGCCCTGGAAATATTCATAAAGTCATACATTATATTAGAGCTACTGTATCCCATATAGAAAAATAAAAATGGAAAATTGTGCAAACCACTTTCCTTTTTATTACGAAAATTAAAGGTTTAATTTAGAATTTTGAATGTATGTAAATAGCCATTAATACCATTTTACTAGTTCAGGTACTTGAGCAATAAACATATAAATATAATAGAATTTTAGAGAGTCTGCGTTCATAATTAGTAATTATATATGTATAAACATGTATATATTTCTATATACACATAAATGCTAGAATTTGCAGCATTGCTCAGAGCATCTTTAAGTTCTATAAACTTTCAAAACCTCAAGAATTTAAACCATGTTTATGAAAGCTACTTAATAGACATATTTGTTTCTTCCTCTTTAATGACATGGTGCTAACCGTGATGATGGTAACAGCTATCAGTTCTTTGAACCTAATAAGTACTTTGACACTTTTTGCTATATATACATTGTGCCACTTAACTTCTCAGACCTGCAACATATGCATTATTCCCATTTTACAAACGAAGGAAAATAGGCACAGGAAGATACAGGAACTTGCCCAAATCACATAAGTGTGCAGAACTGTGAATAAAAGTTGTTTCTGTCTGTTGCAAAGGCTGTGCTCTTCTGCCATAGGACATTAGCCATAAAGGAGCACTGCATGAGAACAGAGGTAGAGTGACTCCATTTAACTCATAGTAAGATGGTAGCTTTTTTCCCACTGGGCGTGTCACAGCGGATCCTATGTTATATACTGTGTTATATGTGTTTTTGTGTTTTAAGGTCCCAAAGATCATTATGTACTTCATACATATCTAAGTCTTGGACAAAATATCACAACATTTGTTATTTTTCTTTGTCATATAACTTGAGTTTACTAGAGAATTTGTGCCTATACTGGTAAAAGTGAAGAATAAAAACATCATTGATTCAGTAAATCTTGATCAACCTGAATTATTTAAATTACTAGAGTCCTGGTGCATGAAAATTCATGCACTGGAGGGAGGGTTCCCTCAGCTCGCCCTGAAACCTCTCACAGTCTGGGAGCACTCAAGGACAGGAGGCACCCTGGAGATCAGGGAAAGATGATACCCTCATAACCCTGTCACACCTCTGCTGCTGCCACTGCCGGAAGTACAAGCCTCAGCCAGCCCTGGTTTCCTGAGCCTCAGGTGGCCCTGGGTGGCTGCCTTCAATATTATTCTTTATTAGTTTTAGCTGCCATCCGAGGCTTGCCTGTGCCTTGGGCAGGCCCTGGGTGGCTGAGGTGCTGCAGGGACTGGGTCCTCTGGAGGCAGCAGTGCACCTACCACTCCTGTGGGGCTGAGGGGACTGGGTGCCACCATCTTGTGGCTGTGGGCACTGCCATCTTTGAGGGCATGACAGTCAATTAGCATATTCCCTCCTTATTGGCTGTGGGCACTGCCATCTTTGTGATGGTGTGAGGGTCAATTAGCATATTCCCTCTTTATTAGATAAGATTTTCTTTCCTTGCTTTAATTTTTGAGCTTTCAAAATTGATAAATGTAATATATATGCAAAACATAACCTGTACATCTTACTTGAAAGAAGAAGAGGAACATCTTTATACTCACCAACCCTGCTTAACAAATAGGACAATGCCAATATTTTGAAGCCCATGCTTGCTCTTCCTGGAGCATATCCCTATTCCTTTCTCCCAAAGAGAAAATTATCCTGAATTGTATTCTTAACACTCCCTTGCTTTTCTTCTTTATTTTAGCATATATGTAGGTATTTCTATTTAGTTATTGTGCTCTTTTATTTTAAAGTTCCAGATAAGCCTTTCAAGACTCATCCATATTTTAAATAAAATTTTTTTCTAATTAAAGTTTACATTCAGTATTATTTTTTTATTAGTTTCAGTGTGCAACATAGTGATTAGACAATCATATACTTTAGAAAGTATTCCCTCTGATACTTCTAATACCCAATGGGCATCATACATAGTTATTACAATATTATTGACTATATTCTCTATGCTGTATTTTAGTTCTCCATGACTATTTTTCACCAAGCTCCCTAACCCTCCTACCCTCTGCCAACCACCAGTCTGTTCCCTATATTTAAGAGATTCATCCATTTTAATGCTTATTTTTTGTCATTTTTTTCATTTCCACTGAATAGCACTTAATTAATATAATGTATGGCATAAATATGCCATATTCAATTCATCTTTTTATCAATAGGTGTTTGGACTTCTCACACATTTTTGCTGCTCCATGTATGGTTGCTGTGACATTTTTGTACATGTCTCCTGATGTACATGTTCAAATCTTCTCCAGAGGGTCCAGGAATGAAATTGATGCTCATACTAAATGTAAATCTTCTAATGTAGTAGGCAAAAAGTGATTGTACCAATTTTCTTTCCCTTTTTATATAATTGTTATCCATCTATGTTTTCTCTTCTTATAAAAATGCCTATATCTTATTTTTCTAATAAGTTTTAGTTGTTTCTTTTACTCCTTTCCCAGGAATTAAAAAAAAAGTACCTGGATATTAACTCTTTGTCAGATGTATGTGTTATCTTGTTACAGTCCCACTCTATCCTCCCTGCTTCCTTATCCTGAGTAGTTAGGAATATTGGAAAAGGAGAAGCAAGGACAGACAGAAAGATCTGACTGCACCACTTACCTGTCAGAGCTTGCTCCCTGCAGGAGACCCCAAATGGAAAAGATATAACTTAAATAAAGATGAAGCTTTAGCAATTACATGGACCCACACACTAAAAGGGCAGAGCTGAGTCTGGTTGGTGTGGCTCGGTGGTTGAGTGTTGAGTTATGAACCTGGAAGTCATAGTTTGATTCCTGGTCAGTGCACATGCCTGGGTTGCCAGCTCAATCCCCAGTGTGGGGTGTACAGGAGGCAGCCAATCAATGATCTTCTCATCATTGATGTTTCTATGTCTCTCTTCCTCTCTAAAATCAATAAAAATTTATTTAAAACAAACAAACAACAAAAAAGCAAAGTGCAGAGCTGAGAGCACCTTTGGTGACTTAAGGTCAGCACAAGAGTTTGAATTACCTAATAGTGACTAGCATAGTCCATGACCATGTTGTATCCAGAAGAGGGGAAAATCTTTCCCTGCAACTTATATTTTAAAGGGCTAGTAAGAGACACAATGAAGTTGCGTTATGATGAAATCCCACGAGTCCTGCTTATTCAATATACACATTCAGTCAATGCATTCTGGTCATCCAGTCCTCCTTCTGGACAAATCCACAGTGGCAGGGGCCGAGGCAAAGGCAGTTAGGGGTGATCAGGCCACAAGGGAGGGCACTTAGAGGCGATCAGACAGGCAGGTAGAGTGGTTAGGGGTGATCAGGCAGGCAGCCAAGTGAGCAGTTAGGAGCCAGCAGTCCTAGACTGTGAGAGGGATGTTTGACTGTCGGGATTGGGCTTAAACCAGCAGTTGGACAGCCTCCAAGCAGTCCCGGAATAGAAAGGGTGCAGGCTGGGCTGAGGGACACCTCCCCCCATGCATGAATTTTGTGCAGCGGGCCTCTAGTATGTATAGATGCCACCAAGGAGGTATCAGAAAATTGGTTAAAAGTCTCTTTCACTATCTTATCCACTGAAAATATGAAATGATTGGGAGAGTAGAGATAGAGACAGCTATATATGAGTCCTCCCCTTTTTGTAGAGTGATAGAGAGAATGTTTCTCTGGGCATCCTTATCCTCTATTTACTGGGGGAGAATGTGGATAAGTGCTATTTCCTACACTAGCATGAGATGAGGGGCTTCATTAGGTCTTATTGCTTACTGCATTGTTCTTGTAGTTGGTTATGCACTCTGCCATATTGCCTTGGAAATCCAAATGGCAAGAGAGAGGGCCATTGAATTGTTTGGCAGCTGAGTGAAGGAGCATGACTGCTGGGCAGGAATTAACTTGCACCCCAGAGTTGTTCAGAACACAGGGTATATGAATGTTTTCTTTGGCCTGGCCTGGAGCCATTTTAAATTATACTCAGTGAAATACAGACAATCTAGACATTGATTTAAAGTATCCTCAGAAAAAAAGTAGGTAGTAAAATGTTGATAATAGTTGAAGCTGGATGGTTAGTTCATGGGGGTTCATTGTATCATTCTCTCTCTCTTGAGAAAGCTTGCAAAAGTCCATGATAAAAACTTTAGAAAATCCTGTCAAGAAGATCTCTGGACAGGCAATGCAATTTTGACAGAGAAGTTCTGGCCTGTGCCTTCCAACAAACTGGGAGCTGTGGAGCATTGCGGTTGGAAGAGTAAAACACATTGTTCCTTCTCAAGAGAACTTCAGGAGAGATATCTAGTGCTTGGGAATCTGTAAAATGTGTTAGAGTAATCCCACAGGGGAAAGTCTTCTTTAAACACTTCTCAGGCCCACACATTGAGAGGTCAATCATTGATAGTATCAGTCAAGTAATAACTGACCTATTCCCATTAATTTTTCCTTTATCTCTAATAAAAGCTTGCCAGGTGGAAGAGAAGATAAATGGGAGAGAGAGAGAGAGAGAGAGAGAGAGAGAGAGAGAGAGAGAGAGAGAGAGAGAGAGAGAGGGAGAGAGAGGGAGAGAGGAAATGGGGAAGAAGGTAAATAAAGTAAGAGATGGGGAGAAAAAGAGGAGGAAGTGAGTCAGGCAGAGAAAGAAGCTCCACATCCCATTTACAAGGAGACAGGCAGCTTGTATGGAAGCAGTTCCAGTTAGCAAAAAGTGGAAACATCAGGTGGAGAAAGAGAATGGGAAGCCCACACCTCTTCTACCATGTCAAGGGCTAGCATGCTGTAAGTTTTTCTGGGAAAAGGAAAATTTTTCTAAATCTAAATCAAGATCACAATTTTGAATAATGCATGAAATTGGATAGTTTTATTTACTAAATTGACATTTGTTTTGTGAATTAAAGTATCTATAGGATACTAGACGTGATCTACAAAGTCATAAGTATTGCCTATGTTTTCATTCAGTGATTGCCGAGAGCTTCCTGTGCTAAGTCCACAAGGTAAGAGACTACTGTGTTGAAAAGTTTTAAAGAAGTAGATTTAAAAAAAAGACACAGATGATGATTTTGGTTTACATTGCAAGCATTCTGCTTGCTCAATCTGTTTCACACATGCTCTTTCTCATTTTGATCTCATATCAACCCTATGGGTGATCAAGGGAAGTAATATTTGTTGCAGAAGACCAAAGAAAACCAAGGATGCTTCAAAGAAGAGGAGGGACACTGTTTAATACACCAGTGGACTCAGGGAACAGTCTTCCAAATCTTAGTGAAGAAACATGCATGGGGCTTTCCTTTATATATCCTTGTAGTTTTTGTCCCGCAAATATGGATTATGCTTCTGATTCTTTTCGTGGGCCTTACAAAAAGGCCCCCGGGTGTTGGGGGTTTTCAGGCCATATCTGATGGTCTGACCTGGTGCCAGCATTAATAACCCTCCCTCTGGGGCAGTGCACTGTTCACAGTAACAGGCTCTACAAGACCAGTATCTGGGAAGGAGGTAGTGACTTAATTATAGGTTATCAAGAATGTACACTGAGCTTGCTGGCATAGATTCAAATCACTATCCCCTAAATATCAGGGTTACATTGGAATTAGCCCTTTTTATCCTTCTTATCTCATCTCCCCTGCCCCTGCCCTTGTCCCACAGTCTTCTCTTAGCCTTGTGGTACAACAACTGTAGTATATTATGGTGAACATGGACAATGACCACTCTTAAGTGCTTCCAGCTGAAAAGGGATGATGACAAAGAGGTTAGCATCCCATGCTATCCCTTGTAGGAAATTCTGAAGTTTAAAGGCATTCTCATCCAGTTTGAAGACAGGCAGAGGTAAGCAGTGGTCCCACACACAAAGAATGTTCCAGCAGGAGAGCACCAGGTAGTGTTTTTAGCCTTGAGGATAGAGTTCATCTGGGAGGTGACCTGTTGGATGTTGGCCCTGGGTACTGTTTAAAAAAATACGAGCAACATTAATTAGCTGCACGTTGGCCATGACAGGTCCTATTATTTTTTTCATCCAATACAATTCCCACTCACCCCCACCCATGTGTATTTGGTAGTGGAGTCATAACATGCCGTAGGCTGATTAGTATAGCTAACAAAAATCTGGCTTGATGGGGTTTTCTCGTAGGCTACTCAGTCTAGTTTATTTATTTATTTATTTATTTATTTATTTTTAAATGTTTACACTAGGGGGTTGGTGTGGTACCTTGAGATACGAGTTTAATTTGTTCTGTAACCTTGAGGCATGGGGAACTATGAGACGCTCAAGTCGCGGTAACCTGGTGGGTCATGTGTAGCCGGCTGATCTGCGCGATTACTCCTATCTCAAATGTTGCTCATATTTCAAAGCAAAAATCTCCCACTCCCACTTGATGGCTCATATCTCAAAAATCTCGTATTTTAGGGCACTCATATCTCGAGGTACCACTGTATATATATTTTAATATATTTTATTGATTTTTTACAGAGAGGAAGGGAGAGGGATAGAAAGTTAGAAACATTGATGAGAGAGACATCGATCAGCTGTCTCCTGCACAGTCCCCTACTGGAGATGTACCCGCAACCTTGTTCGGAATCAAACCCAGGACCTTTCAGTCCACAGGCTGACGCTCTATCCACTGAGGCAAACTGGTTTTGGCAGTTTAGTATATTTAGATAGCAAGTTTCTAGGCAAGGACATGTGGCAGTGGTCCCTATGGGAGGCAAGTATGTGATAGCTAATATTATTTGTAGGAACATGTTCAGTGGAAGTCCACAACAGTGAACTGCTAGGACAAAGAACAGTATTATGGCTATTCCTGCAAGTCAAATGTAGCCAAGGATAGATTGACAAGTTGTAGTCCAGCAATTCATGATGAGGTCTTTGTTTCCTTGATGTGTGGGAAGCAGTAATTTTATGGTGCTTTTGTGTCCCAGCAAGAACAGATGAGTTCTCCTCCTGGTACTAGCCTTGGGTTCCAACAGCACTCTTAAAAAGAGAAAATGAGAATTATTAAAAAGATCAAATGAATGATTATCCAAAAATACCAGAGCATATTACCTTTAGGAGGACATAAGAAAGATGAGTGTTAGGGTGAATTCAGCAGGGCATTTCTGAATTCCTTTGAGCAAGTTGATTGGCCAGATCTGCTGTCTTTTTGAGAGTGATCCACAGGGGGTGTTTCTGATCAGAGGTCACTTTCCACTCAGCCTGGGTATCACTCAGCTAGTGGTCTGCTTTCACCTGGGAGTGGTGGATCTAGGTATTCAGTCCTGCAATCTTGAGAGTTGTGGGGGTGGTTAATATGACTGGATAGGGTATTTTTCAGGTAGGCATGAGGGGTTCCCTTTTTCAATCCTTTACCCAAACCTGGTCTCCACCAGGTTTATAAGGATGTAAGGCTTTTCCTAGAGAGATGTGTAGTTGGTCAGTAACCTATCTGTGCATCTCAAAGACAGTTTTTCCAAATCCTTGTAGTTGTTTCTGGATTTCTAAGTTCCCTATTTCCCCCAAATTTCTCTTTGGCTGAATTAAGGGAGGGGGTGTACCATATAGAATTATAAAGTGAGAGAGAAACCTACTGTGGCCCTTGGGGCACAGCATACCCACAGGAGTACAAGAGGCAAGATATCTGTCCAGGGTAAGGTTGTCTCTTGGCATAGCTTAGCCATAGTCTGCTTTAGAGTCTGGTTCTTGTATTGTACTTTCCCTGAACTCTGAGGCTTATAGGCTGTATGTAGGTTCCATTTAATTCTTAAATCCTAAGCTACCTCTTATACTATTTCTGTTACAAAGGCTGGGCCATTATTGGACCCTATGGTCAGAAACATTTCATACTGTGGAATTATGTTGGAAGCTGCCCATTGTCCTCACTAGCAGAGAGGTGTGGACAAGGACCCCGGAAGGCTGGTCAACCTTGAAGCTTTGAAAGGTCAGAGCCAACCACCCACTGTTTAGTTGAGACAATTGTAGCTAAGGCAACTTCCACCTTATAGTTTAATGTAAATTCTTGCTGATTGGTTATTATTGGAATATGCCTTACTATAGTTTTAATAAAAGGGATAGCAAGGCCAGAGTGGGGTGAAGTCCTTCCCCTTGAGTTGGGCTCCCACCTAGGCCCCAGTATTCTCAAATTCATACTTTCTTATCTAGTCTGTTTCATTTGCGAGCAGCCTCCTCCAGAGCTCGAAGCCTGAACCTGATCCTTGAACCACGTGGGACGTGGGGGTGGGGGTGGAGGTGGTGGGACACTTGCAACTGGCCTCTTTGACATGGGACCTCTGGAGGGGATGATATTTTAGCCTAGAGCGAAGAAAGGAAGATTACACCAAGAAGGTGGGGAAATTCACTGCACGCAAAGCCCATGACCAGCTGTAGAAGTTGTGATCTGTAAGTTTTTTTCAGCCATACTAATGGGGAAGAATTAGTTATAGAGTAAACTTTATTATAGACTTCTGGTTTGCATGCTTAAGGAATGTGGTTTCTTGTTCAAATTAAAATCTTAATTTGTATTTGGAATCTTAAATCTGTAATAAGAAATTAAACTCTGCTGCTGAAATTGCCTCTGGTGTGGAGAAATGCAAAGGTGGCAAGAGAGAGAGCAACAAGAAAAGCCCAATGTATGCAGAAGGAAGGAAATAGTAAAGATCAGAGCAGAGATAAACAACATGGACACCAAAGACACAATTCAAAAGATCAACAAAACCAAGAGCTGGTTCTTTGAAAAGATAAACAAGATTGATGGACCTCTAGCCAGGCTCACCAAGAAGCAAAGAGAGAAGACCCAAATAAACAAAATCAGAAATGAAAGAGGAAAAATAACAGAAACCGCCGAAATACAAAGGATTGTTAAAAAATACTATGAACAACAAATTGGACAACCTGCAAGAAATGGACCTATTCCTAGAAAAATATAACCTTCCAAAACTCAATCAGGAAGAATCTAAACAGCTCAATAGTCCAATAACTATGGAAGAAATTGAAGCAGTCATCAAAAAGCTTCCAGCAACCAAAAGCCTGAGACCAGATGGCTACACAAGAGAGTTTTACCAAACATTCAAGGAAGAATTAAAACCTATCCTCCTCAGACTATTCAAAAACATTCAAGAAGAAGGAACACTTCCAAACACCTTCTATGAAGCCAGCATCACCCTAATACCAAAACCAGATAGAGACAACACAAGGAAAGAGAATTATAGGCCAATATCTCTCATGAACATAGAAGCCAAAATCCTCAACAAAATCTAGCAAATGAGATCCAGCAGTACATCAGTAAGATCATACACCATGATCAAGTAGGATTCATCTCAGGAATGCAAGGATGGTAAAATATCCGCAAATCAATAAATGTGATACATCACATAAACAAATTGAGAGAGAAAAATCACATAGTCATATCAATTGATGCAGAAAAAGTATTTGACAAAATCCAACATCCTTTCTTGATAAAAACTCTCAGCAAGGTGGGAATAGAAGGATCATACCTCAACATAATAAAAGCCATATATGATAAACCCACAGCTAACATCGTACTCAATGGGCAAAAACTAAAACCATTTCCCCTAAGAACAGGAGCAAGACAGGGATGCCCACTCTCACCACTCCTGTTTGACATAGTACTGGAAGTATTAGCCATTGCAATTAGATGAGAAGAAGAAATAAAAGGCATCCAAATTAAAAAAAGAAGAAGTAAAGCTGATGACATGATACCGTACATAATAACCCGAAGGACTCCATCCAAAAACTAATTGACTTAATAAATGAATTCGCCAATGTAGCAGGATACAAAATTAAACCTGTGGCATTTCTGTACACTAGTAGTGAAATTACAGAAAGAGAGACTAAAAAAGCAATCCACTTTAACATCACACCAAAAAAATTAAGATACCTAGGAATAAACCTAACTAAAGTGGTAAAAGACCTATATGCAGAAAACTACAGGACACTGAAAAGAGAGATAGAGGAAGATGTTAACAGATGGAAGAGCATACCATGCTCATGGATTGGGAGAATCAACATCATTAAAATGTGCATACTACCCAAAGCAATCTATAGATTCAATGCACTACCCATTAAAATACCAATGATGTATTTCACAGGCGTAGAAAGAACTCTTCAAAGATTCATCTGGAACAAAAAAAGACTGTGAATAGCCACAGCAATTCTGAGAAAGAAGAATAAAGTAGGTGGAATCTCAATATCAGATTTCAAGCTATATTACAAAGCAACTGTTCTCAAAACAGCCTGGTACTGGCACAAGAACAGACATATAGACCAATGGGATAGAATAGAGAATCCAGATATCCACCCAAACCACTATGCTCAATTAATATTTGGCAAAGAAGGCATGAACATACAATGGAGCCAAGACAGCCTCCTCAATAACTGGTGTTGGGAAAATTGGACAGATACATGCAAAAAAAATGAAACTGGACCACCAACTTACACCAAATACAAAAATAAACTCAAAATGGATACAGGACTTAAACATTAGATAGGAAACCATAAAAATACTAGAGGAATCCACAGGCAGCACAATCTCAGACATATGCCGAAAGAACTTCTTCACTGATACTGTTCCAAGGGCAATGTAAGCTAAAGAAAAAATAAACAAATGGGACTACATCAAAATAAAAAGCTTTTGCACAGCAAAACAAACCATCAACAAAACAACAAGAAAGACCACTGTATGGGAGAACATATTTGCAAATGTTATCACTGATAAAGATTTAATCTCCAACATCTACAGCCAAGTTATACACTTAATAAAAGGAAGATAAATGATCCAATAACAAAATGGGCAACGGACCTAAATAGAACCTTTTCAAAAGATGACAGAAGGCAGGCCAAGAGACACATGAAAACATGTTCAAAGTTTCTAATTATCTGAGAGATGCAAATCAAAACGACAATGCAAAACCATCTTACACCTGTCAAAATGGCAATCATTAACAAATCAACAAATGATAAGTTTTGGCGAGGATGTGGAGAAAAAGGAACCCTTGTTCACTGTTGGTGGGAATGCAGACTGGTACAGCCACTGTGGAGAACAATATGGAGTTTCTTCAAAAAACTAAAAATGGAACTCCCATTTGACCCTGTAATCCCACTCTTAGGAATTTATCCTAAGAAATTACAAACACCAATCAGAAAGGATTTATGCACCCCTATGTTCATAGCAGCACAATTTACAATAGCTACAATTTGGAAACAGCCTAGGTGCCCGTCAGCAGATGAATGGATCAGAAAACTGTGGTACATCTACACAATGGAATTCTATGCTGCCATTAAAAAGAAGGAATTCTTACCATTTGCAGATGGTTGGAACTGAAGAGCCTTATGCTAAGTGAAATAAGGCTTATGCCAGTCGATGAAGTAGAAACACCACATAATATCACTTATTTGTGGATAATAAAGAACATTGTAAACTGATGAACAAAAGGATGGAGACAGAGGCAGTAAAGCATCAAACAGACTGTCAAATTGCAGCAGGAAGATGAAGGAGAGGTGGGGTAGATAAGAGATCAACCAAAGGACTTGTATGCATGCATATAAGCATAACCAATGAACACAGACACTGGCGGGTTGGGGTGTGCCTGGGAAGGGGGCATGCAATGGGAAGATATGTATACATGAAACACAATAAAAAAAATTTAAAAAAAAAAAGATGGCAAGAGAATGCAGGGCTATCCGCTCTCCCACAATGAGATAAAGTTTTGTCTAAAAATTATAGAACTCACAGGGAAATGCAAAATTTGGCCAAATTGGGTAGTAGTAATTACTTCGGAAAGTGAAAAAGGAAAAAATTTAAGATCTGTTTTACCTATTAAGCATGAAAAGATAATCAGCCAGATCTGTTACTGAAAACTTTCCCCAGAGCAAGCAGGATGCTGGGAAAGGGAGACACATGGCAATCTAATATGGAAGGCCACTCTCCCAGTATGCTAATTTAAATGTGGCTTGTTTGAAATCTGCTTCCCACCAGTAGCCATTCTTTAAGGACAATTTTGCATTTGAATACTATAGGCTTGCTATTCAAGGCAGAGAAAAAACATGGTCAGTTTAAAGTCATTTGATTAAGCCCTTTCGGAACCTATTTTTCCATCCAGAAATGTGGATTATGGCAGCTTAAAATTTTGGAAGTTTGCTTCCTCATCAGAAAAACCTAGAGGACAGAACTGAAGCTATTGATTGATTATATCTTGTATTTTTGAAATTTATTCTTAGAAATGTGTGCTATTAATCTAGGAACTGCTAAATATTTGAATTGCCAGTTCTAAAAGTTTAAAGATTCAAATAAAATTAAATTGGGAGAAATTATATAGTTGTGGTAATTAAATGCCTAAAGTGTAGAAATTTAAAATGTGTTTTATCTAATAATTAGGAGTTCAAAATATGTTGTTTATTGGTCTATTTAAATAAGAGGATTAATTATGTGATCTTAACCAAATTTTGAATATAATAACCAGTTAAAATTTAATTGATATCTTAAGATAATTATAAAATGTATTATAATCTTTAAATCATATATTGATATTTGTTTGATGTTTTTTTTTTCCATGTTAAAATTTCAAGGCTTTAATCTAGAGATGATTCTTGGAAGACTCCAAGGACACCCAGAGTAATTCAAGAAATTTATACTTTCTTCTTAAAGAAAATAATTTTGAAATTTAACCAATCTAATATGCTTAAAATTGCATAGCAAGCTTTATAAAATAAAAATTAATAACTATATTTTACATTTAAATGTTATGAAGATTTTGGCCTCTAAGAAAGGTAAAATAAGTAGCAAAATATTTTCTTAAAATTCAACAGCAAAATTTTTAACAGGATAATTTTAAAACAATTTAAAATAATAACAAGATTCTAGCTGCCTGCATTTTTAATTAGGATGGAGGTGGAACAAGTTTGTGCCTTGTGAATCAGATATAAACACAAAATTTGCTTTGCTTTGTTTTTTAATTAAAGATACCTACTTAAGTTACCTACTAAATTAGCTTTTGAAATTATAATCAAGGTCTTATATAAATTAAGCTAAATGAAAAGCCAATATTTGAAGCCATCAGAAACCACTAGTGAGATTTCTGTTTGTCTGCAGTGTAGTTTTGGCTTTAAGAATTTAGACAGTCACCATTTTAGGACCACCTGACTTGGTAGCCACCATGATGACCACATGGCTTGTGGCTCCCCTGGGAGCTGTCATCTTGAAACAGCAAAGGCCAATCCCTTTCTTTGAATAAAGTTACTGAGACCTCCTATGATCCCTCTGTATTGTGCAAATTAGCCAAAAGAGATACTCTTTAAAAATATAATTATAAATTTAATAAAAAGGAGAAATTTTAAAAGTTTGAAATCTCTTTCACTAGCATTTACAGGGTAAACTAAGATTGTTGTTAGGGTATTAAATTTGACAGTAAAATAGTACAGTGGTACCTCGAGATACGAGTTTAATTCGTTCCATAACCTTCCTCTTATATCAAGTTGCTCATATCTCAAAGCAAATTTCCCCATTGAAATCAATTGAAATGCCGTTAATCCATTCCAGCCCCCAAAATGCCACCCCAGTTGTTCTTGTTACGTATTTTTGAATAAGAAAAATGTATTTATAAATGACAAATATTGTATAAAAACATAATAAAAGAGAATATAAAGGAATAAACTGGTTTTATAAAGTATATTTACCTACTCACTACACTCTTAATGCTACACTTTATCCCTAAACTGAATATAACTTAACTAATCTTTACTGAACTTAATTGCTACTGGTCTTTGCATTTTTGGCCGATTTAAAAAAAAAAAACGTGTCCAACGAGGTTTGTCTCTTCCATCCTTTCAGAATGTTTCTGAAATGGGTGAGGCAAGTTTCATTGAACAGCTCCGATGCACGACCAGTAGCAACTTTTTCGGGGTGTTTCTTTTCCACGAAGTGTGAAACCCTCTCCCACATTCCTAAGATCTCCTTTATCTCACTTGTAGAGATCTCCTCCACCTCTGGCTCCTCCTCGAAACCAATTTCTTGGAGAACCTCAGCATGTTGCTGAGACTGCAACTCTTGTCACTCCTTGGTGGTGAGTTCCAGAGAGTGCTCCTCGACGAGCTCATTCACGCCTCTCTCATCCACCTCCAGGCCCATGGATTTTCCCAGAGACACTATCTCTTCCTCCACTGGCACCTCGGGTTTGAATCCTTCGAAGGTCCTTTTGGCTACAGTCTCAGGCCACAGCTTCTTCCATGCAGAGGTCAAAGTCCTCGTTGTAACACCCAGCCAGGCCTGATCAATAATTCTGAGGCATATCACGATGTTAAAGTGGTTCTTCCAGAACTACCGAAGGGTGAGGTTTGTGTTCTCCGTCACCTCAAAGCAGCGCCGAACAGGTGCTTGATGTACAGCTTTTTAAAATTAGAAATCACCTCCTGATCCATGGACTGCAGGATAGGAGTGGTGTTGGGAGGTAGGTAGACAACCTTTATAAACTTGAACTCTTCGAGGAGTTCATCTTCGAGGTTCAGTGGGTGAGCAGGAGCATTGTCGAGGACGAGGAGGGCTTGCATGGTTAGGTTGCTTTCCTGTAGATATTTCTTAACAGAAGGGCCGAAAACCAGGTTTACCCACTCCACAAAGAACTGCCTGGTGACCCATGCCTTCGGGTTTGCCCTCCACATAATTTGCAGTTTATCTTTTAAAATCTGATGTGACTTAAAGACTCTGGGGTTTTCCGAATGGTATACGAGCAGAGGCTTGATCTTGAAGTC
>JAAGEH010000012.1:50958654-51097091 GCA_011751065.1 Lasiurus cinereus | reverse complement strand
TGATGGTTTGTTTTGCTGTGCAAAAGCTTTTTATTTTGATGTAGTCCCATTTGTTTATTTTTTCTTTAGCTTCCATTGCCTTTGGAGCATTATCAGTGAAGAAATTCTATCAGCATATGTCTTAGATTGTGCTGCCTGTGGATTCCTCTAGTATTTTTATGGTTTCCCTTCTAATGTTTAAGTCCTGTATCCATTTTGAGTTTATTTTTGTATTTGGTGTAAGCAGAGTAAAATTTCTTAACATGCTATGAATCCAAAGCAGTCATATTTTTGTGCAAAAAATTAAAATTAAATTATCAAGACTGCATTATAAAATTTCCAAAAGTCTCCTAATATTTAAATAAAAAAAGAGAGGATAGTGGACAAATATGATATGTGGAGAAATATCCTGTAAATAAATTACATCAAAAAATTTTTTTTGAAGTTTATTTTTTATTTACAATGCTAATAGCAAGACACCCATGAAAAACACACACGGTGTCAAAATAAGTCAAAGGAAAATTGTTTGGGCAAACAATGAAAAAGAATCCCAAGTCAAATATATAGAAAATAATTCTTTATTAACCTTTGGTGGAGAATATGTTTGTATATTTCCAGAAAAGTCCCTGTGGATTCCTGCAACAACGGATCCCAGAAAGGAATTGATAGGACTGCTCCAGCCACAGAATAAGCAAAGATCCTAAGAACAGAGGAGAAACAGTCCAGAAACGAAAATAGTGAAGACACCTTGCCATGCTAGCAATCAGCAGCTGTGCATCACTGCAGCTTGCCCAGGACCAAACCAGAGAGGGTTTGCCACCTGCATTGCCACCATTTGTCCACCATCCAGAACTGAAATATCATTGCTTACATGTACACATAAGGAACTGTTGGGCACTAAAATTGGGACTCAAAATTCTTAGACATTGAAATTGGGACTCAAAGAACTGTTGGCTCAGAAAGAAACTTACTATAGACTGATTCATTTGCCTCTCAGAATAATCATTAAATCTTGTCTCATTTTTGTTCTTATATGTTTATTTCTAGTTGCAGATGCAATATTTTTTTAAGGGAAAAACAAAAACAAAAACAAAAACGGGGGATATGTTGGAAGCCACCAATAGCCCTCACTAGCAGAGAGGCTATTATTGGAATTGCCTGCCTAAAGGCTATGGGTGTATCCCATAGTCTTAATAAAAGGGATAGCAGGGCCAGAGCAGGGTGAAGTCCTTCCCCTGAAGTTGGGCTCCCGCCTGGCCCCCAATATTTCCAAATTAATATTTTCTAGTCTCTTTCATTTGCATGCAGCCTTTTCCAAAGCCTGAACCATGAACCTGAACCCTGTAGAACATGGGGGGTGGGGCTCACTCACAGAATTATATCCTTCAGCAATGCCTTAGTGACTTCTCTCACCTTTTCAGTGCGAGTGGGATATGCCTTGACCCAGTCTGAAAGGTGCAAACAAAAACTAGCATGTATTTATTTCCTCTGCAAGGCCCTATTTCTATAAATTTTATTTCTGAGTCCTCAAAAGGAGCTTGCCCACAGCACTGAACTCCTATTGGTCCCACAGGACCCTGTTTGGCATTGTTCTGAGCACAGAGGAGGCGAGATTGAGAGACTGAGGCACACAAGGAGGGAAGACGGGCAATTAGGTAGTATCTGCCTAACAAAGCTTCTAGGGCACTCTTCTCTAAATGAGTGAGTTTATGCTGCTGGAGGACTACCTTATGGGCTAACTGTTCTGGGTCATAGACCCTTTGGTCTGGGAGTATCCACCAGCCTTCCTTCGTTCTCTTGTCCCCTTCTTGCTGGGCCAATTCCTCTTCCTGAGAAGTGTACTTTGGAAGTTCAGGTAATTCAGGGGCCAACATGATCCATGATGGTGCCACTTGTTCTTTAGCAGCCAGCGTGGCTACGGCATTAGCATGTTGGTTTTCTTCTGATACTGAGTCTTTCCCTTTCTGGGAACCTTTGCAATGGATGATGGCTATTTCCTTGGATTCCCATACTGCTTCTACTAACTTTAAAATCTTATTGTGGTTTTTATTCTGTTTTTCTCTGGCCATCCAGAGCCCCCTTCTTGCTTCCATCAGGATGACAACAACTTCCTTGACTAACAATGCAAACATCCTGAAACATGGGGCCACCTGGAGACAACTGGGTCAATCTGCTTGGATAGGCTACTGGTCTTTGCCAGGGTCCAAACTCCTAGGTTAGATCTCCTAGGGCTATCCTGCTGTTCTTGTGAACAAAAAGATTAAAGTTTCCTGTCACATCTGGTAGCCCTAGTGCTGGGGCCTCAGTGAGCATTGCCTTTATGGTGATGAAGGCTTTCTCCTGTTTGGGACCCCAGTTGATGGGTGCTTTCTTTTCTCCTTTTAAAGCTTCATAGAAAGGTTTAGCCAGGTCTGAAAACCCTGGGATAATTGGATATTGGCAGATTTTAACAGGCTGTGTCCAAGGCTTTAAGTTGATTAGCACTGGGGCGTGGTCGTTAGCCAGTCCTGGAGGATGCCCTTCAGCTCAGACCAGAGGAATTCTCTAATTCAGGTTCTAATGGTGAGACCTTAGACTAGGGGGTGTATAAAGTCTCCATTTTTCCTCCCTTCCCACTGCTAGGGATAGAATCATTGAGGAGGTCTCCTCACTTAGGCAAAGTTGTGCTGAGCCATCGGAGCAAAAGTGATTCTGCCTCCATTTTGGCTAAAGGTCTCTACCCATTAGAGGCACTGAACATTCTGGCAAATACAGAAATTCATTAATTACTTGATGATCACCAAGTTGGCATCGGTGGGGGCGGCAGAATGACCTATGGGTCTGGTCCCCAATAGGTCTTGAGAGAAGTGCTACTTTCTGTGAGACTACTGAGTGCTCAGCTCCCATATCAACCATAAAGTCCACAGTCTGGCCCCCAGTTTTCATTCTGACCATGGGCTCGCTGGGGCCCAGCTGAAGAGAGTCTGGTCTGCCCTAGTTGGAATCAGCCATTGCTATCCCAATGAGATCTGCTTCAGGTTGCTCTGATTGATAGCAACTGGGTAGAAAAGGGGGTCCAGTTTTCTTACTTTGTCCTTTGGGACATTCATTCTTCCCGTGTCCTGTCTCCTTACAATAAGCACACTGGTCTCACCTCAGGCTCGCTCCTCCTTTTCCCCCTCATCTGTATTCTTGCTTCCCTTTCTCATCTGTCTAGGAGTTTGAGCCTCTGAAAGCTGCTGCTACTATATTGGCCCTTCTTTGTATTCTCTTTTTTTCCTCCCTCCTTGCCACACTGTCTTGGTTGTTGAAAACCTTGTTGGCTATCTCCAGCAGTTCAGTGGCTTTTTTCCTGCAAACTCTTCTAACTTCTATAATTTTCTCCTGATATCAAGCTGGGCTTGGCCTACAAAAGCAGCATTTACCATGGTCTGATTTTCCAGGACCTCAGGGTCAAGAGTGTATAGATGCCTCACATAGTCTCTCATAGAAAGCTGCTGGACTTTCATCAGGCTTTTGGCAAACCTCAGAGATTTTAGCCACATTGGTGGGCTTCTTGGCTTCAGCCCTGACTCCCTGGAGGAAGGCCAGTGATATCTTTCTAGCCTGGCCCTTCCATCTTCTGAGTCCAGGTTTCAATCAGGTTCTCACCTGGGAAGGCCTCCTTGGCCCATCTGTATGTATCTAATATTCCTGCCAGGGCCTGGGTCTGGAGCCACTTCGAGCCTTTGATACTACTCTCATGCGCGCCTCAGTGTTAAAGGTGTTAAAGGAGCTGCTTGCAGTCCACCCAGGTGGGCTTCTGGGTCTAGAAAATTGTTTCTAGGAGGTCTAGCGGTTTTCCAGTTGCCTGACAAAAGTCCAGCAGCTTTCTATGAGAGACTATGTGAGGAATACGGAATCTACACTCACTTTAATTTCAAGGCTCTGGAAGATCAGACCATGCTAAATGTGGCTTTTGTAGGCCACACCCAGCCTGATATGAGGAAAAAATTACAGAAGCTGAAAGAGTTTGCAGGAAAAAAAGCCACTGAACTGCTGTAGATAGCCAACAAGGTTTTCATCAACCAAGACAGTGTGGCAGGGAGGGAAGAAGAAAAGAGAATACAAAGAAGGACCAAATTAGTAGTAGCAGCGGCTTTGAGAGGCTCAGGCTAACAGATAGATCAGAAAGGGAAGCAAGAATACAGATTAGGGGGGAAAGGAAGAGCAAGACTGAGAGAAGACCATTGTGCCTATTGTAAGGAGACAGGTCACTGGAAGAATGAATGTCCCAAAGGACAAAGTAAGAAAACTGGACCCCTTTTCCTTGGCTACATCTGCCTTGCAGGAATAGCCATAATACTGCTCTTTGTACTTGCAGTTCATTGTTGTGGACCCTCATTGAACAGAAATAGAGGGAATAATATGCTCCTACAAATATTAGCTACTACATAATTGCCTCCCATAGGGACCACTGCCACGTATCCTTGCCTAGAAATTCACTACCCAAATATGTTAGACCGGGTAGCCTACAAGAAAGCCCCATCAAGCCAGATTTTTGTTAGCTATACTTATCAGCCTGCAGCATGTTATGACTCCACTACCAATTGCACGGGGGGCAGGGGGGTGAATTGTATTGGATGGAAAAAATGATAGGACCTGTCACAGCCAATGTGCAGCTAATTAATGTTGCTCCTATTTGTTTCAGCAGTACTCAAGGCCAACATCCAACAGGTTGCGTCCCAGATGAACTATGCAACTCTATCCCCAAGGCTGAAAATACCACCTACCCCTGCCGCTCCCCTGCAGGAACAGGGGACCGCTGCTTACCTCCGCCTGCCTGCAAACTGTACAGGAATGTCTTTAAACTTCAGAACTCCCTACAAACCCCTCATGGGATTCTAACCCCTTTGTCATCATACCTTTTCAGCTGGAAGCAGTTAAGAACAGTCATCATCCATGTTCACTATAATATCCTGTAGTTGTACTACAAGGCTAAGAGAAGCTTGTGGGACAAAGGAGTGGGGTGGGGGTGGGCGATAAGAAGGCTAAAATGGGTTAATTCAAATGTAACCTGATATTTGGAGGCTAGTGATATGAACCCATGCCAGCAAGCTCAATGTAACTTATAATTAAGTCACTGCCTCCTTCCCAGACATGTACTGGTCTTGCAGAACTTGTTACAGAGGCCATGTAGCTGTGGATAGTGCACTGCCCCAGAGGGAGTGTTATTAATGCTGGTGCCAGGCCAGACCATCAAATATGGCTTAGAGACTCCCAACATCTGGAGGCTTTCTTGCAAGGCCCAAAAAAAGGACCAGAAGCATAATCCATATTTGAAGGACAAGGACCACAGGGAGGGAGATTTAAAGGAAAGCCCCAATCAGATTTGGAAGGCTGTTTCCTGTGTCCGCTGGTGTATTAAACAGTGTCCCTCCTCTTCTTTGAAGCATCCTTGGTTTCCTTTGGTCTTCTGCAACAGTCTCATGGGACTTACAAGTCTTGGAGAGGAAACATACATGAATGAAAGACACAAATAAAAGCTAACTATCAGCTATGATAAGTGCCAGGAAGGAGAGGTACATGATGTTATAGAAGTCAGTATAGAACTTGCATCCTTGTTAGTAGACTCATGGCAAGCTAAAGGAATTGAGCCTTCTTTTGGGGTTAAGGAGGGGGAAAGGAAGATGGTTTTTAAAGACTTCCCCTCCAGAAGTGTTCTCTTTCTTCCCTGAGAAAAAAAAATAGATTAACATAAATAGAATTAAAATTGAATTAATTTCCATGGGGAGAACATCTGACTTTCATTGATCTAGGAAACATTAAAAATCTGAACTCAGTACTTTTTGTAACTTCTGTGCTTTCAATTTTTGTAGAATAAGCTCTTTGTTGTGCTCTAGGCTTTGAGAGAGCAGGAATTAAATCTTGGACTTAATTTCTTTTTAATGAACATCATGACAAAAAGTAACTTTGGTTTCAGGACTCAGCAGCAGTCTCCCCTTCCTGAGGCAGAGGAGAGATTGCAGGGAGGACAAGATTAGAGTCAGGCAGCAAACAGTCCCCCACAATAGCCTCAGTGGGTGGCAGGTCTTTGTGAAGCAAATGACCCAGGGTGATAACAGGGCTGTTGGTAACCCAGCAGTAAATCTTCTTGAGTGCTAGTATCTTCATGTCTCCTTCTGTTATTTATTCCAGTTCCTAGAGATACAAAACTGGACTAAAAAACATGTTTACTGAATCAATAATGTCACCCAAACTATTTTTTAAGTGGCTTGAAACCAAGAACTCATATGAAGTAAGGTTATCAATAGAAAGTAAGAACCTTGGAAAGTATAGAGAAAGAACAAAGTTGCTTAATAGAAAGGCTGATAGCAGTACTTGTAAACCACTGAGCATCCAAATTGGTCCTCAGCTTCTAACCACATGCATGTTGTCAGATATTGATTTTTGGTTTAATGCTCAGTTGATTCTGTGAGTGCTACTCTTCTTTCTCAGCAGTGTACAAGCGTGGTAGCTTTTAGAGACCTGGAAAACCCAGTCTGATTACTAGAATGGCGAGAACAGGCTAATAAGTCAGGATGGTTACTGATCTTGAAAAGGCTTCGTATGAGCTACTGTCAAAGAAATACAGACATTTCCAAGTCTTCTGTATTTCCATTAGGGGCAGAAATAGAATATTGGGGACCAGCTATAATTGAAAGAAATATTAATCATGCTCTGTTAACCGTGATTGTTTTGCTATGACTAAAGAAGGCACATTCTAACCTGGCTGGAGTGGCATGTTGGACCTGGGAACTCACTGGGAAAGGCAGCTCATCCTCCCCATCCTGGAGCTGCCTATTTTCATGGGAAGATTAGCAACCTTGTTGCAGAAACCAGAGCCGCCAGTCCTTTGCATATCACCAGCCCTTTGAAGACCCCCAGCCTTTGTATATCCCACTGGACTTTGCAAGTCTCCAGCCTGCATTACCTGTAAACTGCCCATTTGGCATACTCTTTTGCCTATTTACCCATGTAATCTTTGTCCTTTTACTCAATATAAGCAGCTGGCTTATGGTGGGTGGCAGAGCAGATTTTTTTTTAAAAATATATTTTATTGATTTTTTTACAGAGAGGAAAGGAGAGAGATAGAAAGTCAGAAACATCGATGAGAGAGAGACATCGATCAGCCGCCTCCTGCATGCCCCACAGTGGAGATGTGCCCACAAGCAAGGTACATGCCCCCAACCAGAATCGAACCCAGGACCTTTCAGTCCGCAAGCCGACACTCTATCCACTGGGCCAAACCGGTCTCGGCCAGAGCAGATTTTTGTGGATGATATGCTGCTCTCCCATACTGCCAGCTGCATTGAATGCTCATATATGATGCAACCCTGTCACTGTTTAATTGGTTTAAGTAGTGTCAGGCAGTGCAGACTCATTGATTGTCTGGTTACACTTCGGATATTGGGAAAAGTGGGGGGAACTGTTGAAGGGACAGAATTGTGTGCATCTTGTTATTCTATTGGTTTTGGTAGAAGAAATAATGACTTGGCTCCATTGCTTCCTTTAAGATTTCTGTACATATTCACTATATTTTTAATTACTACTAGCTGTTGCATAGTAGCAACATTCAATGAAGAGTCAGACATATACCAAGCCATCATCATGACATCACATCAATGATTTTTTATATTTTGAGAATATTTATAACTGCACTATAGCCTCATATAAAGAACAATAATCAAATCAGAAGAAATACATTACAATATATCAAAAGAGGAATTGCAGAAGTAATAATGTAAGTGTGAAAAAAAGGAGAGAACTATTGCTCATTCAAAAGTTTGCAACAAATTTTAATCCTATCAATTTGCTTTTATCTTTTAAGATAATTCTGATGCCTAGAACAGTGTCTAATATATTTAATAAATACCTGATGAATAATGAATACATTTCTAAGCCCTGACATTATTCATTCTCTGATTTTGTACAAATTACTAGTTATAATTATTTTCTTGTTGTGATAATGGACTTATGGAAATGAACCCATTCATTAAAAAATTTTTTTTTTATTGATTTCAGAGAGGGAAGGAGAGGGAGAAAGAGATAGAAACACAAAGATGAGAAAGAAGTATTGATGCGCTGCCTCCTGCACATCCCACATGGGGATTGAGCCTGCAACCTGGGCATGTGCCCCAACCAGGTATCAAATCCTGACCTCCTGGTTCATAGGTCCATACACAACCACTGAGCCATGCCAGCCAGACTGAACCCCTCATTTTTTAAAGTTTTATTTTACTGTTTAAAGTATTATATACATTTCATTTTTCCCTCATTGACCACCACCCCCACCTCCCGGCACATACCGTCACCCCCTTAATGTCTATAACCATTGGTTATCCTTATATGCATGCATAAAGTACTTTGGTTGATCTCTTACCTCCACCCCCAACCCCGCCTCTGCTGTTTCACTGAAGTTTGACAGTCTGTTTGGTGCTTCTTTGTCTTTGTATCTATTTTTGTTCATCAGTTTATGTTGTTCATTAAATCCCACATATGAGTGAGATATGTGTTATTTATCTTTCTCCAACTGGCTTATTTTGCTTAGCATAATGCTCTCCAGTCCATCCATGCTATTGCAAATGGTAAGAGTTCTTCCTTTTTTATAGCAGCAGAGTATTCCATTGTGTAGATGTACCAGAGTTTTATAATCCACTCACCTACTGATGGGCATTTAGGTTGTTTCCAAATCTTAGCTACTGTAAATTGTGCTGCTATGAATGTAGGAGAGAAAGAATAATCAACAGATGCCAATCCCAAGATTATCAATAGATATTGAACTATTAAACAAAGATATTAAAGCAGTTATTTTATCTATAATATATAAGGTAAAGAAAATCACATTTCAGAAAAATAGAAAGTCAAACAGAGAACCAAATGGGAAGCTTAGAACTAAAATTTTAATATCCAAAATAAATATCTCACAGAGTGGGCTCTATGAAAGAATGGAGCTGACAAACGATTGAAGAGTAATCAATAGAAATTATTAAATTTGAAAAACATAGTGCAAAGCCAACAGTAAAAGAAAAGAACAGAAAGTCAGGCACCTATGAGACAATATAAAGAGATCTGACATGTGAAAATTAAATCCCAGGAGAGAATAAAGGTTGAAATAAAATATATTTGAAGAAATAGTAGCCAAGCACAAATTTGGTGGAAAGCAAAAATTTACAAATCAAGCTCATGAAGAATGAATGGATAAACCCAATGAAAATTATGTTTAGACACATTCTAGTTAAACTGCTAAACATCAAAGACAAAGTCCTTAAAATGGCTAGAGAAACAGCACCTTGCATACAGGTAGGTAATGATTTGAGTTACTGAAGATTTCACATCAGAATCTATGGAGGTCAAAAAACAGAAACATTTTTAAAGTGCTAAAGAAAAAAAAATGTCAATTCCAAATTCTAAATTCTATAAAAATGAAGATTTTTTTTTCGATAAAAGAAACTTGAAAATTTGCCTTCAGTATCCCTTCTCTATAAGAAATGCTAAAGGATGTTGTTCAGGCTGAAGGATATTAGAGTGATAGAAGACCAACAGCAATGGTACAAAGTTGAATAGTCATAAATAAAAAATATTCTTTGCCTTCTTAAATTCTTCACACATATGACTAATTAAAAAACAAAAACAACATGTCAGATAGAGTTTTCAGCATATGTAGGTATAATACATACTGGTATGTTAACTTCAGTTTGGGGGGCGAGAAACTGAATATATGATTTCAAGGTTTTTCCATTTATAGAAAGTGCTGCAATACTAATTCTATTTAGACTGTGAAAGATCAGGTACATTTATTATTTCTAGAGAAAACCCTAAATATAAAATAAGGAGGTATAGTAGAAAATCTAATAGAGAAATTAAAATGGAATAATAGAAATATTCAAATAACCAAAAAGAAAGCATTAAAAGAGAAACACAGAAATGAGATACAAAGGGACAAACAGAAAACAGATATAATGGTAGACCTAAGTTCAACCATATCAATAATTATATTGTGTTCATGGCTGAGACATTAAAGTTAATAGGCAGTGATTTAGTGAATAAAAAGCAAAACACTTCTATATACTCTTTATAAGAGATACACAATAATCAAGACACAGGTGGAAAGTAAATTATGGACTACTTTTATTATACCATGAAAATAATAAACATTAAAGATGGGGTGGTTTCTTAAAATTTCAGATTAGATAGACTTTAAGACTCAGAGTATTATCAAAGATAAAGATAGATATTTTATAATGATTAAAGTCACAATTAATCAAGAAGCATAACAATTATAAATGTGTATGCATCTAAAAATATATCTCCAAATTCTCTCTTCAGATCACAAAGTATGCTTTATCTCTGCAAGGCATCGTCCACATGGCTTCAGTGATGAACAATACATATGACCCCTGAGTCATGGTGGATCTAGCGTAAAGTTTGGACGGCTGATATGCACTCACCCTTGGCTAACTAGTTTTGGCAGCACATTTTATTTATGACATTTTTAGTTTCTAGATATCAATCTCTTTCAGGAGATTAAGACATATTAAAGATACTTTAATTCAAAGTAAAGATAAATAGATACATGAAAACCTTACCTTTTATTTGAATCTCCTCTACATAATCTTATAAAGTTACCAGACTCTTCCTTTTTGGTCACATGTAGTTCCTAGTAGTATAGATGCAGTCAAAACTGATTTGCAGGTATTATAAAGGTTGATGTCCTACCCGACCATCTCAGAATATGAGTATTTGGAGTTAGGGTCTTTAAAGAGATAATGAAGGTAACTCAAATCCAATATGACTACTATCTTTATAAGAAGAAAAAGTTAAGACAGACACACCCAGAGGGAAAAGTAGCTAGAGAAGACCACATGAAGGCACAGGGAGAAAATAGATGGCCACCTACAAGCCAAGGAAAGAAGCCTCAGAAGAAACCCATCTTGCTGACATTGTGATCTCAGTCTTCTAGATTCTAGAATGGTGAGCAGATACATTTCTGTTGTTAAAGCCACTCAGTCTGTGGTACTTTGTTATGGCAGCCCCAGCAAACTAATATGCGAGGTAAATGTCAGGAAGCAGCAGGAGTCACGTGGGGTCCTTCTAGAAACAGACTGCAACAGGAAGCATTCCTGCTCTAAAGGCAGTCATTCATATCCCAGGATTTTAGTGTTAATATTTGTGAAGTTTTTTCAATATGCATAAGTACATATACAGGATGCCTTGAGAAATGAGAATAATGGGAGTCATAATAAATGTTGGAGTGTATGTAATTGTGGCTGAAAAGACGATTTCATGTACAAGAAAGGATACTGTTGGTTTGAGCCAATTCATTAGACTGCTCTGGCAGTCTTGTTGTTGTTGTTGTTGTTGTTGTTATTATTTCTAACACCAGATTTCATTCTTTTGGATAAAAACATGCATATCAGCTTTGGAGGTTGATTGCCTTATGGGCATAAAGCTTTGCATCTTTACTGCCCATGAATCATACCAGTATGTGAAATCCAGAGAAGTTTCAATTTTTCCTGCTAGATGCACCTCCAGCCGTTTAATTAAAATATGTATTATTAATAAAACTATATTTAAGTCATATTTTTTACAGATATGACTGAAACATTAAGTGCAAATTGTTTCATACTTTCATAGTAATCTGCTTTGAACGTTTTGTGCCTTAATCAAGGCAGCACAACTAGTCGCAGGTTTTGGTACTGCAGACTGCTTAACAGTGAAGTTGAGGAAAGCAAGTGGAAAGTGGTGATTAATGAAAAGATATGAGTTACTTTTCAGGGAAACTTCATGGTTTTATTGCAAAAGGAACCTGTACTGAATAGGAAATTGCACGAAAAGAAATGACAGAAAAGAATATTGAGTCCTTATTTCAGTAATAGCAACGGCATTTGGTTGGCAGCTTTTACTCACATTTCTGAACCAACACTGTGTTTCAGCTTAGCTGTCTGCCTTTAGATGTCACAGTTGTTCTTCCACTGAGCTGAACCAACTTTAGCTCGGTGCGATCACAGTTCCACTCTCACACTGATTAGAAGGCACTATAGATCACTTACAGAATTCTTAATAGTTTTATTAAAATATGTGACAATGAGGACAGTTGGGAGCCCTATTAGACACTGTATTGTTTACTGGGGAAAATATAACTATAGTTTATGGAATTTGTTTTTTTCAGATGATAAATATTTTTAATTCTCACATGTGGTCTGAGTGATGATGGTGAGGGGTGGGGCAGAGAAAGCAGAAGGAAAAAATTTTAACATGTAGTGACTACCTACTATGTGCCAGGTGCCGTGCTAACACATTTGCTGGTTATGTTATGTAATCCTCATGACACAGCATCAAGGAAGCAACGCCCATCTCATGTGCATCGCATGAGGAAATTAGGGGACTGGCCCAGCATTGTACTTGATAAAGGAGTCTGAGTTCACACTTTGGCTTTCATGCCAAAGCTCAAGTTAGACTACTACTACTGCATATTCTCTTGTATATTGGGGCCTCTGCAAGTATATATATTTGTTATGTATATCTCTAATTACATGTGCATCCCTCCCATCACCACCTCATCCCCCCAACTCCAATTTGCAAGTCTCTAAATCATCAACCCAGCTTCTGTCCCTGATGCTGCACTACTGTGGGCCTTTCATCACCCTTCCCTTCCCCACTGCTTTCTTTCTCCACCTGTGCATGGAAACGCTGAAGTTGCACCCAGGTGGAGTGATGATGAACTCTGTTTTGACATACTCTAAGCCAGAATCTTACATCCATCATGCCATTTACCATTTTCAATTAAATGACATTATAATAGATTTTTTTCTAACCACTAAGATTTAAAATTTAAAAGTAATTTATTTGTGACTCTAGAGCCTGTAACTATGGAGTTCAGATTGACAAAGCTCTGTCCTTTAAAGCTAGTTTTATTGGAAATTATTAATCCAAGTTAAAAAAAAAGACATTTTTCCTTTTCTTAGAATATGTGTATGTATATATGATATGGTTTTGACTCCATTTATGTCTACTTAGGCACCATTGAGTTGCCAAGTTCTCCTTTAAGAAAAAACAAATGCTTATAGCTGACTTAAGCCACAAGCTTTGTAGCTGTCTTTTTCCTAACCAGTGGGAGAGTTGACCTTTGTTTAAAATAATAACAATGACTATGCTTGAAAACCAAGGGAAGCCAAGCAAACCAGATCTAATTTCCAGTAATTGCCAAAGAAAGTCTAGAGAAAGAAACGGAAAGCCCGCAAAACCCAGCACAATCTAAGTTTCAAGTGCAAGTGGCAGACCCCCGGGTCTGGTTTGGCAGGATGCTGGTGAGTTTCTGTGCACTGCGCACTTTTAAATTCTGTCTTGCGTTGAGGCTCCCTGGAGTGAACTCCACTGGCTTCCCAGAGGAGGTGCTGACTCTTGACTCCGCAGCGCTCTCGGTGTGGAAATTAACCAAACTCCAAAAGCCCAGAATGCCCTGGAAAACAAACCAAACACACTCTAAGGGACTTATTATTTGCAGCACTCAAATTCCGAACACACTCATGCATGCTCACATATTCACGCACACATATACAACATGCTTATACATATTTCAAAGTGTGATGCCTATCTTGAAAATCTGGTGACTAGGCAGCATGCTCTCTCTTAGCACAAAGAGAAAATACCTAAAATAAATACAATTAACTGTGCACTAGATTTGCACAAAAACAGATCTTCAAAGAAAAGCTTGAGAGGAAGTAAAGTAGAGAGCCAGCAACTCGGGCAGGAAAAGGTAATGGAGAAGCCCTTTGTGGAGCAGCAGCTGTTAAAACAACAATCATCCCAGATGGCCCAGTTGAGTGAGGATTGGCCTGTGAAAACATTGCTGGGGTAGGTGATAATTTTCCCAATGTGTCACATTCATTTCAAGAATTAGGACATCCCAGGAGAACCTCACGGCAGCAAGATGACTGAAATCTGTTAAACAAAGTATTTTCTGATACTTTCCTTATTAATTCTCATTCTAGTTTTGCAGCCAGGGGGGAGTTCAATAAACCTCATATATGAGCAGATGCGAATGAGATAAGCCATTGAAAATTCATATGAGTCTAATCAGTTTTGCTTTAAAAATTGCTTGCGATTAAATAAAAAAATTTAGATGTTTTAATTGCTTTCTTTTTGCCTTATTACAGTCAATATTGAAAAGTTAGACTATATTCTTTGTGCTCAATCTCTGTTCTTCCCAAGGACTGGTATAGCCCTGTATACCACTGTATACCTGGTATAGCGCTATATGCCACTATATACCTGGTATAGCATTGTATACTACTATATACCTAGTATAGTGCTGTATATATCAAGAGGGAAAGCAGCAACAAGACATTATAATGGTAATTGCATCCTTGTCTTCTTTCCAATCTGCTGGCTGGATTGTTAAATTTTAGATTGGAATACAAAGAATAAGGTTGTCCTGTCATATACTATGCTTACTTACCCTAAAGAGCTGTCTCTGAAAGCTCTACTCAGTTTTAGGAAGAGAGGTCCCAGTGAAGTGTCTACATCTGCCTAGGGCTACTAATAAATACAGGAGTCCCCCTTCCCCACAAGTACATGTTCCAAGACCTCGAGTGAATGCCTGAAACCTCAGCCAGTACCTAACCCTACATATACTATGTTTTTTTCCTATACATCCACATCTATGACAAAGTTTAATTGATAAATTAGGCACAGTAATATATTAGCAACAATCCTATATTATAAGACTTAATATACAAATTGACCATCATGCTGTCACAAGATACCGGTGCCCACAGCGGGGGTAGGGCCAGCTGCTCTGTGTATCTGCCACCAGAGTCCCTTCAGCCCTGCTAGAGGCCTTGGGTCCTCCTGTACCTCCCACCGACTGACAGCTCGCCCAGACTCCTCCAATGAACTGCCTATACCTCCAATGAGCTGCCCATCCCTCTCTTCCTCCCTCCCCCAAAGCTGAAGCCTGACCATGGTGTCCAACAAGTTGTCATTGAGAGTATCCTCCATTCCTCAGCTGGAGCCAGCCACTCTGCATGTCTGCTGCCAGAGTCCCCTCAGCCCTGCTAGGGGCCTAGGGGCCTCTGGCACCCCCCACTGACTGAGGCTCAGACAAAGCAGGGCAGGCTGAAGTGCAGGCAAGCCTTGGATGGTGGCTGCCCAGCTGCCCAGGGCTGGCCCAAGGCTCAGGTAACCAGGGCCAGCCCAAGGCTTATGCTGTCAGCAGTGGCAACAGCAGAGGTGTGATGGGGGCATTGCCTTCCCCTGATTGCTGAGTTACCTCCCGCCCCTGAGGGCTCCTGGGCTGTGAGAGAGGGCAGGCCAGGCTGAGGGACCCTGCCTCCTGTGCTTAAATTTTCAAGCATCGGGCCTCTAGTAACTAATAATAAAATAGAACAATTATAAAAATACACCGTACTAAAACTTATGCAAATGTGGTCTCCCTCAAAATATTTTCTTGTACTCCCCCTTCTTCTTGTGATACACTGGTAGGGCCTTTCCACAAACAAAATGCCTGTCACCCACACTTTCTGATTATATTGCTGGAACATGGGCAGATGATTTTGTTTTTGAGAACACATGGATTCTTCCCTCTATATGCTTTGCCTGGCTGTATTATGTTTCACAGCATTCTCACATATTACCAGAGTTAATCTGTCTCTCCATGTTCTATGCCTGGTGCCTCATTTGCAATTTTTTGAATGTAGGTACTTTGAGGCATCTTTTAGAAGAGCCAAATTTCAATGCAATTGAAAACTTACTTTAAGGTATCATTCTCCTTAACTTCTTTAATGCCACTGGAGATGTGGCAGCAACCTCTTCATAGGAAGACACAGCCTCTCCAGGCATTTTTATGTTTTTCCATCCAAATTCATTCCTGAATCTTTGTAACCATCCCTTACTTTCACTAAATGGTATGATCTCATTTGTTTCAGGGGATCTTTGGCTTAATTCTTCATATAAGTTCAGTCTTTTCTGGTTCAATACATCACTGTCAATTGGAATACATTTTCTGTTCATGACTTCCACCCACAAATTTAATATCTTTTCCATCTCAGTTAAGCAATTATCATGCATTGTGGCCTTAATTTTTACAGTTTGAGGTGTGACAGCAAAACTAGCATGAATTTTCTTTCCTTCTTCACAATTTCCTGGGTAGAAGATTTGTTCTTACTGTAGATTTTGGCAACCTCCATGTATGGTTTCTTGTATTTTTTTCTTCCTTTTTAAAATCAGGAACTTTCACCTTTTCACTTAAAGAAAATATTTTATAACTTCTCTTTGTATATCTGAATCACTACTCTTGTGCTTTGGGGCTATTGCTCAGTGAAATAAGGGTTACATGCACACAAGCACTGAGATATCTTGACAGTTGATCTACTAAGCAAAATGGCTCCTAAGTGACTAAACAGGCCAGCGAGCATGTATAGCATGAAGATGCTGGACAAAGAGACAAGTCACAGGGCAGAACTATGGAGCTGGATGTCACAAGAGATCATCATGATACTCAGAATGGCATGTAATATAAAACTTAATTTATTTCTGAAATTTTCCATTTAATATTTTTGAGCCATAGGTGATCACAAGTAACTGAAATTGCAAAAAGTGAGACCGTGGAAAAGAGGGCACTACTGTGCAAACATTTTAACCAAGTCCATGATTTATTTTATTTGAAACTATTAATTAAGCTTAGCAAAAACATGCAAGTCCAACGAGTCAGATATATTCCTGCCACATATTTCCAGTTGGTTTTAGAAACCAAGTTACTCAACAAGTGATAAGGGAGAAAGGTCTAGTGTCAGCTCTAAGTGTATTTAGTATTAGAGGAATTGGCATGCTTTTTATTCTATACTAAAGTGGCCAGTTAAAATCCAATCCAGAGCTTGCTTGATTTCTTTATGTGTAATAAGGAGACACTTTAACAAAGATGTGTTTGACACTAACCACTTGAGAGATCTGAGGGCTGGGCATGGTCAGACCCAACTGGAGAACTGAGTGTTTGTGCAGCCTCATCCTGTTCACTACCTGGCCACTGTAGGGCATTGGATATGTCTGTAAGTTGACCACCTGGCTTTGAGGCTAGTTCAGTCTTCTAGCGAGGTTCATTGGCCCATTGCACATTGATCTTATTACTGCAGGATTCCTATTGGATGAGCTGTACAGAATTTAGTTCTAATGTGCACATTTTAGGTGTTCAGCAAATATTTGTTAAAAATAAATTAACATGAGAGAAAGAAAAATGGCAGCAGAATAGACAGACGTGTCCTGATCCTTGTCCCTGAGCAGACAGAGGACAGTCAAAGATCACACAGGGAATGTTTGTTGGCGAGTTAAGGAACAACTATACTCCATGAGAAGGTGGGAGACTGCTGGATGGGGCTCCCCTGAACAAGCAGCCACCACTGCTGCTGAGGTTCTTTCTCCTGGAACCACCAACTTGGACATGGAGACCACGCCATTTTGAAGAGTAAAGTGGAGGTTTACAGAAGCCCGAAAAGTTACAGCTGCAGCAACCACCAAACAGCTGCAAGCTCCAGAATACTGGTCCCAAATTGACACAAACACTCAGATTCAAAGGAGCTCTACATGCCACATGGAAAGGAGAGAGAGAACTATATAACCAGACACCTGTAAAAGAGAGACCATGGGCAGACAAAGAAACAGCTTGCATATGAAAGGAAAGAAGGCATCACTAGAAAAGGAAGTAAATGAAATGGAGGCAAGCAATCTGCCAGAGAAAGAATTCAGAGAAATGGTTGTAAGGTGGCTGAAAAGAATGGAAGACAAATTCGACAATATGAGTAAGAATCAAGCGGAATTGAAGAAGAGCCAAGAGGCAATGAAGAAGAACCAAGAAGAGATGAAAAATGACATCGCTGCTGTAAAGAACTCAATAGAAAGCATCAAAAGTAGACAAGAAGAAGCAGAGAACCACATCAGTGAGCTAGAAGACAAAGTAGGAAAAAATACCCAAGTAGAGCAGCTTCTAGAAAAAAAAATTAAAAAGCAAGAGGAGAGCCTAAAGGAACTTTGGCACAACACGAAACAAAACAACATCTGCATAATAGGGGTTCCAGAAAGAGAGAAAATTGAGCAAGGAATAAAAAACTTGTTTGAAGAAATAA
The DNA here is from genome assembly GCA_011751065.1 of Lasiurus cinereus. Classification (NCBI taxonomy): domain Eukaryota; kingdom Metazoa; phylum Chordata; class Mammalia; order Chiroptera; family Vespertilionidae; genus Lasiurus; species Lasiurus cinereus. The sequence continues at coordinate 51,078,996 of JAAGEH010000012.1, read as the reverse complement.
TGACAGAAAATTTCCCAGATATAGGGAAGAAAAAACCCACACAAATCCAAGAAGCTTACAAAGTCCCAAGATAAATAAACCCCAAAAGACTGACACCAAGGCACATTATAATTAAATTGGCAAACACCAAGGAGAAACCAAGATGGCGGCATAGGTGAACATCTAAACCACTGCCTCACACAACAATTTCAAAACTACTACTAAAAGACAGAACAGACATTATTCAGAACCACAGGAAAGCTGACTGAATGGAAATTCTACAACTAGAAGGAAAGAGAGGGGCTCACATAGACTCAGAGGAGCTGCAAAAAGCTGAGGTATGGAGACATGTGCATAGAGAGGATGGGCGGCAGAGTGCCTGGCTGTTTTCCTCTAGTGGGAGGAAGACGGAAACTTCCAACTGCACTGAACCCAATATCTGAGTGCACTGAACCCCAGTTTTAGATGAGACTCATACGGAGGAAGTCTTGACTGTCATGAAAAGGGAAGGGTACATAGAAACTTAGGGGAGCCATGAAAAGGCAAAGGTCTGGAGGTGCACACATAGAGGGCTGACTGCTGATTGTGCTGCTGGCTTTCTCTAGCAGGAGGGAAACAGAACCTCCCAACTGCACTGAAATTCACTTCCAACTGCACTGAACCCCAGTTTCAAGCAAGAACCTGGTGACCTAGAAAAATATAGGACCCCAGAGCTCAGAGAAACTCAGAGAAGTCAGAAAGGTAGAGGTTAGGAGATGTGTGTGTACACGTGTGCTCACAGAGAGGGATGCAATGATTACCAAGGGACACTGAGACCCAGGGGCCATATAGGGAAGGGCTGACAGGAAGCCAAGGCTTTGGAGAGAGATGCATAGAAAGCAGTGCGAGACATTGAGGAGGGTGCGGGTCTCATTGAGGAATAGTAGAGTGTGTTGGATAAGTTGAAGCCAAGAAGACAGGACTTCTACTTGGGGGAAATCAGGCAGCTTCCCTTTAAGGGACTGTTCGGCTTGTAGGATGCTGTTGGAGACCTGGATTTGGGTCTCCTGGGCCATGACATATTCCCAGGAGATGTAGATGATCCCTGAAGGAGTCGAGTTCCAATCACTCCCATATAGTTTTCTCATAACTCCCACAGCCCATCGCAGATTCCAGGGGTCTGGGACCCTGATGTTGAAGGTTCCATCATTCCAGAAGAGGGGCCAGACCTGACCTCATGATAGGTATCATGAATGACACAGCCTGACCAGCGGCAACCTCCCATAGGTGTTGACGTCTTGATTACACCTGTCTGGGTTCCACTGGTCATAAGCAAAACAGACATATGGTTGGCCACTGTTGGACACTGACTGGAGGGCAACAGTAATCAGGATTTTCGCCTGGCATCCGACCAGAGGGCAGTCTTGAGATTCTACCTGCCGGGTGACTTGTGTGCTGTCCGGGTTGTAGATTTCAGGGACCTTGAACCTCCACACATAAGCAGGTGGGGGTGGGTGCAGATTGCCCAGAGCCGGGAAAAGAAGGAGGAGGAGGAGGGCAGCTAAGGAGGAGCTTAGTGGGGCCTAACACCTCACATTTATAGAAGTCATGCTGCTCCAGGGTCCTCTTGAGTCTGGAGAGGTGGTGCCACAATGGATCACCAAGGAGTTTGTCCGCAGTGGGGGTTGTGAGGATTACTGTGTGAGGTCCCGTTCACCTGGGCTCCAAGGCATTGGGATGTAGATTCTTAAGGAGGACTGAGTCCCCTGTAGGAGGGCTGGTCCTCGGGTGCCTTGATTGGCTGGTTCTTGCCTGGGCAGAAACCTGTCAGTGTGTTCCTGGAGTAGTTGCCTGAGTAAAGATAGATATGGAAGATAAGTAGCCAGGAGAGGAGGTTCAGTAGGAAGATAATGGTTGAGCAAGAAGGGTCTCCCATATAGTAGTTCAAAAGGGCTTAAGAAGATAGAGATCCTTGGTGTAGCCCGGATTCTGGTCAGGGCCATGGGTAGGAGGTTGGGCCAGGAGTTTCAAATTTCTAGAGTTTACTTAGATGGTCTTTAATCAACCTTACCTGATGATTGTGGGCAGTAGGGTATGTGCCATTTCCAGAGATGCCAAGAGAGGTGCTAACCTGATGAAGGACTCTTGATATAAAAGCTGGGTTGTTGTCTGATTGTATAGAGGTGGGGAGGCTGAATCTAGGGATTATGTGTGTTATTAGGGTCTCAGCCACAATCTCAGCAGTTTCCTTGAAGGTAGGGAAGGCCTCTACCATCCTGTCAGGGTGTCTACCATGGTAAGCAGATATTTGGTCTTCTTGTGGGGAGGCATATGGATGAAGTCTACCTGCCAGTCTTGCCCTGGGAGGTGTCCCCTCATTTGATGAGTAGGAAAGTTGAGATGCATTCCTCCCTGGAGTGAGACAGCTGCACACTTGGAGCAGGTGGAGCAGGCACTCATGAGTGCCTCTTACAGTGTGGGCGAGGTGAAGAGGGAATCTCCAAAGTGCCAGTGTCCAATGTGCAATGACTGGTGGACCTGTTGGGCAATGGCTCCTACCTGAGCCTTGGGAAGGGTGATCTTGTTATTTATGAAGATCCATCCCTCAGGACCAGAACAGTCTCCCCGTTGTAGTTGTTTATTTTTTTCTTCTTCTGTATACTGAGGGGTATTGGAAGGAAGAGAGAGGAACAGGACCAGGGCTGGGACCCTTCACCCTGAGTTAAGCCTCTGGCCACCACATCTGCTCGAATGTTTCCCTGCATAACCATCGAGGAGTCAGTCTGATGGCCTCCGCAGTGCATAATGGATACCTGGGAGGGAAGCTGTAAGGCATCAAGTAAGCAGGTTATGAGTCTAACATTGATAATAGGTGAGCCTTTAGTTGAAAAAAAAAGCACCTCTCCCTCCATTTAACCATGTGACAATGGGCTATCAGAAAGGAATATTTGGAGTCTGTATATATGTTTACCCTCCTCCCTTTGGCCAGATGTAGGATGTGGGTCAGCAAAATGAGCTCAGCCTTTTGAGAGATGGTACCCTCTGGAAGCTGGACCACCTCTAGGGTTCACTTGGGTGTTACGACTACATAGGAGGCTTTCCAATGTCCCTCGCGGTCTAGGCATGAGCTTCTATCCACAGTTAAGTAAGGATTAGAGAGAGGAAGATCTGAGAGTCCTGCCAGAGGTTGAGTGAGGGCCTCGACGACCTTGGGGCAGAAGTACATTGCCACAGGTTGGGTGGAGGCAGCGGGAAGGAGAGTAGCCAGATTCAGGGCTTGGGACTGAGTTAGGGAAATGTCAGGACTCTCGAGGAACAGGAGATAGAGTTCCTGCATGTGAGAGATAAGAATCAGTGTGACAAAAGATCCTATAGTTTATTGATGGAGAAGACCTAGTAAGGGTTGCTGGAGGCAAATCTTCTGGGCCTCCTTGGTGAGAGTGGCAGCTGCAGCCAGAGTCCAGGGACATCCCTGAACTGTGGGATCAAGCTGTCTGGACAGTTAGGCTACGGGGGTGAAGGCTGGCCCTGAGGGCTGGGTGAGGACCCCATAGCTATTTCCTGTTTCTCATCAGTAAGTAGTTAGAAAGACTTAAGGGATGTCCTGGAGAGAGAGAGGGGAGGGGAAAGATGCCAGAAGGGCATCCCAGAGCTTAGAAAAAGCCTGGCGAATGAGGGATGGTGAGGAGAGGGGGCCTACTGGTGTTTCTTTAGCAGCCTGGTATAAGGGCTTAGCTAGGAGAGCAAAATTTGGGACCCAATAGCAGAAGAATTCTATCAGCCCTGGAAAGGACAAGATCTGTTCCACAGAAGTGGGAGGATGTAGGTCTTATATTGCCTGTGCTGGGTCAACTGTCAGTCCTTGGGAATTGGGCGTCAGACAGATCCCCAAGAAAGTGATGGTGGGGGCCCACAGTTGGACTTTGGCAGGGGACACATAGTATCCTTTGTCCCCTAGAAAGTTGAGGAGGCCAGTTGTCTGCCTCCGAGAAATGTCTAAAGAGGGCTGCAGAAAAGATCATCTACATACTGGAGAAGAGTGCTGGGTTCTAATAAGCATTGTTGGAGGTCTCTAGGTTAAGGCCTGGCCAAACATATGAAGACTGTCTCTGAAACCCTGGGCAGAACTATCCAGGTGAGTTGATGGGACACCTGCTTGTCTGGATCCTCCCAAGAAAATGCAAACAGATGGTAAGAGTCTGGATTCAGAGGGATGGTAAAGAAGGCATCCTAGAGGTCAGGGATGGAAAAGTGAGTGCTACCAGATGGGATATGGAAAAGGAGAGAGTAAGGATTGGAGACCACTGGGTAGATGGGGACCACTGCTTCATTGATTAGTCAAAGGTCCTGCAGCAGCTGGTAGGTCCTGTCTGCCTTCCTAATGGGGAGTTGCAGGGACAGTTGATAGGTATGAGGAGATCCTGCCTCAGAAGCCAAGTAATGAGGGGTTTGAGCCCTCGATGATGAGTTAGGGGATGGGAGGGAAATGAGATGGGGTCCTTAAGTCTAATCCTGACCAGGGTATGATGTCTAGTAACCACTGGGGTAGCGATATCCCTACTTTTGGTTCGACAAGGGATGCAGACAGTGGGGGATTGTTGTTCCCATGAAGGGAGGTGGCCAGGAGTGGAAGAAGCAGGGAGGCTGAAGGGCTCCGAGTGAGCTGCAGTGTGGCCCCTAGTTTGGTGAGGATATCCCATCCTAAAAGGAGCAGAGGGCACAAGGGCCCGTAGGCATGACTAGAAACAAGTAGATTATAGGGCTATCGTCTAGGAGACAGGAAAGAGGCCTACTGGCCAGCGGGCAGGTGGATTTGCCGTCAATATCTACTACCAAGATCATGGAAGGGAAAAGTGGCCCAGGACACTGCAAAGGAGGGCAGGACAGAGAAGGTAGCTTCTGTATCGATCAGGAAGGAGACCTGCTTATCCACTACCCTGAGCATTACCCTGGGCTTGGCGAGGGCGATAGGGGTCATCAAGTCTGGGCATCTTCAATCTCCAGTGGTGGGTCATGACACTGAGATGCAGAAAGCTCGTCATTTTTCCAGGGGCAGTCACTTTTCCAGTGGCCATTTTGACTGCATGCTGGGCAGGGCTTGGTTGGAGCCTGGGGCACTACTTTGCCCAGTGGCTTTCGTTTCCTCACTTGAAGCACTTTCCAGGTGGCATCCATCCTCTCATTGCACCCCCACCACCCACAGTTCCCTTGAGACCATGCGTGGCTGTTGTTGGCCTCAGAGCTGCTACCAAGGCTTGGGTTTGCAGATTCACCTTTTGTCAAAGGCAGACCTCCCAATCCGATTCTGCCTGCTCCTCATGGGCATTAAAAACCTTAAATTCCATATTCACTAGATCCCGAACTGGAGTCTGAGGGCCATCCTCCACCTTTTAAAACTTTTTTCAAATATCTGGGGTCAACTGCGAAATGAAGTGAGCTGCTCCGGCCAGGGACCTGGGGTCCAGATGGGTATATAAGGGAGATCCTCAGTAACCTGAGGTTCTCATCTGGTCCCTGAGTAACTTCCCTCAGCTTGTCAAAATTAACTACCTTGTGGGAGATGGCCTGTAGGCTGGCTATCAGGCATTAGAGCATCTTTTTGCCCTTAGGCGGTATCTATTTGGTACTCCCAGCCTGGTTCCTGACGAGGAATGGCCTGGGCCCCCACTGACATAGAGGCATCTGTAAGGCGGATCTGATCTGCATGATCCGTTGCCGCACCTAAGACTCTTTCCCTTTCATCTGATGTTAGTGTGGAAGAGAGAATGACATGGATATCATGCCAGGTGAAGTCATAGGCCTGAGAAAGGTATCAGAATTCCTTGATGAACGTGGTAGAGTTGGCAGAAAAGGACCCCAACCACTTCTTAATCTGGGAAAGATCCAACAGAGAGAAGGGAACATAGACCTGACCACCCCTCAGCTCCTGCAACTTCCTGGAGAGGGCAGAGGAGAAGAGGAGTCTGGGAGCAGGTGTGCCTGCTGACTGGGGAAGCAGATGGGGGTGGGAGAAGGGGAAGGTTAGCAGGTAGAGAGAAGACACTGGGAGAGGGGGAGGCAGAGGGAGGTCGGGGAGTGAGGATGGAGGAAGGGAGGGAACAGACAGCAGGGCAAAAGGAGCTGTGGGGTAGGGAGGCAGACGAGTTGGAAGGGAGGAAACATTCTCAGGGGGTTCAGATAAGGCAGAAAGTGGAGGGGTGTTGTTAGGCAGAGGGGGTTTCTCTAGAGCTAGGAGAATCTGGACTGTGGAACAGAAGGAGCAGAGAGAGAGACGGGAGCGCAGATAGAAAAAGGCCTGGACATATGGGACCTCGGGCCACTTCCCAGGTCTCCGGCAGAAATTACTAAGCTCAATGAGGATGTTGAAGTCGAAAATCCCATTCTCGAGCCATTTTGATCCATGGTCCAACTCATACTAAGACCATGCCATGTTGCAGAAGTAAACAAGATGTTTAGGATGCAGATTCTGGGACAGACCTAGCTTAGCCAGATTGGTGAGGAGATACCCTACAGGTGTCTTGGGATCCGGTTTAGATTTTTGATTGCTCATACTGAAACCTGGGGTCAGTAGTGGAGGCTAAGGACCAGCATCTCAGTGGTTGAGCCAAGGCTACGGACAGGAAACCGGAGGGACAGCAGTCCTCTCTCCTACTTCCTGGGGTCCTGGTGGAGGCCAAAAGACTGGAGAACTGAAGGGTGCAGGAACCTCTCCACTGCCTCCCCAGGTTTGGAACCTCTCCTGGAGGGGCCCGGAAGACAATCTTTGACAGGAGAAGTGGTTTACAGACAGAGATGCTGGAAGAACGACTGCCAGGAGTCAGCATGGGCTGGGACTTACCGCTGATGCTGCCCAGCTAGGGGGAGGAGCCTGAGGGTCCTGAGCCATGAAGAGAGAAGAGGGAGTCACCCCAACCGCAAATGGGATGCTGGCAACCTCCTGCATTTTGGCACCAAATGAGAGATTCGCAACGCAGGAGACAAAAGACAGAGTCTGGCCGATTAAAAGGGGGAAATTTTAATCTTGCACTCCAGGGCGAAATTCGCTGGTTCAAGGGTGGACCAGGGAAGTTCTCGCCAAAAGGAAGGGTCGGTACTTCTTTTATACAGCTGTTTAGTGCGGGAGGGGAGAGGTGAGAAGGGAGGAGGGCATGAGCTGTGGGCCGAGAGTCTAGGAAGGTGCCAGTTATCTGTGTCACCATGTACCTTGTATGCATCAGCTCTGGACTTCCACCCTGCCTCGACCTAATAGTCAATTTGCTGGTCCCCTTTGTACAAATGAGGAAACTGAGATGCAAAATATTAAGTGACTTACTCAAGGTTGCACAGCAAGTTCACTGAGGAGGTATCTTGGTTGAACTTTAGAAACTGCTGTCTATTGCTTAGCTCAGAGTCTTGCGAGGGGTTGGGGTGGGAATCACTAATCCCAGGGCGCTATTGTCTAAGTGTCTGAGATCTTCAAATGAAATAAACACAATGCTTTCCACTCTTGGAGGATGTCAAGTAAATGTGGTGTTGATGGCTGGAAGAATACTTCTGGGAATGCACTAATCTGGCCTGGCCTGGCCTGTGATTATGCAAATTCTGCTCATAGAGATAATTTCCATAAGTCTCCAGAGGTCTTTGTTCTCACTTTCCAATATATCTCCCAGGAAAATTTTTTTCTACAAGCCCACTCTTTGAGATCAACTCATGTTCATATTAATCCCCCCTTTAGATTTTTATTTAATTAAAATAAACAGAATACTAGAAACTTTTTTTTTTGTTACACAGAAATGAAGCAACTGTTCATCACTAATCAGTGCAATGGGAGATGCAGACCTTCAAAAGCTCTTGGAGTCTTGGTGCTAAGGATGTTTCTTCCTCTGAGCTCCCTGAGACACTATGTATTTTTGAATTCACAAAATTATAACGAATACTTTTCTGGAACTTTCTAGGAAAATTGTCACTATTTTACCTCTCTGAGTTCTTGCACCATATTTGTCTAATCATTGTCACTTAATATTAAATATTTGTTAACTAAAGAATAAATTTAAGTCACTTATTTTATTTATTTATTTATTTATTTATTTATTTATTTATTTATTTAATTTGCAAGTGGCCAAACTTTTTGCTTCTTTTCAGGAAAGAATAACAGAAGTAGAGTAAGAGAGAGGAAAAGTAGAAGAAGGGAAAAAAGGAATTGAAGTAAAGGAGTTAGTGCCAGCATGCTGTATGGCAGCTAGTATATATATTATCTTGCACAACCTCATAGCTCTTACAAATAACTACCATATTTTTCCATGTATAAGACACTATTTTTTTCTAAAATTGTTAGACTGAAAATCAAGAGGCATCTTACATTCAGAAGTTAGCTGAGGAGGGAGCCGCATGGGTGCATAGCTGCCCATACCTTGTCAAACAGGCTTCCTCCAATTACAAGCCTTATTATTGATGTCAACTGATGCCATAATTGGAGGTGGAGGTGGAGATTTGCAGATGCAATAGGGACTGAAGCATTCTAAGCCCATAAAGATGTCAAAAAGTAAAAACATAAATACCAGTGATTGTCTTACTTGGCAAAATTCAAATCAAATGTAATTAGCTATGCAAAAGAGCATGGAAACAGCTACAGAGAGACAATTAAGTCCTCTTCCCACTGAGTGTATGATCAGACAGTGGAGAAAACAGGAAGAACAACTATAGGAAGAACAACTCCTTAAGATGTCAAAAAAGAAGAAGGCCTTAGGAAGAAAACCAGCAAAATGGGCAAACTTGGGGTAGAGACTTAAGAATTGGATTATGAAGCAGTGCCAGAGTGGCTTATGTGTGTCAACAAGCTTATTCATGTCAGGCAAGAATGTTTGCAAGAGAAATGAACATTATTGATTTTACAGGAAAGGCAAAATGGTGCTCCAATTTCATAAGGAGAGAAAGGTTGGCCATGAGAACATGAACAAAGTTAGCTCAGAAAATGCCACCAGTTTATGAGGATGATCTCACAAATATAGATAGTGACTTAGAAGACAGCAGTGATACCATAGAAGTTGAAGAAATTGATATGTTTGGAATTAATAATGATGAAAAAGAGAGCACTAATGCAACAGAGGCTGATTAAAGTGACAGGCTTCCTAATATCATAGTACTGGTATGTAAATTTTACCTGCAGTAATTGCTAACTAAAAATATGCTCTGGTTTATGTTTAAAATATTGATTGCTTAATTTTGGGTTGGAAAAGTGGGGGGGTATCTTATACATGGGGGCATCTTATACACAGAAAAATACAGTATATTTTGTCATTGAAGAAATAATAAGAGGCAGAGAAAAGAAGGGAAGAAGGGGAAGCAAAAGGTAGATGGAGACTGTACAGATTTCCCAGGTGCAAATATATCCCTCATTTGCGGTTTTAATTATAACAAAATAAAATTAGCTTTATGTTGAAAAAAATCATCTTTCTGTCAGCCTAACTCTGAGAAGGCCAATGGCAATTATTTAAAAACTGTATTACTGATGGTTTCAGGGGACTTGAAAAAACTATGGAAGAGTCAATAGCCCATTTTCCCTCCTCTAAGGGTTTCCCATATTTTTCACTGTAGTTTTTAGTTACCAGAGTGTGGGGTGAAAAATGTTATCCCAATTCCTGGCCAGCGATTCACCTATTTTCTATTGACAATTTATAGTAGCCCAAACCCTATAGTCTATACTGGGGACATTTATATATTGGTTCTTGGAATTTTTTAAGTCACAGTTTTACTTTAGGAGAAAAATCATTGATAATTGAGAGGTTGTCTACATGCCTCACATTAATTGAAGCTTTATATTATGAGGACCACTATGTAGAAATATGTCAGAGATCTGAATTCCATATCTGTATCTGCCACTTGCTAGCTATACTGAGCAAGTTATTGAACTCCTGTGTTTTTTAAAAAATACATTTTTATTGATTTCAGGGAGAAAGGGAGAGGGAGAGAGGGAAACATCAAGGAGTACAGAGAATCATTGATTGGCCTACTGTATGTCCCCTACTGGAGATCAAGCTACAACCTGGGCATGTGCCCTGACAGGGAATCAAACCATAATCTCCTAGTTCATAGGTTGATATTCAATCACTGAAACACGCCATCTGGGCTAAACTTAGTATTTCAGTTTCTTCATTTGTAGAATAGAGGTAAAATTTGTATCAGAGAAGTTATGTGGACTAAATGATAAAATGCTAAAATTATTTTTGCAAATATTTTCTCCTTGTCTGTGACTTCTTATTCTCTTGATATTATTTTTTGCATAGCAGAAGTTTTTAATTTTAATGATGCTAGCTTATTAATTGAATATTTCATGGATTGTGCTTTTGGTGTTTTATCTAACAAGTAATTGCCAAACCCAAGTTCATCTAGATTTTCTCCTATGCTATTTTCTAGTTTTGCATTTTATATTTAGATCTATGGTTCATTTTGAGTTAATTTGTTTGTGGAGAGTGTAATGTCTGTTTTAGATTCACTTTTTTTGGCATATGGATGTTCAGTTGTTTCTTTTATTGTTGAAAAGACTATCTTTATTGTATTTCCTTTGTTCCTTTGTCAAAGATTAGTCTACTATATTCATGTGGGACTATTTCTGGCCTATTCTATTAGATTCTATTGGCTGGTTTGTCTATTATTTTGTAAACACCACACACTGTCTTAATTACTATATTTAATGGTTAATCTTGAAATCAAGTAATCATCCTCTGACTTCGTTCTTTTTCTTCAGTATGGTTTTGGCTATTCTGGGTCCTCTGATTCTTTATATAAACTTTAGAAATTATGGAAATTAAAATTAAAACAATAATTTATTTATGTATTCAATGTAATCTCAAACAAAATCCCAATAAGGTATTTTGTGAATATCAATGAACTGATTCTAAAGTTTAAGATACTCTATATCATATGTCCTCAAGGAAATAAATTCTTTCCTACCTATTGATACTTTCTTTATAGTTTAGAACATAAGTTATCTTAAAAAATGATCCAGGTATGTCTAAAAGAGGAGAAGCCCATTAATTTTTAGGTGTAGAATTCTAAATATGTTTACTAGTTTTAGCTTTTTAATGTATTGTTCAAATCTTCTCCATCTTTATCTTTTTCTTGAATGCCTTAGTGGGAGAGAAGTCTTTTTAAACATTTTATGGTAGATTTATCAATTTCTCCTTCTAACAACAAAAATTTGCCTTTATATATTTTGAGGTTGTATTGTGAATGTAAAAATATCCAGGTTTGTTACATTTGTAAGGTGAATTTATTTATCTTTAATTAATTCTATTCCTTTAGTCACAAGAATGTTTTACCTTAATGCTTATTATTTTATATTAATATTATCTAATCAGATTTACTTTAAGAATGCTATATTTTCAAACATTTTTAATATCTTTAATCTAGCAAGTCAAATTTTATTGCATTTGTGAGATGTTTCAAGAGGGGAAGGCCTATTACCTCAATCTGCCATGATGCTAGCACTAAAATTAATCTCAATTAAAATTATGGGAGTGGCTGAAACCGGTTTGGCTCAGTGGATAGAGCGTCAGCCTGCAGACTGAAGGGTCCCAGGTTCAATTTCGGTCAAGGGCATGTACTTGGTTGCGGGCACATCCCCAGTCCGGGGTGTGCAGGAGGCGGCTGATTGATGTCTCTCTCTCTTCGATGTTTCTGACTTTCTATCCCTCTCCTTTCCTCTCTGTAAAAAAAAAAAAAAAAAAATCAATAAAATATATTTTTAAAAAAAACCTTTAAAAAATAAATAAAATTATTGGAGTGACATTGGTTAATAAAATTATATAGGTTTCAAGCAGAGTTTAAACTATTTTTAAAGAAAAATGTATGTATATTTTATTACTTTATATTTAATATTTTTGTTTTATTGAATTTTGCCATTTCTATATAGACTCGAATTTTGATTTTTTAAAGTTTAATTCTAATCTCTGTTGAGAGCATGTCTGTCTCTCAATAAAGGAGTTTCACCCACTTATGTTTAGTGTGATTATTAATTTTGGGGGACTAATATATTATTTTGTTTCATATTTATCATAGTTTCCTTTTTCTTTTTAATTTATTGAATTGTTTTTGTTTTCATTTATATCTCTATTTTTTTAAAAACTTTAAAAATTATATATTTTATTGATTTTTTTTATAGAGAGGAAGGGAGAGGGATAGAGAGTTAGAAACATCGATGAGAGAGAGACATCAATCAGCCGCCTCCTACACAACCCCTACTGGGGATGTGCCCGTAACCACGGTACATGCCCTTGACCGAAATTGAACCTGGGACCTTTCAGTCCATAGGCCGATGTTCTATCCACTGAGCCAAACTGGTTTCGGCTCTTAGAATATTTTAATTCCAATCAACTGCTTACATATTTTGTTATTGCTGTTCAATATTTTACTTTCACTTTGCTTATATTGTCCTTGACATACTTGGTTATAATTATGAATAGTATTCTTGAATATTGAAATAAATTTTTCTTCTTTAGATTAACCTATATTTTTATAATTCCTTTGTACACCGTTTTTCTTGTGTACCACTTCTTCCGAGTTTGCTTTTAACAGAAATTCATTCTATTGCATTTTTTGATTTGTGTTTAATAATGGATATCCATAAATGCTAAACTTTTAGTATTTCTCTGTTTTAGATGTCTTTATTTTTGTTCATTTGAAAATTGTATTTTGTTGTCCATAGAATTCTGATTTGATAGTTTTCTTGCCACTTAAAGGTACTATTTAAATTCTTTTGGCTTTTACCAGTAATTTGTTTCTTGTTTATTTCTTTGTTTTTATGGGTAATCTGCCCCCTTTTTTCCCCTCCACCATTAACTTGTAAGATTTGCTTCTAGAAATTCTATTTTGTTATTCAAGTCTGCATATTTTTAGTTCATTCTTTTTGTCCTATTTTATTATAATTTTTCTTTTTTATGCTTATTATTTTAGACATACTTTTAATTATTTTATTTTATTTGTAGTGTCATTTCTTATTTTATTTGTAGTATCATTTCTCATTGATACACTCTCATGATGGTTTGTTTCCTTGATTTTTTTATTTTGAGCTCATTTTTGACGAGATTGTTATGTATTTATTTGTTTATTTATTTATTTTTTAAATGTATTTTATTGATTATTTATAGAGAGGAAAGGAGAAGGAGAGAGATTTAGAAACATCGATGAGAGAGAACACATCAATCAGCTGCCTCCTGCACACCCTCTTCTGGGGATGTGCCCACAAGCAAGGTACATGCCTTGACTGGAATCAAACCTGGGACCTTTGAGTCCTCAGGTTGATGCTCTATCCACCGAGCCAAACCAGTTAGGACAGGATTGTTTTTTATTTTCTTGTAATGTCTTATTTACCTGGGGTAGATTATATATTTCTTATGTGGTAACTAGACAATATTTTCCAGAATCCCAGGGGTTTTAATTTTTTAGCTTGTTATTTGCACAGCATAGGGATAACATAAATTTAGCACTCTACATTTCTGCAGGGTATGAAGTAGGAAGTCTCATTTTTATGAACAACTTTTTTGTCCTTCCCTGAAACAAGAGCCTATACCAATTTTATTACCATGTCTACCAGCAACTGGATGGAGCTTTTCTAGTGCTTTTCATTAACTAAATGAGCTTTAAAGGACACTGGCTTTATGAAAGGTCTTTATCTCGGTTTTTCTCCCAAGATTGCTTTGTTTGTCCTTACATTGGCATTAAAACCAGTAATGTAACTCTTAGGATCATATCTGGCTTGAAAACATAACTGGGTAGCTTAGCTTTTTATGGAAATACTAGAGGCCTGGTGCATGAAATTCGTGCATGGGGTGTGTGTCCCTCAGCCCATTCTGCACCCTCTCCAATCTGGGACCCCTTGAGGGATGTCCAACTGCCTGTTTAGGCCCAATCATGGCATGGGGGGGGGGAGCAGACCTACTGGGATTGTGCCTAAACAGGCAGTTAGACATTCCTCTCACAATCCAGGACTGCTGGCTCCCAACTGCTTGCCTGCCTACCTTCCTGATTGCCCCTAACTGCTTCTGCCTGCCAGCCTGATTGATGGCTAACTGTTCCCCTGCCAGCCTGTTTGCTCCTAACTGCCCTCCCTGCAGGCCCAGTCACCCCCAACTTCCCACCTCTGCCAGCCTGGTCACCCCTAACTGCTCTCCTCTGCAGGCCTGGTCCCTCCCAACTATCCTCCCCTACTGGCCAACTTGTGGTGGCCATCTAGTGTCCACAGGGGGGCAGCCATTCTTGTGTTTGAAGGACTTACCCTTTCTTTCTTTTCAGCTTTGCTGTATTTTCAAACATAATTTTTAATCTAGCATGTCAAATTTTATTGCATTTATGTATAAAGGTATAAAATTAGGTATGAAATTATGCTAAAAAATCTACACTGTCTTTCTTATTAAAATGGCTACTGTTGCTTGGTTCATGTTGCTCATTGGTTAAGTATTGACCTATGAACCAGGAAGTCACAGTTTGTCCCAATCAGAGCACATTCCTGGGTTGCAGCTTGCTCCCCGTAGGGGACATGCAGGAGACAGTAATCAATGATTCTCTCTCATCATTGATTTTTCTCCCTTTCTCATTCTCTCAGAAATCAATAAAAAAATATCCTATATAATAAAGATGTAATACGCAAATGATCATTATGCTGTGAAGTGTAACAACCAACCTCTGTAAGACCAGATCACAGATCAGCAGGAGAGTGGGGCAGTGAGCTATAAGCAGGCAGTGGAGAGGTACAGGAGAGGGCAGGGCAGCAAGCTATGAAGGAGAGTGGAGGGGTGAGGAGAGCTACAGGAGGGTGGTAGTGAGCTACTGGCTACAAGTGGGTGGCAGAGAGCTATAGGAGGGAGCAGGTAAGCAAGCTATGAGGGAGGGTGGGGGAAGGGGCGGGGGGAGCTACAGGAGGATGGGACAGTGGGTGGAGATCTACTGGAGGGTGGCAGTGAGCTACTGGCGAGTTACTGGTGCATGGATTTGTGTGCAGGGCTACTAGTATATACATATATATAAACTAGAGGCCTAAGTGCACAAAATTCGTTCACTGAAGGGGGTATCCCTCAGCCCAGCCTGAACTGTCTCCAATCTGGGACCCCTTGAAGGATGGCCAACTGCCGGTTTAGGTCCGATCCCCCAGGGTCTAATTGCCCTGTGGGATCAGGTCTAAACTGACAGTCAGACTTCCCTCTCACAATCTGAGACTGCTAGCTCCCAACCACTTGCCTGCCTGCTTACCTGATTGCCCTTAACTGCTTCTGCCTGCTAGCCTGATCATCCCCTAATCATTTCCCTGCCAGCCTGATTGATGCCTAACTGCTCCCCTGCTGGCCCGATTGCCCACTAATGCCCTTCCCTACTGGCCTGGTCACCCCCAACTCTCCTCCCCTACTGGCCTGATCAACCTTAACTGCCCTCTCCTGTCAGCCTGGTTGTTCTAACTGCCCTCCCCTGCCAACCTGGTTGCCCCAAATGTCCTCCACTGCTGGCCTGATTGCCCAAAACTGCCCTCCCCTGTCGGCCATGTTGTGGTGGCCATCTTGTGACCACATGGGGGCCATCTTGTGTGAGGACATGATGGTCAATTTGCATATTATCTCTTTATTATATAGGATTATTATATAAGATAGCTACTCTCTTTTGACTGCTTACTTTGTGCTACCAAATTCAATCATTATAACATCCCAACAAATTAACTATTTTATTCATGTTTACTTTTCAAATACAAAAAGTGGCTCAGAATAATCAACTACCAGGCTGTAGATCAAACACCCAGTAAATAATAGAGTAGGCTTCTTATTCATTTATCTCTGAATGTAAAGTCTGTACTTTATGCATTCTCTATGTTGCCTAGAAGCACAGCCAATCCTTCTTAAACACATGCATCTACCAAATACTATTCTAAAGCTGCTTCAGATGGATGACTTTTGAGCTTTGAATTAAAAAGAAAAATGATATGAAGACAAAATTTAATTTTTAGAGGGTTATTTTTTTTAACTATCAAAAGAAGGACTTAAAAACATAATATCTCCAATTTATCATTGATTAGAATTGGATCATCTACTGGCATTTTCAATAGCTTTTTCAAAATATTGCAATTTGTTGCCATTGTCACTTTCAATTTCTTTTATCAATATTGTCATCTTATTGAATATTTGTAGTCTGATTACATTTTCCTAAAAACCTGGTTTGCATTTTTCAAATATAAATCTATTTTAATTCAGTATGTCCCAGAACTTCAGGCCTTCAAATGTTTTTAGATGTCAAAATACATTTGTAATTTTTTAAAAAAAGTAATTTTCAGAACATTAAATCATAACTGATATTCTCTATGATTCAATGTTTTTTCTATTGGAAATGTCCTTAGTAAACCAATATTGTCTGACACTTTTATAATTCCAGGAAAAAAATAAATGAATGTGGAATTTCCAGTTTACTATTAGGGATGATATATATATACTAGAACCCGGTGCACAAAATTCGTGTATGGGAGAATGTTGCTTAGCCATGCCTTCACCCTGCTCATTTAGGCCCGATCCCAGAAATGCAGTCGGACATCCCTCTCACAATCCAGGATTGCTGGCTCCCAACTGCTTGCCTGTGTGCCTTCCTAATTGCTCCAACTACTTCTGCCTGCCAGCCTTATCAACCCCTAACCATTCCCCTGCCAGCCTGATTGCCCCTAACTACCCTTCCTTTTAGGCCTGGTCCCCCCCAACTTCTCTCCCCTGCAGGTCTGTGTCCCCCCCAACTGCCCTTCCCTGCAGGCCTGGTTGCCCCCAACTTCCCTCCTCTGCCAGCCTGGTTACCCCTAACTTCCCTCCCCTATAGGCTTGATTGCTCCCTACATCCTTCCCCCAAAGGTTTGGTAGCCCCCAGCTGCCCTTCCCTGAAGGCCTGGTCACCCCTAACTGCCCTGCTCTGCAGACTTGATAGTTGTCCCAACTATCCTCTCTTGCAGGCCTGGTCCCTCCCAACTGCCTTCTCCTGCTTGTTTGATTGCCCACAACTGTTCTCCCCTGCAGACTTGGTCCCTCCCAACTGCCCTCCCCTGCTGGCCATCTTGTGGTGGCCATTTTGTGTCCATATGGAGGCAGCTATCTTGTGTTGAAGTGATGGTCAATTTGCATATTGCTCTTTTATTAGACAGGATAGAGGCCTGGTGCACGGGTGAGGGCCAGCTGGTTTGCCTTGAAGGGTGTCCCAGATCAGGGTGGGGGTTTTCTTGGGGAATGAGGTGGCCTGGGTGAGGGGTCTGTGGTGGTTTTCAGGCTGGCCATACCCCCTGCCACCCAAGTGGAGGCCCTGGTATCTGGGATTTATTTATGTTCTATAATTGAAACTTTGTAGTCTTGAGAGGAGGCCAGGGCAGGCCAGAGGCAAGGGGCTGTAGGAAGCTTGACTTCCTCCATTGCCAAGGAAATCCAAGCCTCCTGCTCACTCTGTTGCCACAGCCATTTTTGTTGGGATTTATTTATCTTCTATAATTGAAACTTTGTAGCCTTGAATAGAGGCTTGGGCTCGCTAGAAAGCTTGGTTTCCTCTATCACTGGGGAAACCCAAGCCTCCTTCTTGCTCCAGCTCTGTAATTGGCTGCCATCTTGGGTGGGCATGGCTTGTGAGTGTAGTGGAGATATGGTCGATTTGCATGTTTCTCTTTTATTAGTGTAGATATTGCCATTTTTAAAATTGTGAAAATCTGCCGAAACCGGTTTGGCTCAATGGATAGAGTGCTGGCCTGCGGACTGAAAGGTCCCAGGTTCGATTCTGGTCAAGGGTATGTACCTTGGTTGCGGGCACACCTCTAGTAGGGGGTGTGCAAGAGGCAGCTGATTGATGTCTCTCTCTCATCTATGTTTCTAACTCTCTATCCTTCTCCCTTCCTCTCTATAAAAAAATCAATAAAATACATTTAAAAAAATTTAAAAAAATTTGTGAAAATTTTAAGTTAGTTGATGTTTGAATTGATACTGAAATGTGAGTAGAGACATGTGAATTTATGTTTGATAGCAGAGCTATTTTGGCTCTGCTACCAGTTTTGTTTTTTTGTTTTTAAGCTTTTATTGATTTCAGAGAGGAAGGGAGAGGGAGAGACAGATAGAAACATCAATGATGAGAGAGAATCATTGATGTGATGCCTCCTGGAGATAAAACCCAAAACCTGAGTATATGCCTTGACCAGGAATGGAACTGTGACCTCCTGGTTCATGGGTCAGTATTCAACACTGAGCCATACCAGCAGGACTCTGCTACCAGTTTTGCCTCCAATTATTCCTATAATCTTAGTAAAGCCATGTTATCCCCTTTTCTTCCCCACCCCTGCAGTGAACTAGCAATTCACAGCCTCTTTCCCATGATCAAACTATCCTGTTGCTTATTTTGAACTTGCTGCTACTTCCTAGTTTTATTTTTGTTGAAGAAAAACAACAAATTTATAGTTTCTCTCTTTTACTTATAGAAAGAGGGAACTAGACTGATGGATAGGGTGGTTCTGTTGTGGTTTTTCAAAGAGCTGAGCAGATTACAGGAATATAGTGTTAGGCATGAGGAGTTGATTTTAAATATAGGTTTTTGAGAACATTCTTAGAAGACTAAGTGTCCCTAGTCCATGAGTTCCATTGTATATTAGCCACCCTTTCTTTTTCCTTGCTATAAATCCAATTTTATCTGTGGAGCAATATTAATAATCCCAAGCTTTTGTCTTGCTCAGATCACTGCTCTATGAGCATGAGATACTTAGACATGAAACAGCTCTCTTTCTACTGTAAGGGTAAAGCCTATACTAATAGTGGCATTGACTATAATCTAGCCCCTAACATCATGAGTTCTGGAATCATTTATCTCCAGACTGAGATGAACGGTTCCAGACTGAGATAACTATCTCTGTGAGATAATTAAATGCCTTTAATTATTTTAGCCTCTTTTAATTTGACATTTTGATATTTGTATCCAAATGCATCTTTAAACACACTGTGTATGGAAAATCCTAATGTCTTCACTGAATAAGTTTATGTTCACTTTTTTTGGCATTCTGAATTCATCATTACTCTTTTTATTTAAATTCACTTATTTGTTTGTCAATTGGTCTAGGCATTGGAAAAAAAATTGGTTAGCAAATTGACTCACCATTCACCTGGTACTGAGTAGAGAGAAATGTGCCATCTTTGAACCATAGTTTTTGTTTTTTTTGTGTGTGTTTTTTTTCTAATCAAATAATATAATTGGATTAAGAGTTTCTAGAGTGCATTGAGGACTCTGAGTAAAATTATTTGGATAAAAAATTTAATTATTTGAATAAATTGAAAAAGTTTAAATTGCAGTTAATTAATTTTTTCTCAAATCTTTCTACTGTTTTAAAAAATACTTTAATTGTAAAAATTTGCTGAAATATACAGGGAATGCTGCAGAGCTGCAATATTTAATCAAGCTGTGGTTTGGTGAGATTATTAGCCAATATTCATTTGCCTTTGAGGCAGTATGTCTGGTCATTTAAATCCATGTGGATCCTATCCCTCCCCCTAACAAACCTGATTATGGAGATGAGCAATTGTGTTTGTGTGACAACTATCTCCTTCAATTGGCTCAAAATGTCAATCACCAGGTCAGGTTTCACTAAAGAAGACTTGAGAACAATGAGAACTGGAATGGCCTTTATATAGCCTATCTGCAGGGTTGTTCTGTATACCTAGTGAAGCAGGTGTAGCACTGTGTAAAGCATATCAGAGAAAATAAAAGCTTATTGGAGAGCCAAAATCCTTTCTTGGGATCTGATTGATATAAGCCAAATAATTGACAGTACTTTGAACAAGTGTATTAGCAAAGACTAAGACAGTTCTATAGTTCACAATAAGAAGGCAAAAAGCAAATATCCCAATGTAGACCACAGAGAGGCAAGAAACAGTTTAGTACCCACAAAAGAGCATCCATATGGAATTAGCACTGACCAAGGTCATTATATTATTTGTGAAAGGAAGAGGAAATTGGCATCAGACCCCATCATATGTGCTTCATATTGTGTGTATACACTTCATAAGTGAAGTATAATTATCACTGAAGCGTGTGGGTTCACTTTGTCATAAGGGGAATATAATTGTCACTATGGAGTGTGTATTTCAGCATCTCATGTTCACAGAGCACCAAGAAAAAAATCCACTGGGTATGGTTTAAGGAGTTACCTGTGTTGCCTAGCACTGATTTGTGGGGTATAGGATACTAAGTCTGACAGCAGCACACTCCCTGTGTTGTATTCATACAGTTAAATTTTTCCCTCTGCAACTTTAATATCCATTGCTTAATGTGACATTTATTTTATCATTAACTCGTCCAACTAACACTTTTTGTGGACCTATTATGGGTCTGGCTTTCAGTTATATGTTGTATGTCCAAAGAACTCCATGGTCCAGTGTGGGAGATAAAAATCCACAAGTAACTATGCAATAGGTCATAAATCCTGATTAATGTGTAAGTATAGTCAGACAAGCTTCCTGAGGTAATAGCATTTAAACTTTACCAATAGACACAAGATACCCATGGGGGGCAAGAGGTGGGATGTGAAGGTAGGTTCTGGGGGACAGGGGAGCCCGAGAGGAAGTCAATGGGAGTGGGGAGGAAAGGAGACATATGTACTACTATTTGTAATATCTTAAACAATAAAATAAAAATAAAATAAAATAATTTGATGGAAATAATAAAAATAAATAAATAAACGTTACACAAAGGGATGGTGAGTTTTTAAGGGGAATAAGGAGAAGAAAGGGTGCTGAAGAAGAGGGAGCAGTATTGTGACAAGAATGGGGAATTGGAAGCAGTTCTTCTGGCTGTGGGGTGGACTGCTTGTGGAGGCTGCAATGCTGGGAAGGTAGGTTAGACCAGGCTCCTGAGGGGTGACTTGTAGATGATTTGGAATTTATCTTATAAGTGATGGAGAGTCTACAAGCATTTGAGCGGGGAATGAACATATTTTTATTTGTGTTTTTAGAAAGGTGTCTCTGATGGCAGCATGAAGAATTGGAGCTGTGCCAAGCAGAAAAGTTAGGATTGTTTATAATTACTAAGACAAGATGAGGGCTTAAAATAAGACAATGAAAATAAGGCCGTGCTACCTGCCATCACCCTAGTAGCATATCAGGCTGCAGGTAGTAAACAGAGCATTGCTCTCCCCTCCACTGGACCAAGATTTTCTTAAATGTAAGGATTTTATGTGTTTTACTTATCTTTGTATAATCAGTAATTTATGATCTATTACCCACCTGTTTTTGAATCGGACAGACTCAAGTTCAAATTCCATCTCTATAACTTAATAAATGGTCTTAACTAAGTCATTTTACATTCTCATCTGTAAAATGGGGATATTACTTTTGCAAAGTAAAGACAACTATGTGAAATACTGAGCACATAAATGGATCATAAATGGATTTTATTACATGAAGTGATTATTATTCCTGAGACTTATAATTTAAGAAAATACAATATGTCATAATTAATTATTTTAAAACATTTTTTAATTTTCCAATTACAATATTACTCTGTATTGGTTTCAGGTGTACAGCATAGTGGTTAGACAATTCTATCCTATGTAATAAAAGCCTAATATGCTAAATGTCTAATTGGCCAGCTGGCTGTTCAACCAAAGTGTAATATGCTAATGATATGCTAATGTAGCTCAACCACTCGCTATAACATGCACTGACCACAAGGGGGCAGATAGTAGACCAGTAGCTATGACATGCACTGACTATCACAGGGCAGATGCTCTGATCGGTAGGTTAGCTTGCTGCTGGACTCCAGCCAATTGGGACTGAGCAAGATGGGTCAGACACTCTCTGGAGCCCTCCCGTGGTCCCTCCCCACTGGCCAATCTCCTCCATCCCTCCCTGGCCCCGATCTGGCCTGCGCCCTCTCACAATCTGGGTCGAGGGATTCCCCCTTCCCAAATGCATGAATTTCATGCATTAGGCCTCTGTATTTTATAAAGTAATCTCCCAATATTTCCAGTACCCTTCTGTCACCATATATATCAGTGTTATTACATTGTTATTGACTATATTCCTTTGCTGTTCTTTACATCCCCATGACTATGTTGTCATTACAAGTTGTCATTACAAGTTCATCTCTTTCACCCAGTCTCCCAAATAAGCTCTAAATATGGTAAACTCCATGAGCAAGGAAGAATGAATGTTAGGGTATTTACAGAAAAGCCACTGCACTTCACAGTGTAATTCACTAGAGAAGCATGTGTCCAGTTTTCTCCATATAAAATGCCTTTTATCTTCATATCCACCTATCCAAACTTTGCCTATCCCTCATTTCCAAATGCAGATGTCACTATCACTCTGTCTAGGTAAGGGGCTTTCTCCCCCCTCTGAGCCTCTGTGGCTCCTAGCATCTCTTTCCTTTGAGTCGTCTTACTCTCTTCCTTAAACTGGGGAGATATTTAAGAATAAGCCTTGTCTACCTCATAACTCTGTAACCTTAAGTTTCATTTTCTCTTGGTAGATATATATTAAGTTAATATGAATGAATGCAAGAATAAATAATCATTTCTGAGTAGAGAGCAGGGAGAGCTATGGGAGACCATTTAGCTTGCTTTGAGGAACAGGTAAAATTTGGCTGGGGAGAGATAGAGAAGGCACTTCAGAACTGCTGGAGTTGCACAGTGCATAGATCTCCATCACATAGGGTCAACCACTGAGGAGGGAACTTGTAAGGTGTGTCTAATGAATGGTGCATGACAAGGAGAATGTTCTGGTGGGTTAAACTAGGAGGAAGGCATTTATATTAGTTGGGAAAGATGGGGGTCATATTTGAAATGGATATAGAAGTGTTTGGATTCTGTGGTCAAGATAAAAGCTTGCAGGTGTGTGCAGGGTAGAGTGGGAGTGGAGAAAAATAGGAAACCCGTCTCTTGGGATATTGCTTCTCTATGATGTCATGAAAGCTGGTGAGGTGGGAATAAAAATAAAGGGAAATGTGCTAATGATAACGCAGCATTCCATAGGAATTGGTGTATGTGATTGCTTGGGTGAAGGTAAAAGACAGAGAGGTAGAATTCAGAATAATAGTGTCATCAGGAGAAACAGGGAAACTTCTAGTAGATATTTATTCAGTGAAAGGTGATCATTTCTCTTCCCAAGGTTGATTTTGAAACCATCTTGGTAGAAATAAAGTGATGGTAATTTTAAGAGAGAAATCGATGCTTAAGCTGTAGTTTGAGATTTTTTATATTGACATCATGGTTGGATTGCAGATTCTGACCTAGGCCAAAATAATCTCAACTCATATACTGGGTTCTTTAGTGGGTGTGCTTGGGAATGGATTGTCAATTGGGGGGTGTAAAGTGGGAGCAACTAAAGCATTGTGATTATTTCTGGACCTTGTTCAAGCCTTTCTGTATGATTTAACTCCTCTTTATGATTATATGCAACTAGAGACCCAGTCCAGCCTGCACCCTCTCCAATCTGGGACCCCTCAAAGAATGTCTGACTGCCAATTTAGGTCCAATCCTGGGGATCAGGCCTAAAATGGCAGTTGGACATCCCTCTCACAATTCTGGACTGCTGGCTCCTAATCACTCACCTGCCTGCCTACCTGATTGCCTCTAACTGCCTCCCTTGCTTGTCTGGTTGTGATCCACTGCTCCCCACTGCCCCCCCCCCTGCCAGTCCGATCACCCCTCATGGCACCCTCGCCAGCCTGGTTGCCTCACGCAACCTGCTTGTTCAGTCGTTGGGTCATCTCTCACTAACTCCCCTGTTGGCCTGGTCGCCCCATGCAGCCTGCTTGTTCAGTTGTTTGGTTATCCCTCACTAACTACCCTGCCGGCCTGGTCATCACACATAGCCTATTTGTTCAGTCGTTTGGTCATCCCTCACTAAGTCCCCTGCTGACCAGGTCATAGGCAGCCATCTTGTGAGGGCATGATGGTAATTTGCATATTATCTCTTTATTATATAGGATAAACCCAGTTGGACTTTCCCATCTTTATAAAGTCCAACTGAAATAAGAAGATGAAAAAATAATTTTTATTTCAATTTTATAGATGGGAGGAACAAGGCTACTGAGAATCAGAAATTCTCAACTCCCTGGAAACTTAGCATACAGAATTCAAGTTTTCCACATACAAGGAAGATATATTATTTTGGGAAATTAAACATTTTTAATATGGCTCTTATTTTAAGAATAAACTCTTCTTGTCTCCAGGAAAACACTCCTTAGGTGTATGTGGAAGGTAAAGTTCTTTTAATGAGCAGTTGTTTCAACAGAAATTTGCCTGAATAGGCCCTAACTCTAAATTTTAATACTTAATCCCCATTAAATATTATGTATTATACATTTGATGCATAAAAACTGTTTTGGTGGTTTTATTTTAACATTGTGATTATAAATGAAATATTACATGAAATAGCATTTATTAGCAAAAGAATATGGACTGGGAACTAATACTGAAATTTTGAACAAATTATTCTTTCATTAGCAATTGAGAGAAGGCTTCAGTGATTTTAGCTTCTGAAAATTGGGGAAACTCGCTAAGAAGAAATAGGGAAACTCACTTGGGTCTCTTCCTTACTAGAGGGAGTCGGTTTGCTTATGCTTAGGAAAAAAAAAAAATTAAGCTAGGCTGGTATTGCCCAGTGGTTAAGGGTTGACCTATGAACCAAGAGGTCACTGGTTCAATTCCAGGTCAGAATATGTGCCCGGGTTGTGGGTTCAACCGCCAGTAGGGGGCATGCAAGAGGTAGCCAATTGATCTTATTGATGTTTCTATCTCTATCCCTTTCCCTTACTCTCTCTCTAAAATCAATAAAAACATACTGAAAAAGATGAAATAAAATATTGAATCCAGTTATATTATTATGTCATTTTCATAGTTTTTATTTATTTTTTTAATAAAGTTAAAAATTTATCATCTTACATTTTCCTCTAAGAATTTTTTTAAAACATAAAGGGAAATAATTTTTAGATAACAAAGCACATGAAAGTCACAATTCTTTTCTTATGGAAGGTTTTATTTGATTATTTTTTGCAAAGGGTTTGAGATAGGTAGGTCAATTTTAGAGCCTAAATTGAATTGAAGTTTCTTGCTTCCTTTTTTTTATCCCCTCCCCTCTTCTTCCCCTTCCCCTCCTCTCCTTCTTCCTCCTCTTTCTCTCTCCTCTTTCTTGGGAGTGGGTTGGTATCCATGTAAGAAAGGACACATGCTTTTGAAGTTGCTCACTGTGGAGAGGGGAGAAGGTGTTTCATCTGAGAAACTTGGTCCTTGCTCTTTTAACCAATTAAGAATATACTTGTGGGCACAGTAGAGAACACTAGATCACTGGATCATATATTTGGATAAAACAGATGTTTGTAGCAAGCAGACAATACTTCCTCTGCCCTTTTAACAATCTAGGTCAAGGCTGAGTGCGATAAGAACATTGCCTGGGGAGTCAGGTGACCTGGGGACTAATTCTGACCTAGGCCCTTAAACAAAGATTCTTTTCCTCTCTCTGCTTCGGTGTTTTCTCCTCTGAAAAAGGAAGTGGTTGGATTCAGTGATCTATAGACCTTTTTACTTTTTGAGATTCTATGAAGTTATGGTTTCAGGAGAGCTGGATCACTTCAAAATGTTTCCTTTTCCATTAAAACTATAGCTGAGAACCCATTTGTGTTTCAGAGCAAAGACCATGGACATTTCCATTTATGATTCAGGGCAAACACCATGGACATGTTCAAGTAAGACAAGTTTTAGTCTATGCTGAAAAATCTGTTCAGACAAAGCTGTTGACTGTTGTGCCCAGAGTTCGGGGTCCCCAATAATCCACCACTAAGGAGCCTTTTCCGATGCAAAAGCAAAGAGTCTTTATTCAAACCCGGGTTTGGCTCTCAGTCTCTTTCTGACGCAGCAGTGAGGCGAGAGAGAGGACCGGGCGGAAACAATGAGTTTTATGGGGTAGGATAATTAGGGGGCTTGGGAAAGTGATGTAGGCTACAGAGATTGGTCACTTGAATTGGGGTCTTTCTGTGGTTAAGCCTAATTAGGACCTTAGCTGTGTTCCTGGAGCTTCATTGGTCCATTTGGGTGGGGGTCGGGGAAGTTAAGACATTGCTGGCACACCTGTGGCCACTCCCAGAAAAGGGAGGGGTTTTAGGCAGGGGTCCCAGCCCTATAGGACAAGATGGAGGGGAGTTCATTTCCTTTCATTGACCCAGGCCAGTGGTCAGCTAACAGCGACTTGCGAGCCACATGTGGCTCTTTGGCTCCTTAAGTGTGGCTCTTCCACAAAAATACCACAGCCTGGGTGAGTCTATTTTGAAGAAGTGGCTTTAGAAGAAGTTTAAGTTTAAAAAATTTGGCTCTCAAAAGAAATTTAAATCTTTGTACTGTTGATATTTGGCTCTTTTGATTAATGAGTTTACCAACCACTGACCGAGGCCATTGTAAACATTGCTGCAACCTTCAAGAGGGAAATTGTTAGCTGGGAGGACCTTTCCAGATTCATTTGGTTGTGTTTCATAGTGTTTACAACATGACTTTTAAACAACATATCACTGTTTGGAATCTAGGTTTATGTCTGATAAAGAACACTGTCACAATTAGCATGCTACCTTCATGTCTGAGATATGGTAAGCTGTCATCTCTCAATGTTTGCTTTTCTCAAAGATGCAGCTACTGGAATTTTGAAATGGGTCAAACTGCTTTTAACCTGGCTACTGTTATTCAATTTTATCAATTCTTCATTTTCTATTAGCAGAAAATCTGTTTCATGACTTCAATATCTAAAAGGTAGAAAGATCACAAAACAGCCCTGAAGCAGATAAATATTGACTGAATCAAATACACATGCTGCTGAGACTTAGAATGACTCACACTTTTGCTCTGGGACTGGCCAGGCCAGGAGACTGTGGAGGCTATTCATGCCTAACTTACCCTCTCAATTTATCTCACACCATTTTTTTTTTGTTTAGTAAAATCTGCTTTCTATTAGATTGTTTTATCCCCTTAACCTTTATAAATGACAATTAAGTCTATCCTGCCTGTCAATAGCATGTCATTTATTTGTTGCTACAGCTGAGCCTGACCTCCATTGATTTTATTGGAGTAATTTGCTGGGAATGATTTTTTAATGTTAGATTTATTACTGAGACAGTTCATTGTCAGGTAATTGGAGTAAATTGTAATTTTTTCCCAAAACAAATATAAGAAGCATAAGAAAGGGATATATTACTTTCAGGAAAGGGATATATTATTTTAAAGGGTTAGTTTTTACTGGGATAGAAACATATGTTATACATGATGTCATACATTTCTTAAATTTGCTCACAAAGATTGTTTTGGAATGGTACACACTTTTTATCCTTTTTGGCTTTTTCTTAAGGATAGCTGAGGTGGTGATCAGAGCTGGTAATAAATTAGTATTCAAAAATGATGTTATAATTAGATTAGATATTTACATAAATCTAGTAAGTAACTACAACACCACTCCTTACATAATGAGCCTCCCTATTTTTATATAACTGCAAGTTCAGTTAAGAATATGCTGATGATACATAGCTAACCTTACCCTTTACACAGTATTATCTTACTCCCCTGGTATTGGTGTTAACAGAGTTTTATCATATTATACTTTTGGATCTCCAAAACTTTAATTGTCTGCCCAGATGAAAATGAGCATTTCAATCCACAATTGAGGCTTTTCTGGTATTTGTATATTTATTCCATTGATCTGCAGGATGACCAACCATACTCATGCTATATGTATGCAAAACAGAGACACTTGAGTTACATATTTTATAGTTTGAAGAGTCTTTATGAATATGTGACTCTTGCCTTGATGTGTTGTTTTGTCCTGATGTTAGAAGGGCCAGGCCAGCAAACTGATGCTCTTGTTTTTCTGGAAATGGATTCTTGCTTGAAATAAAGGAAAAGAACTTTCAAACTCAAGTTTAAATATTAGTAAATAAAGCATACTATTTTCACACTTCAAATAATGATGACTTGTTGCACAAAAGAATTTCCAATATATTGGTTCTAGTTAAGGGAAGGTGGAGCAGAACGTAAGCTTTAGTCTTTAATGAGCATAACCTTTTTTTTTTTTCACTCTCATGGGAGCAGAATCAAAACAAGTCATTTTGTAACCAATGGCAAAGAAAATTCTAGACCCAAAGTCCCTAGAAACCTTTTCTAACTGCAGCAGTTTCTTCACTCATTCACAATTGGTTTGAAGCAAAAAGAAAATAAAGTACACAATAGGATTTTAAGTGTTTTACACATTTTACATAGGTGAAAGACCTGGAAATGATAACCCTGTTGTCATTTTATAAACTAAAATTATGATCATACAAGTGGATATTGGCAATACGATAGCTTCCACTCATGCTACCAATGACTTTCTCCATGCATCAGGTATTTTAGAGTGAATATTGAAATCAAGTTTAATGAAGAACAGGTAGATGATCACATCATTAGGTTTTAAAAATCAAAACTTGATGCATCTTGAAAGATGACAAGCTTAGGAATAATTGTTCCAAAGACTATCATAGAATAAAGTTCAGTGGAGGTAGAATTTGCTTTAAAAACAGGAGTCTGATATAATCATCTCTGAATTAAGAAAATAATCAGGCAATGGTGTCCTCAATGGTTTGGATTCTGAAACTGAATTTCAACTAAGTAGAAATTACCAGGGGGAAAACCCCCCTTTAAGGACTTGAGGGAGAAACTTCCTGCTTTTAAACGTCACTCTTTTTTCCTGTCTCTGTTCCTGTCACTATTATTGATATAAAGAATCCATCAACATATTTTTATGGGTGATTAAGAAAGGCTGACCTTTCTTTTGCAGGTACAAATAGGTAGTTCTTCAGAGGCTGTAACTGAATGACAAGATAATTCAATCCATTTAATATTGAAGTGATGTTGATAGTATCATTCTTCTCGTGTTGGATACAGGACAGAGTGGAGGCCCTTTCTGCCTCAGCCTGTTCTGCCTTGGGTGATGGATTTTCCCTCTGACTAATCGCTGTCACATTAACCCACACTATTTCATCCTTCAGAGCTGTCAAGATAATGACGATAATCCAAGTGGCTCATTGTAGGTAAAGGAAATTATATGAGCAAAGTAATATCATAAAACAGTGTTTAAATATTTTAATTTCATTTGTCAGGGCTGCCCCAACACTTCATTATACATATAACCATCTCTCATCAGTGGAATTAGTGCATTATTCATTACTGTTAATTATTTTCACATAATGGCTGCCCTGATATATTTAACCTCCACATTATATCTCAGATAATGGGTCTGTAAAATTGAATTGTGTGAAGAGTGGAGTTCTAAAGCTCATTTGCAGAACATCAAAGAACAAAGAAGAGGAAAAGAATTCTAAATGGGACATTTTGCCCAGCTGGGGCCAAACATTTGTTTCTGTCTGATTTGCATACAGAAAATAGGTGGTGTGGAAGTGGCTTAATACTATGTAGGCTGTCAGCTCCTATTATACAACCAATTAGGATTTGTGAATATCACACACATCTGAAACAACTGGAGAATTATAGCATGGAAAAATGGAACAGTTAAGAAAGTACTTTTATACCATATAGACAAAATGGAATTTCCTTTTGGGAATCATTTGTAGTGGAAAGTAGGAGAGAGGGATGATGAGAGAGGGTGAGGGGAATGGGAAAGAGGGAGGGAGGGACATACACACACACACACACAGATAGAAAGAGAGAGGGGGGGGAAGGGATGTTTAGTGAGTTTCAGATTAATTATATGCTTTTATAAATAACTTTAATAATAGACATTAAGTTTTTTAAAGTGGTGAAAGCAAAAAATAACTTTAAAAATTCATTTTAGATTTTAATCATTCATTTCTATCATGGCCAGTACAAAATTTATGTCTTATATGTATAGTAATACGTGCTCTGTACCATAAATGCTTTCAACACTCGTGCAAACAAATCATTGCTTTAGAGTCACTAACAGCCTATGAATGGAGACTAAATTTTATAACACTTCAATTTTTTATGGTTGTGCAGTACTATTCTTTAACAGAGCATTTGACAAGCATAATGGTCTGATTAGCAATGTCAAAGACATCTGCATGAAGTGTATTTTTCTTACATATTTTCAGTGTTGTTACCTGATCCAAAAGGCTAACTAAAATCGCTAAATAGAATAAGTCAGAATCTCCTGATGGTGGGGCTTAGACATATATCTATTTAAAAAGCTCTGCAATTAATTCCTGTGTTCAGAAGCTTGGCCTTAGAGGTTAGAGGAGTGTGTGGCTCATGACAGGTGCATAGCCTTCCTTTCTTTGTTTTTGAATGAACTCTCATTTGTAAGCATGCACAGTAAGCTCTGCCTTGGGTGAGCTCATGATGGCAGCAGCTATTCCTTATTAGCTGTCTTCACTGTTATCACAAAGCCCAATGTAGAGAGTCACTCAGTAATTGCTTGTTAAATTTACTTTGCCTTTCTCATATTTTCACTGTTATAATTATAGTAAAATTAATGTCTTCAAACCTATAAATTTTCCTTCTTTTGGATTTTTTTTAGGTCAAGTCTCATGAGTAAGATTCATAATTTTTATAACTTGGTACATTTTGTCAAGTAGATTTCTAAGAGTTGCACCAATTAATGCTGCCATAACAATGTATAAATATAACAGTTTTATTGCAACCTTGGCAGAATGGGCTATGAAAGTACAGTTCCTGTTAAATGGCATCTCACTATTTTAGCATGCATTTTTTTCTTATTGTCCAGGTTGAACACTTCCTATTTTGATTTATATTTGTGTATGTATGAATCATTTCTTACTTATCTTAGTCTTTTGATTATCCATAGATTTCTTAGGATTTTTCTCACCAAACTGAATGATTTCTTTATGTGATAAATGTATTATACTTGTATCTGTCTTATTTTTTGCAAGTGTTGTTTACTCTTGCATTTTTTATCCTTTTTATAGTTGCACCAAAGTTTTAGTTTGTAGTCAAATGAATTGATCTTTTTCTAGTGTTTCTTCCCCACTCCCCCATGTGTCTTCAATTAGCTCTTTTTTAAAAACAGATTAGATCAAGTCCTGAGAAGTTTAAAAATACAGTGGTGAAAACCTAATTACAGAAACAAAATAAAATCATGATAACTTACCTTTTAGTCCATTGGGCCATTCTTATATTCTAGTGAATTAGGAACTCCTCCTGAATATTCATCATGACAATAAACCCAATTGGTGGGAGATAAACAGAAGAGAAGTTCATCTCTGCCACTGTTTTTCCTCTTAGTCACTAAGTTGCATGTAGTTGAGCTGCTCTAAAGCACCAATTTATCATGGAAAATAAGGTCTGAACTATTGCACTGGACATTAGGAATATTTCCTTTTTCTCTCCTCTTCCTCCTCCTCCTCCTCCTCCTCCTCCTCCTCCTCCTCCTCCTCCTCTCCTACTCTCCTCCTCTTCCTTCTTCTTTTTCATCTGTGCCTCTATCTACTCTTTTAATTCCATATCCACCATCAAGGCCATATTGAATTACTTAACATAACTTTTTTTCATTCCTCACCAAAGGATATTTTTCCATTGATTTTTAGAGAGCATGGAAGACAGAGGGAAAGACAAAGAGAAAAATCTATGTGAGAGGAACACATAGATTGGTTGCCTGGGCCACGGAGGAGCTTGCAACTGAGGTACAGGTCCTTGACCTGAATTGAACCCAGGATTCTTCAATCTGCATGCTCTACCCAATGAGCCTAATGGCTAAGGCTACTTAACATATCTTGAGCTTCTATCAGGTGTCTGCAAGGTGTTGGAATTAAACAAAAGCAAACCATTTCTGACTTTAAGAACCTCATAGTGCAGTCAGCTCCCTCCTCCCCTGGAATATTCTTCTGCTTCTTGAACCTGCTTAATAAGCTCATTCTATTTGGATATTTTTAGTCCTTGGATAGTGCTTCAAATCATTGACTATTTTTTAAGGCTCCTCTTCAAATTATATTTTCTTTAATAAGCTTTCTTTCTCTGTTCACTACACTCCTGTTGGAATGATTCACACTTTTCCAAACATCCCCAATGAATGATGTTTTTGTCTTCATTATGATCTCTGATCTTTATGAGTTTTATAATAGAGTTATTGATATATGGCTCTGTCTCCTCCACTATTGTGATACTGATAACAATAGCAGTTTTATCTTAACTTTTTACAACTCACTATATATATCAGGCCTGTGTTCATGATAGAAACTGAGCAAATATGTGTAGCTTCCCCCACTCTCGTTCATTTGATTCAAAGCTCAAAGTCCAAGATTATAATCAATTTCTCTAGTATAGAATCACAATTAGTATAACTTTGCCATTCTTAAATTTTTGTAGTCATAACAAGACTACAGAAGCTATGGCTTCCACACAACTCCAATTTCGTATTCAGTAGGTGCATGATAACTATATTGACAAGCCAAAAGGGTGGCATTAAATCTATGTAGAAAACATGTATTAATGTTTATTATCTAATGTTGTCTTTCATATATTTCTGTATTTTGCAATTAAAATACATTATAACCCATTTAACTTGTCACTGGAAATGCGTCAAGCTTACTAAACCAGTTCTGTGAAGCTCTTATGTTAGTTCCATGCAAAGGGTTAATTTACATAGCCTCTGTTTTTGTCATTTGCTGAAAAGGTTTATATCACAAATGACAAGTGGCATAGAGTTTTTGGCTCTTTCCATTAAGTATTAATAAAACATCCCGTATTACAGATACCCTTCACCTGGCTCATCTGGGAGTTGTTTGGGAGAGATTCATTTATCTCACTTAAACTTTGTTTCATCCTTCCATTTCGGTGGCAAATCCCAGGGCACCACCATGGCCCAGAAAGGTTGGTGTTCATTTGTTCAGAGACTAAGAAAGTTTACTCATTGTTGTCAGTGTCGGGAGATGTCAAAAGCAGGTCCTTCTTTCATTTTTACTTGGCAACCATAAGAATGAAGAAAATCGGATGTTTCTAATGAAAGTGACTTTTATAGATAAGTTAACTCCCACAGCTTGCTTAACAAAATAACAAGGCCAATCCTGTGAAAAATTGGGAAGCTGAGCAGGTTTGTTTTTTGTTCTTGCCCACATTGTTTTCAGAGCCACTTTGCCGTCTTTGGAAATTATCCTTATTGTTCAATTTGCCTGTTTCTCCCCTCTCCCTGTGCCCAACCTCTGACTTTTACTCTAGCACCATCTCTTTTTTTCCTCCTCCACTTTTCTCCTCTCCTGCTACCTTCATGAGGAGGTAAATGAATAATGTTTACTGATCTCATCCTACGACCCTGGCACTGCTCTCATCAATCCTCACAAGGTGGTTAAATATTATTACTATCATTTTACAAATGAAGTAACTGAGTCTTGATAAGTTGCAAAGATTTACCCCAAATCACATAGTAAGTGTGGTAGATGGTCATTTTCCCGGATGACCACAACAAGATTTCTCATCCTACATGTTCTTGGACAATGTGAACCAGTGACTGACTCTTTCCATTAAGGGGTTGGGTCTATAGCTCTTTCCTTCGAATCTGGATGGATTTCTGGCTACTTTACCTAATATAATATGGCTAATGTGACACTACTTGGCTTCTGCATTTTTTCAAGTTTTCTATATTTTTATTTATTTTTTTTCTTTTTATTGAATTAATAGGGATGATACTGGTTAAAAAATTATACAGGTTTCAGGTGCACAGTTCTACAACACATCATCTACACACTGTTTTGTGTATTCACCATCACAAGTCAAATCTCCATCTATCACCATTTATCCCCCTGATACCCTCTCACCTGACCCTCATCTCTACTTCCCTCACAGTGACCACACTGTTGTCCATGTCCATGAGTTTTTCTCTCTTTTTTCTTTTTGTTCAATTCTATTATTCCCCCAGTCACCTCCCCACAATCATAGGTAGAGAACAGCTGTTAACCTGTTCTCTACCTATGAGTCTGTCTCTATTTTTGCTTGTTAGTTCATTTTGTTCACTAAATTCCACATATGAGTGAAATCATATGGTACTTGTCTTTCTCTGACTGGCTTATTTCACTTAGCATAATGCTCTCCAGGTCCATCCAGGCTGTTGCAAAGGTTAAGATTTCTTTCTTTCTTTCTTTCTTTCTTTCTTTCTTTCTTTCTTTCTTTCTTTCTTTCTTTCTTTCTTTCTTTCTTTCCAACTGAGTAGTATTCCTTTGTGTAAATGTAACACAGCTTTTTTATTCATTCATCTAATGATGGACACTTGGACTGTTTCCAAATCTTTGCTATTGTAGATAACATGTCAGTGAACATAGAGGTACATGTTACATATATTCTTTCAAATTAGTGCTTTGGGTATCTTTGGGTAAGTTTCTAGAAGTGAAATCACTGGGTCATAAGGCAATTCCATTTTTAATTTTTGAGTTCATCCCATACTGCTTTCCACAGTGGCTGCACTAGTCTGCATTCCTATTCACTTCTGCTTTGATCACTGAAACACTTGTACTTAGGGCCCTTAGTTACCATGTGATGTGTAATGTCTGATTACCTGAAATTGCCATATTGGGAAAAGATAAGTTACACAGAGAGGTCACTTGTACATGTTTTGATCAGCAATATGAGCCTGTGACTTATTTCGTCTCCAGTTTCAAATGTGAGTGAAACTGATATGAACCCTCCAGACCAGCTCATCTTCCTGCTGAGAATTACTGAACTATCTTAGTCAATGCTACAAGTAGTGAAAAAAATTACTCAGATGAGCACTTACAAAAATTTCGGACACACAGAATCTGTGAGCAGAATAAAATGGTTGCTGGAAACAACCAAGTCATGAGGTTTTGGGGTGGTTTGTTATATAGCAAAAGTGACTGGAATCAATAGTGAGTAGTAGAACCAGAATGGGAGCTGGGCATTCTGACTGCAGAGCTCTCCCACTTAAACCCAACACTATAAGGATGAACTAACCCCCAATCATCTGTAACATACTTTCTATAAATAATAGGATCATGCTTTACCACAAAGGCTGAATTTCTGATGGTAAAATTTCATGGAGCAGCTAGCTCCATGGACAGGGAGATCTGGAAGAGCTAGAAATTTCTGGTAACATTGGAAATGCTGATGGATTACCTCAAATTGAATCAAGGTAATGTTACCTATTTTGCACTGGAGAAAACATTAATCTTTGTCACTGAATAGTAATATAATTTATTTTATTTTTCTATTTATTAGAAAACAAATTATAAATATATGGTTCAGTGAGTTGTCATAAGGTAAACTCCTCTATGTAGTTACCACCAGGGCAAGAAGAATCCCGCCAGCCTCCTGAACCCCTCCTTGAAGCACCTCATAATCCCCTTTCTCTTCCACTTCTTTATAGGTAATGCCTACCCTGACTTCTAGCAATCATTTAGTTTTGATTGCATTTGAACTTTACATTAATGGAATCATACAAAATATTGTTTTGATTTTGGCTTCCTTAATCCCACATTATGTTTGTGAAATGGACCCAGGTGGTAAAGGTAGCTGTAGTTCATTTCTTTTGGTGTATGTGCTAATAATACCCCATGAAATGAATGTCTCATGATTCAGTGTTTGCTCATCCAGTCTATTCATGATAGATACTTAGGTCAGAAAAAAACATTTAAAATTATTTTTGTTAGATTAGATTTGACTTATTTATTTTTAAAATTGAGATATTGACATATAACATCATAATAATTTTAGGTGTACAACATAATGATTCTATATATGTATATGCTGTGAAATGATCACAATGAGTCAATCACACAGTAACAAATTCCTTTTCTTAGGATGAGAACTTTAAAGCAACTTTTGGCAACTTTTAGCAACCTTCAAATTTAAAATACAGTATTATTAACCATAGTTCGTTCTTGTCAAATTACAAATATAGAAGGAATATTACATGTGGGGAAAAACCACCAAATGAAATATAATTTCTATCCATTTATCTCCCATGAGAAAATGAGAAGAAAGGCACATGAGCACAGGGGACATCTTCATACATACATTGGAGTGAGGTTGAGATACAGTTTGACAGGAAATTGGGGATGGGGAGGGCAGAGAGTGAGAGGGATGGGGGCAGGCTTCCACAAGGACCATTGGGTTCAAGTTCTGCATCCAAAGGTGGATTTGCAGCCACTGAAGGTGGAAGATGGGAGTTCAATGAGAGAGATAGTGGGCAATCTTCAGCAAAGTCATCATGATGGTATTACTGTGGTCAAGCATGCTGTGGTTTTGTGTAATGAACAGTTTACTAGAACAGGTCTGGGGCAATGGCAACTAGCTCTATGGACAGGGGTATCTGGAAGAGCTAGAAAGGACTCTTGAAACCCACCCCCCTCCGTCAAAGTGGCTGCAGGGTCAGTGGAGCTCTAGAGAGGTCATGGGAAACTCTGGGTTTGGAATGTAAAGCAAATGTGGCAGGAGGTAAAAAATGTGGGACTTGAGATGAAGTGGATGCCCAAACTTCCCTCCCAGCTCTGCCAGCATTCATTCTGATTGGTGGGTGCTCAGATGTGTAACCTGTTAATATTTTAATTATCATTCTTTTGGCTTCTGGCGGGAACGACGTGTAGGTGCAATGATAACAAAATATTATTGCTGAAATCTCAATTTGAAGAAAGTTAGCAATAAATTCTCCTTGGGTATTTTTGCCCTTGACTTTTACCCTTGACTTTGCTTTTAATGAGAATTGGGAGAGAAAAATAAAACTTTCCTGGGATTCAGGAAACCTGGGTCTGGTTCTGCTGCCATACATACAGCTATTGTGGGGAATTTTCAAACAAAGAAAGAACAAATCTGATTTTTTTTTCTCAAGGGGTCATCAGGATATGCATGTTTGATTGAACTGCTGGGGCTAGGCCAGTTCTTTAGTCTCACGGCCTGTGGAGAACAAGAGGCCCTACCACCTGGGAATGACAATTGATTATTTCAACTATTGGTTTCTTCACAAACATCAGAATTCACATTACCCCCAAAACATGCAGATTTAGAGATGTCTCAGGGGAGATTTGATTCCATTAAGGGTTATTAAGGCACCACAGTTCAATAGGATGAGCCGAAGAGCTGGAATAGTAGAACTATGGATAAATCACTTCTCTCCCATTAACTCACTATGGCACAGACTCTCTGTGGTCTCATCTCTCCCAACTGTTCACATACAGAAGAAAAAATGTTGACTTCCTGCACTACGGTAGTCTATTCAGTAGAAATATATTAGATGTGTTGCCCAAGAGAAATATAGTATAATACACACCTTAAGTTGCATGCAAAATTTTCATGAGAAATAATTGATCTGTGTTTAGATTTCTAAACATTATGTTGAGAAAGTTCACCAAAGTTGTATCAAAATATTTCAAGTTTTTCAGTCATTAAAATACTGCTTTCAATTTTTACTCAAGAATAAGTAAAGCAAAAAATTGAGTTCCTCAACGCTACCAGCCACAGTTCAAGTGCTCAAGAGCCATGTGAAGCT
Source organism: Lasiurus cinereus (assembly GCA_011751065.1). Lineage (NCBI taxonomy): Eukaryota > Metazoa > Chordata > Mammalia > Chiroptera > Vespertilionidae > Lasiurus > Lasiurus cinereus. The sequence continues at coordinate 51,041,593 of JAAGEH010000012.1, read as the reverse complement.
AGTGCTTGTGGTGCCGGACAGTGCAGGTCTAGAACACATGAATAAATACTCTATACAAGCTCACACAGAAATCCATAGACATAACAACTTTAGCCATGCAAACATAGGGAATGTGCTATTCTTTTTTTTTCATTATTATCTTCTGTATAGCTTAATGTTTATCCCTTAAACACCAAAATTCCTTCTAACTCTAGATAGACTCTTTCTAACATCACAACTTTTTCTGGCTTTTTAAATGAAGAACACTAAATTACTAAATGTAATTAAAACTTTTCTTGCTCAGCCAAGGCCATAATGATAAACATTAATTATGGTATTGTGTTTTAATACAGCACTGCCTTCAGGGGTCATTAGCCCAGGGGTTGGTAAACTATGTGTGGGAGCCAAATGTGGCCCTCTTTCTGCCCTTTAAGTAAAGCCTCATTATTTAATGGAACATAGTTGTACCCATTTACTAGTATTTGTATATAGTCTGCACCTGCTTTCATGTTAGAGGTGAGTAGCCGTGATAGTGTACAACTTGCAAAAGCTAAGATATTTATTATCTAGCTTTTAAAAAGTTTTTTTACTCACAAAGTAAACTATATAAAATGACCCAAACTGGAAAGTGTTTAGGTTCTCACGTCTCCTTTTTAATTATTCTCCTTATTCGTATATTAGGAGTTAGGAAGTTATCTCTTTATTGCCCTCAGGGTTCCTACATACTAGTATAACAAACTTACCTGTTGATTTAAACCACTATGGATTTACCAAGCAAATAAAAAATGTATTAGATATTGTTTATACCAGAAGCAAATTGACCATCATATATTCAGCAATGGGTTTTATGGTATCTACTTGGCTATTTTGGAACTTTAACTTTATTTCCAAGTCCTTAGACATGTTGGCCTTGTAAGCCCTCCCACCTCCTCATCCACTGGCTCTCATTTCAAAGGCTGTGCCCTAGTAGAACAAGTCCCTTATAGTCTGCAAACACACATCTTGCATATTTATGACCTTCTGTGTCATTATGATTTTCCACCTTAGAACACCTTCTTCCTGCTTCTTGACCATGTTAATGCTATTCCATCATTTCCACCTAGGGAAGATCTTCCATGACCTCTCACCACCCCCACTCTAAGCTCCGAATGACACCAGGGTCATGTAGTGCCTGCCTCCTCAGGACTTCCTGAAAACATGTGATTATTTCAATTATGATATTTTTTCGTACTGTTGCAATTATCTACCTGCTAAAGAAAGTGTGAACTTTGAAGGGGCAGGCCTTACCTAGCATGATTCATGACACATAGCAGGAAATATGTCCTTTTCTTTAAATAAATCACAAATTATAAAAGAATAATTAGGAAATGAGACCCTTACTGCAAGCATTTAAAAAATATATCTACAACTAAAAAATCTACTTAATGTAATTAAAACACCAGACTAAAACAATCTGCAGCATATTAATGCAAAACTATCATACTTCCTTCTCCACTAAAACAGGTCAAATATTAATGTGGCAAAGAGAGATGAAACAATGGGAATCTTATTCGTTTGGTGTATAACATGCATGTAGAAGTTTGGTCAACCTGTGAGAATAAACTATGAGAATATTTAATTAAGGTCACAATTTCATTAATAATGAAACTATAGTGATTTTGGCACCCAGTTCCCAATATAGATACTCAAAACCATTTCTACGTTTTCCTACATTTTACAATCTCCTTCGAAAACAGTTTCTCCTTCAGCCTTGGACCAATAGGTACAGATTTCCTGACAACCACTGATCTCTCATCCACTCCCTGTCCACTCTCCCCATCCCCACTCTCCCTCCCATCTTACCTCTGTCCCTCAGGGATTTCAGAGTAGGCACAGAGAAGACTCAACCCATAATAGGACAGTGCACATTTCTCTGAAGGAAACCTAATTTGCAGAGACCAGTGCTGTCTACACTAGAGGCAATTTTCTATTACCACCCAGAGCAGTTAAGCTCCTAATAACTACCAGTCTCAAATATCTCCATTTCAAAAGAGCATCTTAGCTTTTTGTTTGAAAACTGAAAGGACTATTTGGATGACTTTCCCAGAACTCAAGAAATAGTCTGCCCCAACAGAGTATTCAAAGTATATTAAATGTTGCTTTTAAATGACAATTTCCCCAGCTGCCTTATTCAAGAATTTTAAAATCTTTAGGGCTCTGTTTTAGCAAGGACACTCCAATTCCATGTGGAGAGGAGTGAAATGTTGTGTAATAGGAACATGTATTGTATCATGAATATTCCCTAGGCTATTACCAGGAAACATTAATGGAAGAACATAAACTAATCCCTTGATAATTTTGTCAAAAATTCACATTGAATTAAACTTTTAACAAATCCATGTATTTCTTGGCATGGAGAAGAAATTTCATCCACATGGGAAAATGAAACTTCAAAGTACTGAGAAAACATGCATTAAAATAGCAAATGGAGATCAAGAATTTGTTAGATAGGTTCATCTTCAATGGCCAGAGTCCCAACTGTCTTCTGCCTAGAGAGGCAGCTTCTAAGGGATGGAGGGAGAGTGGGGATGGGGAGAGCGGACAGGGAGTGGATGAGAGATCAGTGGGTTGCATCAAATAGGTAGCCTTCTCCTCCCTAAACCTCTATATATGGTTGAGGATCAAAGTAAATGTTCTTTGGAGGCTTGTGATATAAATACCATTGTTTTCTGGTAATAAATAATTTCTTATTTAGGTCAGAAATATAATAGCACAAAAAGGTTAGAACTGCTGAGCTCTATAACCTGATACAAAGGAAACCTCATTCTTCAAATTGTTGCTCACTGGTCTTTTTGATGAAGCTTGAAAGATTTATGTATGCAAAAAGCTGTTGAGAGGGGATAAGGTTATCCCAAGCTACAAAGCTCCTTAGGGCTTTCAAAGTACTTAACCATTCCCTGAAAGTGCCCTTTCCTAGGAGTGTTCAGAGCATTTCCATAAGATTCTTCAATATTTCTTTTTCTTCGGTCAAACTAGACTCATCATTGAGAAGAAATGGATTAGATGATTGTCTTTGAACTAGATTTTGAGTGGACTATGAAGTCAAGTGTATATGTATATGTATATGTGTGTGTGTGTGTGTGTGTGTATATGCAATTTATAGTGAAAGAGAAATAAAAAATGTTAGCTATTCTGATGGAGGAAATGGGATTGAAATGGAGGTGCATCATGTCAGCTATCAAACAAACATCCTCTTCAGTGAGCTAGATTTCAAAGGTTTTATCCTTAGTTTTTTACATAGATAGCCTGACTCCTGTTCATAGACCAAGTCTGCCTTTTCAAAGTGTTGCTATTTAATTCATGGTAGCTCTTACATTGTGATAGCAACAGGGAAAGAGTAGGGATTTAAAACAATATTCAGGCCAAGAGGTCAACTGCTATTAAATAATCCTATCTAATAAAAGAGTAATATGCAAATTGACCATACCTCCATTACACCCACCAGCCATGCCCACCAGCCAATCAGAGCAAGTATGCAAATTAACCCAACCAAGAAGGCTATAGCCACAGAGAGAGCAGGAAGGAGGGTTGGGTTGCCCTTAGCCAGGCCTCCACTTAAGGTAACAAAGTTTCAATGGCTGTGTGAGCAGAAGGCTTGGCTCCACTCCAGCTACAAAGTTTCAACTGTAGAAGATAAATAAATCCCAGATACCAGGGCCTCTGCTTGTGTCGCTGGGGGGTGTGGCCAGCCTGAAAACCAACACAGGCCCCTTGCCCAGGCCACCCCATACCCCAAGGGAACACTCACCCTGATCCAGGACACCCTTCAGGACAAACCAGCTGGCCCCCACCCATGTACCAGGCCTCTATCCTATCTAATAAAAGAGTAATATGCAGATTGACCATCACTCCAACACATAAGATGACTGCCCCCATGTGGTCAAAAGATCCTGTCCCCATGTGGACATAAGATGGCCACTACAAGATGGCCAGCAGGGGAGGGCAGTTGGCAGAGAACAGGCCTGCAAGGGAGGGCAGTTGTGGTGATCAGGCCTTCAGGGGAGGGCAGTTAATTCATGGTAGCTTTTACATTGAATGAGGTGACCAGACTGGCAGAGGAGGGAAGTTAGGGGTGACTGAGCCTGCAGGGAAGGGCAGTTGTGGGGGACCCAGACCTGCAGGGGAGGGCAGTTAGGGGTGACCAGAACCACAGGGTAGGACAGTTAGGAGCAAACAGGCTGGCAGGGGAGCAATTAGGCATCAATCAGGCTGGCAGGGGAGTGGTTAGGAGGTAATCAGGCTGGCAGGCAGAAGCAGTTAGGGGCAAACAGGAAGGCAGGCAGGTGAGCAGTTGAGAGCCAGCAGTCCTGGATTGTGAGAGAGATGTCCAACATCTCTCAAGAGGAGCAGGCTGGGCTGAAGGACACCTCCCCCATGCACAGATTTTGTGCACTGGGCCTTTACTCCTATGTAATAAAATGCTAGTATGCAAATAGACTGAACAGTGGAACAACCGAACAAGTGATCACTATGATGTGCGTTGACTACCAGGGGGTGTGTGCAGAACAAGGAGGGTATGGGCAGCTGTGGGATGGTGGAGCAGGAGAGCGGGGGTGCCAGACTAAGGTGAGCCTCTGGTGGTTATTGAAAATTCTTTGCTCTCATGTGCTGCGGTCCCACCTGGCACTTGCACCTACTGCCGGCATAAGCCCTGCACACATCCGCAGCCAGCACCTGAGCCTCTGGCTGCACCCACTGCTGGTACCTCACGCTGGTCTCGATCTCTCAGCACTTTCAGTGGGTGTGAGCAGCAGCTGCTGGCTCCAATCGCCCTCAAGGGCTTCTCTACCTCCCTTGTTCCTGAGGGGTGATCAAGGCAGCAGCCACCACTCGCACCAACTGACAGTGCCAGCCCCACTTGCACCTGCTGCTGGCGCCAGCCCCAATTGCTCTATGCTGTCAGCGGGTGCAAGTGGGGCCAGCACCGTCAGCACGTGGGAGCGACAGTGGTGGGAGTGGAGCTGCTGGCAGACAGGGGACAGGGGTGGGGATGTGTGTGGGTTGTGGCAGGAGGGGCTGGGTTGGGAAGCAGAGGATGGGTCAAGACCCATCCTTGTATCCCCCACAGTCTCGCAGCCCACATTTCCTTTCAAGGTGCACAAAGCTCCTAGTTAGTAAATATTTATTGAGTGCAAACTACGTGCAAAGCAACAGTGTGTTTTGTGGACTTATTTCTCTAAATCAAAGTTGATTCTGTTTTTCAAGGCTTAGTCAAAGAAAGATGTGTCTCAGATTTCTATCGTTAGAAGCAAATTGGGCCAATGTATTTACACGCCAGTTTTCACAGAGTTGAGCCAGACCAATGATCAGGATCAGAGTTTATCCCTGCAACTGCTGAGGGTACAATTAATGCCTTTTCTGTGCAATGATATAATTCAGAAAACCTTTGTCCTTTCCTACCTTGTTTAATTAATGCTGCTACATATAATTTAAAGTCCTAGGTATTAGAAGTTAATGAAAAATATAAAATTGACAAGAGAAAATTTTAAATTAATCTCTATCTGTAATGTTAGTCATTGCAGAAATAAAAGCTTTTTTATCTTTCCAAGAAGCCTGTATGTAGTTTTATAAATACTCATTCATTTTCAACTTTTCCCATCCTTCTGAGCAGATTTTACTCCACATGTATAAATTATGAGCAATGTGCATGTGCACATACATGTACACACACTCATGCACACACACTCACACATACTTGTTCTCACCACTTGCCATGGAGACAGGAGAGGCTTATCAGTAAGATATCATTTGTTCTTTCATTTTCTTCATGAGAAATCCAAGGTTTGAAATTGTGCAAGAGCCATTAATTGTTTGGGGGCAGAACTAAAACCAGATCCAGATGTTCTGACTCCCAGTTAAGTTTTCTTTTCTCTGCCACTTCATCAAATCCAATTCACACTGAAGGTAAAAGTTGAAGGTTAATCAAAGCAAAACTCTATTTCTAACTATTTCCAATTTAAGAGCAACACTTCTAATGGTACCGGAAATTTCATCATTGGAAAGTCAGCTCTTGCGGTCAAGGCAGGATTCTGTTATGTGCAAACACTGGTACCAAGTATGGCACAGATTATTGGGAGTTAGTTTATCCTTATAGTGTCAGGCTGAAGAGGGAAGCTCTGGAGTCAGAATGCCCACCTCACATTCTGGTTCTATCATTTACAGGCAATCCCAATAGTTCAAACACACACATACACACACACACACACACACACACACACACACACACACACTCCTGATGACCCCTTGAGAATGGGCCTGGAAGGCCTAAATTCATCCCTGCAGATTCCACATAAGCAAAATTTATGGCAGCAAGACCCATTTTTGTTGCTGTTCTAGATGAGGGGACAAAACTACAATTTTATCCTATCTTCCTTTTAATGACCTTTAGTCACAACTATAGGGATAAAAATTCAGTATTTCTGTACTATAGGCAATAATCTGTCCATTTTTTTCTGTCATGTGCAGGTTTGACAAGCAGGAACACAATTAAGTGTACCCCAACTTTATATGGAGACAAATTTCAAAGTGTCATAATAATTAAATAATATGAATGACAACAATAACAATAATAAAATAAGTTCTACAAAATCCCATAAAGAATAGCAACATAGCACAAATTTCCCATGTCATAAAATTTCTCCATATATTTCTACTTAAGTCTTTGTTCACTTTTTAATTTAATATTGTATCAAGGCATAGAAGAACATTTAAAAATAAACTTGGGTGTGGAACAGTTTCTCTCTCGCTCTCACAACAACAACAACAAAAACACTAAAAAAGAAACAAACAAAAACCTCACATATTAAACAAACTCAGAACTGTCAGAACCAAGTTTGTGTTATTGCTTGGAAATCTTTCAAACTTCCTTCCTTAACTCTAACTTTTTCTTGGGTAAAACAGATATATAGTGGTTGAACTGAAATCTGAAAGCAACTTTTATAATTTTTTACCCCTCTTTCATTTTATGTTTATACATGTAAGAGGTAACAGAAATGTTGGGAGCAAAGAATGGTAGAAGTGCAATTTTCTCCTCACCATTGGCTCACCCTCCCAGGATAGTTAAAGACTATGAAGGAATGGAAACTGTTGGAAGGAGAAGTGGGTTGAGGGGAAGTTTGGCTTCAGATTAATTAGTTGAGAGAAAATAAAGAAAAACATGACTGAGAATCATATTATCTAAGATTCTGTTAAAAACACTATCCTAAAAATATATTTATTTTGAAATAGTTTTGCTGACTTTAAATAACAAGTGCTCATCTTAAAATTATTTTTAAAATACAGAGAAATATGAAAAGAAAGTAGAAATTCCTGGCAAGTTCCACTGAGCTAATCATTTTTGATATTTCGTGGTATTTTTCAAATCTTTTTTCTTCACTTTTATGTACAAAATATAAGTGTGTGTCTTCTACCGAAATGAAGTCAGAGGTTATATACAATTTTATATCCTAATTTTTAAAATATCTTTTAAAAATACATCCCCACGTGGTCAAAGATGGCCACTACAAGATGTCTGGCAGGGGAAGGTAGTTGTGGGTGATCAGGCCAGCAGGAGAGGGCAGATAGGGGCAACCAGGCCAGCAGGGGAGGGCAGTTGAGGGCGACCAGGCCTGTAGGGGATTGCAGTTAGGGGCAACTAGGCCAGAGGAGAGGGCAGTTGGGGATTACTTGGCTAGCAGGGGAGGGCAGTTGGGGGTAATCAGGCTGGCAGGGGAGCAGTTAGGCATTGATAAGGCTGGCAGGGGAGTGGTTAGAGGGTGATCAGGCTGGTAGGCAGGCGAGTGGTTGGGAGCCAGCGGTCCCAGATTGGAGAAGGTGCAGGCTGGGCTGAGGGACCCCTCATGCACTTGGCCTCTAGGTTTTAATAATTAAGTTTATTTAATTATAATAATAAAGGTTATTTTGCAAAATAACCTTTAACTCTGCAATTCTACTCTGGAAATCTACAAAGACTTAAATGGTAAGTACAAAATGATATAGAGAAATTACTTATTGTGATATTGTTATAATGTTGCAATAAATGGTGGCAAAGAAAATGGCTGAATAAATTGTACACACAATAAAATTATACCCAAGTACTATAGAGAATGCATTGGATCTGTGTATATGGTTGTGTTAAACAAAAGTTACAGAAGAAAGCACATAATAAGTATTTTAGAGTATATGTTTATATGTTTTGTAGGAACGTTCGAACAAGTGTAGATATGACATTTTAGAGGAAGAATGGATGACAAATGCTATCAATCCTTGATAGAGGGCAAAAGTGACTTGTTATTGACTCAACCAATGAGCAATTTCAGAAACTTCTAATGTGCACAAAGCTATGCTGGACCTTGGGGAAACTGAGACATAGATGTAGTTACTGACTCCAAATAGAATGTAAATCTAATTAGGATGGAAATGATCACATATAAAACAATATGAACGGTACAGAAGAATATATAATTATATGCTAGGTTTCATGGTTTTGACTACAGGTACATTGGAAATGTGAAGGAAATGTTGATTCACAAGAATGGAGATGAGGCCAAGGTAGATGAAAACTTATGATGAAAAAGGACTTGGAATGTATCTAGAAAGTCTACTGCTTGAATTCTCCATCTTCCTTTCCCTCTCCTTTTCCCTCTTCCTTGCTCTCACCCTCACCTTCATCCTCATCCTCTGTGTGTGTGTCTTTCTCTCCATATGACCTGATTATTTGTTCTTGACTCCATCTTTGCTAGTATTAATGCTTCTTTAGTATTTTGTAGCCTCAGTAACTAGACCTCAGTGAATTTTCTGGATGCCTTTGAACTGTTCTTCAATCTTAGTCTCTCGGAATTCACATTAAATGGATTTTAGCTAACTACCCAAGCTCAGTCAGTCCCCATCTTTACTGACATGGGCAAACATGACAAGTACCATAACATTTAGTTGTGATGGCTCATCTCCAGGTTGGAAATTCAGGTCAGGACCCTATAGGGCTTGTTTAATTTCTGCCTTCTAGGCTGTTCAAATGAGTGAGGTGAACCATGCTGGTTGAGTTTTGTCATTCTATATGTAGTCATTTTGATTACACAGACCCAGACTCAATGAAGTATTTTTCTCTGCAGTAAGAGGGGGTCATTTTGTGACTGAATTTGAAAATCTGAATAGATCAGCATTATTGTTAATCACACCTGCACTTACATATATTTATATGCACACTCACAAGTGCAAAGATGCAGTTTCAAACTTAATTAAAAATAGAAAGCAACCTAAAGTGTGCTAGTATTTCCCCTGACTTCACCATGATCTACCACTTTGACAAAATTTTATAAATCTCCTGCAATAGAAAATTCTACCACACAGAACCATTTTATGCAGCAATATAAGTACTTAAAATATTCAACAACTTTCATCATGTTTTGCCTCTTGGTACATGGGATTTTTATGCATTTAATAGTTACATATGTTATATATTTTAAACAGTATTTTTTACTAATGGTCCCCCACAGTACATTTTTCTGAAACACTAACATCTGTGTTTTGTTCTTGCAACTCATGATGATAATCTTAAATCGAGCCCATCCACCCACAGAGGACAGATAAGTTGGCTATTTTTTCAAAGGTGGCTGGATCTAGTGATATAGCTGTCAAAAGTTATCAAGTCCTCCTGACAGAAATGTCTTCCCCCTCACTTTTTTGAAGGACAATTCTGGATCTTGGCATCTGAGCAGCTCCTGCTGTTGCCAGGGCTGTGGCAGGTACACACATACACAGAGGAGAAGAACCGTGGGGAACGTTCATTTGTTATTTATTTATAAACTTTCCATGCCACATCATGTAAAATTAACACCTTTAATGGGCTCTTGCCTCAGTTGCTTGAAGGACGGGCTTTCACCAGCCAAGCCAGCCACCAGCTTCCAGGCAGCGTTGCTGTGTTTGGTTTGGGCTGCTAGCTTTAGAGAATCTACCTGCTGAAGTTGTGCTTGTGCTAAGCCAGTCAGCAAAGGTCTGTCCCATTAGAGAGAACTTGCAGAAGCAGAGTCTTTAGGGCTTTGCGGCTGAAGAGACAAGTAATTACTTTGGAACCTAAATTTCTTTCTCTATCTAGTTAATGAAGAGATTTACTCCAACATTCATTTATTATAAATTGGGGCGGGGGGCGGGGAATGGCTTCTCCCATGTGCCAGCATCCAGAGGGTCCCTTTCCTGTAAGAGTTCATAAATAATCAACGTTTACAATAAAAAGGTTTTGTAAGCATTATCTTTTCCTGTCACAAAAATTCCCTCATGCTTCTAAGGGAAGACCAAGGCAGTTTGCAGACAAAGATTCTAGAACTAAAATGGCTTTCTGTACAGAGAGTGGATGTACATGTTTGGGGATTTTCTAGAAAGACCTCACTCTCTATCCACCTGCCTCACTGTTCCTGCTTCTATACCTAAAACTTCAGCCTAATTTTTTAGCAATGTTCAAATACAAATTATATATGGGAAGAAGAAGCATGTTAAGTCATTCAACAAACACCTGGCAGCTTACTGCATGTTGAGTATTGCACCGGGTAGCTATCCAGGCTCCTGAAAAGTCCATGATCTAATGGAAGAGAGAAACAAGTGACAGATAATTAAAAGCCAACTTAAAGTATTGTAGTTGAGTGGGTGCTGAATGCTAGAGAAATGCAGAGGAAAGGAGGAATTGATAGTACCTGAAGCAATCAGAAAAGGTCTCAGAGAAGTGACCTTTGAGCTTGAAGAACAAATGGGGCATTTTTCAAGACAAGAAAAAAAAATAATTCCAGACAATTTTGAGGGAGCCATATGGACACAGGCATGACAGTGGCTTGTCTTTGAAGGTCTGCCATATACCATTTGCTGTGGAAAGTGCCTTTCACTGTGTGGCATGCTGTGGACATATCATCTAGCCCAATTCTTACAAATGAGGCATATTTCATTGGTGTTTTTTTCTTTTTGGTGAGAAAACAGAGGAAGCTCTGAGAGGTTAAATAACTAGCCCAATTGTGGGATTCAAACAGGTCTATCTATTCCTAAGCCTATGCCCTTGCTTTGACCTTGCAGTATTCATGGCTGTCTTTTTGCACAGCCATAAGGAGCATGATCTTGTGGGAAGGGTGAGATCTAATGTGGCTGTGAGGTGAAAGGGAAGGCATTCAAGAAAGTCAAGTTGTGGCCAGATTGTAAGGAACTGTGAACATTGCAAGAAGTTTAAAATTCATCCTATATCCTATAAAATTCATTCTATATCCTATATACCACTAGATGTTTTTAAGTTTGTGTGTGTGTGGTGTGTGTGTGTGTGTGTGTGTGTGTGTGTGTGTGTGTGTGTTGACCATCTGGTAGATGAATTACAGAGGAGGGTAGTGGGTGGGATGGTGAGTAGGTGGGATAGAGAGAGAAATCCAACTATGAGATATTGCATAGGCCTAAATATAAGACTTCCATTAACAACAATATAGAAAAGTTGTTCAGCATAGGATATAAGAGGATTTAGAATTTAGAAGTACATAGATCTGCAACTTACTAGCTGTGGGACCTAAGGCAAATTATTTAACATCCCTCCTCAGTCACAGTCCCAGGTTCAGTCTCTTCATATATAAAAAGAAGATAATAGTTTCTTTCTTGTCAGATTTTGTTGTGAAGATTAAGTAGGATAATAATCCATATAATTCATTTGTCCAGTGCTTGGCTCATTGCAAATTCCTAATTATTAATGCTTTTACTCTATGAACATTCTACAAGGAGAGTTACATTATCAGACTGTTTTGTGAACTACCTATGAAAAGCCTGAATAAATGCAGCTTTGAGAACTCACCGATGTGTGCAATGGCATGGCAGGTAGAATGGAGGGTAGAGGAGAGTGAGAAAAGTCTAGGATATTTTCTCAGACTTGGAAGTGGACCTGGAAATTATAAAATGATGCCCAGAATGGGGTAGGAAAGAGGACATCAAAGGAAGATTGAGGACAAGCAGTCCTACTCACAGTGGCATTGAGATGAACTTTGTAAATAGATGAATATTTACATTTCAGTAGATATATTTATTTTAATGGCATTAATTAATTCTGCATTTTTCCTTCATTCACTGTGATGGAATAAAGTGGGTCCACTTAAAGATAAATAGTTCATAAATAATAGAGCAGGTGACATGTGAATACAGCAAAAATTGTGAAAGTACTTTGAAGTTGGGGATGGATATGTGGCACTAACAAATGTGGCCTTTTTCAGGGCAGATTTATTTGTATATGTGTGTGCATGTGTGTGCATGCGTGCATGTGTGTGTGTGTGTGTGTGTGTGTGTGTATGTACCAAACCAGATGTCCTGCTGGTGCTTTGGGAGTACTTTGATTGAGTTTTAACATCAACCCTTGTGTCTACTGTCACCTTAGAAATTGTCTTTTGCCTTTTATGCCCCCAAATAGGGGTGTTTCCACTAATAATATGGAAACATGGATTCTAATCTCTTGAAGAGTTTACTATGTACTTGCTGAATTTACATTGGATGAGTGAAGGAGGCATATGATCCTTGTAGAGTATATGACAGGATCACAAAAATGAGCAGGAGCCCAGGCTTCAAGTCATACAGGGCAAGTTTCAAGTCCCTGTCCTATCTGTTAATGGTCACTTAATCTGGCATAATTCACTTAAACCACTCTGAGACTCAGGTTCCTTATCTGTGAAGTAGTGATCTGATGATAATAGTACTGAAGTCATAGAGCTGTTATAAACACAGATAATGTAAATGATGCATTGCACTTGGCATAGGGATTATCAGAATATTTAATAAATATTTGTTATATTAATATCATGCTTACTATGGTCACTGAAAGATTGTGGGTTTTTAGGTAGAGTCCATAGTTTATGTGTGCTTTGGGAGAGAGTGCATGGTTCATCTATTGCCTAGCACAGGGCCTGGCACATCAATGTTTGCTAAATAAATGGACAAATGAATAAGCCTTGGAAGAAGAGAGTTGATTTGGGGCAATTTGAAGACACTTTGGTGTATGTGCTTATGAAGCTTTATAGGCAAGATATTTGGCCAAGGCAAAAGTAAATGGTCACACTCCTCTATAAGGATGATAGGCTATCAACATATATTGGCTGATATCACCTCTGCTTTTTGTATTGCTGTGGGTATCTCAGGTGAAACTAGGACTGGATGAGGCTCTTCATAAGCAAAACACACTCAAACAACACAGGACTTGGCAATTATAACACAGCCCACCCAGTATGACAGCTCCAGAGGCTGAGCAGCTAAATTCTTCTATTTACCTAAGAAAAGCAACACTTCCCTTTAAATATGCTGCCTCAAGAATACCATTTTGCTCATAAGATTCTAAGTGTTTTTTGACCAAGGCATTCTTAATGTTGCCCTTAGTTTGACGAAACTTTAGACAGACTTTCTGACTCGGCTTGACTTCCCTTTTTTTTGGAGCATTGACTTTAGAAAGCTTTGCGTTGTCCATGTTTTCTCTGCCCCTTTTAGATGAAGTCTTTAGAAATACACTTCCCTCCCCCTACAAAGTCTTTCTTAAGGACCCTGGATCCAGCTCTTTGAAATACTGTAAAATCATAGGCAAGAGATAGATATAGCACCCCTGTCTTCCAATCTCTGTGGGAAGGTAGTAGCCTAATTTCAATGAAGGCCAATTAGCAAACATGGATGGCCTAATCACATTGGCAACCTCCCCTCTAAAAGTCCTCCAGTGGCTTTTCATTAGCCAACTGGGTTAACAGTTCCTCTCACCTTTTATTTCAGCAGAGCTGAGATCAATCTCTCTCCCCTATTGCTATAGTTTTGAATAAAGTCTTCCTTTCTATTTTTAACAAGTGTGTGGTACAATTTTTTTTTTTTACAGTTTCATGAATTAAAAAGAGGAAAGGAAGAACCATCCTGGGAATTTACTAGCTGTCATTAAAGTGGGTATGATCCCATCATAATCAATCAGCCAGGTTCCCAAATATCCAAAGCTTTCTGATGCTGAAGTTCATGATCAATTATGTATGGCATGTGGATTGCTTGGTTTTAATCCAAATTGGAGATGGCGGTGATGAGCCTCAGGCTGAAGACCCAGCATTGTGAGGGCAGAAATAATGCTGCTCAACTTCCTCAGCGAGAGCTTGACTGATGTGTCAATTTTTTAAAGGCATATTCTGTAGAAGTGTTAGTAATTGAGACTCAGAAGATCTGAGCAGGAACTGAAGGTGGGAAATTTTGGATCCCTGTACAAAGTTGGCTCAGCAAATTCTGGAAATTGGTCAGATAATTGCTTTTACCAATTTGTCTTAATCATATTTTTCAGATAAAATTTCCTGCTGAAAGAATTTTTTTAAATTGGGATATCACTGACATGTAGTATTGTGTTAGTTTCAGATGTACAATGTAATGATTTGATATATGTGTATATTGTGAAATGACCATAATAAGTCCAGTTACCACCCACCACCTTGCATAATCAACATTTTTTTTCTTGTGATGAGAATTCATAAGATCTACTCTTTTAGACTACAATCACTATGGTGTACATTATATCCCTGGGACTTATTTATCTTATAATTGAAAGGTTTAACTTTTGACCACCTTCACCCATTTTGCCCATGACCTCGTCACCTAGCCTTTGGCAATCAGCAATCTGTTCTCTGAAAGAACTTAAATTTTGGGTTCAAGTCACTTTCCTTAGAACCCTCTAATGGGTAACATTCAGCCTTCATAAATGGCTTTATGATTTTGTCTCTATCTCTTCATTCTCATGTTACCACTTCCCTTCTCATGCCTTGTGATCCAACCATGTTGACCTACCTCAAATTATCTGGACAGACCATATGCTTGGCCCCATGATTGCATTGCTATTGGTTCTGTCTTAAAGACTCTTCCACTGTTCTTCACCTGGATAAAGAAGCTCATCTTCTTGGAAGCCTCCTGATCTCACAGAACAGAAGTTTCCTTTTTTTGTGCCCTCAAACTATCATGTTCATGTCCTCATGACATGAGATTCATAAAACGTGTCATCAATGACTTTTATTTGTCTAGATGCTCCACTAGGGCAAGAACTCTGCCTTGTGCTTTCTGTGTGTCCCCAGCAGGGTTGCCTGAACCAGGAAAAGTGCTAGATAATATTTTATGAAGTAGTTTATGTGTGGGAACTGTCAAAATTCAGGTTGAGTCTACAAACTGTTTCTAGTGCTAGCACATGATATAATAAAATTAGTATCAAATGCCAGTAGCAGTGACAAGAATAATAATCTTCAAAGTCCTTTTGACTATAGTTAAGTTTAAGCAAGCTTTCTCTTCAATAGATAAAGAAATCGATTTTTCTAGATACAGTTTGGGAGTAATGGAGGAATAATAGACTCAATTGAGCACAGGGACTCTGAGAACACCTAGACAATGTGTTTAGAGGGCATAGTTTTGGACCAGACAGGATAATCAGTCTGGTGTTTATCTGATAATGGGACCTATTTTATCAGGATTGGCAGATCTACTTTCAGGCCTTGAAGCTTTCTTTGGCTGGTCTCTGAGCCATTCTTGACCATCATGCTCCATGTCTGCCTGTATTCTGGTGAGGGAGTGGGATTCAGCTGCCAGCAGCCCTCTTCCCTTTGCTCTGTTGGTTCCTTTCCTATCGTCACAACACCCTCAGTTTTATAACACTCCTGTCTTCCATGTTTTACTCCCCTTAGCCTCTGGTAATGTTCATTCTTTACACTGAATAGCTGCTGCTCTGTACAACACAAGTTAGTCATTGCAGGTGAAAAAGAGTACACTAACTTCAGGTGCATGGCTGGTTATCTCCTGTTATGCATAGGAGACACATGAGACACATAACAAAATTTCTGTTACCATTTTGTGGATCTGGTTGAAACGCATTAGGCAAGGTGAGAAAGGGAAATTTGTAAAAGCTCAAAAGTTATGCTTAGACTGGTGCCTTTAGTGTTTCACTCTGATGGCCCTTCCTCAGTTCAGTTTGCTGGGTGGTCATTAGGTGTCTTCAACTTGATGACTGGGTGATTAAAAGAAAGATGATTTGAATCAGCATTTTTTTTAATAAAATAAGATTTTACCTCTTCCATATTTTTTTGGAAACTGGTCTCAGAAAATCTTATGTAAAATTTCACAAGAAAAATACCTTTTAAAATTTAATACCAAGGCAAACTCATATCTATGAAAATGTTATATACTTGAAAATAATAAGATTTCACCAGTGAATACTGCTTTTCAAAAATATGATTGATGCCTTAAGTTCTAGGAGTTATTTTGGATCAAGCTCTATCTGCATGGATGACAACGTACTTGAATACCTGTTAGCATCTCTATTAGAGGTGAACAGTAATTTTCAGAAATAGAAATAGGGAGTTTGATGAGTTGTCAGCTTCCTTTGTGCCTGATGTTTAAGTGAAAAAAAGGTACAGAGTCCTTGGTATGATGTGATACTTGACAACTTCTTCAACCTTATTAGTCAGTATTCCCATCCTTTAACTCACCTTATTGTCTGTTAAACCTCAGCTCCATGCCTTCTTCCTGGGGGATCCCATAGCACTCTGTGAGTATATCTTTGCAGCACTGAGAACATCATATAGTGACTATATATTTACTGCCCTGTCCTTACAAGGATTGTAAACTCTCTTGAGAGCAGGGGCTCTATCTTATTTTCCATAAATACTTAGAAACTACCACAGTCCCTGTTTTGTTTTTGTGATCATATCTTTTTAAAAAGTTCTTTATTGTTGAAAGTATTAAATATGTCTGCACAATCCGTTTTAATGTTAGGATTGAATGAACCCACTTGTAAAAGATTAATGACTAAAATATTATTATATTTAGTTTAATAATAGATTTACAAATATTAAGGATTTAATAATATTTTACAATCTAATGATCAAATATTTACAAATCAAATTATAATTTTTAAAGGCTTTTGTAAAATATAGAAAACCACCCCATCTTTCCAGTTTTCTTCTTCTTTTAGTTGTTTTTTAAATACTTTAACCAGAAGAATTTCAGGACAGTTTATCAAATTTACTTTCTGAAAATTCCCATGAGGGCTGGAAATGCATCACATGTATAACAGGTGTTGGCAGAACTGTCACTTTTATGTTTTTAGTCTTCTCATTAGACATATGACTGTTCTCACCGGTTAAGCAAGTCTTATTTTTCTTCTAAAATGCTTAGGAGTTTCTTCACTGATATTATTCCAAGTTATATATATATATATTTGATTTCTGATTAAAAATATCATAGTAGAGATTGGAATCCTTGTACACTGTTGGTGAGAATGTGAAATAGTGCAGTCACTATGGAAATCGGGTCCCTTGATAAAAGCAAAACTACCATATGACCCAACAATTTTACTCCTGGTTATGTATTCAAAAGAATTGAAATCATTTTTTGAAATCTGTATTATTTTTTTAAATATATGTTTTTATTGATTTCAGAGATAAAAGGAGAGGGAGAGAGAGAGACATCAACAATGAGAGAGAATCATTGATAAGCTGCCTCCTGCACGACCCCTACCTGGGATCCAGCCCACAACCTGGGCATGTGCCCTTGATCAGAATCAAACCCAGGAACCTTCAGTTTGTAGGCTAAGGCTCTATCCAATGAGCAAAACTGCTAGGGCAAAAATTGAACTCTTGAGGAGACATCTGCACTCTTGCATTCACTGCAATATTATTTACAACAACCTCAATGTCCACTGATTGATGAATAGATAAAGAAAATGCAAATAGACTGAACAGTGGAACAACTGAACAACCAAACAACTGGTCACTTTGACGTGTGATGACCACCAGGGTGTGTGAGTGGAACATGGCAGGCAATGGCAGCAGGCAGCAGAGCATGGAACATGATGGGCATTGGCTGCAGTGGGATGGTGGAGCAGGTGAGCAGGGGCTCCAGGCCAAGGCCAGGCACCCTTCGCTTTCATGAGGGCAATCCTCTGATGGTTACGGAAAATTATTTGCTCCTGCACACCATGGTCCCGCCTGGCACTCACCTCCTATTTGTGCCGGGCCCACTCGCACCTGCTGACAGTGCCTGGTGCTGGCCCTGATTGCTCGGGGCTGTCAGAGGGTGCAAGTGGCAGCTGCCAACCCTGATCACCCCGGAGGGCTTCTCCACCTCCCCCTGCTCCTGAGGGGCATTTGGGGCAGCAGCCACTGCTCACACCCACTGATGGCATCGGCCCAGTGTCTCTGTGCCATCAGTGGGTATGAGTGGGGCTGGCACTGTCAGTGCATGGGAGCCATGGTGGTAGGAGTGGGGCCGTGGGAAAACAGGGGGGGGCGGGCTCTGGTGGCAACCTCAAGGCCCACAGTTCCTTTCAAGGTGCACGAATTCATGCACTGGGCTCCGAGTGTGTGTGTGTATACACTGAGTGGCCAGATTATTATGATCTCTGAATGCATAATAATCTGGCCACTCAGCATACTTCTCTTGAGTAACTCATTATTTGATATCAAGATACTATAAATCATGTACCTGATCAGTTTTCCCCTTTCCACGGCTGATAGAAAGCTCAAGGAAAATAGGTGGTTGATCCCCAGCAAAGGTCTAGAGTACTTTTGGTACCCATATGAGATACAAATACACTGAGTGGCCAGATTATTACACTTTCAGAGATCATAATAACCTGGCCACTCAGTGTATATATATGCTTAAAATAAAAGGAGGAAATCCTGTTATGTGCAACAACCTTAAAGACATTATGCTATCTTAAATAAACAAGTCACAGGACAAATATTGTGTGACTCCACTTATATGTAATATCTGAAATAGTCAAACTTACTAAAGCAGAGAGTAGAATAGTGGTTGCAGGGACTGGAGGGGGGGAAAATAGGAAGTTGCTATTTAAGGTTTATAAAGCTTCAGTAATGCAAGAAGAATAAATTCTAGAGATCTGTTGTATAACCTCCTGCCTATAGTTAACAATATTGTACTGCACAGTTAAAAACTTTTTAAGAGAGCAGATCTCATGTTAGATGTTGTTACCACAATAAAAAATAAAAACCCAGAAAGTCAAGTTTAGGAAGGTTAATAGAATGTGTTTACTACCTGCCTCTTCCTGAATAACTCTGTGTAGCTTCCTAACCAATGAGCCTATGACATAGCAGAATTCCTTTCTAAGGTCAATGTCCTTATCTTTAAAACAAACATACAGACAAGCAATCAAATAAAAAGGATAGTAATACTAAAACAAAAACAAAAACAAACAAACCATGGCCTCAAATATTCAGCACTCTGTCCCCACTGATTCAGTATTGAATAGTCTTGTTCCTCTCCCACTGCCCCCACAATCTCCATTCTCCTTGTGAACTCCAGAGGAGAGTGGGAAAGCTCTGAGACTCCATAGCTTGATGGGATCCTGTTGCTTTATTACCACTCTGCTCAATATGAGTTATAGACCAATAGCAGTTCATGAGACTTCTCCCCTGTCCCCTGTCCTAGGGAGCAAGGAGGGGGTTTACAATTGAGAGAGTCTTAAGGGGAAAGAAATAACTGATGCGTAGGGAAACAATATTGGATAAAGAATGAACATAAAACTGGTGTCCCCATTATGATAGTCTACTTATGTTTTTCCTCTAAAGCTTTCCGTAGTGTATAGATATGATTTTTTTTAAAGGAAGGATTCACTCCACTAAACATTCAATTTCTCAGGCAAGTAGAGTCATTGTTGTTTTAAAATCTTAATTTCTTCAAAGATCTTAGAAGGTTATGCTATGACTCAGACATATTGTTCTGATAAAACTGTCAAACTCAGCCTACATTTCCAATTTCAGAACCACGAGCAAACAAGGATTGTGAGGATTTGCTTGTGAACCAAATCGCTTGAATTTTGTTATAGTTTGCTATGCAGCAATAGCTAACTAATAGTCTCCTTATTTTCGATCATCTTCCATAATCTATAAGAAGAAAAACATGATAGCACTGGGAAAATAGTAGTAATTTAATAAATGTTGGTTGAATAAATAATTAAACAGTGAACAGAAGAAGGAATGAGCAAATGCAAGAAACAGTATAATCATTTTTTTCATAGTCAAATTTCAGTTTCAAAAAAGTCCATTAGGTACCTTGCATGTTGATTTTCCCCTCCACTGCTGTATCACCTGACATAAACCTCTCTGAATTGCAGTTACTTTTATTTCTTTAAATCATATGCAATTTGAGAGTCAGGACTGTTTAATAGTCATCTCCGTTTCCTTGGTGCTTATATGGTATACTCAGTGTACACAGAAGTTTGATTCTCTAGAATTTTAAAAGTATATAAGAAGTTTTGACCTCCAGAACCAAGATGACAGTTTTATCAGTTTCAGTGATTCTAGTCTATGGCTGAAAAGTAAAATAATTTGAAAATATCAGTGTCCAGCTTCACTTCAGGCTGACTCAGAATCTCCAGGAGGTAAGACCAGGTCATGCTGATGTGCAGTCAGGGTGAAAAAGCTCTGAGTTCAAATGTTCTCAAGGCTTATTAGTATTAGCACTGGGAAGCGACCCTACCCTCTCCAGTAACAAGGAGAGCCTATTGAATACTACTGAATAACTTGGAATCACTAATTTTTTTTAATTTTCAATGTTACTGTGTGAGTGATAACTGAAATGCTAAATATTATGCTGTATTATGAATGTATGAGCCTATGTAAGGCAGAGGGAAATTTATAAGAAATTATTGTTATTTAGCATAGAATTCCCTTCTCATTTTTCCTTTAGATTTTTTTCTTTCATCAAAGCTATAAAATATTTCTTACAGGTTTTATTTTTTTTTTGATAAACACCAACTTCATTTTTAGTCGAGTTTTTAAGATATTTTAGTGTTTACTCCTAGGTGTTTATTTGAACATTTTAAAATGGCTCACTTCAAAAATTTGTTCAACAATAGCTCATTCAGAATAAATCACTCAAGATTGCGTCTCCCATGAATAGTCATACACTAAGGTCTCAATTTGACAACAGTAAGCTCTGTATTCTTACTTCTTAAAAAACCAAACGTATTTATAGATTGCTTTTAATGTACCTTTTCCCCATTTGACTACACTAAAATTGAAAGTTCACAGCCTTGGTTACATTGTATAATTTGAGAAATAACCAACAATGTCCCTCGTGATTAAATATTCAAGTTTGCAATTATTTTGTAACTTTTGTTCTGCTCTTCACTCACTCTAAAAATTATCATAAAATTTTGAAAGATGTCCTCAGTGTAGAATATGTCCATAAAATATTAAATATTCAATTTTCCTCTATCATGGCTTGAAAAATTCATAATTACATGATGATCCACATAATAACTCATTCTGAAAAGTCATATATGGCACTCCCTCTGTGACTGAGTTAATAATTTACTGCTGTGTGGGATTTTCACGTTGCACTGTTAGTCTTGGGAACATTTATTAAGCAAATGTTCATTTGCAAAGATCAGGATGTGAATGAAGAGGGTAAGAATTTAATGAGGAGTGACAGACAGGTGAACCGGTTCCATATAGAACTTTAGTACGAGGGAAAGCAGAGAACTTTATCTTCTGTTGCCTCGATAGACACCTGAAATGAAATATAGAAGACAGAGGACAGAAGAGAAAAAAATGATGCTTTCTTGCAGGGACCAATAAGAGGGATTAAATCAAGAGAAGTGAGAAATACATTCTGAGCCAATTGAAAAGATGCCATCGAATGGGATGCTTTGAACTCATTGAGCAAAGGGGATGGTGACTTTTTATTTTAAAGACACCAAATGCTGCCAAAAACATATTTTATGTCTTCTCTTTTTCCCTTTGGTATTCAAATTTTAATTGACAATATCTTGGGTGGCCAAAGCGTAAAACTGAATAGACAGAGAAAGAAGTTTTGCCAGGACTGATGATTTTACGGCTTGGAATTCATTGCTTACAGAGACTTTCAGGAAAACCATGTCATTTAGATAAAGGCTTAAAATTGTTATGTAACACCTAGGAATAAACCTTAGAAATGGACAATCCATATTCTCTTATTTGGGTCAGGTTTGTAGCAATATAAGCAATGTGAGTGAAAAAAAAGCAGTTTGTATTTGATCTGAATAATTGTATTTTATGCTAACTGACACTTAATCTTTCTCTGTAATCTTGGTCAAATCTTTGAATATTCACAGCAGTGATAGGTCACTAGGAAAAGTTATCAGATGGAACCAAAAGGAAAGCTGCTTGATTATCTTAATATTACGGTGTTTTGTCTAAACAAAAGGAGTATGGGACCCATGCATAGTTAACTTCTATGTCTTCTTAACTTCTTTTTTGAAATTAAGTAAATACATGAATGACTAAAGCTAAAACTTATAATAAAAAATAAGAGGCCACATTACACACATATAATTTGAAATGTATTAAGAATTACCAGTAAGCTGAGACTGATTTGGCTCAGTGGATGGAGCGTCGGCCTGCAGACTGAAGGGTCCCAGGTTCGATTCCGGTCAGGGGCATGTACCTTGCTTGCAGGCACATCTCTAGTGTTGGGCGTGCAGGAGGTGGCTGATCGATGTCTCTCTCTCATCGATGTTTCTGACTTTCTATCCCTCTTCCTTCCTCTCTGTGAAAAATCAATAAAAAAATATATTAAAAAAAAAAGAATTACCAGTAAATCTTAATCAGAGTCTCCACTCTTCAATTTTTTCATCAGTAAGAAATTATTAGAGTGTGAGGAAGTAAAGAGGAATCACATTTTGTTGATTGGTGATAGATTTAATTTGGTTTGTTGCCCCTTAATAGCAAAGGTTACGTTCAATGTCTTT
The DNA here is from genome assembly GCA_011751065.1 of Lasiurus cinereus. Taxonomy (NCBI): domain Eukaryota; kingdom Metazoa; phylum Chordata; class Mammalia; order Chiroptera; family Vespertilionidae; genus Lasiurus; species Lasiurus cinereus. Next base: position 51,018,855 of record JAAGEH010000012.1, on the reverse strand, counting down.
AACACTGTTGAACTTTTCCTGAGGGACCTTGCACCTGAAAAATGGCAAAAATGGCCAAATGTTAAGATATGCACAGATACAAGTAGATGCTGGTTCAACTGGCTTTGCTATTTGATGACTGTGTGACCTTAGACACTCCATAACTCTGTATCCTCAGCTATGAATATGGGCACCATAGATTACAGAGAATCTTTTCAGAATTCTCGCAACTCTAAAGTTCCATGGTTAGAGATTATGCTAGTGTTTCCACATAGATCGATAGGGACAATTCTGAAATCATTGTTCCCTTTTTGCCACCCCATTCATTCTTTTAGGAACATATATTGATGGGTGTTTTTATCCATATAAAAAGGCTATGGATTCTTGAATTTGAGCATTTATTCTGAGGGAAAGCCAGAAATATTTATGCTAAAATGTATCATTGTACTTCCTTTTCATTACCTGGAGATATTTGCCATTTTGACCAATAACAAATACTAGAGATCTCCCTCCTGGGTAGTTCCTGGGGGCTTCAGATCAATGTAATGGCCTGGGTGAAAGGCCAAAGCATTATTGTTTCAAATACCCGGAGACTTGGGATAGATTTGTCTTCAATGTTCTCTTTTTCACAGAGATATGAATAGAGGCTGGTCCTAAGTAGCACTCAGTAAGAATCAATAATAATAAAAAAAGATAAGATGAAAAAAAAAGATTCAACTTCTCATGTTCACTTGGGCACAGCTTTTAAAAATTGGGTTACTCCCACTTTATAAATAGAGAATATTTTTTGCAATAGCGTATTTTAATGATATTTTAAATAGGACAGTGTTCTATTTTGCATACCCTAGGGGGATGTCATATATTAATCGCTACATTTTATATATTTTTAAGTGAAACCTATTTGATAATATGTAAGAGCCAAATGTGTCTTATCTTTTCTCTAACCTCCTGGCTTTCTCCTCATTCTTGTTTTCAGTCTTCACTTTCAAGTGATATAAATCTAAATCCTAGCATGTCCTTGCTGAAACTCATGCTGCACCAATGGTCCTTTCACTGGTATTCCTTACAGCAAAGTCACCATCCCAGGAAGGCTCAATTTTTAAGACCAATAGCGACTGCAAAAGGATTTATAACCAAGTTCTTTGAATCAGAATAAGTGAATTTCCTTATAAAAGATATTAGTTACCAAGTTCTAAATGAGGTTATTTTTAAATGCCATGCAGAAATAGTCATCAGTGGTCTACTCTGAGTAAATCCTCTAACTAAATTTTAGAATGAAGCAAGGCAGAATTTTTTAAATCATAGCACAGAAAAAATTAAAAGTGATGGTATCTCTGCTTAAAAATAATGGTTAAAATAATAACACCATTGGCTATTGGAGAAACATTTTTCTGTGATATCCGAAGTATAGACTTCATCATTAATATGTGTTCTTGCCTGGCAATACCAAAAGCATGCATACATATATATAAAATATACATTCCTCTCTATATATCATTAAAAGTTGTCAAAAATACAAAGTATAAGATTTTGCAAATGCAATGGAAATATTTTGTAGGGTATGTAAACTGGAGGCTCCACAAAGTTACTAAAAAATGATTTGGTTAAAGGGTAAATACACCTTGTACATCATAATGAAAGTCTTATAGGTAGAGGTGGAGATTAACACTTCAGGCTGTCTACAGAATATTAATAAAATTCAATATATTTTCTAAAAGGTATAATTTATATTTTGTGGAAATGAGACGCTTTTCTAATAAAATTCTTCTGTCCTTCATTCTGTTCATATAATTTTGCTATAAATCATCCTGTAGGAATTTCCCCCCTAAATATTCATCTCAGGGAAAACCTATTTAAATAAGCCCTCTTAGCAAGATCTTTCAGAATTAAAATTACACCATGAGTGATACTCATCCAATATATTTCCTTGTATAAGATTTTATTTTGCTTACAATAATATGTTTGCTAAATCATATTATGTTAAAATTGCAGATTTGAGGTGACTTTAAGGTGATAGTAAAGAAACACTGCTTTTAAAGATCAACAAATTACCGGGGCCTTCTTAATTGTACCATCTCTGAGTCTGTACCTTTGCAGCTCCCTTTTGCTCCCCATCTACATATATAGTGAGAAAAACCTAAGGGCATTATTCTCAGCTTCACTACAAAGAAAGAATAAGAAGGAAGAAAAATTGCTGCTGGATATACTAGGTTTCCTTGGTTTCTGGTAAACTGGATCATTATGCTTTCACAGTCATCTGAAGCTAATTTTACTCTACTGTCTGGTAGTCATTAGAATAAATTCTATTTTATTTATTATAGGAATATAATAAGTAATTTGATTTTTTTAGGATGTGAGAATATGGAGAGTAGGTAGATGTCTCTCTCTCTCTCTCTCTCTCTCTCTCTCTCACTCACACACTCACACACACACACACACACACACATTAATATCAGGTCCTATGCAAGTTCTCATAATCAGGGGTGTCCCTCGAGGGTATTACAGGAGAATTCTATGGGCAGACAGACTGTCTCTTTAGAGCTCAGAGAAGGTTTTTTGATGGGGGTAATTAGCAAATCTCTTGCTTTTGTAAATTATCAAGTGCTTGACAAATGAATACTCACATACTTTAATCTATTTCTTATGTTTGTGCTATAGGGTAGGTGGAATAGGCTTTATCATTACCATTTTCTATGTGGAAAATGGAGTTTAGTGGAGTTAAGTGACTTTCCAAGATTATAAAGCTCCTAGTACTATTTTTTGATGCAGAATCCAGAACTCCACAGCTGTGCTTCTATCAACTCACCTTCTTATCCTCCTGGGCTCTCTGGCCCTCACTTCTTGGTTCTAAATATCAAACAGGAGATGAACCAGGGCTCAGATTAAATATGGACATTTGTAGTTTGTTGTGGGCTATATATGAAAAACAGTAGTGTGCACAGCTTCCAGCATCCTTGCAAACATTGTGTGCCCAATAATGCCTCTGTGGGACATGGGACATCATGGGACGGAATATAAATATGTTTGGCAACAGAAATCATTGTCCTGACAATCTATGATTTCTAAAACCATTTAGCTCCCTAGAGAAGAGAATGAAGTAAAGAGTGATTGCCATCCTTCAGTATAGTTCACAAATATTTATTGAGTACTAATTATAAAGTATCCTATATAATAAAAAGGTAATATGCAAATTGACCCTTATGCCCTCACCATACAGCTTCCTACAACAAGGCCAGCAGAGTGGTTAATAAGGGATGACCAAACGACTGAATAGCAGGCTGTGTGAGGCAACCAGGCTGGCAGAGGGTTAGTGAGGGGCAACCAAATGGCTGAATAAGCAGGCTGGTGAGGTGACCAGGTCGGTGGGGGGAAGCAATTGGGGGTAACCTGGCCAGCGGGGGAGGGGAGGTAGTAAGAGGCGATCAAGCCAATGGGAGGTAGTTAGGGGCAACCAGGCTGATGGAGGAGGGGGCAGTAAGGAGTGACAAAGCAGGCAGGCAGGCAGGTGAGTGATTAGGAGCCAGCAGTCCAGGATTTATGAGAGGGATGTCCAACTGCTGGTTTAGGCCTAAACCGGCAGTCGGATATCCCCCAAGGATTCCTAGATTGGAGAGGGTACAAGCTGGGCTGAGGACTGTCCCTCTTGTGCACAAATTTTGTGTACCAGGTCTTTAGTAATATTTATAAAATACTAGAAATGATATATTATTATACTATAATTATAAAATATAATATTTCTATGAATTGAACACTGTTCTAAATACCTGAACATGAATAAATCCACTTAATCCTCACAATAATGCTATTGCTATTACTACTGTTATTGATTATAGCTATAATAGTTTTTATTTAATTAAGGAAATTGAAGCACAGAGAGGTTAACTTGTGCAAATACAGCCAAATTATGATGGACCCAGCCAGAACGTGGGCTGTGAGGTGCTGGCTCTCAGGATCTTAGAAGCTGTGCTAAACAACGAAGATATCAAAATCAACAAGGTTTGTTTCTCAATAAACCCAGAGTCTGCATGGGCACCAAACTTAATGAAGTGCTATACCTTGTGAGTTGCCACAGGAGAGGCAGGGGCAAGGTACAGTTAACACACAAAGCCTAGCACACCATCCTGGGAGCTCTTGGGGAGGTGTTTCTGAATGCAGTGAGGCTTCCCCTGAGCCAAGAAGGATGAGTGGGAGTCTGTCACCCTTTCACACTTGGGCAAGTGATCCCAAGTCCCAGGAACTTCAAAGCATGCAGGCAAGAAATGACACAGCGTTCAGACAGTCCCAGATTTGGTGCAATTGGGGCACAGAATGCCAGGCATTGATGTGGAAAAACTGCAAGCTAAAAAGGTAGGTAGGGACCGGGTCTTGAAGGGCTTTTTAGAACACACACACACAGTAGGTTGGATTTCATCATGGAGACCACAGGGAGCTACAAAAGGGTTTTAAGTGGGAGAGTAATGAGATTTGTATTTTAGTCAGAGACTCCAGAGTCAGTGGAGAGGTGGGATAAGGTGAGATGACAGGCAGTCAGATGCTGAGAAATGATGGGGGCATCTTAACATAGGGCAGTGGTGGAAAAAATCTGAAAGAGAGAACTCTGAACTTTCACCCATTATTTCTAGGGTTAATCTTATTTTTAAAAAATATATTTTTATTGATTTCAAAGGGGAAGGGAGAGGGAGATAAATAGAAACATCAATGATCAGAATCATTGATCAGCTGCTTCTTGCATGCCCCACACTGGGGTTTGAGCCTGCAGCCCAGGTATGTACCATAACCTGGAATTGAACTGTGACCTCCTGATTCATAGGTCAATGCTCAACCACTGAACCACACCAGCTGGGCCCTAGGGTCAATCTTATTAACGTCATTAGTTCCCTAGTATTTTGCCTAAATTTTTCAGGTTATTCGTCTGCCTTGGAAGAGAAAGATAGCATATCAGTTTGAATACTTTCTGCTTCAAATAACAAAAACCACAGTGGACATACTTAAGCCATAAGGGAAATGTGTTATTTTACATAGGCATGTTTGAGTAAGGTGCCTTTAAGTTTGATTAATACTATAGCTCAATAACAACATCCTATCTAATAAAAGAGAAACATGCAAATTGACCATACCTCCACACACCCACAAGCCACACCCACAAGCCAATCAGGAGTGAGTATGCAAATCAACCCAACCAAGATGGAGGTTAATTTGCATATCCCAGTGCAGACTGAAGACTGAAGACAGTGTAGAATCAAGCCAAGTGCTGCAGAAGGGAGGGAAGCAGGTGGAGCAGGAAGCAGGCGGGGCTGTGGAGATAGGAGAGAGGCAGGTGGGGCAGCAGAGACCGTCTAAGGAAACCCTATTCTTGCAGGAATCTTCTGCAATGGGTCTCTAGTCAAGTAATAATTTTCTCCCATTTATCTGTTGTATCTCCTCAGTGTCACCTACCTCCCTTTGTCTAGGTATCCTCATGCTCTCAAAATGGCTGCCACAGTCCCAGGAATTGGCATCAGACTGGAAAAGCTCAGCCTACTCTGACAGATGTGGCTATGTATACTGAATTAGGGTCATTGTAGCAAGGGAGGAATCAGGAAGCATTTGGAGAGACAACCAACAGTGCCTGTACAGAATGCAAAGAGAAAGAGTAAATATTCAGTTTCTTGAATTAAAAGAATAGAATTGTGTAGCTATTGTAAATTATCCTCCTACGAATGTAGGGGTGCATGTATTCTTTCTGATTGGTGTTTTAGGATTCTTAGGATATTTTCCTAGAAGTGGGATCACTGGGTCAAATGGAAGTTCCATTTTTAATTTTGTGAGGAAACTCCATACTATTTTTCATAGTGGCTGCACCAGTCTGCATTCCCATCAACAGTGTACTAGGGTACCCTTTTCTCCAGATCCTTACTACCACTTGTAATTTATTGATTTGTTGATGATAGCCATTATGACAGGTATAAGATGATACCTCATTGTAATTTAGCTAAGATTTGAAAGCAGTCATATGCCCATCAATAGATAAGTGGATTAAAAAAGCCATGGTACATTTATATACTATAATACTTAACAGCTATAAAAAAGAAGATGTTGCTCATTTTGGTAGCACATATACTAAAATTAGAACGATACAGAGAAGATTAGCATGGCCCCTGTGCAAGGATGATATGCTTATTAGTGAATGAAAGATCCCAGATCTGGGAGATTAGTTCTCTGAGCCAAATCAGCTACAGTGTGGACTCCTGCCTGCCCTTTTATCAGGACAAGTGATTCAAACCTCTGAGTGAACCCAGGGTTTATTTTGGGTTAAAAAATCAGTGGTAACCATTGTGAAGACAAATGCAAATTAAAAACAAGCAGATTAATTTTTTTCTTGTTTAAAATAAGGAAAAATAATAAGGAAAATAATGGCTTCCCCTCTTGTTTCTCAGAACGTTTACCTTAGAAAACTTATTACATGTACTTTCTCATCTCTTTGAAAGACAGTTGAGTCTGTATTTGAACTGCCTAGGTCCACTAAGATGGAGACTTTTTTTCAGTAAACATACTGTCAGCCCTCCATGTCCCTGGGTTTTACTTCAGTGGATTTTATAAACCACAGATGGGAGACAGTATGTTTTATTCCTAATTGCAATTTGTGGATGTGTAGGGCTGACTATATGCATTGCTCTGTGCCATCTTACATAAAGATTTGAGTATCCCTGGATTCTGGTATCCTTAGGGCATGGAAGGGGTAGTTCTTGGATCAAGCCTCCTTGGATACTGAGGGACAACTAAGTTTAGGGAAAGTTAAAAGTTATACACAGAATTTCAATTGAGGTTGTGCCCCTGACCCCTTCATTGTTTAGGAATTAATTGTAGATAAAAACCCCTTGTAGTTTTCTGACATCAGAATGTCATTCTCAAAGAATCAGAGTCATCTCTTTAATAAAGTTAAAACATCAGGAAAAATAGTGCCCATATCTCCCAATTACTGTGGGAGGGTAGGAGCCTAACTTGAATGAGTTCCTTGTTACAAGTTGCATAACTACTTCCTGTCATAAAGATGTAAGACATTTGTCTTTTCTCTAGATAATGCCTATTAGCCAAAAAGAGATGGTCACCCCAACAGATGAAGTTAGGGTGAACTCCTTGTGGCAAATGGTGCTGTCAAGTCCTGTCTTGAGAACTAGTTATTGTGCATCTCAAGAACATGTGTAATGGACTGTGTCTGCTTGACTATATGAGTGTAATCAGTTTCTTTTCTGCCTTTTCAATTTCTTAGTGGGTTGCCCATTAAGCCCATCATATTCTGGTTTAATGCTTACCTATATGTATAAAAGCCTAAGTGATGTTTTAACCCTTCGACAATTCTACCAGTAGCTATGATGGGCAATGACCACCAAAAAGAAGATGCTCCAACTGGTAGGTTAGCTTGCTGCTGGGGTCCTGTCAGCCCTGAATCTGGTTCACCCACACCAGATTCCCTTTCAATGTGCATGAATCCATGCACCGGGCCACTAGTTTGATAATAAAAGTGTTTTATTTCTCTACTACCTTTGTGGAAAGGTTTCCTGTGTTGGAAACCTTCTTTCCTTCCTCTCTCTCTTCCTTCTTTTCTTCTTCCTTCTTTTCCCTTCCTTCTTTCCTTCCCAGCTGTCTTCTATCTTTTTTGTTTTGTTTTACTTTTTCTTTCCTGCCCCAAATTGGCATGTAAGTCTATTCTTCTCCATCTAAATTATTCAGTATAGATGGGTTAGTACATTAAGAAGATATATATCACAGATGTTTTGAGAAAAGATGATAGCATAGATCTCAACAATTAAAACACTGACTTAATCTAAAATGTGCTTTTCTTTGCAGAGAGAAAGTTTTATGGCTGGGTCCTCAGGTGTTTAACCTTGAAAATTTGAAACAAAGGAAGTTTCTGGACATCACAAAGCAAAGTGTTCATTAGAGAAAACTGGTAAATGTAAAAAAAAATATGGACTTCTAATTCAGAGAGGTATTAGGTTGGAAATTGTAAAATGCCTTTAATGTAGTATAATAGTATAATATGTTGTTATATTAGGTTGGAAATTGTAAAATGCCTTTAATGTTGTATAATAGTTTAATATGTTGTTATATTCCACTAGAGGCCCAGTGCATGAAATCCTGCATTGGTAGGGTCCCTATTGGCTGCCAGCCAGGTACTCCTTCCCTTCTCCCAGCTGCCTGCCACTGCTACTGGCCAGGGCCTCCCTCCCTTCCTTCAGCTGGCTCCGCCCCCTGGGCGAACTCCCAGTTGACTTCCCAGTTGAGGGGACAATTTGCATACTTTGCTTGTATTATATAGGGTTATATTACACCATAATCAGTCATATAAGTGGGCATTTATCTATATATCTATCATTTATCATATTTCAAGAGCCATTTTATTTGTTTTTTGGGGGGATGGGAAAATATTCATTTGAATACTGTGACAAAACCCAAGTACTAGCAAACAAGGGAAACGCAAATTATTACCATTGTTCATTTCCAAGACATCATTCTTAGGTTATAAAACTTATCCAAAGAGCACATTAGCAAAATAACCTGTTTAAAAAGACTTACTAAAGAAAACCCAGAACCTCTATAATGGTTTATGTAAATGTGTTCTGATCCAGTTTCTACTGATACAATATAGCAAGGGATTAGCTAATGTGGCTCCCAGAGTCCTTGGTGGGAGGAGGTTCCTGGGAGAAACTACAAGCTATCTTAAAATCTGCACACCATTTATGTTCCCGAACGTTTTAATAAGCGATAGCAGCTGTGTTCCTCATTGAATATTTTCCTTTGCTAGCATAATAAATACTTAACTTTTTGAAGCCAAAATGCACATCTGAAGTAAACAATGAACTAATCTTAATTCTCTAAGAAGGCCCAGACTCTAAAATTGTTTACACAATACTGTGACAATTTCTGAATCTTTTTCACCTCTGATATTTGACCCTGGTCTTGTCAAAGACCCATAAAGCAACTTCTGACTTAAGAATAAATACAAATAAATTTCTCACATTTTGCATAACCGCAGACATACTTCCATGTTGCATGGCACTTAGGTCTACTGAAAAAAAAATTTTATTTTTTTACCACAAATTCAAAGCTCACCAGTGTTACTTTTCTTAATTAAGCTGGGCTTCTCTCACAATTCAAAAAGCTTCATTTTTTGGTCTTAAATTAAACTCCCTGTGCAATGCAGTGATCAAAACAAATAATCTATGACCTACAAACAAGACACTTGCATTCCCCAAAGAATTACGTTCTTGTTTTCTCTATGTTATACATCTTTGAACCTCTCTTTGCCGTAACGACCTTCTGGTGCTCATTAGCATGCTGATTACCATTAACGCAGCTATAATGCAGCAATTTTCTTGGTGTATGTCGAGGAGAAATGCTTATCTGAATGTAGTGAGGGGATAAAATTAACTGCATAAATCTACCGCACAAACTGGATCTCGTCCAACTTTGCACGAGTTGTCTTTCCTCTCCTAGTTGTGACATCATCATCCAGATTCCCAGTGATGGTTTAATAAGTATCTCAGGATTTCATATTTAATTTCCTTTTATCTCTGTATGTTACATTTCACATTAATTTCAAGAGTGCTTGACCATCTTATTATCATGACTCATAATATATATTTACCTTTCATCTTTAAGCTCTGTTCCTTAATGGCTCTTTTATGAGATTCATCTCTACTTTACTTTTTACATATTTTTTCACATTTATATCTTTTTTAAAAACATTGGCTAATAGAGTTGGATTTCACTATACCCGTACATTGATACATTTATTGAGCTGAGAGCAACACTGAGATATGTAAGCCATATGTATTTTAGGAAGGAGGCATAAATATTATTCTTTTGCAAGGTAGAATTATATGACTAGTCATGGAAGAAAATGAAGTGTTTAGTGGCAAGAACCAGGGCTATGAGAGACCTGGACTTTTTTCTGGCCTCTGACATAGGCATCTGATAGTTCTTGATAGCACGGGGCTCCCAGCATATATTGAGGATTGATCACTCTCAGCCTGCAGGTTAAGAAACTGATAGGAAAGCTCATGTGACCCTCTGAAGTTTATATTCAGAATTGTTCTTTGAGAATGGTATTTCAAATATTCTAGCCAATGAGAAAATGGCATCAAGAGAATGATAAAATTTGCATTACTGGAGTGATATGTGTCAGAATCAAAATCACTATTAAAGTAAGAGTTGATGTGATCACAAAATAAACCACAATATGCATGCTTACATTAAAAAGGGAAGAAAAAGCTATGCATTTTATAATCAAGAATGGGCTAAAATTCAAATTTATATTCTTAAAAAAAACAATAAGCTAGGATCATTTTTTATTTTTAACACTCGACACAAATTCTGTGTGTGCTTTTCCAGTTTAAGGAAGCAGACTTAGAACCATTCATTTGCTGCCTCAGGGTGATTAAACTCCATGATGAGTCTCCCTCTGGTAACTTCCCAGCATGGAGGGAGCTGATCAAAGAGTATGGTAGGAAAAATAAACTCAAATGCCATTTCCAATCCACTCTGATACACTCTATGTTAGTAATATTAACAAAGTGCTGTGGGCACTCCTAGAAGGGGAGATTAACTCTGATTCTTCCCTGTAGGAATAGAGTTGAGGGGCATGCAGAGAGACTGTGGGCTGATGTTAAGGAAAGGGAATATTTGAATTGAGTTTTGAAGATAGAGTAGAATTTCATTAGATTAAGAGGGATGGAGTAGAGAACCCTCTCTTCTCACTTTGACAATTACTACTGTAGAAGTAGAATCACTGAATGTAGAAGTTGGGAAGAACTTCAGTGATGTTTTCTATGGCTCACCCCTCCAATTACAGAAGAAGCACTACTTCTCTCTGGAGCTCTAAACTGTTTGTATGATTGCTGACAGGCCATTAGGTTTGTAAATACATCATTAATGCAACGAATGTTAGGGAACTTGTTAATAGTCCCAATTTGTGCTTTATATACAAATAAAAAGTTGTAATATGATGAAACAGACAAGAAGTTTATTTGTATTTTCATTACTCTTACATAAAATATTTGAATTTAGTATATGTGAACATTCATTCTTTTGAAAGTTTCCTCAATAAGTTCTGCTTTGAATGAGATTCTTCAAGTACATCAAGTAATAATCATTGTTGTAAAATTGATTGCTTGATTGAACCTAGTTCTCTCTACATAACCCATTCCTTCTGCATTTATGTTCTCAAGGCATGATTTTTTTGATAAAAGTGGTAACCTCAAAAGGTTAATATAACTTCCTGGCATTCCCAACTAATGCCCAAGGAGAAACTCTTTTAAGCAAAATAGTTTAACGAATGCTCGTGAAATACTGCACACTGTACAAAAAACACAGGTGAAGTCTCTGCATGAGGATTTGCATGGCAGTCAGAAATAGTTTGCCTCAGACTGAAAATATGTAAACTGGCATGTGTCTAGGTTGTGAAAGTTTAGCTGCAAATGTTTATCTATCTATCTCTCTATCTACCTATCTATCATCTATCAATCATCTATCATTATTCAGTTGTTCAGTCATTCATTTGATATACAACATTCATCTTTTGCATTTTTGTCTACTATATTTCAATCACTCTACTAAATACCAGTTATAAAGACATGTTAAAAGCTGTTCGCATTAAGAAAACATGGTATTATAGAAGAAAAATAAATCAGAATTTAAATGTTGACTCTGTTATTTAACAGCAGCATTAGTTTGCTCAACTGTCATAGCAAAATACTATAGACTAAGTGATATAAACAACAGGAATGTATTTTCTCACAGATCTGGATGTTGAAAGTCTTAGATTAGAAAGGAGGGCACAGCATGGTGGGTTCAGATGAGAGCTCTCTTCCTGACTTGCTGTGTCCTCCCATAGTGAAAAGAGCAAGCTCTCTGGTATCTCTTCTAGCAAGGACACTAATCCCATCATGAGGGCCCTGCCCTCATGACCTTGTCTAAACCTAATTACCTCCCAAAGGCTCCATCTCTAAATACTATCACATAGGGGGCTAGTACTTTGACATGAATTAGGAGTAGGGTGGGGGGCGGGGCAATGCAGTCCATAATAAACAGCTGTGCTACTCTAATAACATGTCATAACCTGTCTGACAGTCTACATCTCCTGTTAGGAAGTGAAGATAAAACTACATATATTTTAGTTCTTTGATAACATAAGGTAGTATAAATAAAAGCACCTGTTATATATGGTGCCCGATGAACAGTAAGAATTGAATAAATATTGTGAGTGTTATACCCCTTTTCTCCCTACCCTTATCTGGCTAAAAGCTCCCAGTGTATGAGTAGATTAACAGTAGGGCAAGAATAAATAACCCAGCAGGCTGCTATATAATGCTTTCTGATTCAGTGTATATTAGCAACATGAAAAAAGTGCTGTTGCCATGCTGGAGTAGCTCAGTTGGTGGGTGTCACCAGGTGCCCTGAAAGGTTACCTGTTCAATTTCCAGTCAGGGTATACATCCAGGTTGTGGGTTTGATCCATAGGGGGCTTGCAGGAGGCAGCCCATCAATGTTTCACTCTCACATTGGTATTTCTCTCTCTCTCCCTCTCTCAAAAAATCAACAAACATATCTTAAAAAGTGCTGTAAATGCTCATTGAGAGGAGAAATTAATTCTGAGTCTGCCCTCTGGGAATAGAGGGCTGTGGAGTAATGTCTAGGAAAGAGGGGAAATTTGGTAAGCTTTCAAAGACAGAGAAGGACTACCCTAGGCTGAGGAGGTGGAAAAGCCTTCCCCGCTGAGCAAAGACACAAAGGCATGATTGGGCACATTTCCTGTGGGGAGTCTGGTATGACATGGCTGTGAGCACCTATCTAAGGAATCTTAACATGCTTTACAGCGACTTGCCTTTTTTTCCCCTCCTTTGAAAGCTCCTCTATCATTTCATCTTCTCATCTTAATAGTGTATCATCTACAGGTAAGGAAAACCTATACCATTTATCACTGAGTACAAAGTGGGAAGATTGCAGCGCCCTGGGTTTTGGCATTGCATATATAAATGGCTTCACAGGGACTTCCAGTGCAAGGAGGCACTTGAAGGAAGCTCAGCCTCCTGTGGGGCCTGACTGAGCCTCTGAGCAGCTGCTTCTTTATGTCCTTGGGTAAGAAACATCCTTTTGCACACAGTCCAAATGCTGGAGGTTTCCTTTTTCAGATTTAAAATAATCAGAAACCAAAAATAAATAAATAAATAAATCTTTATTTTACAAATAGGAACCAAAGTAATAGATGCACTTATTAACACTTAGGGTATCAGATTTTTCTTCTTCAAATAACACAAAATAGAACCCCCATTATAATGGTCTTACATGTTCACTTTAAAAACTACAAAACATAGATAAACAAAGAACAAAATACGTCATTCATATTCCTATTACCCAAAGACAGTTAAAGTTTACTTCTAGACAATTGTACACTCTTTAATCTTTAATTTTTGAGGATAAAATTTACTTTTTTATATGCTTTTAATTTGTTTTCATCATATTTTATTGGGAATAAAGTGTCCAATTTAATTGTGAGAGCTTCTTAGTATTTTTGTTTAAAGTTGTATCAGTTTGCCTTAACCAATTTTGTTTTCTTGTTCATTTAGTTTGTTATTTTAATGCTGTGACATAATGTTATAGTTTATGGATACATATACATTTTAAAGGCAATTGATAAGTATTACTAAGCAGAAAGGATATACCAATATAAAAAGGACCATGTTCTGATTGATGTTCTCTGTGGTTAGAGCATCAGCCCATGTACCTAGAGGTCGTGGATTCAAAGCCAAGGGCACCTATCTGGGTTGCAGGTTCAATCCCTGGCTCAGGTTGGGGAGTGTATGGGAGGCAACCAATAGACACAACTCTCTCACATTAATATTTCTCTCCCCACCCCCATCCTCTCTCTCCCTCTCTTCCACATTCTATAAAAATCAATGGAAAAATTTTTCTTAGTTAAGGATTAGCAACAACAACAACAAAAAATTTTTCATGACACTCTCTATGTCCCTATATATTTTTTTCTAAAACTGTACACTTGTACTTTTTAATTTCCTATTTATATCTTTTTTATCTTTTAAAGACTAACTTTAATAGGAAAGAACTACTCAAGATTTAGAAGAGAGAAGACTGGGGAGAATGGAAGTCCAGATAGAAAGAAGGTCTTGCGAGTCTGAGATTGCACCTTGCCTAGTTTATGTTTTTGCCTGGGGTTAGCCCTGAGTTGTAAGATGTGTATTCTGCATTTTATCCAAGAGGTCATGACATACTTATTTGGAGTTTTCAAAAAAAACCCCAAAAGCCCAACTTTGAAAACTTTCCCCATTTCTCTACAAATATGACCTTTCTTTGTCATTTGAGTCACCTCCTCTGTTGCAGTGATTAAGAGTGAGTCACAGAGGCCAGGCTTCGTCCTCTCTGCAAGGGTTGTGCACTCCCTCTCCATGGCCCCTGTGGGCCACATAGATGCCACCTCTGCAGATGTGACTCCCTCTTGGATTTTTGAGATGTTAATTTTTTACTTATTTGAGGGCACAAAGGCATTGGATTTCTACAAGGTAGATTATAAAAGTGATCATGGAAATGACACCAGAGGTGGCCACCCCAACGTGTGTAGAAAACTATCCATATTCCAACAGACACTTGAAATTATTTTAATTAACAGTGAATGCCAAAAATGAGTAGTCATTGATGAAATTAGTGGCTTGTTATGTACTGTGCTTAATGTCAGGAATGGGTTTTCACTGTGAAGCTAAAGAATGTAGAACATGTGAGTGGCTAAAATATTTATAGGGTGTCCCTCCCCTTCATTGTTCCTCTGCACAAACAAGGATTAAGAATCCAGAAATGTTTGTAGCCGGAACTGTTAGGCACAGGGCATGAGCCCCAAATAGCCCTGAACTCAGGCACTGGTTTAAGAAGACTGCCCACCTGAGACCAACTCTAAGAGTAGTAGAAATCTAATTCTAGAATATGTCCACAATTCATGATTGCCCAAAAGGACACTGAGTTCACAAAACACATTGTCTGAAGTTGGTTGTAGTTTACTTGCTAATGAAAGATTATTTAACAAATGTCTAAGTGTGTGGAAGAAGTGGGCTTGGAGTGGTTTTCAATGACAAACCTGTACGTGCGGAAGTAGAAATGGAATCCTCACCCACCTCACGTTTCCTCAGGGGCTGCTGTTGCCCACTGAGAAGCACCAGAGTCATGCTTGAAGAAACTGGCTGAAGTAAAATTCACAACACTCTTGCTTGCTCTGTATGGTGCCTTTTTGGAGAAGATCCTACTTGTTCAGGCATGTTTAGAGCAGATTATGTAGGTCATTCTACCATCCCTATTAACATTCCTATTATATTAAACTAGAGGCCCAGTGCCTGAAATTCATGCACTGGTAGAGTCTCTAGCGGCTGCCAGCTGCCAGCTGCTGGCTGGGGCCTCTCTCCCTTCCCCCAGCCACCTGCTGCCACTGCTGCTAGCCAGGGTCTCCTGATGCCACCAATGACTGGGATCTTCCTCCCTCCCCCAAGCTGGACTTGCCCCTGCTCAAACTCCTGGACAACCTCCTAGTCAAGGGGACAATTTGTATTCTATGCTTTTACTATACAAGATTTTTCAAAGTTCAGACATTGTATTTTATTTCTTTCCTCTGCGTGTACTAGACCCAGTGATGGTTGGTTATAATGAATGTGGAATATGTTGCCTTCAATTTTTCCAAAGGAAATATTGACAAAGGGGAGGAATGGCTTCCATTCTATGCATAGATGCTGTGGTGCAGGGATAAAGCTTGTCCTAAGGCCAGAAATGGGAGGAAGGCCAAGGAGAGGGAGGTGCAGTGTTGGCCATGGCGGGAATCTGGAGGGAATGAAAGGAAAACTTTCTCTAATAGTAGTCATTGCTTTTACTGTGTAAGACAATGTGTTTAACTTTCAGCGCAGACTGTGATATAGATATTTAAAATCTCTATGAGGTGGTTATTATTATCCTCATTTTACAGAAAAGAAAACTGAGACTCAGAGACATTAAGCTACCTGCTCGTAAGAGGTGATGACAGAGTTCAAAATCCGGGGCTGTCAGATCCTAAAACGTGTGGCTCTGCTACCCAGACATCCAAAAACATTCCTTCAAGCTCTCCAGAGTTTCTGTTAGGTTATCCATGTAAATGTATAGATTGCCCTTGACTGGAATCGAACCTGGGATCCTTCAGTTCCCAGGATGACACTCTATCCAGTGAGCCAAACCAGTGAGGGCTACATACACATTTCTATTTATTTTATGTTCTTTAAGTAATTAGAGTATGGAATCTTATGCTTTTTTTCTACTGATAACAGTAAAAATTCTGTAACCTGGAAAAGCCAAAGAATCAAGTCTCCCATTTTTTCCTGTGACCCTAATAGTCACAACTTAGCACAGTTTCAAATATTTTGGATGAGCTTCTATTTGCAGAAATGTTACAAGCAGATTATGTGCCTTGTTCTACCATCCCAGAAGTGGATGAAAGTATTCCATTTCCTTCTTCTTTTTTATTTTTTTAAAATGAGAAATCCATGTTATAATAGGGATATTCAAAAACATGGACAAGCAAAGGAAAAAATGAATCAACAATATTACTATAAGTTAGAGGACAGCATTGCTAAATTTTTGGAATCTTTTAGATTTTTCCTTCCACCCCCATGCATATATAATGGCAAAACAGTCACATTATGGTACTGATTTTACAACCTTTCTCATATTAACAACATATTATATACATCTTTCTATTTTGTTACATTTTATTCTGGGAAATGGGGTCAATATGGTCCCAGATCAAAGCCTGGGCACTCTGATAGCAGCAAAATCAATGATTTTCTGCATTTCTTTTATTGATAGGGTCTGGAGGACCACACATAGACCAGCTCTGCACTCACCTCTTAGGAAACATTTCTCCAAAAAGTGGATGTTAACTCTTTGATATGTGATAGAAGTGATCAGCGGCATGTGCCCTCTTCAAAATGAAAGCATCATAAACTAGTGACGAAAAATGTCATGGTTTTATTTCTTAGATCTCTATGTATTCTATCCATTTCCTTTTTTTTTGCACACATGATAAAGGTTATGATTGTTAATATTAAGAAATCAATATGGTGATATACGTATATACATATTACAGTTTTTTTAAACTCAAATAAGAAATAAGACAGGTAGTCATACAAAGAAGTAAACAAAGAAACAGAAACTAACCTCAAATCAAACAGAAATACCAAGGAGAATTCAAGGTTTTTATCCCCCAGTTTAAGAGCAAGACAAGGGCACATGGTCTATCTTGCCTTTTGCTGATATGCAGTCTCTGAGGCCCTCCTCGGTTTTCTGATTCAGGAGCCACTGGAGGGAAACAGGAAGTTGAAACATAGAATATGTCAATGTGTGGAAAGGCAAGTCCCAGCATTTCCCAGGCAGGTGTGTTTTGATTTCATGTCGATTTGCTTATATGTTCTCTTACCTAGAGCTTCAGATGCTAAACCTGATGTGCAGAAAGTGTCTTCCCCACTGAAATGCTAAATTACTCTTTCAGCTCTGTGATTTAATGTGTTAGTCCAGTGCTCTAGCATCCCATGTCCTTGATGGTGGGCAGTTTCTTTACTTATATGTTTGTCTTTAATCCCACATCTACATTTAGTAAAATACAAAATTATGTACTTGGGTGTCATGACAGTGCCCAATTGCTGTAAAAGTTTTATACACTTACTCTCAATTTCTGTGCCAGTAACAAACAATTAAAGTCATATGTGCTGGTCTGGTGGACTAAGCTTTGTTTTGAAAATTTAGAGACTAGCATGTCTATCTGGATGCTGAAAAGTTCAAATGACCCACTAAGATTATCTAAGTTTTCTAGGATGCTATTTCTTTCAGGTTTTAAGTTTCTCTGGGTTGTTTTGGGATTATATGATTGAAAATGTTTCAAACACTGTACATAACCTGATGAGAGAATCTATTACCAGCTCATCTACACTAATAGAAGAGAAACATTCAAATTGACTGTCTTCTCTGCTACAACCACCAGCCCATCAGGAGTGAGTATGAAAATTAACTCAACAAAAATGGCTGCGGCCATGGAGCTGGAGTGAGCAGGAGGCTTGGGTTGCCCCTGGCAATAGAGGAAGCCAAGCTTCCCACCCAACCTGGCTTCTGCTCAAAAAGGGGCTGAAAGCCTGGGTCACCAGAGGGTATGGCCAGCCTGAAAATCGCCCTTAGCCCGTTACCCAGGCTGGCTAGGCACCCCAGTGGGAACCCCCACCCTGAAGGGGGTATGGCCAGCTTGAAAACAACCCTCAAACCCTCACCCAGGCTGGCCATACCCCTACAGTGGGGACCCTCACCCCATGGGGGTGTGGCCAGACTGCAAACCACCTCATGCCCCTTTCCCAGGCTGCCATATGCCCCAAGGGAACCCCACTATGATCCAGGACACCCTTCAGGGAAAACCAGCCTGCCCCCACCCATGCACCAGGCCTCTATCTATACTAGTAAAAGGGTAGTATACTAATTATACTGGGACCCCTTCCAGGTGACCTTCTGGACGTTCTTCTGGACAAAGTCATGGTGGTGGGGCCAAGGTAGAAGTGGTTAGAGGCCAAGAGGAGAGGGCAGTTGTGGTTGATCAGGCCAGGATGGGACAGCAGTTGTGGGTGATTAGGTCAGTGGTGGGGTGGGGCATTGGTGGTGATCAGGTCAGCGGGGAGGGGTAGTTGGGAGCATACCATCAGGGGGGCCAGTTGGGGGCAAGCGGGCTGTCAGCCAGGGTCAGTTGGGGTGATCAGGACAGCAGGGGGGACAGTTTGGGGTGAGCCGGCCAGCAAGGGGACAGTTGAGGGCAAACAGGCCAGTGGGGAGAGCAAGTGGAGGTAAGCAGACCAGTGGGGAGCACAGGTAGGGGCGAGCAAGCCAGCAGAGGAGATAATTGAGGCTGAGCAGGCCAGCAGAGGGGGTACTTGGGGCTAAGCAGGCTGGCAGGCAGAGTGGTTAGGGGCAATCAGGCAGGCAGGCAGGTGAGCAGTTAGGAGCCAGCAGTCCTGGATTGCGAGAGGGATGTTCAACTGCCAGTTTATTCCTGATCCCTGTAAACCAGCAGTAGGACATCCTTCGATGGATCCCAGGTTGGAGAGGGCACAGGCCAGGCTGAGGGACACTCCTGCCTCCCCCTGGCACCACCACCACCTGCACAAATTTTGTGCACTGGGCTACTAGTTTTCATAGTAAGGAGCAACTTAAGTGCTGCTATTTTCAACATTTCTTGTGGAAATTCATTTCTTAACTGAGCTTCTGAGAGGAACCATTAATAATAGACAACAACAAAAATGAAGAATTCATATGCTTTCTCTCTCTTTTTTCTCCTTACACACACATACACACACACACACACACACACACACACACACACACACACACACGTGTGTGTGTGCACACCCAATATAGCCATCATAAATATGTATAAATAACCATTGTAGATAATTGGTGCAAGAAACCTGAATGGATCCAAAGAACATGAGATGTTGTCTTCTTTTAGATTATTGCAGGTCTTTTTAAAAATAAAGGTGATTTTTTTCTTTTCATGCAGAAAGTGAATTGAGAGATCTAGATCATGCTCACTTTGACAGGCACCTATTTTCTCTTCTTACTCAGATGCAAAGTCCATTGGAAGGGAGAGGAATGGCTTGGAAGACATGGGATGATTATAGTTTCCAGTGGGACACGTTTTTAGAAATGGTGAAAACTCTAATGCATCTGAAAATGCTTTGAACCCATCTCCAACATGGGATTATAAATGTATGAAATGTTTATAAATATGTTGTTCCCAGGGTGTTAGACTTCTATGTGCCATCACATTTCCTCTTTCCAACTTCTATCCATTCTGTACTAGTAAATAGGCAGGAAGTTTGCCTAAGTTGAGTCAGAAGAAAAAGGTGAGCAGATCCCATCCAAAGGAATCAGCAGCCAAACAGATGTGGTAAGAATGATGTTTCGGATGTAACAAGGCATCTGGCTACTGCCTCCCAGATCCAGGAAAATGGTGCCCAGAGAGTTGTTCTGGAAATGGGTCAAATGATCCATGATGGGAGATGCTGATTTACTCATCTAAATTTAGGCAGGCGGCATTAAAGTACCCCACTCATCAAGGTTTCTGCAAGGCCATTACAATATTTCCACACGATTTCTCCCTTTATTAATTTACCCAAGCCGTCTATTTGCTTTTTGGCCCAATGTAGTTCACTGAACAGACATTTTAATTGAGTTGTTCATAATGATCCCTAGATCTTTTTCATGAAAGGTGCCAGCTAATTTAGAGCCCATCAGACTCATTAGTGTGTGGGAACTTTAAACAGTCTTTTTAGTATGCATTACTTTACAATGAACTACTTGGAAGTGTATTGGCCATGAACAATCCATTCAATTTCTCTTTCAGTTTCTTCGGGAATACCATAGTATTTCAGCAAGCCTTAAAAGTAATGTTTTGATGGTTAAATGATGTGGCCAAATTTCAATTCTACTTTCTTTCAGGACTTACATTTTCAGAGTTTGGCTACTGAAACCCTAAGGTTTGAATTTTAAGCCAAAGTTATATTTGAAGTCTTTTTCCTTATTTATTTCAAAAATATTTTCCTGAAAAAATTCTTGGAAGAGTTCTATTAATCTCCAAAGAATGAAGGAAATCAGAATGTATGAAACCCTATGTAGGGGAAATATACTTTAATATTCAACCATATAATGAATTTCAAAATGGAAACTACATTAAATATTCTACAGATATTTTAACCTAGCAAAGCACTGATTTTGTTTACAGTCTATGATTTAAAATTTATTGAAATGGGTTAGAGTTGCTTTTTTTATCCTTTAAAATATTCTCCTTCAATAATCTTCAGATTTTAATTAGATTTTTTAAAATATATATATTTTTGTTTTTATTTACAGAGAGGGAGGTAGAGGGATAGAGAGTTAGAAACATCGATCAGCTGTTTCCTGCACACTCCCTACTGGATATGTGCCTGCAACCAGGTACATGCCCTTGATCAGAATCAAACCTGGGACCCTTGAGTCTGCAGGCTGATGCTCTACCCACTGAGCCAAACCAGTTAAGGCAATCTTCAGATTTTAAAACTGAAAGCAATCTGTAAGATTTATCCTGCCATTAGATAGACATAATTTAAGTTCTTCTAAAGATGAGCATCTACTATATTATAAAGATGGGAAAATTATGTCTAGTGATATAATGACTTTATTATGCTTTATCTGTATTTTTAAAATATTAAGTTAAAATAAATCATAATATTTGCTTTTCTAGAATGTAGAATATTTAGACTAGTTATAAGGTTAACTTCCTAATGAAGCTTATTATTGTTTCAGTCCTGATTTGAGAATATTTCAGTGCTATATAGAAAACAATTCAGGACTTTTCAGAATCATAATGTGGTTATCATAGAGATAAATTCTTACTCTATGTAGAATAGTGAAATTTGGCTATGGTACTGTTGACTATCACCCATATCACATGCCCACCCTTATAGTCCAATGCCACTTGGGTTCTTGTGCTTTGACTCATTTTCATAAAATTATATATAATGAAAGAACTAAATGCTGATTGTGTGATATCTTTGACTTAGTTAAGTCTGACTGACTTAGGACCTCAATAAAATATTAATAGTGATAATAAAAATATAATATATTTAATATCCTATATAGTAAAGAGCTATTATGCAAATTGTCATCACGCCCTCATGCCCTTATGCACTTGCTCCCTCACATTGGGGTCGGGAGACCTGATGCCAGACCTGGGGACCTGAGGCAGTGCCCCCCATGTGGCAGGGCTTGGCAGGGGTAGGGATAGCTGGGTCTGGGTCTTGTGTGATTTCGAGATGCATGCAGGTGGGCGGGGACTTGACTCTGGGTCCCATGATGCACCCCAGACTCTGACAAGAGAGAGATTTTCATATATATTTTACTAATTATTTTCATCTCTGACACTTCTATTATAGAGAAAGGGCAAGAGCAATATTAAAACGTTTCCTTTAATTAATTCCCTTTTAATGTGCATGAATTTTATGCACTGGGCCACTAGTATTTATATCATTATGAATCAGTATTCATAATGATATAAAACAACAAACACATTTGTATTTTAAGAGTATCTTTTACAGGTTATAAGTTAATAGAAATAATTTGATTCTTCATCTTTGGACTCTTAAAATTAATTTAAACTAGAAAGTGGCAGAAAAAAAAAACATTAATATTGCCTGTGCCAATGACATATAAAGCCAAGAATCCAAATGTACTTCACAAATTCAGATACCCTCTGTAGTCACTGGGGGATTGTGATTGCCAAGGATCATCAAGTGAGAAGCTGTTTATTGGCAAGTTCCTCTGAGAGGATAAAAAGCTGACTATAATGCTCAATTGGCTGTTTAACAAATGACTTTGGTGATAATAATATGGGTTTTACATATTGTAAGTGTCACCATATTTAAATCAACTTTGATATGCAAGTTACCTACTCCCATCTTTCTGAAGTTATCAATGATTTTGAGGGTCCCTGGACTCTCTCAAACTCCCTATGGAGTGATGGGT
Source organism: Lasiurus cinereus (assembly GCA_011751065.1). Classification (NCBI taxonomy): domain Eukaryota; kingdom Metazoa; phylum Chordata; class Mammalia; order Chiroptera; family Vespertilionidae; genus Lasiurus; species Lasiurus cinereus. The sequence continues at coordinate 50,996,280 of JAAGEH010000012.1, read as the reverse complement.
ACTAACTAGCAACCCTTGTTGCAAAGGAACTAGCAACAAAGAGTAATATATAAAATGACCTAAGAATCCATTATTTCAATAGCAAATGTAAATACTCATTTCTTCATCAATAACAAATATAGACCTTCTATGATTTATGTTTTTAGGAGTCATTTGAGAAAAAAAATTCTTAATGTATTTTACAAATGACTTGCAAAAATGTGGGTTATTAATACATTTTTATTTAAAAAAGACATCTATATAGAGAACCAGCCATTGCCACAGAAAATTAAACATTTGATGCCAGAGTGGGGTTAGTAGAGAGAGACACAATTGTCTAATCTCTTTCTTCTTCATTCAAGGTCCTTAATAATTACATTTGGAATATCTGAGCAATCTCTGAATTTTGCCATCATTCACCTAGCTCAGTGGTCGGCAAACTCATTAGTCAACAGAGTCAAATATCAACAATACAATGATTGAAATTTTTTTTGAGAGCCAAATTTTTTAAACTTAAACTTCTTCTAATGTACTTCTTCAAAATTGACTTGTCCAGGCCGTGGTGTTTTGTGGAAGAGCCACACTCAAGGGACCAAAAGAGCCACATGTGGTTCGTGAGCTGCAATTTGCCGACCACTGATCTAGCTCAGCACAAATGTCTGTGGAACAAATTACAACAACATGTATTTTATATACAGAGCAGAAATAAAGTAGCATAAACTGATACCCAAATTAGAAAGGAAAAATGAGGACTAAGGAGGGTGAATTTGATGCAGGCTAAAGTAAAACAAAAATTCAAGAATTAAAGCAATATAGTAAGAATGAAAAAAAATTTCAAATTGGAGAAGTCATATTTATAATATCTACTATACTTAGATTTTGCTCATTAGAAAAAAAGGCAAAGCTGATCAGAAAAGTGCAAAGTAGGTAATATTTCGATACTACCTTATGTGTAAGAGTATACGTGCACACATTTTTATATATATTTTCAATCAATTTGAGGTATAACTTAAATATAAAAAAATGCACATTTGTTAAGTATAGAGTTTAATGAGTTTTAAAAATGCATACTCCTATGTTATTGCACACAATCCAAATACTACAGAACATTTCCTCTATCTTAGATCCCTTTCCTTTATTTCAGGAGGCATCTACAGGAAACACAGTAATGGCCATGAGAAAAGGAGCAATGAAGTATAAACTCTTTAAATAGAGTTTTAAAGTTTTAACCGAGGTTTTGGTTGAGGAATGGATGTTAGGGTTGAAAAGTTGGGCACTGGAGTATGAGAGTCAAGTTTCAATTAGTCAGATAGAAGAAGGCTTGATGAGCTTTCTATAAGAATCTATTCCTCTCTTAGTTTTGCTAAAAATTTCTTTGGACTATGGAGATGGAGCTAAGTCAGAAAAGCTAAAATTTAGATTGTTAGTTCCCATATTGTTGAGCAGTAGAGCCCTAGAAGTAGTGATATACCTACAGAGCCAGTGTCTAAGATATCTAACAGCCCTTGAAGTAGTATGTGAGGACCTCCAAAAACTTCCCATCACTTCAGAAGAGGAAGGGAGTACAAGTAGAAGGCCATGAACCTGAACTAGAGAACGCAGCGTCATTGACCACTGGCTAAAGGCTGATGGGTACTCAGGCATCAGCAGTGGATGCTAAAACAAGGGTGATGTTAGCAAACAACTAGGAGTCTCCTACCTTCTCTCCCAGTAGCCTAACTTTGATTTTAAAAAAGATCTCCAGAAAGTATACAAACTCTGGAAAGAATTGAGAAGAAGAATTTCTGAAATGTCAGAAAATACCAATTTGACTAAATTTGACAAAAATCAAGCCCTTCGTCAATTAGTAGAATGGGCTGTAGAAAAAGAAAGTTACACTTTTATTTTATATGTACCTAAAATCTGAACAATTCGTAGCTACTACATAAGCAGAATAAACATATTCATATCATATTAGAAACTAAAATTAGTAGTGCATGGTCATCACTTAACTATATTAAGTAGCTGTATTTGTGTGGTACTTGAGAGTTAACAAGTGGTTTTATGTTTTTAATCTCATTTTTACACTCAATAGCTTGCAAGTTAAGCAAACCAGAGACCCCTCCTTTACATAAAAATATAGACAGCTATGAAATACCATTTCTGAATATTCATTGACTCAATTCAACCAAGAATCAGTGGAATGCCACTACTTGTCATCTACTTGACATTCCATTTTTTTCTGAAGTGCATTTCCAAGAGACTATGAAGAATATGGGAGGCTATAAAAGTGTCATCAAGAGTAGAAATGACCCTTGACTATGCCTATAATCAGTAGATGTAGAGAGTGAAAAGTATAAAACAGTGAGTTCTTAAAAATTATGTTAGCATAAAAATTTTGTCACTCATCAGTGACATCCTAACTCTTGCTGGTGGTTATTTAAGTGGCATGGAGAAGGAACAGAAGGTCCACAGGTGGAATAGCCTCAATTATCTAACTCATGAGCTTGGTGATGATGAGCTTGGACAAGATAAGAAAAGGGCTTGGAGAAATGAAACTGGTTTTAGAGACTGATCCTGACAGAATCCTAGGTTCATTCTAGAGCATTCTCGAGCCTAGCCAGTAGTTGGGTAAGTCCAGACACGAAGACCTGAACAAGACACTTTTTCTCTGGGTAGCAGATAAAATCAAAGCCTGGCAGGTGACTGTTGAGGCCCCCACAGCATAGGCTCAGTTCCTGGCTGGGATGTGGAGAGTCATCCAAGAAGCTTAGAGAATAGAACAGAGTTTCTGTTCAGAGGGAAATCCGGACAGAAATCCAGTCTGTGTTCTGGGCCAACGGAGAGGGAGCAGGGAAAGGGATAATGAGATGAAGTTTAGGGCAGCAGAACCCTTTCTCTGCCACTGTGGGCTGATAGTTTTTCTGACTTTCTGACTGGGTCAGGATGACTGTGGAATTTGTGGAATTCCAGTGGCAGAGTATAGAGAAGACAGAGGTTGAACATGATGGCACCATAAAGCTAAAAGTTGAGCTACACTGTCAAGGAAAGCCCAGCCCGAGAGACTAAACTAGCTTTCCATTTGACACTGCCAAAATAGGCGAAGTAATTAGAAATAGTGGCTTGACCAGTAAGCTATTCATTAAAAAAAAAAAAAAAAATCTAAAACAAGTTTAACCAGACAGCTAAAGGCTTTTGATAGCAATTTATAATTTTAACATGGTTTAGGGATAGGAAACTTTTTCAAGATTAACAGCAAGGAATGTACCATTTTCAAAGCTGGACTCAGGAATTACATGACTAGCAAAACCATTTTTGATTACTTCTATCATATATAGAAAAAAATGACCCATTTGATTGTTCATCTGCTTAGCCTGGTCTGGTAGAGAACTAGCCAGGCCAATCCCAAAATTTTGATCTGTCCCCTAAATTCTTAAGATCCTGAAGTCAATTTTAACAGGTCCCTAAGGGGGGCATTCAGTAGCAACTGGTTTTATCTTCTTCCCTCCCTCCCTCCCTCCTTCCCTCCCTCCCTTCCTCCCTCTTTCCCTTCCTTTTCTTCCCTCCCTCTCCTTCCCTCTCTTCCTCTTTCTTTTTCTTTCTTTTCCCTCCCTCCCTCCCTCTCTTCCTTCCTTCCTTCCTTCCTTCCTTCCTTCCTTCCTTCCTTCCTTCCTTCCTTCCTTCCTCTTTTTTCTTTCATTGGAGATCATTCATTTTCTATTGCACAGGGCAAAATGCATTAACCTTGGAAGAACAGGAGCAAGTTCTTATACAGCTGTAATACTTGCAGCATCTAGTTAGTGTCACTGCATGTTTTAGGAGCACCCAATGTACCAGATGATGCATCTTTACTGATTCCACTTTCTAGAGCATTTTGAGCTTTTCTTTATGTGTCTTGTTTCCTCCCACATAGCAGAAACAATAACAATAATAGAGAAGAATGAACACTCATGGAATGTGTACTGTTTACTAGGTACCATTCAAAATGTTTTACACAGATTATCTCATTCTGTCTTCACAGCAAGCCTATGAGGCAGGTACTGTTATTATCCCCATTTTCCTGGAATCTAGAGAAATGTGAATTTATAGAAGTTTAGATCTGAAAGACAAATATGTTAATAAATACGCAGCCCTGTTTCCCAACTAGCTGCCATGCCTCACCCAGTGTCTCACATGAGTAAGAATAAATAAGACACCAGTGTCTTACACAAAGAAAACACTGGTGCCAGATCAGTTAAGTCAGTTGCCCAAGGGCATACGTCTGTTATACTACAGATCACAGATGAATATAGGTTATTTCACATTCATTTGTCTTTCAACTGTACCATACCTTCTCTTGATTATAATTAAGAAATAAAAGTAGTATTCCATAAAAATGCAAATATGTAAAATAAATGAGTTCTGGTTCAACAACCAGGATTAAGTAAGTAAAATTCTGTGGAAGGTGCAATGTGTGTATGTATGTACATGTATATTTTTAATACGTGTTGCCTTTAACAAAAACATCAGCAAAAAATAAAAGAATACATAGAAATCCAAAATCCTTGAAAATTCACCAGACTTCCTGATGACCAAGTTTGTGTCAATGGTTTGGAACTACTTTGATCTCAGCTTCTACAAAAGACCCAAGAAGGTACCTATTAAAATTTTATGGGTCATAATTAATGATCCCTCTCATAAAGTTGCTTCTAATATCTCTGGCTCTAGATAGACAGCTTACCTGCAGGGAGAATTTTCTTTGCAGCAACACATGGAAAATCATAAATTGGCCTGGTTTAGTAATTTAGTGGGTCTTGAAGCTAAAAACTTCTGTCTTTCTAAATTAATGATTCCAAAATAAGTTTACTGCTATGAAAGCTTGTTATATACCTGCTTTCTAAATCTACTATTATGACCTGATGTTTTTGATAATTCAAAGAACTTCTGATTTCCACCTCCTGCTGCGGTTTTCCCACGTCCAAGCCCGCGTGTCTGTGCCTCATGCTGACACAGCTGTAAGGGAACACATTGTGAGCACCAGAACAATCTGCTGCTCTGCTGTCTCTACTCCTGGAGAACCAGGAGCACTTGCATATTTATTAGACCACAACAGCCCTTTCTTTCACCTACTTTGTCCTCCTTTTTTGTTCCCCCCACCTCTACTGTTCCACCACAAAAAGCCCCTACTCTGTCCCAGCAATTCCTTATTTGTCATTGTACAGTAGAGCCAAGAAAAGCATTTCATTAATATTTCCTTTGGTCTCTCAAAGTGTTCTTTGATTTTTCATCCACTATTAGTGGAAATGACATGGGTGGATAATGTGTTGGTTTGACTACACTTCTCAAATGTCTACCAACTTTAATATTTGTTGTTGGAATGTATAAAGGAAATTCTATTAAGGGTAAAAATATGTCACATTTTAAATTAAAAAAAAAAGAAGGCTCATTGGCCCATTTGACATTTCTGATTATTTGCACTGACTCTCTTCCATTAAGGATTGTTAACCATTAAGGATTATAAAACTACTTATTTGAAATAGTTTTACTGCCTTCATAGACTTTTTGATGGCAATGAAAGAACAGTCATTAGTTGGCAAAAAAGGAACTCATTATTTGCTTTAAATAATAGACCCAAGTGTTAATCAATGCCAAAAAAAAAACAAAAATAAATGTTGACTTGGTGTTTTAGACTTCATAGAATTAGGCTAAGGGGCAGAAAGCATAAGGATAAAGATATAATTTTTTCTTAGCCAATATTGTCAATAGTATAGTTTTCCTTTGCCTTGGGTAGCTGGAAATGGTAAAATTATCTCCAATCTAATCATCTGGCACCTGCCACTCATAGTGTTAATAATACTGTGCTTAAAACTTGATAGAACAACTCATCTTGTGTAGATTTTGAACCATCACCACTTGGAAATTACTTCTCAAGAAACCAGAATCAAATATGGCACATCGACCTAAAGTGGGGAAGGGTCAATAGCCCATTAGTGGTTCCCCAGAGATTTTGTTATAAGTGACCTTCCCTTTCTGCTGCCACTCTTATGCAACTGTATCAAAGCTGCTTGGGGAAGAGACAAACTAATCACTTGCATATACTAAATTTGCTTCAGGCCATTGTATGATAAATTGTCCAATTTCACTAAGCAAGGTAGCTTGGAAAAAGAAAGAAAATTCAGTCTCTCAAAGTCATTGTGTGGCCAGGTCTTCAGCTGTAATGCAGGACTTAAAATATCTGTTTTCTGGTGACTTCTCAACTTTACTGAAAATGTGGTGCATGGACCTTGTGATTGTTATGAAGATTTCTCCATAATATATATATTTTAAAAAAAAACAGCTGCCAGAGAAGTCTCCTTGACCAGAAAAGCTTGAATTTTTAAAATTGATATGTCATCTAATTGATTTGGGGGCTGTATTTTTATAATTTTATCCTTTGAAGTATGAACCTAAGACTGAAGTCAATTTGGAATCAACCTGACAACTTTGTGAAACATCTTTCTTTGGCTATAAAAATATGAATAATAATTTGAGTCATAGCAATTTGGATATTGAAAATGATGATATAATAAATTCTACTGTCTGTTCTAAGGGTTAAATAGGGTAGACAAATTCTCCTGGTATTTTGGTTTCCATAGGCAGATAGTCCCAAAACGTTTAAGTTTACTATTGGTTGCCAATTTGGCTCTAGGATTTCTAGGCAGTGATGCTAGTGATATCTATATTTCCATTGGTTAGTTTTGAACAGATGGTGTGAGTGGGATGTTAAGCTATTAGAGAATAAGATGATCATGTCTCTTGGTCCTTGTTTGCTGCACTGTTCATCTCAAATGTTATTTCCTTTCATATCTGATCACCCTCACCCAGCCTTCCCCAAAGGGTCGATAGGTCTCCTCAAACTGGTTGCACTGTATGCAAATAGGTGCTAATCCCAAAAGGAATATTAAATTGATTGGAAAACGCTGGGTTAAATATCACAAAATGGGTACTTTTCTATAGGACTTCTCAGAACTTCAATTTATTAATGTGCATTGTGGCTAACCAAGAGGGATCAATAATATGCAGCATTCACCAAACTTATTGGTCCAAATATTTCTTTTAACCTAGGAGAATTGCATGGAAATTGTGTTCCTAGTAGCATACTTTGCCTAACATCTAATGTTCCCAATTTCAAATGTATGCAGTCCTTAAAAATGATCTGCAATGTCCAGCACAGTGACCCTACCATACAAATATAAATGTAATTGAGATGGCAGCAGGGTACAAAAGTAAAACTTCAGTGTGAACTACCATCATAGAGTATTTTTGGAAAAATCCCAGAAAATAAGAATACTGAAGTTAGAAGAAGAAAAATGAACACAGCTTGTTTCTGCTGACAAGTTTATTTGTAGTCTTCTTTTTAGGCCAGAGTGTTCCTATAGAAATTCAAGGAAGAAAAAGGCATAGTTATTGTGTCCTCCTACCCTCACCTCCCACAGAGTGCCTGCCCAACTTTCCATGATGATATGAGATTAAGAGATGTCCCACAACTGTGAAAGTTGGAGCATGACAGAATTGTGAGTGGCCATGGAGGGGAAACTTGAGAAGAAATGTGGTCATGGGGGCATCCTGCAGGAGACCAGTTGTAGTCCCAGAAATCCCCTTCTCTTTGAGTTATGTTTAACAAAACTTTCTTTTTCTCTGGGATCAGATACATCCATAATGCAGTAGTCTTCTCATTTGTATATTTATCTCTCTATAAGCAAAATGCATAAAGCTCTAGTTTGTCATAATTTTAAGTTAACACGAATAATTTGGAAAACTATATAATTAAAGTGCGAAAGAGCAATAGATCCTATTTTGTTACTTATTAATCTAGTTATTATTTTGTTTATTTTTAAACCTCTCTTAACAATTACCGCTATCTTATTTTTTATAACTTTATTATTTTTTAAGTGTTTATTGTTGAAAGTATTACAGATTCCCTTTGTTTGTTCCATTGTCCCTCTGCACCCTACACCTGCCCCTCCCAGGTCTTCACCACTCTATTGCCTGTGTCCATGGGCTATGCATATATGCATATAAATTCCCTGGTTAATCATTCCCACCCATCCCCACCCCCTCTTGCCCTCTGAAATTCCTCAGTCTGTTCCATGCTTCTATGTCTCTGGGTCTATTTTGCTCATCAACAGTTACAGCTATCTTATAATCCTTAACCTCTTTCTTTTCCTATTTTCAGTTTCTTACCTTCTCTTAAGCTCCCTGCCAGGGCTTCCAGTCCCAAATACACGGCATTGATGGATTTGCACCAAAAATCCCTAATATCTCCACTAAACTTCTTAATACAAGAACAAAAATAAATTTCCAATAAAAATAAAAAGTATACCATTTGAAGTGCAAGCTGATTTAAAGAAAAAGAAAAAATTCACTGAGGCATTTTATGCTTCTTTGGGGGGTGGGGGATAAAGATCCTATATTTTAGAACTGAGTGGCCATGGAGGGGAAACTTGAGAAGAAATGTGGTCATGGGGGCATCCTGCAGGAGACCAGTTGTAGTCCCAGAGAAAAATTCTTACTTGGAGAAAAATTTTTCAATGGTCAGTTCTCTGAAAATCATGCTGATACACATTTACAACTAAAAACATAGAGAAAATCATGTCTTCAAATATGCATTTTCCCCCAAACTAGGTAAAATTTCATTTTAAAACGTGATTGTATCAATGGAGAAATAATGCTTCAAAGTCGTGTTTACTTGCATTTAAGTAGCAATATCTATATTCTGAATTTTATAACTAAATCAAATTATTTTTTAAATTTTTGCTTAGCTAGTTGAATAGAAACAAAACTTTTTGGTTTGCTATTTACTATAACAATGGATAAGTTTTTAAGTTGCAATGAGCCTTGTGAGAATGGAGTAAGTACTGTTTTTCCCCTGTTGTGGAGGTTAAGAAATAAAACTTTTAGATTTTCTTTGCACCAAATCCATGATTCTCTCTATCAATATATACTGCCACTTCAAAATATCTAATGCTTTTAAAGCTAGAAGCATTTTATGTATTCATCATTTCTCACCAAATATAAAAACTGCCACAGGAATGCCTTGCTTTTAAAATTCCATAGCAGAATTAAATAAGCTCAAGACTAAGCAGAAAATAAGAAGACTGAAGCTAGAAGAAGAAAAATGAATATAGCTTATCTTGTTTCTGCTGACGAGCCTATTTGTAGTCTTCCCTTGAAGCTAGAGTGTTCCTACACAACTATGTGCATTCAGACATTACACTGGAATCTCCAGCTTTGATCTTTGGATTGTCCTATAGCTGAGTACATCTGCCCAGCCTCCTTCTCTCCAAATACCCGAGATGGCTCACAGTCCATCATGACAAATACTCAGTAAAGCCAAAGCTCTTCTCTGCCTCATCATTCCAGAGCAGAGGAGAATAAAAAACATAGATGAGAGAGACACGTGAATTGGTTGCCTCTCACTTGCACCTCGATCTGGTGGGGATCAAAACTACAACTCAGATACCTGCCCTTGACAGAGAATCAAACCTGTAGGCTGACATTCTAACCACTGAGCAGTGTTGGCCAGAGCACCATGCTGATTTTTTTTAAAGACAATTATTGCTATCTCTATTCAAAATAACCTGCTAGACATTTTTAAAATATTATGTGGAGAAATCAGACTCAAAATGCTGCTGATAAAGATGTTGGGAGGAAAGCATAGAGGAATGCCATTTGTCTCATAACTAAGTGCTATAGAGTAGGAACAGTGTCCAGGTCTTAAGAGAAAGACCTACATGGTGGGAAAAGTATAGTGGATGAAAGAGTTGCCAAGATGTGCAAAAGTCTTAGAAAAATGGAACTATATTTTGGGAACAAAAGTTCATTCCACAGAGAACTTCCTTAAGAAGTATAGATTTTGATATCTAAGTCTTTCTGATAAAAACAGTCTTAGGTTTCAGAGAAAACCAAGCAAATTCCAGATGCCCAAATCAAGCCTAAGAAATCAGTTTTCAAAAAAGGAATTAGTTAAGAATAAAGAACTCTTTCTGAAAGATAAAACTTTCTAGGTGAATTAAGAATATCCATGAGTAAATTAACAATTTTACACAGTGTCTATTTGATGTCACCTTGCTAATATTCTGTGTGTCCAGAGCTTCTTAAAAAGCAAAAAAGCAAGTTTTATTAGATCCAATATATAAGTAGTTTCCATTGTTTTTGCCTTTAGGCAAATGTTACTATTATTATTATGATTATTATTATTATGATTATTAAGAGATGGCAACTTATTTTAATACAATTGCTTCTTACCATTCAGGGAAGATGCCTTTAGAGTCATGATCCTTTTGAGCAGGTGAGGAGGCTGAGGCCCAATGATATCAAATGATTTATATCAGAATCAAAATTCAGTCCTCAACTGGACTGGGATAAACCATAGGTCCTTACTTACATGAAGTATTTATACTTCTTAAAGATTTTAAATAATTTTTTTCTTCTCTCCACAATATTCATTAGTTCTAATCACATTATAGTCCCAATGTAGCTATTTTAAAGTGAAATTAAAAGGCAGCCTAGCTTTGGAGGGGAAGACTTATTGAAAGAGGTGTCTAGAGAGCCATTTAAAATTTTCAAGTAAAAAAAAAAAGAGTGTGTGTGTGAGAGCTGTTCTTTTCCTTTTAAAAATTAAGAAATAAAATATAGAAATAGTCTAATTTACATTAATGATCTGCAATCTATGAAACAATTTTTAACCATTTTAAAGTGAAAGGCTGGTGATTATGTGGGTGAGAAGATGGCGATAATAACCATAAATCTTTGAGAGCCGTGGATGTGGTAGGTAATAGTATGTAAAAATGAGGTTGGCTAGGTTGCTGGCCTGAGAGAACTTTCATAAGAAAAGCCTAAACCATCATTCTGACTCCTTGAGAGGGTGGAACTTACTATTTCTACCTGTCCTTATACTTGAAAGTTGGCCTTTTTCTTCCTGTTAACCCAAACACTCCTGTGCACATTGCATGTGATACAGTTAGGTCCCCCAATGAGTACTGGCTCTTTCAACATCCCTTCCAGGGCAAAGGGTGGTTCAGGGAATGGGGATGCTAGTTGTGCTGGATGAAGTTTCTGTGAACTCCTACTGCCCTAGGTAGACTCCAAGGGAGAATTCAACCTTTCTGTTGCAGGGGATGGAGTTCTTGTCTCCTGAAACGTACCACAAAAGTATGATGTGCTGAATCAGCTGATGAACTTTTGTATTCCTTCTTATTAAGCCCAGTGTCTCATAGAGAAATAGTGTTGCTCTTGGCACATAAAATGGAGGGAAGAGGAATGGAAGGGGAGGTAGAGAAGAAGATATTTCTAGACCTATCAGTAAGTAGAGCAAACCTTGGATTATATATAGAGGGAACACAAATGTCCACCAAATTATTCTGCTTACAAAGAAGTAGAGGTAGCCTGGCTGGGGTTGTGCAGTAGTTGAGCATTGACCTATGAACTAGGTAGTCACCATTTGATTCCCAGTCAGGGCATATGCCCAGCTTGCAGGTTCGATCCTCAGTGTGGGCATGCTGGAGGTCGCCAATCAGTGATTCTCTCTCATCAGTAATGTTTCTATCTTCCTCTTTCTGTCTGAAAGAGAGGATTAAAAACAAAAGAAGAAGCAGAGGCAGTCATGATATTGCCAGGGGAATAATGCTTGGAATTAGACTCCACTGAAAATAGTCTTCTTGTCCTGTTTCCTTGTTCTAGATCCATATTGTCATTGGAAAAGAACCTCATGGTAATTCACATGCAAAGAACAGTCAGAAATCAACGGATTTCACACACACTCAGTGATACTTTCAAATCATGAAGAAGCTTTCAAGGAATTCCCCTCCGATTGCTAGACTTACAGTAGAATAGATACATGCAATGAAAAGTATGCTTAATTGTGCTACAATGGAGTTATGTTTCTTAACAATTTAGATTGTTAATGGTCATTATGTGTGAATGTCAGACTTTAAGGGAAATCTGTGGCATAGATTTGGTTTTATCTGACATGTCAATACAATGGGAAGAATTTCAACTTCCTACTATATTTTCAAAGATAAAAATGGATTTTTAAAAAGAGTCTGCAGAGAATTGGTTCTAGCAATTCCATTACATGTTATACATATTAGAGAAGGGGGCATGGCATGTACTCAGAGAGTTTTAGAGGAGACTATAGTACTACAAATTATCCCCTTTCTTGAACCTTGAAAAATTCCACTTTGATTTAGCACCAGTAGAATTGTTAATAGAAACTTTTTTGCACATTGTGTATAAACAGCACTGCTTGGCCTGTATCAACTTTATGCTCCAATAAACAAGACAATAATGACAAATTATCAAAGCAGGCCTCAGATGTGACCCTCAATTGGGAGACCAGCAATTTAATGAAGACAAAAGCTAGGTGAAAGCTGCTAATATAATTTACTGATAAACAGATTTTCTCGAGAGGATCCTAGCTGAATCCCCTAGGGACCCATAAACCTGCATAATTTCATTTAAAATATTGTGCAATTCACTAAATTAGTCTTTGAACATCCTTACTATCCAATTACGAAGCCCCAGCATGGACAGAATAATGAAATTTTTCAAACTGTGGAATGCATGCGGTCTTAACAAACTTATGACAAACACCAAAATTAGCTTTCAATTTTGAGGCCAATGTAGCTCCCTTTAATACCTCAACTCAGAGTGGCAACAATAAAACACTATTGCAGGGCTAAGCAGAACAGAAGAAAAATAAATCTTCACTTACTCAGGATTCTGAACACGATCTACCTTCAGGAGCAAAAAAAATCATAAGAAGTTGAATGATGTTTTGCATTTGCAAGCTATTTGGTCGCTTAAAATCTAGTAAAAAGCTTTACTGAATAAAGGGTACAAAATACCTCCTGGACAGTTCTATCTTCCAGGCAGGCAGAAAAAGGCAAGAGTTTGAGGAAGTGAAATTTATTTCTGTTCAAGCATTGCAAGCTACATTATTAAAGTCATTTGTCATGGTTTGAATATTTCTGCCTGATTCACCATTAAATTGGCCTTCTAATTACCATCTTTGTCATGAAAAGTGGTCTGGCTCCTTCATTCACCAGAAAACTTCAATTCTTTAATCATCACTTGCTTCATGTATATTAAAAAAAATGGGGGGGGGAAGCAGCAAACCATGTATTTTATTCTTAAATCTTAAAATAAATGTCAACACAATTATGCTTACATGATCACATAGCTATACATTGTTAAGATGTTGAGAAAAATTTAGAGAGTTATCATTTCACTTTTATGGAGGAACTTGCCAACATTAACCTATTATCTGGTTGTATAATTCAGACTTGCTGTTGACCACATAAACTTTTGCTCTTGTTATGGCATCAGAACCAACAGGTACCAACTGTAATCACAATGTGCCAGGTGAGATACTTCTTCTTACTGATATATTTTCTAGCTTCTTGCCTTTTTAGTTACTACACTTAATTGTATTCACAGAAAAAGATCTAGAATCCATGGTTTCTATGAGCTGCCTAGTGAAGTTGTTGGCAAGTTGCTTACTGTTAGTTCATATTTTCAATAGATCAAGCGTTTGGGCCTGACAATCACACACTTATAGCATCTTCCTTTCTATACTTATTTCTGTTGCCTATGATATTAGTATAACATGCACGATATTTTAGACTATATAATATAGCTTCCTTTAGTTTTTTGGGGAAAGAAGATTAATCTATGAATATTGTTAAAATAAATCTAACAAGAGTTCAATAATACAATCTTATTTGTGAACTGTCCATATAATAAAACAGAGACAGGCAAAAATGTTTTGACCCAAAGCACCAAATTGTGAGGTATTTTATAATGGACAGATGAGGAAACTAAAGGATAAAGGAATTTTGCAAATTTTCCCCAAGTTCAGACAGCTAAGAAGAGCCAATTGGTTCTTTGGGAGCTCACAAATGTAACCATTTCTCTGTCTGCCTGGAAACCACTGAACACAATGCCCTGTATGGGTGGGTGCATCATATCTCTGAAATATATTTTTATGTTTCTACTCTCTTTCAAAAATGTATACACTTTACACATTTTTATTTTTAGATATATATCAGTTCAGGAGATTCCATTCCATGCCAGTGCAATAAAGTAAATATTGTAATAAAGCCAGTCACACTTTTTTTCTGTTTCCGATTGCATATAAAAATTATGTTTACACTATACTGTAGTCAATCAAGTGTGTAATAGCATTTTGTCTAAAAAATAATGTATATACATTAATTAAAAATATTTTATTGCTAAAAAGTGCTAACCATCATCTGAGTTTGTTGGAAAAGTGGAGCCAATAGACTTGCTTTATGCAGGGTTGCTCCGAATCTTCAATTTGTAAAAAAACACAGTATCTGCAAAGCAACATATTTGCAAAGCACAATAAAGTTTAATAAAATGAGGTATGCCCATCTCAACTATTACAAAGGCAACTGACAATAAATCTGAAGAAATTGAAGATTACATTATCGGGATTTTTATATTAGCATTTAATTCAATGCTCACCCTTATAGATGCCTTCTATTATAAAAATGATCTTTGAGTATGAATTTTATATTGACCTATATGAGTAGTAAAATGAGTAAACGTCTGAATAAAGTTTATGAATATTGGAAGCTTATTTTTATATATTTTTCTTTTGTTTGATTACTAACCTTACTTGGAGGAAAGTTGCATCTTATTAACAAACTAGTGACTTGTTGTGTTCACCCAGCCCTGCCCTCCATCCCAGAAAGAGTCCCACAGCCACCGCCACCACCACCGCCACCACCGTGGGAGGCAGGACCCAGAAACTCACCCACACCGCCAGTCAAATCCTCCAGAGTCAAGTCCCTATCCACCTGCACACACCTAGTCACACAAGCAGCCCTGCCCACCAGCACACGCCTGATGCCCACACACCTCCTGCTGGTTGGTCGTTATGGCATAAGGGAGTCATGACCATTAGCATATTAGCTCTTTATTATATAGGATGAGAGGCTTGACTTATTGCATAATTTTCTCAAAGAATCAAATCAAATAATCATATATATTTTCTGATCTATTTTTCAGATTACATATAAATTAAATCAGTTTTTATCATGTTTTGTGAGTTTTTTAATCCTTGCCTGAAGCTATTTGTTTTTAAAAATCAATTTTAGGGAGAGAGAGAAAGGGAGAAAGAGAGAGTTAAGTATCTATTATTTGCCTTTTGCACTCATCCTGAGTGTGGATCAAACTGCAGTGTAGGTATGTGCCCTAACCAAGGATCTAAGCTTTGGGTATACAAGATGTTGCTCCAACTCCAACTAACTTGAGTCACCCAGCCAGAACCATCATAATTTTTGACATTGAATCAAAGTGGAGAAATTTGGTTAAGAATGTTGAAAGTCATAAAATATAAAATTAGATCACCTATCTTCAAAAAAACACATATTAGAATACCTTTGAGAATAAAAGAGGTACTACTAATAATTATGTCAAAGCAATAGGGCTAAACCAAGACTGTTGTAAAGAAACCAGGGCATTTTCACTCTAGAATTAAAATGTTTATATTCTGGCCTGGCCCACATGGCTCAGTGGTTGAGTGTCGACTTATGAACCAGGAGGCCAAGTTTGGATTCCTGGTCAAGGCCATACACAGGTTGTGGACTCCATTTCCAGTAGGGGGCATGCAGGAGTTAGCTGGTCAATGATTCTCTTTCATCAATGATGTTTCTACCTTTCTCTCTCCCTACCTCTCTGAAATCAATAAATTTTTTTTAAAATTTACATTCTGGATTTTTTTTTCTTGGTTTAGTCTCTACTTTTTCTGAATTATAATCTGCAGTAGTTTTCTATAAAAGGTTGATAGTAGATAACATTTTTAGAGTCTGGATATAACTAAATATATACTTATTCTACTATCAGACCCAATTGAGAATGCTGATAACAAAATTTTGGTTCTAAAGCCATATATTTTTTTAGAATTTTGCAAGAAAATTTTCCACATTTTCTAATTTTCAATCTTGCTTTTGAGAAATCTGGTGCCATTCTGATTTTATGTTCTTTATATGTGATCTGTTGCTTTATCTTTGTTTTGTTTTTGTTTTTCCTTAATCTTTTACCTCTTTAAAAATGCCCCTCTCTCTGCTTAGAATTTAATGTTGTGTTAATCTTCAATGTTGTAAAATTTTATGTTGTTGTGCCTTGATTTGGTCTTTCATTTTATTTAGGGAATTGGGTACTTACCATATCCTATAACCTGAAAATACCCTCCATTCTGAGTGTTTTTCCTGTGTTGTTTTTTAGATAGTTCTTTGCTCTATTCCTCCCACTCTCCCTAGATCCTTTATTAATAAAACATTATAACTTTCAACAACTAATTTCTTTTTATTCTTTCATTTTCCATTTCTGTGTCTTTTTGACATATATTCTGGGAAATTTTCTAGTCTTTGCCAATCTTTGCATTAAATTGATATTTTGGCTATTCTGTTCTTAATTCTTCCGTTTCTTTAATTGTTCCTTTTCTACAGCATCTTGTTTTTGTTTTATGAACATAATATCTTTTCTTGACTCTTGAAGGATATTATTATTTTTTTAAAGTTTCTTCTGCACTCTGCATTGTCTTTCTGTTCTGAATTCCTTTGTTTGTGAGATTATTTTTATACTCTTTTTCATATTGGAGGCTTTACACAAATGCCTGGTGATCCCTTGCTGACTGTTAACATTTATGAGTGAGCCACTAAAAAGCAAATCAGAGGCTCCATATGTGTGCAGGAATTTTCCACTTAACGACTTCACTATGTGCTCATCGGAAAACGAGAAGACATTTTCATCAGAAGATCTCTACCAGTAAAAATCAGTTTAGTTTTCACAGAGAAGATACCTGACTCCTGCTTGTGAGTTGGTGGCAAGCATTCTATGAGGGTGCTTCCTCTTAAGCAAATCATTCTGTACTCAGCTCCATGTCGCTCCTGACCACTGCTGTGCCTTTCGTTCATTTTTTAGGCTGGGTACTTACAATATCATGTAATCTGGAGACAAATGCCCTCAGGAGACTTTCTGCTCAGTTTCTCCCAGAAAATAAAACTCTAGTCTTCTTGGGACATCCAGTGACTGTACATAGACTTTTAGCTTACCCATATCTTTTTGGCTTTGCATTCATCAGACACCTGATGTCTCCAAGTACCTCTCAGGCATTCATAGGACAAAACAGCTCACCTGCATTGCTCTTCCACCTCTGCCAGCATTTATATTCTAATTTCTCACACTCTGCTAAACCCGTTACTATCCTTTCATGGGATTTCTCCCTTTCAAAAATCTGATGAAAATCACATTTTTACAATTTCAGTCTCAGTGGAATGTGCATGTGCTCTAAAAGATCAGCTCTTGGTCTGAGTACTAAATTCAACTGATAATAAAATGGATATCTGCTGATGCCCAACATTCAGCAATTCTTTTAGAAATGAGTAAAAATCTAGAGATCAGTCAAAAATCCAGATCAGAGATCTAAAGCCAAAGAACTCTTCTAACTTCATAAGACCCCTGCTGAAGTATCAAAGCAGGTAGCCTTCAGCAAATAGGAGGTTACTGATATTAACTCAGAAAAGGAATGGAAAAGAAGTGGCGAGTTTGCAGAGAAAAAAGATTAAGTGAAACAGAGACCTGCAGTGTTAGCAGCTGACGTTAAAAATTTTTTTAAATGATGAGCTTGTGGCTTTAATATCACAACTCTATCCAAGCCTCTGAATCTTTTTATCATACCTAAAGAATTGTTCATTCATCTTTCAGGAATACATTAGAGCAAGAGAGTTTTCCCATAGGCAAAGCATTATACATATTTGCAAATGTCTTACATAATGATGTGAATACTATGCATAGGGATGTTTTGATGAAAGGTAGAAACAATGCAACAATTTTCATTCTTTTTCATTAGCAATCATACACCCACGTAAAGGGAGTTTTCTTTGTTGTTTGTGCTTTTTCAAATGTTAAAAAGGCATGTTTTGTAGAATTCATGATACTGGCACTAAATAGGAAGTTGGTTGTTATGTGATGAAAGATGTTTGTTTCTTAATTCAGATTTTTCATCTCACACTTATATTTCTGGTCATTATTTCTAATAACATTTAAAATAACTGTTCATTCATAAAATAAGACCAGTTTTTTTTCATTGGGATTCAAAAGTATTTTCAGTATATCATAGAGAATTAAAAAACCTGTAAATCCAAGCTGCAGGCACAAAATAAATTTTGTCTTCTTTTTTTTAGCACGTAATGGTCAAATGAAGGCTATGATTTACTTTTGCAGCACAGGTTTAAATACCATGACTTTATATTAGTACTTAGTTGTTAATGTAAAAAATAAAATAAAATAAAATAAACAAAAGTCCCAACAGTTTAATTCCTGCTTTACACCTACATAAGAATTCCTCTTTCATTATATGCCAGCCACTGGCAGCTTATTATGGCCATTGTTTAATTTGTGCTCTCTTTTTACAAATGACATTTGTAAAGGCCTCTTGGGGCTGCTGTTAGAAGCCAAGTCCTTCTCTTTCCCTCCTGTCAATTCTTTTGTGCACCTTTATAATTAGCCACTTAACAAATTGAGGGAAATGAACCTTTAGCTGCAAAGTATATCCTAAAGTTAAGTCAACCATATGACAGGCAAAACCCATACATGAAAATCTCCTTAACTCAATTGTTGAGTTGCCTCCAGGGTTAAGAGGCATTCTGCTGGTAATAGCCTGAAAGAGAAACCTTAGAAGGGATGTTTTTGATGGTTCACTATCCAAAGGCCTGTTAGTCTTTCCAAGAAACAGCACACACTAGAAAAAGCACACAGTTCAAAGCTATTTCTTTTGAAATCATTTGTTTTTCAGGATAAAAATGTCAAAAGTCTGACTTCGAAAAAAACAAGATCCCTAGGCTTCGAATTACAGATTAAATTTAAAACAAAACAAAACAAAACAAAAAAATAAAGGAGGAAAAAAAGATAAAGAATAAAAAAGAAAAGCTTATATCTTTTGGGATAAAATATTAAAATATAGAAAATGACATCATGTGTACTAAGATATGAATTAATCTATTTTCAGAATCTATAATAGGGACCTAAGAGCAGAGTGCTATCATTATCAACTCTTCCCTTTTTTATTACTAATTAGACTTCTAACTGTGAGTGTAAATGTACCTCAGAGAGTTTAGATTAAAAGTTGCATATGCATAAAAGATCATTTCAAATTCATCTTCCAACAAAAACTTCAACTTGATATTTTTTCATGTTGCACTTCTACCATATTAACATAGACTTTAGTATTTAATTTCTAAGTTCCATTGTGATTATTCTATCAAGGTATTTACTTTTGGGAACTGTCTGATATCTTAATCCCCAGTTCAATAGCCAACAGTCAAATATCAATTTAATGTATCCTATTATCATCAGTGATTCTTTTTCAAGTTAAACATATATTGCCTCTAATTTATACAACGAAATTTATTTGGTTTAGTGGCATATCCAAATTAAAAAAAATATATGCTAACTTTTACACAGAGATGGGAAGATATGAATGTTTATATTTAGTGAGGATTTAGAATACTATAATATTAGAAGATAAGAAACTTTAAGATCCTATAACATATTGATATATGGAAATCCTTTATATCTTAAAAGTAATAATATGGAGCCAGTAACTTTCTGTCATGGTCAGTGAGATAAAATATGACAGGTGTCACTTCACATAAACTGAGTGTTACAGCAAAAAAAAAAATGTTGGCTTTATTATAATATATATCTTAAATATTTTTATTAAAGTCTTAGAGTAACTTGCCATTGACTTTAAAGACTATTATATTTGCTGTATAGTGTGTTGAACTAGTGATTGACAGCATTGCTCATTTTTGACCATGTCTATATAAGTTTTGTTAACTCCTCCATACCTATGTTGGTGGTAGCCTCGGACAATGGCTTTAGTCTTAATGTCGTTATAGTCACTAGGTACTAATGAATACTAAGCAGCATTTCTCTCAGCTCATTGAAATTGTTTATGACTGAGCACAATGCATGCTACATGGTAGGTGCGTAAGCCAGCTTGCTGAATGAATGAATGAATGAATGAATGAATGAATGAACGAACGAACGAATGAAGGAACAAACATTGGAAAAAACTGTTGCCTCCTTGGCATTTGTAGTGGTAGTACCAAACTACACTGCTAATGGGATTACAGGTAGGATTTCACAGTCCTTCATGTTTTATGGAATAGGTTATAAAATATTCTAACTGAAAGTCAAATTGCCTATAAAAATAGACAATCTACAATCTTTATGCCAGAATGGCCTATAAGAATAGATTAATTCTGGTGATACAGCTGCTAAGACACCTATAATTTGTTGATAATGTTCCTCATGTTCAAAATGTTGTTCCAACTTTGATGGCTGGAATTAGGAAACATGCAATTTTGTAAACAGGCAAGCCTGCCTACAGTGTTTCCACCTTCTAACTTGTGTTGGTTCTTTCCTGCTTAGGATGTCCTGAGTCCCACTCTGTCAGTCTTAGACCTGCTTTTTCTTGGAAGTCTGGTCAAGTTTAACTTTTTATGATGGATTCCTTCACCATCACAATCCAGGGTGAACTCTTGTCTACCTGAATCCTGTAACACATTCCGTCTGTTTCATTGTAAAAGATACAGTATGTGTTGCTTGAATTGGTGGGCACACATTTACATGACAAATTATGCATAATGATTTTACAGAGTATATGTCTTTTTTTCCTCTACTTACTGACAGATATTTTATGTCCTTCAAAATTAATTCTCAGACTTGCTTTTAGGGTAACATTCCACTAAAGAGTAAAATTTGGGGAGAGAAGAATTTTAGCCCTCACCTAAGTCTAACTATTAGGACCTATGTGTAGCTACTCCAAAGAACCTATTAATTATAAATGACCAAATAGGCCTAGATCAGTAACAAAAGATTAATAAAAGGCATGAGGACTTAGGTGTTATTATTTTCTTATTAATCATAGTATGTGATTGCTTGGTTTTTAGTGTACACTAGATTTACATAGCTTCTTTATATTAATGAGTGACTGCACAGGTGCATAAATAACCTACATTTACAGTATTTATTATATAAATAGATAAATGCAGTTGTGCATAGCAGTTCAAGGCAGCATATGTGTGGTTAGTCAGAATGATGTGGTGTTATAGGAGTTCAGATAAGGGATCATTATGAATTTTAAAGTTCTTTCCTAGTACTAAATCAGTCCTTAAGAATTTAGTAAGTTTCTTCAAATACCCACTTTATGATATAAGAATGAGTTATTTTAGATTGGTTATAGTGCACTAAATACAGTAGTACTCTAAAACAGTTAATGTATCATTGTGTGAGTCTAACATATATGAAAACTCAAGTGAAAATAACCTGTGTATTTTTCCTTAGTTCTCTAGCTCTACTAAGGAGGAAGGATAGAAGAATGAACTTTGTCACAAAGTTACTTTCACAAGGGCCACTCAGGGAGGTTTTCTGAGTCCCTAGTCAGTGTTTGCTCCTTCAGTACATTATATAATGAATATACATTTTTGATGGCTGAGTTAGACAAGGACATTAGCAGGAGGATGGACCTCCAAGTTTTCCTTCCAGGTCCCCTTCCTCATAACTGTCCCTAACTAGCGATAGCAGAACTTAAAATAGTATGATGAGAATGAGTGTTACTGCAGTTCCTCTAGAATCATCTCCACATCACTTTTCACATACGGGCACTCTTCAGAAGAAAAGTGATTTGGTAAGGTGAGAGTGAAAAGCATTTTCTCATTTTTCTGAAAAAAAAATGCTGCAGGCGGGTGCGAGAATGCATTTCCCCAGGGTACAGAGAAACAGTCTCTTCTGATGAGCTAGAGAACTTCAATAGACATGTGTGCTGGTCAATCAAGCTAATGAAAATAAATACAGAATCCAAAGTACTCCATGTGCCTGGGAAACCAGGATGCAGGGATGTGTTATGTCTTAAAAAACATTATGCCCATACAACAATTTTACAAACTCTTTTGTCAGTTTTCCACGATTTTTCCCAGTGACAAGTTGAGATTTTAAGCATATTGTTTAACTACATGACCATGATGAATAGAAACAAATTAGATATATTACTATATGTAGCAGGCAGTATTGACCTATTCTAAAATGCATTATCAGACCGATTGTAAAACAGAAGAATCAAAGTCATTGATTGGTGGCTGTGAGAATGTTGCTTTCATCAATAATTAAGTGTATTTTGAACTGACTGTATGCAGTTTAGTGAACCCAATTGAAGTCACATAAGCATGATTTTTTATGCAGCAAAAACAGAAAGAAAATGTTCTGAAGAGCAAAATTTTAAAGCCACATTATTTCATTCAAATAAAAAATCAGAGTTCTTTTTTACATTAGCATAAGACTTTTTTATTTTAAAAAATTAATCTGTAAATTAGGCTATTCTCACTTTGAGGAAATTGCATTTTAGAAAATTTTCAAACATGAGGTTTTAAATTTATTTATTTTTGTTGTTTTTTTTTTCTTTATTGATTAAGGTATTACATATGTGTCCTTATCCTCCACCCTCATTTATTTTTTATTAAATTTATTGGAGTGACATTGGTTCATAAAATTATAACCATTTCAGGTGTATAATTCTATAATACATCACTGTATATCGTATTGCATCTTCACCACCCCAAGTCAAGTCTCCTTCCATCACCATTTTCCCCTCTTTACCATCTTCTAACCCCACATTTCCTCTGCTAATCACCATCCTGCTGTCTGTATTTATGTTCATTTTTTCTTTTTAACTTAATCCCTTCATCTTTTTTCACCCAGCTCCCCAACCCCCCTTCCATATATCAGTCTGTTCTCTGTATCTATAAGTCTGCTCCTATTTTGTTTGTTACATTCCACATATAAGTGAAATTATATGGTACTTGTTTTTCTCTGACTAGCTCATTTCATTTAGCACAATACTCTCCAGGTCCTAAAAGTTAGGATTTCCTTCCTTTTTTACATCCAAGAGGTATTGCATTGTGTAAGTGTACCACAGCTTTTTATCCATTCATCAATTGTTGGACACCAGGGCTGCTTCTAAATCTTGGCTATTGTAAATAACGCTGCAATGAACAAGGGGTGCATATAATCTTTCAAATTAGTTTTCTGGATTTCTTCAGATATATAGTCCCAGAAGTAGAATCTCTGGGTCATACATAAGGCAGTTCCAATTTTAAGTTTCCTGAGTTAACTCCATACTCCTTTCCACAGTGGCTGCACCAGTCTGCATTCCCAACAGCCGTGCAAGAGCGTTCGCTTTTCTGCACATCCTTGCCAGCACTTGTTTGTTGATTTATTGATGATAGCCATTCTTACAGGTGTGAATTGATATTTCATTGTGAGTTTTTTTTACTTAATAAATCTTTATTGTTCAGATTATTACATTTGTTCCTCTTTTTTCCTCCCCATAGCTCCCTCCACCTGGCTCCCACCCCACCCTCTGCTCTTACCTCCCCCCGCATTGTCCTCATACATAGGTGTATGATTTTTGTCCAGTTTCTCACTGCACTCCCCCATCCCTTTCCCCTTGAGAATTGTAAGTCCACTTCCTTTCTATGCCCCTATTATATTCACCAGTTTATTCTGTTCATCAAATTTTTTTCACTTGATTTTTAGATCCACTTGTTGATAGTTATGTATTTATTGTTCATGATTTTTATCTTTACTTTTTTATTCTTCTTCCTCTTCTTAAAAAGTACCTTTTAGCATTTCATATAAGATTGGTTTGGTGGTGATGAACTCCTTTAGCTTTTTCTTATTGTGAAGCTCTTTATCTGACCTTCAATTCTGAATGATAGCTTTGCTGGATAGAGTAATCTTGGTTGTAGGTTCTTGCTATTCATCACGTTGGATATTTCTTGCCACTCCCATCTAGCCTGCATAGTTTCTGTTGAGAAATCAGCTGATAATTGTATGGGTGCTCCCTTGTAGGTAATTAACTGTTTTTCTCTTGCTGCTTTTAATATTCTCTCTTTGTCTTTTGCTCTTGGTATTTTAATTATGATGTGCTTGGTGTAGTCCTCTTTGGATTCCTTTTATTTGGGGTTCTGTGTGTCTATTTCTTTCACCAGATGTGGGAAGTTTTCAGTCATTATTTCTTCAAATAGGATTTCAGTATCTTGCTCTCTCTCTTCTTCTGGCAACCCCATAATTCTGATATTGGTATGCTTGAAGTTGTCCCAGAGACTCCTTACATTATCTTCACATTTTTAGATTCTTTTTATTTTCCAGTGGAGTGTTTTCTGCTTCTTTATATTTCAAATCTTTGACTTGATTCTTGCCTTCCTCTAGTCTGCTGTTAGGTCTCTGTATAATATTTTTTTATTTCAGTCAGTGTATGTTTAATTTCTAGTTGATCCTTTTCATCTCTAGTTGCTCCTTTTTCATTTCCTCTTAGGTCTCACTAAATTTATCCATCTTTTCTAGGAAATTCTTGGAAAACCTTATAACCGTGATTTTGAACTCTATATCCAGTCATGTGTTTTCTTCCATTTATTTTGTTTGTGATCTGTTCCTTTGTCTCCACATTTTTGCTATGCCAGGAGAACTTCTGTGCTGGAATCAGCCTTCTTATGATACAAAACTTGCAAAATTGCAAAAGCCTCTTTGTTGAGCTTGGATGGGATGGAGTCTCAGGGCTGAGCAGACAGCCTTGGCTTGCAGTCAGCCCCACCCTACATGGCCCCTGGGTCTTAAGTGTCCCTTGGTAATCACTGCCCTTCTCTGTGAGCACACACACACCTCCAGAACTTTGCCTTTCCAGTTCCTGTGTGCTCTGGGGAGCCGTTTGAGTCTGGGGTTCAGTGCAATCAAAAGTGGAGTTCAGCGCAGTTGGGAGGTTCTGTCTCCCACCCACTAGAGAAAGCCAGTGACACAATCAGCAGCCCGTCCTCTCTGTGTGCAATGGTGTGCAGGCCTGCAGACCTCTGCCTTTTCACGGCTCCCCTAAGTTTCCATGCACTCCTACTTTTTCACGACAGTCCTGACTCCCCCTGTATGAGTCTCACCCAGAACTGAGGTTCAGTGCAGTTGGATATGGGGTTCAGTGCAGTTGCGAGTTTCCATCTCCATCCCACTAGTGCTCCTCATGTGGTGGTGACCCCCAACCATAAAATTATTTCCGTTGCTACTTCATAACTGTAATTTTGCTGCCGTTATGAATTGTAATGCAAATATCTGATATGAGGATGTATTTTCATTGTTACAAATTGAACATAATTAAAGCATAGTGATTAATCACAAAAACAATATGTAATTATATATTGTGAAGTATTTATTTCTAATTACAAATAAATGAAATATTGTCTTGAATCATGGTGTAGCATGGGTAACAGTCTTCATATAACAACAGTAAACTATATTGCTTCACTTTGCTACACCGAGGAGTGGTCTGTTGGTTCCTAAGACCATGGGAAATATGTGTTTTCTGATGGTCTTAGGCGACCCTTGTGAAAGGGTCGTTCGACCCCCAAAGGAGTCACCACCCACAGGTTGAGAACCACTGTGCTAGAGGAAGCCAGCCAAGTACTCCGCTGCCCGTTCTCTCCACAAGCGCGTCTCTGTACCTCAGCTTTTTGCAGCTCCTCTGCGTCTCCATGAGCCCTTCTCTTTCCTTCTAGTTGTAGAATTTCCACTCAGCCAGCTTTCCTGTGGTTCTGAATGATCTTCTGTCTTTTAGTTGTAGTTTTGAAATTGTGTGAGGCAGCAGTTTAAGTGTTCACCTATCCTGCCATCGTGGTTTCTTCACTCATTGTGGTTTTAATTTGGATTTCTCTGATGATTAGTGATGAAGAGCATCCTTTCATCTATCTATTTGTATGTACTCTTTAAAGAAGTGTCTACTCAGGTCATTTGCACATTTCTTAATTTGATTGTTTGTTTGGTTTTTGGTGTTGAGTTTTATAAGTTCCCTTATCAAATATATTAACAAACATGTTCTTCTATTCAGTGTCTTTCCATTTTGTTGATGGTTTCCTTTGCTGTGCAAAACTTTTCAATTTGGTGTCGTCCCATTTGTTTGGAGATACAAGTGATCCACAGTTTGTAGCTGCCTTTGCTGGGCCTGTGTGTGCACCAGAAAGATGAAGCTGTGCACCAAGGCAGCTTTTACCAGCATCAGGCCCAGGGGCAGATCTGCTAATGTCCCAAGTCACTCCCTGACTCACCTGGTTTCACCTGCTCGCTGCCTGTTAGGCTCAGTTGCTGAAAGAGCCTCTATCAGTACTTGAGCTGCATGAAATAGG
The DNA here is from genome assembly GCA_011751065.1 of Lasiurus cinereus. NCBI lineage: Eukaryota > Metazoa > Chordata > Mammalia > Chiroptera > Vespertilionidae > Lasiurus > Lasiurus cinereus. The sequence continues at coordinate 50,970,049 of JAAGEH010000012.1, read as the reverse complement.
TTCTCAGTAAGTCACCAGGTAGGAGCCAGTGGTGTTCACTAGATTGTTACAGGTTCAAACTCAGTACCAGTGACAGGTCTGAGGCTCCTCCACAAATGTCCCAGGATATACCAATTTTAAGCTGCCACCCACTGGATGCTTTTACATATTTGTGGTGGGGTGGGTCTTAGGGAGTCATCAGGGTGTAGCCATCAGAGTCTATCAGACCCAAAGACCAAAATTTGGCTGTGTGAAGGGATGGGTTTGCACCAGTCTGGCATGCAAGTAATAACTGCCCCCACATCCTAGAGCCACACAACTCAGTCTGTTTTAGATCTTTCAGATCTCAGCAGGATGGGGCAGCTGGGAATCTGACAGATGGGGCTAGTGGATGTCCCATAAGTGGGAGGTGCTAGTGAGGTTTAAGGGAAGGTGGGAGGAGTGGCACCCATCTCAGACTAACACAACTCATTCTGACCCAATTCTGCCTAGACCTCATTGGAATAAAGCCACCAGGAGTTAAAGGGGTGGGGATGCTACAAGCCCTGAGAATGGGGCTAGTGGATCTCCTCTGAGGGGAGGTATCAGCCAGATTCATGGGAAAGTGGAAGGAATGGTTCCCACCCCAAAGCCACACAACTCACTTACTGACATCCCCTGAGTCTGCCCAGACCTCTAGATTCTGGCCCAGGCATCTGACTCCTCAGTAGATCACAAGCTCTGCAGGGTGGGACTATTGCATTCTTCCAGGCTGATGCTTTTGAAGTGGTATATTCTACCTAAGATATATGGCATCTGAGGTATGGGATAATGATTCAGTACAGTTATCCTGGTTGCTATCCCTTCTGCTCTCTCCTTAGAGCTATAAACTCCAGTCTCTCCTTACAGGACTCTAGTCTTCTCCCTTCCTCAGCCAGAGTGAGTGGCTGCAAATGGGATTTTATGTGTTGGCCTTTTAAGAGGGTGCCATGTCTCTAGCAGACTCCCATCTCTCCCTGGCTGACAGAATTTCTGCTGATTTCCATTGCCAAATGTTAGGTGAGCATCTCTTCCTAGCTCTGGTGCTCTGGGCTGGAGAGCTCAGCTTGGGGCTGAGACCCCACCTTTCTCAGGGGGAGCCTTTTCAGCTGAGCTATTTCTCCAGAATCTCAACTGCTGCAGCCCTTTTCGAAGCTCCTTCCTTCCTATCAGTGGCCACGTGGCTTCCTTTGTAAATCCTTGGTTATACTAATAAGACTTCTCTTCAACTAGTCTTCAGTTGGTTATTCAGATTGCTCTGTATTTTAGTTGTAATTCCAGTTTGTTCCTGGGAGCAGGTGAGTGTAGCTTTTACCTTCTCTGGGGTCATCTGATATCTCATCCCAACATGAGTTTTAAAGAATAATAACAAATAGCTAAAACCAATGATAGATGACCAAAATCTTAAGACTAAAAATTTGAGTGATGATTTTGGCAGCTTTTACAAGAAAAATTACTTTATTCTAGGTTTTATATAAAATATGCTAAATAAATGTTTATTATTTCTAGTGTTTTCAGTTATAATATTGACTTATTATGGTCTGTATACCTTAATTTATTTATGGTTCTCAAATTACTATTGCTTATAAGTAAATATTAAGTTGTCTTAATTTCCATTCATCATTTCATTTGCCTGAAACCAACTGAAGAGAAAATCAAGACACATCTACTTGCATGTGTTCAGTTTTTAATCTTTTGAAACACAAAACAGTCATGAGGTAGATTAAGAAATTAAATCAAGCCTCATTTGAATTAAATTTAACATTTAGAAAGTGCTCCTCTAGTGAAAATTGGCTTATTATTGTCATTGGTGCCTTGCTTCTCACTTGCCCCTATATTATTTTCAGGTAGACAGATGTTTTCTTAAGCATTTTTAAAGTCCATGGAGAACACAGCAACACCATTTACATACTGGTCTATTGCTGATCTCTCTTTTTTTTTTTAAAAAAAATATTTTTTATTGATTTTTTTACAAGAGAGGAAAAGAGAGGGATAGAAAGTCAGTAACATCGATGAGAGAGAAACATTGATCAGCTGCCTCCTGCACACCTCCCACTGGGGATGTGCCTGCAACCAAATATATGCCCTTGACTGGAATTGAACCTGGGACCCTTCATTTTGCAGGCCGACTCTCTATTCACTGAGCCAAACCAATTAGGGCTATTGCTGATCTCTTCTTAAAGCTCGGTGCATACCGAAGGAATTATCCAAACTATTCTTCTCCAGCCCTCACTTAACAAGTGTAATAATAAATGAATATTTAAAGTGGCCAATATATAACTGGAAACAAATAGATTTTATTTATAACAAGTGCAAACAGATTAATTAAGAAGAAGGGACTTCTGTGGTGAGACAAGGCTCCCTGATGCTGTTTGGGCAGGTGCTGTTAAGGGCCAATTGAGCTCTATAGGATAATTATCAAGTACCAGCATGCTCTCTTGTTGGTTAACAAAGCGCTGTCCACAATTTGCCTAAACCTATAAACCATCATCTGTGATCCTCAACAGCAATTAAGTGACAAATATCCTCACTGGAGACTTGGGGAAAACAAAAGGGATATGATTATATTTAAGGAGCCAGATGGATATTTTTTAATATCAACTTTGAAGACCAGTTTTTCAATAACAGAGCATTAGACAGAAACATATTTGGTACTATATAGAGAGGAAATGCCATGGTATTTAAAACAATTTAAATGGGCATATTGAATAATTGAAGCAGTGGATGTTTGAACAGCTTTTGGTTCTAAGATCTTGCACTGTTTTGCAAATTTAATGGAATATAGATACCTAATTCATCTCCTTATAGTGCTGTTGAGTCACTTTTTTCATAGTATTTTAACTACCCATCCACACTTGAGGAGGAACTATGAAGAATATGGTGGAATTTCCCTCACAGTAGGAGGGTGAAAGTTGAACCAATATAAGTCCTTCCTCCAGGGCTTGAGTTACTAATTAGTTCTACAGGAAAAAAAAAGCTTATTACTGAAAATAATATATCAGCACAAAAAACATAATTTTATATCTAGAGATTGCCTTCTATCACAAACTAATTGATCTAGGAGTTTTAAGGATGTAACGTTTAAAATGCTCTGTAAGCATAGCAATAGTTCCAGGAGCTATAAACCTTACAAAGGCACCATTGAGTTAGTTCAATTAATTGTCTGATTGGAAGAATATCCAAAAACTTGCAGAAGCTCTTGTTTTTTATAGTCAAAAATCTTCTGGGCATTTAGTTGCCTATATTAAGCAATGTTGTCTAACTGGTTTGCATAATTGCTAGAGCTAAAAGGCGATTCCACAACATTAAAAATATAATTATAAATGTATGAGATTCCCTCAGTCAGAGGGTACTGATTTTTTTTTCTCCAATGCCAAAATAATAGCATTTACAAATGTTTTCATGAACTGTAAGGAAGCCACTGTTCAGTGTATTCTAATGGAGGGTTAGGTCAACAACTCTCTAGATAGAACAAAACCAACCCAGGGCCAAACAGGCAGACGGGCTTAATTAAGCACCCAAGAGTAAGAAAAGCACTCAGAAAGCTATGGTGCAGGCGACCCCTGCTTTGTACTTCACCAGGTTTCTGTATACCTTTGTCACTTTCCTCTGGATTTATTATATTTTTATGAATTATTTAAACATGGCCGTTTCATATCTACAATTAGTTTTCAAAAGAGAGGCAACAGAAGAAAACAATCACAAGTTAAACAGCTTGAGAACGGATCCAGTTTTGGCAGAGCGTTAAAGGCCCGTCCCTGTATCAGAGCTTGCCTTTGGCAGTGGCTTCTCTAATCCCCTTTTGTTTTAAGTCCTTAGCTTCAGTCTACATAGCAGCCCAAGCCTCTAATTCCAACAGGGAAGACATGCCAATATCAGAGTTACTTTTCCAGGTTTCCTGCCTGTGTACCTGGATGGGAATTATTCTTCATAATTTCAATAATAGGGAAAAAATAGCTTACAGAGAGTGGAGCATTTTTCATTATTATTAAGGAGCAACAATCTATTGAAAGATTGAAATAAATTTCTTAACAGTTGTTTTATCCTAATTATCCTTTCCCCATCAGCACATGGCACTCAGTTCTGTCTGAGTAGGTAATGGCCTCCAAAAATCATGTTATTCTGACCTCTTATTTTTATTTTTTTTAAATCACAGAATCATTCAGCTAGAAGAGATAACAAGAGAACATCAAATTCATCCTTCTGCCCTCAGGTACGGCTACACTCTGCTGGAACTCATCATATTGTAATATAATACCAGACAAAATTTTTCCAGGATAGGAGCTGAGACCTAGTTACTTGTTATTCTCAAAGCCCAGCATAATCCCCAAAATATCTGTATAGAAAAGGATTAAAAGCCTATACAAAATACATCTTTCTTGAAAAATCCTTAGGGGAAAAGGGACTTTAAAATTCACTCACCAATTCTTTCTGCTCATTTTGATGTTTCACAAAACCTCCTCTGGGAATATTCTATATAACTAAACAAACAGCAGTTTCTACTTCATTGTTATCAGCCCAGTGGAAGAATTGCCTTGAAAATCAATTTTTCTAAAATGTATGTGGACTCAATAGTGCCACTTATATTTAATATTGGGGGAAAAGTCATTAATCTCTTATATGGGTTAAAAGTAAACTGCTAAAATACTTGACTAAGAAGAGTTGTATTTGATATAACCTTTCAGCTATTTAAGATTATAAATTTGCACTTATTGACAAAATATAAAGTGTATGAGATATCAACCAAAGGACTGGTAGGCATACATATAAGCATAACCAGTGGACACAGATAGTAGGGGGATGAGGGCATGTGCTGGGGGGCAAGAGCGAGTGGGGGATAAGAGAGACTTATATAATACTTTTAACAATAAAAATTTAATTAAATATATATATTAAAAGAAAAATATTTTCAATAGTTTGCTAATTTCTAAATTTAATCAAGAGTTAATTTATAGTGAGATAAATTAATCTGACAAACTATTAAGTGTACTTATCAAATTATAAAAGCTATTAAAATATTGAAAATTTCTAAAAAAAGTGTGTGGAAATGAAAAGGGCTTATGATTATATCCAGTTAGAGGAAATTAATAGAGACCTCAAGGAAGAGGTAGTATTTGAGTTGAGTCTTGAGGAAGGTTGGATTTGAACATGCTGAATTGGTATGAGAATGAGAAAGATTTTTTTAAAAATGTTTTATTGGTTTCTCTCTCTCTCTCTCTCTCTCTCTCTCTCTCTCTCTCTCTCTTTCTCTCTCTCTCTCTCTCTCTGAGGTATAATTCTAGTGAGGATCTGGAACCAATTGTGAGTGCGAGCGGGGCCAACACCTGCAGTAGGTGCAAGAGGCTGCTGCCAGCCAAAAATTCACTGAAGTATAATTATAGTGAGAGCTTTAAATGACAAAAAAGTTTGAGCACAAGACAGGAAGTCTTAAACAGAATAGGCTGGCTGTCATGCATCGGCTGGACCAGAGAGGGAGAGGTCAGACAAGTGAGGAAACTTTTGCTAATAGTCCAGGAAGGAAGGCAGGCAGTGGGACCTGGTAAAAGGTAGTAACAGTGGAAATTCAAAAGACAAATAAATAGAAATAATGGAAGTAAATTTTTAAAAATAATTAATTGGATGGAATGTATGAAAGGTAAGCCAAGAAGAGGAAAGAAGATAGTAGCTCAAATGTTCTAATTACCTATATACACTGAGTGGCCAGATTATTATGATCTCTAAACACATAATAATCTGGCCAATATATTTATCATGGCCCCAGTGCATGAATTTGTGCATGGGTAGGGTCAGGGGAGGGGACACGGGTGGTTGGCTGGCCTTCCTGCTGGTCGAACTCCTGGTCAAGGGGACAATTTGCATATTAGTCTTTTATTATATAGAATATACTCTGAGTGGCCAGATTATTATGCATTCAGAGGTCATAATAATCTGGCCACTCAGTGTATATAAAACCCTAATATGCAAATAGACTGAATAGCAGGACAACTGATCAAACAATCAGTCACTATGTTGTGTGCTGATCACCAGGGGGTGCACATGAAACATAGCAGGTGTTGGCTATGGTGGGATGGTGGAGCAGGTGAGAGGGGACACCAAATCAGGCAGGGCATTGGTCACTGTCGTTGGGGTAAGCCTCTGGTGGTTATTGAAAATCTTTGCTCCTGTGCACCACGGTCCCACCTGGTGCCCATACCTACAGTTGGAGCAGCCCCACTTGCACCTGATACTGGCGCCTGGTGCTGGCCCAGATCTCTCGGCGCCGTCAACAGGTGTGAGCAGTGCCTGCAGGCCCTGATCACTCCTCAGGACTTCTCCACCTCCCCCTGCTCCTGAGGGGTGGTCATGGCTGGCAGCAGCCTCTTGCACCTACTGCAGGTGTTGGCCCCGCTCGCACTCACAATTGGTTCCAGATCCTCCACTCACACCCACTGCCAGTGCTGGTGCTGATCCCAATCACTTGGTGCTATCAACAGGTGCAACCAGCAGCTGCCAGCCCCAATCACCCCTGAGGGCTTCTCTACCTCCCTCTGCTCCTGAGGGCTGATCAGGGCAGCAGCTGTTGGTCACACCTGCTGACAGCACCTGCCCCATTTGTACCAGCTGCTGGCAGCAACCCCAATGGCTCCAAGCTTTCAGCGGGTGCAAGTCAGCACATGGGAGTGGTGGCGATGGGATCAGGACTGTTGGCAGACAAGGACCAGGGGCCAAGGTGGGAGGGGCCAGACAAGACTCACCCCTGTGCTCACCAGTCTTATGGCCCACAGTTCCTTTCAAGGTGCACAAATTTGTTGATTTAAGAACAAGGTATCCTACATAATAAAAGGCTCATATGCAAATTGACTCCATGGATGGAAGTTTGACCAACTGGGAGTTAGATGTGTGCTGAACGCCAGGGGGCAATGTGGAACAGGGAGGGTGTTGGCGATGCAGCACTGATAGCAGGTGGTAGTGGAGGCACTGCCAGACCCAATGGGCCCTGACAAGAGTGGGCCCCAATTGCCCTGTTGGTCGTCCCTCAGAATGCGACCAATGGAGGTGGAAGGTGGGGCTGCCAAGTGGGCAGTGCCAAGCCAAAACTAGTGCAAGTGGGGGGCCCTGATCACCCCTCCAATTGCCCACAGATTGGCCCTGATTGCCGGCCAGGCCTAGGGATCCTATCTGTGCAGAAATTTTTGTGCACCAGGTCTCTAGTTTATTTATATAAGATCCTAAAATTATGATTTGTTTAGTTCATTCCAAGATCTATAAATATGCCTACACTTCAAATTAAGCCATTCATTTGCTTTCTGACCCTTAGTCTCTCTATCCTGAAGTAACTGAAGCCCACAGAACTGTGGGAAGAAGGAGGGCCATTTAAATCCCATACAGGGCATGTGTAAGAGGTCAAGAGTGAACAGAAAAAGATAAAGAGGTGCCACTGTGTCATTATCATCTGCATTTTACACACAAGGCATCTGAGTGATTGAGTAACTTGCCTAACCTTGTGTAGCTGGACAGTCGCAACTTGAAAATTCAAATTTGAGTTTTGACTCCAAAGCATATGGGCATTATCTATCAGAGAAATCTACTTCTCTAATTACCAAATGCATTTTTCTAGAGCAGCCCCTCTATTCTCACCCCTCCTTGTCCATTCTCTTTCCTGAGAGCTCCCAATTAAATTTTGTACACACAGTAGGTGCTTTGATTGAATGATATATTATGTTCTTCAAGAAAATATAAACTACCTTGAGTATTTTTTCCCACCAAACCTTATAATAAAAATGTACTTGACAATAATGATAATATGTGAATTTATACAGTGGAAATTACATTCCATACAAGATAGCTTTCCAATACCATGGAATAAAATAGTACAGTACTTAGAACTAGAGGCCATTAATGTAATTAGTATATTAAGTATGAAATATAAATGATCATAATGTACAGTATTTCAAAAAATAATGGAAAATAATGGCTAACTACATTTCTGAATTATACAAATGATATAATAATTTCATGTTATCAATGTTAAGATGACAAGAATATTGTTAAGTAAATGGATTAGGAAGATAGGTTTTAGGGAATCCTATCATTTCAATATTACCTGCTAGAACTGGCATGAAGCTTTGAGTATAGTTTAAATTGCACTGCTTTGGGCTTGGCTGAGGAAAGGTAAGGTTTGCCTTACATTGCACTGTAGTTTATTTCAAGTACTTTCTTCTGCTGCTAGCTTAATAACAACAGCAGGCTTGGGAGTTCCAGGGAGAGGTTAAAGAAAAACAGGGCAGACCAAATACGACTACAGTGGTCTTTAAATGTGGCTCAAGTTCAAATGTAAAAAACAAGCAAACAAAAAAGCTACAGAGACCACAGAATAGAGATGCTCTCTGTAAGAGCAGAAATTATACTCGTTTTTTTTATATGTGCCTCAAACTCACATTGACCTAAACCATTATGTGGGGAGGAAACAGTCAATAAATAAATAAAAGAATTACCAAGGGATGCTGAACAGAAAGGATCTGTCCAATATACAGATTTAAGCATGATCCTTTAGTGGCTCCCCATCATCAAGTCATAGAAGTCAAATTTTTTTCGTTGGGCAAACAGGGTCTGACACAGCCCCTGACTGGTGTGTAGTCACACCCTTAACCACTGAACTGGTGGCCAAAAATAGCATGTATCTGGGAGAGCCCACTACAAACTGCATACCCCTCAATCTCCCTCCAACTCTGGGCCTGTCTGGTATACTTCTGTTTCCTGGTCAAGACTCTTGAAGTCATCTTTGCTATCATTTTCTCCCTGTGCTTTACCACTATCTTTGTACTTATGAAATACACTTCACTAGAGTTTTCTGTATGTGCCTTAGACCAGGAGCTGAGTCTGACTCTTCTCTGAATACACAGCAATTCACATAGTCTGCTGCAAATGCAACACCAAAAAGGATCTGAATGAAAGAAGGAACAAGTCGCAAAAAGGAAAGAGAAAGTGTGAAACCAAATTAAGAAAGGAAGCTGATTTGCAGCTGGGTGTGCAGAGGATAGTTGAAAAGACCCGGTTTCCAAATTTCATAGTCAGTGTCTGAAATTGAGTATACCTGAGACTAAAACAACTTGCTTTTTGATGAAAAAGGATTAGAGTTACCTGTCATTTGGCAATTCGTGAGCCAGAAAAGAGAGTTTGTGTTTTTTTTTTTAATTAACTGTACTGATTTAAATTTTTTTTCCTTTGACAATGTCAGATTTGTGGAAAGGTTGCAAGAATAATACAAAGGGTTCTCATATACACAATTCTCTAGTGTTAGCATTTACCTCTTTTTTCTTTGCTGAATAATTTAAGAGCACGTTGCAGAGATTAAGCCCCTTTACCTCTAAGTACTTCAGTTAGTGTTTCCTAAAAATGAGAGAATTTCCCTGTTAATTATACAAAATTAGCAAAATCAGGAGGCTAACACAGAGACCAAGCTATTATCTACAGATCTTTATTCAGATTTTGCCCATTGACTTAACACCTTTTACAAGAAGATGACATGCTTCATCTGAGTCACCCTATTTCTAGTCTTCTTTAATCTGGAACCATATTTGAGCCTTCTTTGTATACACCCTGACACTGACTATTGTTTTTAAAAGTGCAAGCCAAATTATCTTATAGAATATCCCTTATGTTGGGTTGGTCTGTTTCATAATAAATTTAGATTCAAGCTTTGTGCTTTGGCAAGAATATCACAGAAGTAATGTTTCGTTCTCAGTGCTTCGTGTCAGGAAGCACAAGCTAGATTTGTGCATTTACTGGTGATGTTACCTTTGATCACTTGGTTAAGGGCAGATTTACCATGTTTGTCCCCTTTCCAGATTCAGAGAGTGGCAACCAGGGAAAAGACGGGCAACCAAATCCTCCTGCTCTCACAATTGCAGTCCTGTCTGTGCTCCTGGATGGTCTATCACACACCATTACAATGGATCAATCTTAAAAAGCAAACTCAAATTTTCAAGCTGAGCAGTCACTGGTGTACATTTATGGATTGTGTTCTCATTTCAATACAGTTTCCTGGGGAGAGAGTGAGCAGCACAAATACTGTACTGTATCTGCTGTTTTCCTTCAATATACTTTTTGCATGAAACAGGAATGCTCCAGTCCTTGAAAAGTGTGAGTGCCTGTCACGCACACGGCAACCAGAAGGTGGCATGGTCTTAACATTGACCAAGGCCTGTCTGCTCCTCTGATGAATACAAGCCAAATAATTTGTGAAAATAAGGGCTTCTTGCAATTTATGTGTTTCTGTCTGTCTGCACTAAATATACACAAACCTCTTCGTGGCTGGAAACAGAACTCTTTGCTTGTTTCTCCTTTTATCCCTTCTCTTTTCAAATTAATATTGCTTTGCTTTATGCTTTAGAAGACTAAAATATTGCCCTGTGCTTATCATCCTGTGAGAAGCATTTGATTAATAAAATCTAAATGGAGCTTATTGCTTTGAATCTTGCTTACATCTTATTTGTACCCGATTTCCACCATATGAATGTCTTAATTTTGTATTTCTTCATGAAAAGAGTTCAAACAGCAATTAATTACTTGGTAAAAGTTAGCAAAATGAATTATTCACATGAAGTGACACGTATGTGTATAATTAAAAAGAGCATTTTAAATTTTAGAGGAGTTAAACATTATATTTATAACTCAACTTCCATTTTAAAGAAAAGAATTGGCCATAAAATTTACTAGTATTTTTCTTTCATTAAAGAAAAGAGAGACATGCTTTTGTTTTTAATGAAACTGGTTTCTTTAAAATGCATCATCAGCCTTAACAGTAAAAACAAGCAATGTTTGAACAAGTCAGCTATAGTTCATAACAACATGGGAATGGTGGCAAATGCACACCATTTTGATACTCATAAAAGTACCCTTCTCTAGGGGTTAATGAACTCTCTGAGGACAGCCACTCTTCATCTGTGAATAAAACAAATGCACATTTCCTTGATGGGCACTCTTGTATTTATTATTTCTTCCCCGGGCATTTAGATGGGAAATCTCCATTGAAAATGACTCCCTGTTTCTAATATCCTTCTGCACAGCTCTTTTTACTTATCCCCACTCTGTCCTTCCCCTCTGTACTCCATCACAGATGGGAACTTCTCTCTAAGCTGCTCCTTTTACTTGGCCTTCCAGGCATTCCCTCCTTCTGCCCCCACCATCTGGCAGCCTCCCTGCTCCTGCTCGATTTCCTCCTCTCTTCCTCCAAATTAGCCTGTCATGATGCTTATCGGGAGGTGTGACTTCCTCTAACTGGGAAGCTAACTTAGCCCTGACATAATAGGCGGCATCTAAGATTCATTAAACTGAACTACCATCCAGATAGCAGCATATATAATGTAATAAATATAATATAATATAATATAATATAATATAATATAATATAATATAA
>JAAGEH010000012.1:50859826-50958644 GCA_011751065.1 Lasiurus cinereus | reverse complement strand
AATATAATATAATATAATATAATATAATATAATATAATATAATATAATATAATATAATACAATATAATAGCACAAATCCTGAAGCAACAACTCGTTCCTGTGAGCATTCCATCTAACCAAGCCCCACCCCCTCCCCAAAATCTCCTATTAGGATGAAGAGAGTCAAAAGATACAAATTTCCAGTTATAAAATAATTAAGTCAAGGGAATATAATGTACAACATGGTGAATATAGTTAATACTGCATTGAGTATTTGAAAGTTGCTAAGAAAATAGATCTTCAAAGTTCTCACAGGAGAAAAATTTGTAGCTATGCCTGGTGATGGATGTTAGTAACTAGACTTATTGTAGTGATCATTTTGTGACATATACAAATATTTAATCATTACGTTGTACACCTGAAACTAATACAACGTTATATGTAAATCAGATTCTAGATATCTCTCTCCTCAGAGTGTGGAGGAAATAGGCTTAAGTGAAGCCAAGTGGGTGAAATCTATAACTGCAGCAGCTATTTCATTGCTAGCCATCTTTTAAAACCTATTTTGTACGTATAAACAAGTCATATGACAGAGAGCCTGAAAATTTTACCTTATAGGTTCTAACCTCAACCCACTGTGCATTAGATTCAATAATGAAATTCTCTATTTCTCCTCTGGTTCTGTTTCGCCTCACGTCAATAAGAAGAGCAATAGAAGCTTAAACTCAAACTGGCTCTGTGACATTTTGGCTCCTCTCTTAAGATCCTGGGCTATTCTAGCATATGCCCATTCTGGCATAGATCAGAGAATGGCGGGCTCAGGGCAGGCCATATGGCCAAGAGCCTGCATGTCACACTGGGATGTTCTGTGGCTTCTGGTACCCCTGGCCAGGGTTAGGTCTGATCTTGGTCTCCAGGGCCAGACTTGAATCCTCAGGGGCCATTTGGGGATAAAAGTCCAGTCCATGGAAGGCTGAGAATAGTTACTTCAACCTGGAAATATTTCAAGAATCCATGTTAATTGAGCTGAATTACCATTCTTAAGTATAAATCATGAATTATAACCCCTTTCTGCTCTAGGATGAGCTGTGAAGACTATTTTTTAAATTAATATTTTTAAATTTAAGGGTAGTTGAAATTCAGTCTTATATTGACTACATTAGTTTCAGGTGTATAATGTAGTGATTCGACACTTTTATACCTTCAAGTGTGATTACCCCACTAATTCTGGTACTCATCTGTCACAGTGCAAACCTGTTATATTATTATTCACTATACTTCACCTTTTCACACTCTTCTAGTAACCAGCCTTTTGGTCTCTGCTTCTAAAAGTCTGTTTTTACTTTTATAAAAGCAAAAGGAAGACAATGCTCCCACTCCTTTTTGGCATAGGCTGGGGCTTTTTAGGACCCATTAAGTTTCCTTTCTCTCCAACTGCAAAACCCCAAAAGATGTGTAACAACTAATAGATGAAGGGCAATGTTTCAGGATTCACTTCCTGACTAACAGGGATGCTCAATAATTTTAAAGTGAACAAATCAATCTCGGGTTCCTTCACATTAAAGATGGGGGTGAAATTTCATCCTAAGGCTTCCCTTCTGCTCCTTCTTCTCTCTTTCCCATATCTGGTAGATTCTGACTTTCTGTTTCACTTTCTGCATCAGAGGCCACCAATCTCACTTTTTGGGTATTGAGGTGGGATATGGGACCCTGGCTCAAAACAAAGCTCAATTAAGGTATTATTGTGTTGTTGTTGTTTTTTAAAACAAAACATCCAAATCAACTAAATTTAAATGTCAGAATAGCCTAATATGACCAATTACATAGGAGTAAAGCAAAGAAGGTAAACAAATATAGAAAGAAAGTATCAGAATGGAATAAAAATAGAAAAAGTGTGAAGATAAGAAAGCAAGAAAGAGGCAGAGGGAGAATGAACTGGGATTACTGTTCTGAAGAAAAACATGTTTATAAGGACAGAAACTTTTTAAGTTAAAAAATAGTTATTTTTTGCTTCATTTTTTTCTCAGTTTTATTGAGATATAACTGCCATTTAACATTGTATTAGTTTTAGGTGCACAACATGATGATTTGATACACATATATATTGTGAAATAATTCCTACAATACATTTAATTAAAATTATCAACACCAGTAATTTCTTTTTTCAGGAATACTTTCCAACCTGGGCTTGAGTCCCATCACTTATAAATGTGTATCTTCTTCTAAAAACTGTTGTAGAGATTATATGAGTTGATAGGTAAAAATTCTTTGGATTGGCCAATGGCATACAGTAATAAGCCCTCATATAGGTCAGCTGTTATTCCTTTTTTCCCTGGTGGGCAAATCAATATCATAAAATGCCACATCTTTGCAAATTAATTTTTAACAACAATTTCATTTTTAGATTTAACAAAATTACAACAAAGAGCCCAGTGGGACTTGGGGTAGAGATAAATTAATGAAATTATTGAATGAATCTAACAGAATAAAAATAATGATTTCAAAAAAGGACAAGAATTCAGGGGCTTTTTTACTTGTTAGAAGGCAAAGCTAATACAACAGCAGCAGTAGATGCAGGAATTACAGAAATATGAGTAATGGCATGTGTAGGCTTTCAGTAGACCTCACAGAGCTACTCACACTGGAAGGATGCATCACATGCCCGGTGCTATTTAAAAATACCTTTTTGGAAATATCTCGGTGCCCTTTTTTTGGTCACTTGCTGTATACTAAGCAATAAGGCAGCTGAAGCCTCATTTCTCCCACAACCTGGTGGGTAGAATCAAAACCTTCTGTTTGCTGTTTAGGAGACAGAGCTTCCTGGCAGTGATACACTCCTACCTCATTTGGAAATCCCACCTGACTTTGCTCTCAAGTAGCTTTTCCTTTGGTCATTAAAATCATTTTAATGAACATGCAATTGCTGGCAGTATGGACCATTAGTCTGAAATGGATTGGTGAATTAAATTTAAACCTGAAACCCCCAAATCCAGAAGAAAATATAGGTGACTAGTTTATCTTAGGTATGTAAAGGGGCCTTTAAAGAATCAACCCCCCATGATGTATTGAGATATTATTGACATATAACACATGTAAGTTTAAATGTACATGATGATTTGATAACTATATATATATATATATATATATATATATATATATATATAATGATTACTACAATAAGGTTAATTAAGGTTAATTAATGCCTCTCTCCTCTTACAAATTACCGTTTTTGTAAAGGGCTTTCAAGTCTAGAAGAAAGGGAAAGCAAAATTGATCAGCTCTGCTAAGTTTTTAAAAAACTAACTTATGTATGTAAAAAAAGTCATAAAAATAGACAGGCTATTGACAGATTAGTAGAACTATGTGCCACGACTGTAACAGATACAGGATCACTAAGCTGAATGAGTAAGGCAGATTTTTGATTAGAGAAATCTTTAGTGTGACAACAGAAAAGTAGGCAACACATTAACAATTGTGAAATAAAATGAGTAATACAATGGACAATAAAGATATGAAAAATATCTAGTCTCACTAATAAACAGATACAAATTAAAACAAAAAAATAACTTTCCAATTGTTAAAGATTTAAAAAATTTATAGTGTAGGTGAAATAGCCATGTGCACTGATGCTCAGCAGGCAAGGTAACAGGAGTGGACTGTGTAAACGCAACTTGGCAAATGTATGTGATCAAAATGTTTTTAACGTTCTTGATTTTTGAGCCAGTAATTTTACTTTGAGAAATCTACTCTAAGGAACTGGTGAAATGTTAGGGCAAATATTTTCTTACAAAGTGAAAACAAAACAAAACAAAAACCAACCATCATAAATTTCAGAGTCAATATATAAGGAAAAGGCTAAATAATATTTATATAACCATAAGTGGAATATATTTTAGCAAAAATAATGTTTTAAAATAATTTTCAAAATCATAATGTGTGCAACAAAATTCCAATTATGAAATAAAAGATGGATCACTTTTATTTTCTATCCAGATTTTTGTGTGAGCTTATCTTTTCTACTTCTTATAACTCTACATATTTTAAGATATAACATATGTACCCTAGCTGGTGTACATTGCTCAGTGGATAGAGTATTCTCCTGCAGGCTGGACGGTCCCAGGTTCAATTCCAGTCAAAGGCACATGCTTAGGTTGAAGCTGTATCCCCAGTAGGGGGCGGCAGGAGGCAGCCAATCAATGATTCTCTCTCATCATTGGTGTTTCTATCTCTGTCTTCCTCTCCCTTTCTTTTTGAAATCAATCACAATATATATATTTTTAAAAAGATATAAAATACGTATAGAGATCAAGAGATTACTGGAGATAATTGGCATGAGAAGAACAGAAATGCATTTATTATGAAAGGTGGAAAGGAAGAGAAAGAGGTGAAGAGAGAGACACATGCATTAACTGCTTAAAAGTGAGTGAAATTTCAGGGATATACCCAAAATTCAGGCTTCAGAGGCATCAGGGTTAAAGAGTGATTAGGTTACCATTTTCCTCTCTTATTATTTAAGTTCTCACAACTTAAAACTGGAAGCTGAACTCTGAGCAGAGCAGCAGAATGGCAAGTATGCTCCGGTTCCAAGCAGTCCTTCCGAAAGCCTTATCACCCTGAGGGAGAGAGGAAGCAAGTCCACGGCTTCCCTGGCTGGAGGTCCCCACCTGTGTCAGTTTTAATTCCCCATCTCAGTCCTGACAGGCAGGAGGCTGCTCAGTCCTGCAACTACTGACCTGAAAATCGTCCCTGCAGAGCCCACAGTCCAAGCGCTATTCTGAGGGCTTCTGGGCTGCTTATGCCATGCTTTGCAAATGGTGGTCACCTGGAGCCCAGGTCATCATGCACATTCTGAAGAGTAGCTGCCCTCAGCTATAGCTGTTGCTTTTATGTTGAAATGTGAGCTCAGTGTTGTCCAATCTCCTCATTAGTTGTGATTTTTTTTTCTGGATTTTTAATATAATAAATCTATTCTTAAAATTGGCTATTAATTTAAAATATTTTAGATCTGTGTTGGGCAACTCTTTATAGACCAATCAGAACATGCCAGCTGCAGCAATTTGAGACTTCTGTTCTATCGTGCAGGATGTGACTAAATGGACTCTATCCTAGAAATAATGTGCCAGGTACTGTGAGGGACCAGACATGTAAAAATGAGTAGGACAAGTTTTATGCTTTTAGAGGGTTTCATGTCTAATGTAAGAGACAGAACTTTAAGAAGGTAAGTCAAAATACAACAATATAGTGTTAACCTAGAGAACAGAACAGTACTACTCACCACAAGATTAGATTTGTCTGAAAGAAATCAGGGAAAGCTTAATGGAGGAGGTGGCACTAGGCCTGGGTGAGTTCTATGATTCTAAATCAGAAGGGATCATTGAGTTTGGTTTGTTTCCTGAGGGAAAGAGGAAATTTGAATTCAGCCACAAAATTAAGTTATTTTTCTGATCAATGACAATTTTCTTAGAGGAGAAAAACAGCTCCATCTTGTATAAATGAAAAAAGAAAGCAAGAACACAGTGGACAAAAGAACAGAAATGGAAAGTGTTCAGAGGACAGAAAACAATAAAAAAAAAGAAAGTATGATATGAATGAGAAGCTACAAAGTGTGTACATGAGAAGGCAAAGTGTGTACATGAGAAGAAAATTCAGTAACATGAGAAGTGAGATAATAATGATTCTCAGCAACACCTTAGATCCCAGGATTACCTGCACACTCAGTTCTGTGTAGAGGAAGGGTGGACAACGTAGTAAATGAAGGGTGACTCAGCCTCAACTATCTACTTCTAGCAAGGAGGAACTGGTGATCAAAACTATTAATACCAACAGACTTAGACTATTTAAAATTAGTGGCGCACTGCAATCTCTAAAGGCTTAATAAGGGTGGCCATAATGTTATTCCATTCCCATGTTGAGCTATTTTGGGGACAGACTTTCATTTAATGTCCTAATTAAGTATTCTCCATCAAATATTTGTGGCATTAATCCGTGTGTCTCTCTAGCAGTGCTCCAGGATTGGATTGGCCTGTGTGTGCTGCACACTCAGGAGAGAGAAAAGAAGACATATGACCAGAAGCAGTTACTTTCTTCTTCCATACAATTAGTTCATAATTATTCTTCAAAGCAAATATGATTACCCTTTTCATTCCACACATAATTCTTAGGTTGAATATTGCTAAGTTGGGACCAAGTTCCATTTTAAGGTTTCCCTTGATGCCAATTTTCACCTGAATAAAAACATCTGGATAAAGATATCTGTGAGACAAGAAAGGAGCACATCAGAAAGGGGCACACAGCATGATTTTCCCTGAGGAACACCCCTCCAGAAAAGAAAATGCTGGGACCCAAGGACATCACACTGGTGGGGGGAAGCTAAGTTATGTGGCAGGAACAAATAATCTTAATAGCTTGGTGGTTTAATATAACAAACATTTATTCCTTATTCGCATTTTATTTGACAAATGCTCCATTCCTATATACTTCCCTGATCACTGCTGTAAAGAGAAGGGGATCTGGTGAATTGTGTACTATCTCTTACAGCTTCTGTGCAGAGGTCTTTCAAATACTTCTATTTCATTGGCTAAAGCATGCCAATCTAACTTCAAAATGAATAGGGAAGTGTATTTCTGAAATATCCCTGGAAGGAGAGAAGAACTGCAATACTTTGAACAGCTCTAATGGCTATCATAGGCATAAGCCCTAGTGAAAGAAATTTGCTCTTCAGGTTCCTGCAAAGTATAAGCTAATAGCTAATAGGGGATGAGATGGATTCTTGGTGTATCACAAAAGATTATTCTTATTCTCAAGAAGTTTGCAGGCCAATGGCAGGGAGGAAGATTATGATATGCACACAATTAATCACAATATTTTATAATTGCTGCAATAGAAGAAAGCACAAGAAGCAGTGGCATTGTGGGAAAGGGGAAGGATTTTAGAAATGTATAGAGGATACATCTGAGAGTAGTTGGTGATTGGTTAATTAATATATATATATATACTTCAGAGAGGAAGAGGGAGGGAGAGAAGACAGGAACATTAATGATAAGAGAGAACCACTGATCAGGGATTGAACCTGCAGCTTGGGCATGTGCCCTGACCAGGAATAGAACTGTGTCCTCCTGGTTTATAGGACAATGCTCAACCACTGATCCACACCAGAAAAGATTTTTGAATGAAAGAAGGAGCAAAATGCAGGAAAAAAAAGATAAGTGTGACGCTTGATCAGAAAAGGAAGGTGATTTGCAGCTGGGTGTGCAGAGGATATATGAAAAGACATGGCTTCCAAATTCCATCATCAATGTCTGAAACTGAGTATACTTGAGACTAAAACAACTTGTTTTGTTGTTGTTTTTTTATGAAAAAGAATTAGAGTTACCAATGCAACCCAGGCATGTGCCCTGGTCAGGAATTGAACTGTGACCTCCTGGTTCGATGCTTAACCACTGAGCCATGCCATTGGGCTGATTTGGTTAATTATTTAGCATAAAAGAGAGACAAATCTTAGATGATTCACAGGTTTCTGATTTGGTTAACTGAATAAATATTGGTACATTAATAAAAAAAAGAATCACAATATTAAGAGCAATCTTGGACAATAATAAGGAGGATGTATGAATTCTGTTTGATTTAAGTTGTCCTTAAGTACTGAGGATATGTAAGCAGAAATTTCCAGAAAATGTTTAAAAAGAGTGGTGTGGGCTAAAAAGAGCTGTTTACATTTAGCTGAGCAACTACTTATTGAATGACCATTATACATGAAGGATTTTGCAAGGTCCTTCATATATAATACAAAGATATAAAGATAAACATAATCCCTGACACTGAGGAGTTACATCTAGTGGGAGCTAAAGACACATTAACAGATCATTGCCTTGCAAGAGGTCCCTAATACCAGAGATGTGTTGAGTGCTCTGAAAGACCAGCAGGGAGGTCTCTAGCCAAGGTTAGAAGAGTGATGGTGTTTATTATTCAAGGAAGTCTTCTTGGAGGTGTTGCTTGAACTAAGTGTAGAAAGCATTTCAGGCATAGTTAAGCATGGTGGTATGTCATTTCTATAGTTATAATCCCTGCATTAATATCCTCAGCCAACTATTTTCTTGTTTCTTGGTTTTCTAATCTCTAAAATGATGATAACAGTTCTACAATATCCATGTTCAGGTGGTTCTGAGGATTAAACGCAATAATGGTACAACCTCACACACATAGTAAGTACTCAATGAACATTTTATTATAGTTTTAATAAAACAGACAACATATTTAGCAAAACAAGTGTCCATGAAATCATAAAAAGCTGAGCAGGTGACTATTGCTAGAACTTAAAATGTGAGGTAGGGAATGGCAAGAAAGAAATGAAGAGAGACTGCCAAATGAGAGATAAACAGCTTTGGGAATTACTGTAAAAAGGGGTTGCATAGTGAAACGTAAAGGGAGAGGATTTTTTGGGAATTTTACTTGTAAAAGCTACTTACAGGTTTTTAAAAAATGAGTGATGATTATACAGGGTGTCCCCCCAAAATGTATACACACTTTAACAGCTGATAGCTCAATTTTGAAAACAAAGTGCATTTTAATAAACGTTGCCTTTATAATTATTCGAAGTGTGTGTATACATTTTTGAGGACACCCTGTCGTTAAGAACCCTTTGCCACAGCTGTTTGAAACTGTAGGGAGGAAGAATGGAAGCTCAAACACTCATTATGAGTATATTGCAACTTTAGGTTAAAAATGCATTAAGACAATTAAGAAAAAATAGTGGCTATAGAGCAAAGAGCATGGACTCAAGAAATACTTAGGAAGTAAAACTAGAACATGTTTGTGATTAGATAGGGCCAGGGTGAGAGAGTGGGATGATTCTCTCAAGTTTCTACCTTGGATACTAGAAGGATGATAGTGCCACCAACTATGCTAAAATCAAAGAGAAGAATCAGGTTTGGGTTTGTGAACCTTCTAAGTAGAAATACCCAATTGGAGTGTGGGAGCTACAGATAAATAATTTGGGTGTCAATAGCATTCACCTCTACACAAAATGTTAAAACAGTAAGTGATCTCCAGAAGTATGTGTGGAAAGGGAAGACTAGTGAGCTGAGGACGACATTCTGGTAAACCCCAGAAATTAAAAGGTGGGAAAAGGAAGAAGAATCCATATAGGAAACTGAGAAAAATGGCCAAAGAGATTAAAAAGAAAGGAAAGTCTGTTCATGTGGGTGCTAAGGGAGTAGTCATTCATTTATTTAGATAATAAATATATTAAGCACCCACTCTGCCCATTTTTAGAGAAAAGTATCAATAATGTGGATTAAAATTGTTCAGTAACTTTAATAGTGAAGAGTTTTACTGATTAGCAAAATTGGAACAGTTTCTGTGGAGTATTGAAAACAAAAGCTTAAAACAGTAATAGGTGGTTGGAGACAAAGGGAATCCTAATATATGATGATGGGAGAAGATCTTTGGTGGTGGGCAGACAGTGCAATATACAGATCTTGTAACATAGAAACCCACAACTGAAACCTATATGATCATATTAACCAATGTCACCTCAATAAATGTACTTAATAAGGCAAAAAATAAAAGTAGTAGTATAAAGAATGAGTGATAGGTAAAGAGGAACAGATTATAGAGTAGATAAGTTGCACACAAGCTTATGTATGAAAATATGTAGTGAAAACAAAAGAAGAAAGCCAAAGACATTAGTAAGGAATTCTGGAAGAGAAGACAGTGAGAAAGAAAAAGATTGATCAGATTTGGATGGAAAATGTAAAAAGGGGTTGCATAGTGAAACGTAAAGGGAGAGGATTTTTTAAAAAGCAATACAAATTTATTTCAGTTATTACAACTTTCATTTCTGAATTTTTAATTTACAGTTTCTATTTTTCTCCTGAGAACTTTTCTCTTTCCATTCATTTAATGAGTACTTTCTCTTACCCTGTGGAATATTTATGGGAAAGATGCTTGATTTGACCATTCAAACAGCTGGGCCATCTCAATCAGCAGTTATTTGATTTCTTTTTGAGTTAGTCATCTTTACAAAATTCTTTGTAATTAAATAATTTTCTATTGTATCCTAGACATTTTTAACAGTCTGTTGTTTAGAGTCTAGGTCTTATTAAAATCCTTGAGATAATATTGACATGTTGTTTGTTTCTGTAGAAGGAACTCAATCCATTTATTTTCAGATTGCAATTTCTGTCTCAACTGCTGGGGATGATGATTTCAATGTCAACTCTGTGTCAAAGCCTTTAACATGCTACTTTGGCTCTGTGATGAGCATGTGCCACCTGGGGATTAATGTGAGCCCTGGGGTGATGGTTCAGTGAAAGATTGTAGAGTTGAGAGGCAGTATGGAGGGCCCACTGTAGTTTGTAGTGTAAACCTGAAAATGAAATTTATCAATTCTACTAGCTCCCTAATTTTTTGCCTAATTGGAAGCTTTTACCTCTAATCCACAAGTACCAGCCACTGCTGTGGCTCTACATTATACCCTGTAGTGCCCACATATCAGAGAAGCTGAAGTAAGTCTCCCAACCTGAGTTACTAAGGATGAGACATTCTAAGGATCAGATCAAACCAGAGAGAAAGAGAGGTTATCCTCAAGGTTATTCAGAGAATTATAACCTTATAGAGTAAAGAAGAAATCTGTGGTTAATAAGTAGACTTAGATTTCTAGACTAGAGGGAAATTAATCAGCCTCCAGACAGAAGGTGCTTAGATGGAGGCATAAATGGATGATAAGTTGAAGAACTATAAAAAATCAGGTCAGGAGTTTAAGTCTGAAAAGTGAGGAGTGAGGGACAAGTCAGAAGGTACAAAACCTAAATTGATGGGGCTCTGGTTGGTCATTCTTTCTACATCAACTACTGTACAGTGTGAGAATGGACACTTATAGGTAACAGAGAACCAACAACTCATCTGGACCTCTAAAATCAAACTGTAATATTCCACTCTCTGGTTATCATCTATTATCTTTTACTGTTTTTAAGTTTTCCATTCATCTTCAATCATGTATTTTAATTCCACATTGTTCTCAATTGATCAGCCCAATTCAATTGATTTAACAGCTCTTGTTTTGCTCCCATCCTGAAATACTGGCCTTTCATTTAAACTTCTTTTCCTTGGCACCCACAACATTTTTATTCCATTTCCTTCTCTACTTCTGTCCTGAAACCAACCTCCCTTCACCCTTAGATTAATCCATTCCTCTGGCCTCTCTGCTCCTACTCAAACTATTGAGCACAGCTGTATGGCTTCAAAACATATCAACAACTGGGCTGTTACTCATGTCTTCCACCCAGGCACTTAATTCAAAGCACCACCTTTTCTCTCCAGAGTCACACCGCAGCCTCCTGACTAGCCTCCCTCCTATTCTTGACCATCGTTATCTCATAGTTAATTCTCAACAGCAACAGCCAGAGTGAACTTTATAAAAAACAAATTAGTTTATATCACTTTCCTGCTTTACCTAGAAAGGATTGCCATTTCCATCAGGACTATGGCCTATTTTATTTTACCTCACGACCAATGCTGCCCAGCCCTCCCATAGCCATACCAATCTCCTCCTCCCTCTTCCTCTTCACCCACACTGGTCTTGCCATTTCTTGCAAATGATAGCCCCACCTCAGAGTCATTGCACTTGTTCTCTCTGCCCAGGTATCCACCTATCTTCTTCATCACATACAGATCAAGCTCAAATGTCCCTTCTTCTATATATATATATATATATATATATATATATATATATATATATATATAATTGATTTTTTACAGAGAGGAAGTGAGAGGGATAGAGAGTTAGAAACATCAATCAGCTGCCTCCTGCACACCTCCTAGTGTGGCTGTGCCTGCAACCAAGGTACATGCTCTTGACCAGAATCGAACCTGAGACCTTTCAGTCTGCAGGCTGATGCTCTATCCACTGAGCCAAACCAGTTAGGGCCAAATGTCCCTTCTTTTACCCTCTGTATAAAATGGCCCTCCCCGCTTCATAACCATCTTTGCCTTTCCCTGCTTTGTTTTCCTCACAGTGCTTATCACACTGGACCAGCCCACACTATCCAAGAACTATTCAAAGACAAGGCATTAAAACTATATTATTTGGCTACTAGATCTATTCCACATAAAATAGTGCCTAGCATACAGCTGATACTCAATAAATTATTTTCAGATTTGTTGAATTATTGGCATGAAGTTGAAATCTTCTAGGATAAGGGTGAAAGTCCGGTAGGAATGAGAATCCACTATACATGACAAGCTGGATAGTGAGGAATTTTAACATTTGTAGAGAAAGACTCTAACATGCTAAGAGTTGTTGCTTCATTTAAAAAATTGGGTGCAAGGAATCTATATAAAATATGCTGCATATTTAATTTTAGAGTTTCAGGCCATTGTGATCTATTAATAGGGCTTGCAAGTATCATTTGTGTCATCCTTAGGTTTGCAAGAAGAATGTCTTACTATTACAAGATAAAAGTAAGTAGCATAAGCAGAACTAATTAGCTATATTTTTCACCTTCTGTGATCCAGATCTGGAATGGTTCATAAGCATGTGAACTTAGTGACTGGGAAAAAATATAAATATATACCTGAATGCAACAAACATCAAAGGATATTTTGCTGTAGAGTGTTCATCATTTTAACCCATTCCACATATCCCAACAGGAAATTTTCTATATGTATTATGTCTCATCAGTGTTTTAGAAAAAAAAAACACACACACACACACAAAGTTTTATCTCATACAAGGAATCTGACCTTGGAAACTGGAATGTAATTGGAATGAAAATAAAAGAGCTGAGCTAAGATAAACAGCCTCAGTGTTTATATTTATAAAATGTTTATATTTGACTAGAAGATCTGGAAGAGCTTTTCAAACCCTTTAGTTGTCTAAGCATATGAGAGTTATATGCAAGGGGGTGAGTGGCTCAGTCACTATTTTCCCATTGACATTAGGCAGATGTTTGTTAGATCAGCTTGATAAGGAAGTCAAAGTGACTATCATCAATACCATTAATAAAAGGATTATTGACTGTGCCAGCTCTGGAGATCCACAGATAAGCTATGCATAGTCCCAAGTATAAGCTTCAGAGTTCTCTAAGTGTAGTTCCCAGACCAGCAATATCTGGCCATTTATTAGAAATACAAATTCTTGAGTCCCATCCCAGAATAACTGAATCAGAAGCTCTAAAAGTAAAGCTTAGCAGTCTGTTTTTTGTGGGTTTTTAATTTTTTTCTGTATTTTTATAGAAAGAAGGAGGGGAAGGGAGAGAGAAAAAGACAGCTCTGTGAGAATTAGCTGCCTCTTGCATGCTCCCTTTTCAGGGATCAAAACTGCAACCTGGGCATATGTCCTGACTGAGAATCGAACCAGCAACCTTTTGGTGCCTGGAATGCTGTTCACCCAACTTACAGGGCTCAGCAGTCTGCTTTAACAAGTCCTCCAGGTAATTAGAATGTTTACTGATATTTGAGAATATTGATATAAGTGAACAATGTCATCAGTTCAAGTGATGAAATGTAGATATCTTAAAGTATAAAGGAGAATACAGAGAAGAAATAAAGAACTAACTTTCTGGGACATTTGAATAAGAGTTCAAAGTTGAAAATATTTTCCAGGCAGAAGAAACAGTATGTGCAAATGTCAGAGAGGTGAGAAAGACCAGGGTGATCCTATGACTTACAATGGCTGGACGGGCTTGAGCATCAGGGTGAAGTCTTGTTCTTACGCATCTTTCCTCCTCTCTGCTACATGGTGCCAACACATGATGCTGGTGATGAAGAGACTGAGCAAGAGTGAAGATAAAATAATAAAAATTAGGGCCTATAAATTGGCAGCCTATGAACCAAATTATGCTAGCAGATGGTTTGCATTCAATAGACACTGTATTACAAAACAAAACAAAACAAAAACCTTGAGCCGACATTTAATAATTTGTGGTTTAGCCTAAAACAACAACAACAACAACAACAACAAAAGCCCACACCTGTATTTTTGGCTTTTCTGAAAGAACTGGACTATTTGATCACATTTCATCCACATTTCTTCATAACAATAATTTGCTGATGCTACTTTTTGTTGAATCCGGTTTTCTCCATTTCTTCATAGTCCCCACCATTCTCTTTTGTATCCCCAGTAATAATCACCCTTGGACTGTTCTACATAAAGATATTATTTCCTATTTATATGTCTCACTCAAAGATAAAATCAAAGAAAGACCAGGGATGCTGCTTCTTTCAAAACATATTGGAAAAAGCACATTTAAAGGAAGAGGGGCACTATTTCTACATGTTTGGTCAAAATTGCAAATAAACGTATAAACAAAGTTTAATAGGAGTGAAAATGAAAAGTGATAAACTCTGTCTTGGCAAAAGTTCACAAATGAGGGCTGTTTCTTCACAAAAAGAAAGGGGTATTGAAGAATGAATAGGAGTTTTCCAGATGAAAATTAACCCCTTTGATAGGCATCTATTCAATAAAACATGGGATCTAAGACAATCTATTATTTTGGACACCTTTTTCTATAATTAAAATAAATTGATAATCTCTCATTATAGGGCCACATATCATGTGATCATATTATTTCAAGCTATGTTTTAATTATCCTGACCTGAGGCCCTCTTTGAGCCCAGGGGTACTTGGAAGTTCTTTTTAATAAGGAGTTAATGCTCAAGGCTCAGTGCAAAGCCATAGCCACTCTCACATAAAAATTAGGAGTGGAGATACATTCCATAAATCATAAGCTGGGAAAAATTAGTTAACCCAATACGTTCTAAGCTTTTTTATGCTTCCTTAAGGGGGTCCATTATGAATGAATACTTTGCTAAGTCACTGAAATATTTAAAGAGGAAAAGCAAAAAGCATCAGGACCTAACCTTGTGTGCATGTACGTATATGTGTTTTTTTCAAACCACCACATTCCTCGAAAAGGCTAAAGCAAATAGCCTTCTTTCAGAATCCTGGCTGGATTCTTAGATAGCAGATGCCTCTACCATTAGCCATTTGAGAGATCCCTCCAAGTTCAGCAGTGGCTTGCTGTCCAAAGGTGGGGGTCCCAGTTCAGATCTGGGTGGAGACAGATTTTTTTACAGGGATGTCCCATTGGCCTCGATGGCCTGTGCCAAGTACGGCACAGGTGAGTTAGTGTACACCTGCTGGAGAGGCCCCGGTGCCAGGGACATGCTCACAGCACCGCTCAGCCTGGTCTGTTTGTGCTTTTGTCGTCGAGTGCTTTGCGACTAGACAGGGAGCGTGTAATGGCATCCCCTCATAGCTGGAGGCTTGGAAAGAGGATGTAAGTGTGATTACTGCTGACAGCTAATGGAACATCACCGTTAGAGCCAGTAGTGGAGACGCTGCTTTTGGATGTCAGCTACTTTGGTTCCCATCCCAGAAAATTTCTCATAGGGAACTGATTGATCTTTCAACAAAATGACTGAACCAGCCAAGTCGTTTCTCCCTCTTTCATTTCAGTTCCTCACCCCTAAACCACAAAGACAGATGGCAGTGAAGAGGTGAAATGTTTTCTGGGCAAAAGAAAGAAGGAGATTGGATGCCCAAGGTCTTTGCCATCATTTCCTCTTCTGCAGAGAGAGCAATGACTGACTGACTGGGGCTGGAGAAGGAAAAATGGAAGCTATCACATACGACTTGCATGCATCTGAATACATATTGGTTTTGGAGATATACACAAACAGCTCAAGGTGGCTTATGAGATATGCTCATCATGATTGCACCTATATCTTATAATGTCAGTGGAGACCACTAGAAATATATTCTAGAATAATATGAGAACTTTACCTCCTATGCTGTGCCTGATAATGATTCCCTTGTGCACCTTTGGACTACAAATTTAAGCTCCACACTTAAGTCTTTATTTAGCCATTTATTTCCAGCTTCAGCTCAAAAAGCTTTTCTCTGAGTATCTATAATTTACTGTATCTATATATAATAGAGGCCTGGTTCATGAAATTTGTGCAGGGGGTGGGGAGAGTGGTGTCCTTCAGCCCAGCCTGCTCCCTCTCCAATCTGGGACCCTTTGAGGGATGTCCAAATGCCTGTTTAGGCTCAATCCAGGTAGGCCTGATCCAAGTACAGGCAGTGGGTCATCCTTCTCATAATCCAGAACTGCTCATCTGTCTGCCTTCCTGATTGTCCCTAACTGCTTCTGCCTGCCAGCCTGATCACTCCCTTACCACTCCCCTGCCAGCCTGATTGATGCCTAACTGCTCCCCAATCAGCCTGTTTGTCCTTAACTGCCCTCCCCTGTGGGCCTAATCACTCCTAACTGCCCTCCCCTGCAGGCCTGGGTCCCCCTCCAACTGCCCTTCCCTGCAGGGCCGGTCACCCCCAACTTCCCTCCTCTACCGGCCTGGTCACTTCTAACTGCCCTGCCCTGAAGGCTTGATCACCCCCAGCTGCTCTCCCTTGAAGTCCTGGTCCCTCCTAACTTCCCTCCCCTGTTGGCCATCTTGTGTTGGCCATCTTGTGTCCACATGGGGACAGTCATCTTGTGTGTTGGAATGATGGTCAATCTGCATATTACTCTTTTATTAGATAGGATAGAGGCCTGGTGCACGGGTGGGGGCCAATTGGTTCGCCCTGAATGGTGTCCCAGATCAGGGTGGGTGTTCCCTTGGGCCATGAGGTGGCCTGGGCGAGGGGCCTGTGGTGGTTTGCAGGCTGGCCACACCCCTCAGCAACCCAAGCTGAGGCCCTGGTATCTGGGATTTATTTATCTTCTACAATTGAAACTTTGTAGCCTGGAGCAGAGCTAAGCCTTCTGCTCCCATAGCCATTGAAACTTTGTTGTCTTAAACCGAGGCCTGGCAGGCCAGGGTATGCGGAAAGCTTGGCTTCCTCCATCTCCAGGTCCTACCCAAGTCTCCCACCTGCTCTCTCTGTGGCTGTAACCATTTTGGTTGGGTTAATTTGCATACTCGCTCTGATTGGCTGGTGGGCATGGCTGGTGGTGTAGCAAAGGTATGGTCAATTTGCATGTTACTCTTTTACTAGATAGGATTTAAAAGCCTAAGTAACTGCCAACCATTCACCATTCAACAGATAGCTATGATGCACCATGACCACCAGGGGGCAGATGCTCAACACACAGGCATGGAAACATGGAACAGATGGATGAATCTCTGGGGGGAAGTGAGGAGGGTGATAAGAGATTAACCAAAGATTTTATATACATACTAGGTCCCTTAGCTTGGCCATCATCCTCTTGCAATCCGGGACTCCTCAGGGGATGTCAAAGAGCCAGTTTCGTCCTGATCCTCACTGGCCAGGCTGAGGGACCTCTAATTGTATTATAATTACCCTTGTAAGTGATTTCTTAACAGTGAGCTCTCCTTTCTCCCCTCCTCCCTTCTCCCCCATATATTGAACCAATATTTATTGAGCAGTAATGTGCCACATGATATTCGAGGTACAGAGAATACAGGGAGAAAGGAAGGAAATATTAAACAAATAAACAAAGAAAGAAGCTGATTATTTTAAACATCAGTAAGTACTTCACTCTATTACTCAATCATTTAGAAGTGAAGCAGAAGCCAAAGAGGCTTCAGAGGAAACTGAGAAATACTGCCCATCAGGTGAGAGCATTCCAGAAAAGAAAGTGCTCCAAGAAGGAAGGGTTGCTTAGTTTTATCAGTTGCCTTTACCATTTGCATGAGCCAGGGGAAGTCCTGGGGGAATTTCATCAGAATAAATCATAGGATGGTAGGAAGGATGCAGAAAATAGATACCCATCTCGTTTCATTCATCTTCGTACCATTTTTTGTACCTCCAGTGTCTAGCACACAGTAGGTACTTAATTGTTGATCTACATCCACTGCAGCAGCCATTGAGGAGAAGCAGGCCTGGCTTTGCACTACCCCATGACCGTGAGCCTCATCAAGGCCCACAAGGTGAACAAGAACATGAGGACGCTGAGGCACAGCCACCGTGGGTATCTTGCTAAGTTCCTATGGGACATGATCCTGGAAGTGTCCCATAGGAACACCATGTTGCTGCTAACGGTCTCCAAGGACGAGAAGGCCCTAAAGCTCATCAGAAAAAGGATGGGAACACACATCCATTCTAAGAGGAAGAGATATTTCCTGAGCAAAGTCCTTGCAGCGATGAGGAAGGCAGCAGCCAAGAACAACTGAGTCCCGTTCCCTCTGTAATAAAACCTGTTAACAAACAAACAAACAAACAAACACATGTTGACAGAATACATGAATTTTCTGGACCTTTACTCCAGCCCACGCAGGTTTGAATTTAATTTTGGTCCCATTGATCATATCCTATATAAGCATCTCTCGCAGCGATGACATTTTGCTGCATTAATTTATTCGCATGAGCATCGCCCTTTACCAAACAATATATCCCTTGAGAAAAGGGGATCTGTCACATTTTTGTATCCTGAAAAATATAGGACACTATTTCTGGAATATAGCAAGCATTTGGTTAACAAATATTGGATAAGGCGTAGTTATCAGATAACAATAATATTGCCTTACTTTTTCCTAAAATTAGCTAGCTAAACGTTTCCCATCCAAACTGAAGAGCAGAGGTCATCTAGAAAGGTGGTTTTAAACAGAACCAGGCTTTGGACAATACAATGAGACACTTACAAATGAGAGACATAAAGAAACAAAGTTGCAGAGGTACTCAGGGTACCCAAGAAGTCATAAATCCAGAAACAGTCCAGAAAGGTCATTTTATATACAAGGTACTCTGTCTCTTTCTCGCTTCCTCCTTCTGTCTCTGGCAGCCACGTGGTTTGTTTATTTACTTTCTGCATCCTGGATACCTTGGAGGAGCCGCCCAGCCCTGACTCAGCCCAGCCGGACCTTCCTGGGCTGTCTGTCCCGGCAGCTGCTGCAGCTCCGCACTGCCCGCAGCGTTGTGCCAGCTGTCGCCGCCTGCATCACACCACAGTAATGGGAACAACTGGAAGCAATAATGTGTCTCCCCATTTGCCTAACAATACCAACATGGACAATAACTCAGAAGACTGAAGATTTGTGCTGTAATTTAATAAACCCCATGCACATTTCTACAATTGAGTACCACATCTGTGCAATGGATCCTCAAAGTATAATATTCTTTTATAAGGGACCATTAACCAATCTTAAGTTTATAGGTTTCCTTAAATCTTTTTCATCAGCTGTTAAACTACAGTAAAGAGAAAATTGCCTCTTATGAGACAAGGGACAGTAAAATACGAAGACTGTGATTAAACGTCAATCAATTAAGGATTATAATATAATAAAATGCTGACTGATGATTAAAATGTGCACATTCTAGGAGAATTACATAAGCAATATTAAGAAGTATTTTTAAAAGTCAGTAGAATAAACTTCAATGAGATCACATTATCTATAACTCTTGCTTCATAAGTAAAAAAAAAAAAGGTCTATAAGAAGTATTCTTCAGGTACATAGGTCTCAAAATTCGCATGAAACTTCTATGCTAAAAAGTATTATTTTAGCTTCTCATTTTACTATTCCCCAGTCTCCAGAATTTTAAATTCTTCTCTGAACAGAACAAATAATGGCATTTTTGCTTCAGCTGGTTTTCCACCAGTGTGTGCAGCTGGGCAATAGTTTATGAAAATGGGTTGTGCTGTAAAACCACCAAACAAACAACATTGCAAACGAGGCAACAAAACAGACTAGAACTGAGGGCCCCAGAGAGGAACTGTGGGACTGTCTGTAAAACGTCACAACCTAAGCCTTCTTGAAATGGTGCCTTATAGAATTTCTTTCTCTGAAGGTCAGAACACACTTCTATCTAGGAAGAGATCACCTGCTGCCAAAGAGTTGCAAGGCGACCCACTGTATTTCTGCCTTCCATAGGCCACATGTCTTCTCCATCAGTATCTTCATTTCCTGTGATGAGAGGCCTGAGCAAACTACTTCAGGTTTAGATAGCCTAGCACACCGAGAAGACCGAGTGGCTTCTTTCTCGTTGCTCTTACTGTCATATTTTTTTCTCCAAGTATATTAGTGGCAGCAGGCCATTTTTTTTTTTTTTGTGCTGAGCTGCTCCTTCCTCAGACCTTCTCTTCCACATTGCCTCCCCAAAGCAATTTTCCTGCTACTCTGTTTGTACCTGGCCCCTGTGGAGCTCCAAAGGCATCCAGACTCCTGCCAGTTTACAGGGAGTATTTTGAAGCTTGTTGCAACAGCTGGCTTATATGAGCCTTGAAGGAAAAGCATGCATACACGTGGTAGCACATTTGAAGCACTAGAGCAGCTGGCAAAGTAAGCAGAGACCAAAGGTGTGGGTAGCTCATAGCTTTGCTAGAGACTGTGCTGGAGGAGCCTTGCACAGAAGACAGAGGCATAATTAATGGATAAATCCCAGTGCAGCCTGGCTTCTGCCCTTATCACTCTATAGGAACTTACTTCAATGAAGGTCACCAATGATCTTCTAATTACCCAATTAGATGGATGCTTTTCAGTCAATGTTTTCCTAGGCGTCTCTGCTGAATTTGGCAGGATGTTTGAGTGACATGCAGAAAATCACATACCCACTAAGTAACAGAGCTGAAACCTGAAACAGGTAGGCTTAATCTTAAACTCAGGATCTGCCCATTGAACCTAGTTGCCTACTTATTCAACATTTCACAGAGATTATAAAGAAAGGATGAGTGGGAGAAAGTGATGGATTGACTACTCTTGTTTTCTCTCCATTGTAGAAAAGATCCAACATGACAGTAATGATATTTTAGGGAGGTATAAATCCACAAGAATAGAAAGGCAGTGAAGGACTTCCAGTGGAGGAAGAGATTTCTAGAAACTTTTGAAAGATAGAAATAGAAAAATACCCCAAAATGCATGCAGGGATCAGAAGAAGCATTTTAAAAATCCAAGATATATCTACATCTCTATATCCATCTGTCATTTAAATAATATAAAAGAAACAAAACAACTTTCCCAGAAGAACAAACTCTAAGGACACCAAGTACGGAGGGAAGTGGTAGTGAGCCTTAGATGAAAGAAAGCCAGATGGGTTGAAAGCCTGTAGGTAAAGGAGTAGCTGCCTTCGATCTCATTCCCTTTCCTATGAAACAAAGTCACTATACTCCTCAAAACCAAGAGGAAAGTACAAAGCTTTGTTACTGGAAAAAATAAACCAGAAAAACTTCAGACTTGGGGTATGGAGGTGGGCTAAGTGAAGCTAAGACCAGAAAAGATGAAGAGTTAGTGGAATTTCTAGCCTCCTCATCCTGTTTGCAGTTCTGCTTCTCTAGGGTGTGTATTCAGGCCTAGCACACTAAACAAGACATTCTTCTTTCCCTTCTACCCCTGTTCCTAGATTTGTTTCCTTGAATAGCTGAAATGCTACAAAGAAGGTGGGAATTCTGTACATGAGAAAGCCAGGTTGCCACCTGATCACCATATGATGATGTTGACAAGACTCATTCACATAGACAAAGTTTCCAATAAGCTCTGTAGTTCTGCCTATAAATTATGAACGAATGGCTGCTAAGTAATTATTTCACAATGAAAAGTAGAAAAAAATGAACAAACAGAAAATAGTAACAAATAAACAAAACAAGGAACTCTGTGTAGCACCATATCAAGGCAAGGAGAAAAAGAAATTTAAGCTAACGTCATCACAGAGAGAAGACATTGCCTTCACAAAATAAAACTCCCAGATAACAAGAAAGAACTCAAATAATCCAGATGATAAATACACTAGAAGAATTAGAAGATAAATGCAACATCAATCAAGTTATATAAAAAGGGCAGATATATGGAAAATATGATAAACAGTTCAGAAATTTAGAGATTATTAATTTAGAGATTAGTAACGTCACATATAACAGGTCTGGAACAAGAAAAAAAAAACATGGAGAAAGAGTAATTGTCAAATAAATAAAAAAGAAAAGAAATTCCCCAAATAGTTAAACATGAATTTCTAAATTGAAAGAGTCTATCAATTCACACACACACACACACACACACACACACACACACCAAACTTAACCTAGGCCCATCACTATGGAACTTTAGAACCCTGGAGATAAAGAATGATATTTAAAATGTTAGAGATATATGATAGATAGATAGATAGATAGATAGATAAATAGATAGATAGATATGTTGGAAACCAAATATTGTTCTCACTAAATGGATGTAAACAGGAAGCCAGAAGGCTGGTCAACCTTAACTGCTCTGAAAGGTCAGAGCTAATTACTCACTGTTGAAGCAACCTCTACCTGTTTGTTTCATGTTAATTTCTGTTTTTGTTATTTCCTGCCTAAAGGCTAGGGGTGTGTCCCAAAGCCTTAATAAAAGGGAGAAAAAGGCCAGAGCAAGTGGCAGTCCTTTCCACTAGAGGAAAGCTCCCGCCTGGCCCCCCAATATCGCCAAATTTATGCTTTCTAGTCTCTCATTTCATTTGCGTGCGGCCTCCTTCAGAACCCGAACCCTGACCCGGGAACCCTGAACCACGCGAGACGTGGAAAGAGGTTCCCACATAGATAGATGATAGATAGATAGATAGATAGATAGATAGATAGATAGATAGATAGATAGATGATAGATAGATAGAATGAGAATTATATAAAAAAGGATGACCAATGATGCTGCATGAGACTTCTCAACAGTAACACAGGAAGCGAATAGACAAAAAAACAATGATTTCTAATGGAAAATAATTAGTAAGATACTAGACCGTGTGCTCCAGCAAAGTGAATAAATAAATCAGGATCAATGAAGGGCATCAGAATTTTTCTCAAAAGCAACCAGAGAACACAAGGCTGTGGGAGTGAGGTATCCGAGGGAGAAAATGGAAACGATGCATTATCTATTTGATTATTTTGAAAATATGTTAACAGGCCCTAACAAGTTTGGCTCAGTGGATAGAGCATTGGCCTGCAGACTGAAGGGTCCCAGGTTTGATTCTGGTCAAGAGCATGTACCTTGGTTGCGGGCACATCCTCAGTAGGAGATGTGCAGGAGGCAGCTGATCAATCTTTCTCATCGACATTTCTAACTCTCTATCTCTTTTCCTTCCTCTCTGTAAAGTATCAATTATAAAATAAATATATTAACAGACATTATAAAGATATGTTGGAGCACCTGACGAAAATAAATGAGTACTGTCTTTATAGAAAAGTAGGCAAATAAAAAAATCATGCAATTATTACTCAAGGAAAAGCAAAAGTTAAACTAGAGAGGAAAAAAAAAAACACAAAACCATTACCGAAGTGTGTTCTTTGGCTCAAGGATGAACAGTATTCACATCCTATATAATAAAAGCTTAATATGCTAAGTGTCTGATTGTCCATTCAACCAATCAAAGCATAATATGCTAATGATATGCTAAGGCCACTCATCCACTTGCTATGATGTGCACTTACCATTATGGGCTAAATGCTCCAACCAGTAGGTTAGCTTTCTACTGGGGTCCGGCTGATCTGGACTGAGCCAGATGGCCTGGACACACCCTGGAGCCCTCCTGCAGCTCCTCCCCAACTGGCCAACCTCCTGTGTCCTTCCCCAACCTCAATCATGCATTGGTGGGGTCCCTAGCCTGGCCTTCACCTTCTTGCAATCCAGGACCCCTTGGGGGACGTTGGAAAGCTGGTTTCAGCCTGATCCTGCTTAATGCAGGAGCTGCCCGCTGGTGGTCAGTGTGCTCCCATAGGGGATGCATTGCTCAGCCAGAAGCCAGGCTCACTGGCAAGTGCAATGGATGTAATGGGAGCCTCTCCCACCTTCATAGTAGTGCTAAGAATGTCTTACTGATGGCATAGGTCTGCAAAGAATGTCCGACTGATGGTCCATGGAGCTCCCGGACTGCAAGAGGGCACAGGCCAAGCTCAGGGACCCATCACTCCCTCCAAGAGCACGAATTTCATGCACTGGGCTTCTAGTTTCTTAATAAAAATGTTACAAATCTAAGAGAAAGTCAGGGAAATCAGAAAACTCTTCATCTACCACTACAGAAAGTTAAGAAGATAATATTTGATGAATAAAGAATTTATGTTATTGAGCCTGTTACCTGGAAATATGAGGGTAAATATTAATACCTTAAAAGTGTTAATAGTGGTGGCCTCTAGGACAATCTCCTTCCCAAACATGGTGAAAAATATGACAGGAGTATTTTTCATTATGCTGTCTAGTATTCTATGGTTTTAAAAGAACTATATGCATGTTTCTCTTTATATAACTAATAAGTAATCACATTTTTTTTTTAATTTAGAAAAATACCAATGATCTCTAGGTGATTTTGCTGTATTCTTCTGAATGGGAAATGCTCTTTCTTCTTCTGGTTGGGAATCACCAAGCTTTGGGCATAAATATACTGGTCAGTAGCCATTGGGAATTTGGCTCCTTTTCCAGTTATTTTTCAATGTTTATTAATAATTCAATATTCAAGTTATATGTGTGTGCACCCCTCTGTGGTGTACATTTAGAGGTTAGTGACCAACAAGCTTTAAGGACCACGAATAAAAAGAACTTAAGGTGTTACTGGGATTTCTAATTTAGAGACTAGACTTAAAACAATTGTTCACTTCTATGTCATTCAATATGAAGTTAGCAGGGTCACTCATATCAGTAATATCTCTTTAGTCTAATCATTACAAAACTGAGGGAAATCACTAAGGTATTTTTTAAAATATATGTATTTTAACTTGATTTCAGAGAGTGGAAGGGAAAGGGATACAGAGAGAAACATTGATTGGCTGCTTCTTACACGCTCCCTACTAGGGATGGAGTCTGCAGTCCCAAGCAGGAATTCAACTAGCAACCTCCTGGTGCATAGGATAATGCTCTACCAACTGAACCACACCAGCTCAGCAAGGTGTGTTGTTTTAAAATATTTTACCATTTTGAAATACAACACATATAAAGAAAAGTGCACCAACTATAAAACAATCTTAATAAATTACTACAAAGTCAATCTCAGAGTGATCACCTTTCAAGGCAAGACATAGAACATCGTGGGGCACCCTACAACTCCACTTTTCTTACAGTAATCACTAGCTTGACTTTCATGGAAGTCTTCTTTTTCTTTTATTTATGGTTTCAGCACTGGAGTATGTATTTAATTTAATTAAGTCCAGGCTTAATTTGGAGTTTAAGCAAAGTGGAGCTTCTAATTGGCTAAATGGAGACAGGGTGCAGTCTGGCTGGTGTAGGGATGAAACTGATGGACTTCAACACCTCAACCTACCTTAAGTACTTTAGAACAGGAATTCTCAACCTCAGCACCAGTGACCTCCTGGGCCGAATAATTAATTCTTTGTTGTGGGGGACTGTCTTGTGCATGGTGGGATGTTTAGCAGTACCTCTGGCCTCTACCAACTAGATGCCAGTAGCATCACTCTTCCAGTTGTAACAACCAAAAATGTCTGAAGATATTTCCAAATAACCCCTAGAAAGAGGGCAAAATCCTTAGTTGTGAAACCCCTGTCTTAGATGAATTAAAGGATTACTGTTGTCCAAATGCCACTTGATCTAAAAAGTCAACTTCAGGCCCTTTGGGGCATTCTACTGCTTAGTCCTAGCCAAAAGGTAGATAAGCCAGCCTGGAGGTTCTAAACTATTTCACAACTCAGCCAGAGGCTGCAAACTCTGGGGGAATTTAGCCAGATTCAGTGGCCTGAAGGTCAACTCCAGTGTCCCAGTTGGTTAGTCTTTCAAGGTGGGATGCTCCCACTCAAGTGACAGAACGCTCAGTAGTTTCTCAAGGAATCGGTAGATGAGACATTATTCAGTGACTTCTTTCCCCACAACTTCCTTTGAATTTTTGAACCTTTAAAAACTGCCAATTTATGAAATGGCCATATGGTATTAAATGTGTCAATATTACATGTGTCAAGTGTATCATAGTGTATCATATATATGAATGTGTACTGATATATATGTATAATAATATATTTTATGATGTAAATATGCACACATCTGTACTTATAAACACATATGTAAACTGTAATAAAATACATATTACATGAAGTGAGACATCAATATTAGAGGATACAATCTGAAGAGTGGGTGATCGAGTGCCAAATCTGATTTTTGTCAATGTACGTATTGTTTATTCTAAGTAAATCTCAGTGAGACATCATTGTTCCTTCCACGTTGCAGACTCCTGTGGTCAGGGTTCATAGCTCTGCTTTTTGTTTTGTCCAGTGACTGACAGAGCATCACATGCAAGGAGTTACCTAATGATGTCATGGGATTAGAGGAGTAAGTTCTGGAAGAATGTGAGGGATCCTAGTCTGGAGATGAGCAAGCACTATAGAGTCCTTTGCTGATGTAGAGAGTGATGGTAGGACAAGAGGAGAAACTATGTTAGACAGGGTAGCTAGGAAAGATTTCTGAGTAGATAATATTTGAAAAGGTATCTACATGATGAGAAAAAGAACAGCCATTATGTATTTTGATTCTCTGTTATTAGGAGCATGTCTATACCATTTATTTAAAACTCTAGATGATAATTTTTAATTATGTGATCGATATTCATTTATATAGATATAAATATAGATAGAGATAGAGACAGAGATAGAGATAGAGATAGATAGATGTATAATGTATTTAAAGCCAACCAGGATAATCTCATCTCAAGATCTTTACATTAATTACATCTGCAAAGATACTTATTTTAAATAAGATCATATTCTAAAATTCCAGGCAAATGTCTATTTTGGGGTACAGTATTAAACCACTATAATTATATAAGGAATTCATAATGTTGATACTACTTCTGCCATTAATAAATGATATAAGTGGCACTACAAAATTATATTTATTACTATTGCTCTCATTTAAAATTACACTCATAAAATTACACTTTTGATATATCCCATTTATCTACAAAGATACTCTTTTATAAATCATATATATATATATATATATATATATATATATATATATATATTACCTGGAACTGTTACCCACAGTTGTACTTTAATTTTATGATCAAAGCAAAATTATACCAACATTGCATATTCCAGACTGTAAGAGCTGTGATGCTTTCATTGACTTTGTTGTAGACGCATAATAATGTTCCAATCCATAAAATAGACCCCAGCAACTGATGGATGGTGGGGATTTAGTTTGCCTCAGTTTAAGTTTCCATCTTTCAGAATGTGAGGAAAGTTAGATAATCAATATTCTTGATCTACCAACTATGCTAAACTTCTATGGATGCCTACCCCTAGAGATATGCCATTTTCTTTGCATTGAAAGATTTGCAAAGTGTTTGGACCAAAGTGACTAGAATTGCCCTCATTCACAAAAGGCCTCAGTGAGCAGATTAAAAACCAATTCCCTTCCTCTGCTGCCTTTTCATCTGACTCTTGTGGTCATTTTTGCTGATGTCAGCTGCACTCTCCCCAGCTATCACTGTCTTTTTCTTACAGAGATGGATGGCTGAGCGGACTGCTAGCGTAGCTATCCATCACATATGCCTATGGATGATCAAGGCCATGTCTGAGGCTCCAATAAGTGTGGCTTGCATCCAGTAACATAACCCTCTGTGCCACCCACAGAGAATCAGTGAACCTGGAAGATTTTCTACTTATTTGAGAATGCTGCTAACTGCTCACCTACTGAGATCGAAAAGTGGAGACAAAGATGAGATGAAAAGTGAAAAGGAGATGAAAAAACTGAGAAAGATATTCAGGAATTGAGACACTGTGGTTTAGGGGCTCTCTGAGCTTGTTGATTTTGTGGAGAGCAGTTTGCCAAGGCTTAATATCCTATATATTAAAGAGGGACTATGCAAATTGACCATCACTCTGTCACAAAGATGGCTGCACCCACAACTGAAGCTAAATTCCCTTAAGGAGCCTTAATGAGCAATCAGCAGGGATCTGAGGCTATGCCCTTGCTTGCCCCCGTGGGGCTTGACAGGGGACCTCAGGCTGTGCCCCCTGCCCTGGCGTCAGGCTGGGGGACCTGAGGCCAAGCCCCTCACTCAGCGGGGATTGATGGGGGACCTCAAGGTGTGCTTCCCATCCTGGTGCTGGGCTAGGGGACCTCAGGCTGCTCCCCCACCAGGTGGGGCTTGACAGGGGACTTCAGGCTTCATCCCCACCCCAGAACCAGGCTGGGGGACCTCAGGTTGCACCCTCTGTCCTAGCATCAGGCCAGGGGATCTGAGGCCACACCCCCTGCCTGGTGTGGTTTGTTAGGAGATCTCAGGTCATGCTCCCCATCCAGTGGGGCTTGATGGGGGATGTCAAGGTACACCCCCAGTGCTGGGTCAGGGGAGCTCAGGCAGGACTTGACAGGGGACCTGAGGCTGTGCCACCCTGTCAGTGGGGCTTGATGGGGAACTGAGGCTGTGCCCCCCAACCCAGCAGGGCTTGATGTGGGACCTCAGGCCATGCCCCCCACCCTGGCACCGGGCCAGGGGATTTGAAGCTATGCCCCTGTCTGACAGAGCTTGATAAGGGTGGGACTGGCCAGATCTGGATCTAGCCCAATGGGATGGGGGAGAGCAGCCAGGACTGGGTCTCACACGATTTTGAGGCACATATGGGTGGGCAGGAACTTGACTCTGGGTCCTCCTTTTAATGTGCACAAATTTTGTGCACTGGGCCACTAGTATAAATACTAATGCCTTTGTGGGTTAAAGGACCTAGAGCCACTAAATTAGGCATAAACGTGGGTGTCAGAGAGGTGAATTGCTGCTCACAGAGATATGGAAAAATATGTATCTTGATGATCCTCCAATATTAAATACCTAGATGTTCTGAGAGCTTAACATTACAGAGGGATCTAATTTCTCCTCTGGAGCTTTTACTGCCATAGTCATTCATTTAGCATTATTAGGCAGGCCTGATCACTGATTCACTAGTGAACTCCAAAGAGGTGCAGTGAATGCAGTGAGCAACCCAGAGCTAACGACTATTTCAATAACAAGGATTCAGGTTTAAGACCCATTAAACACACACACACACACACACACACACACACACACACATACAGAGAGAGAGAGAAAGAGAGAGAGAGAGAGAGAGAGAGAGAGAGAGAGAGAGAGGTGAATAGTAGTGACAAAAATTTATTAAACTTGCCCTAAATGGTTTGGCTCAGTGGATAGAGAGTCAGCCTGCAGACTGCAAGGTCCCAAGTTCAATAATTCTGGTCAAGGGTATGCACCTTGGTTGT
Organism: Lasiurus cinereus; assembly: GCA_011751065.1. NCBI lineage: Eukaryota > Metazoa > Chordata > Mammalia > Chiroptera > Vespertilionidae > Lasiurus > Lasiurus cinereus. The sequence goes on along the minus strand of JAAGEH010000012.1, from coordinate 50,929,550 downwards.
GGGCACATCCCCAGGAGGAGATGTGCAGGAGACAGCTGATTGATGTTTCTTTCCCATCGATGTTTCTGATTCCCTCTCCCTCTCCCTTCCTCTTTGTAAAAAATCAATAAAATATGTTTCAAAATAGATTTATTAAACTTAATGTATGAAAAATTTGAATATCTTCTACTTGGGCCAGGAAAAATCTTTGGAATGTATATGAGTTTCATGCTCTCCCTGTCTAAGGCCATCATTCAGCAAACACTAATTGAACACCTACCATTTGGATTTAGGTAAAAGACCTTGCATCTAAGGAGTGCACAGTCTGAATAGGTACACCAAACTCATGAATCCTTATTTTTTTCTTACTTTAGAAATACACCAATTTATGCCTTCTTCCCCTTTTCTAAGGTGAAAACTTGTGTCTTCTATGGTAGTAAAGAGAACACACAATAACTGAACTATGCTAGCACTGGGGTTATAGCGAACACCCAAAAAGCCTCCTACATCCTCTGATGTAGTAGGAACAGTTTATGGGTGACAGTATCATGGCATAGATGAGAGTGCTGTCTTTGTGGAGATTTTAAACTTCTACCACAGAGAAATGAGTGCATCACATAAAGTATGGTCAGGAAGATATTTGTAAGAGGCTCATACTCTTCCAATGTAGTTTCCCAGTGCTGGATCACAAGGGAACTGTTTTCAAATATGACTTGATGTATTCATATAAATTTTACATATTGTACACTCAATATATCTTATGCATTGAACTAGTTGAAGTCATGGCTGCTTCAGAGATCTTTATCTTTAAATGAGACTCATCAGACAAGAAGAGTGTTGAAATGCTAGGAAAAAAAACAACAGTATTTCGTTATGAACACAGTTAGTACCATTTGTCATTCCATATGAAGCTGTTTTAATTGGAAATCCATAATGTGCTATTAACCCTGAGATTTTTCTTCCAAAGAGTGGACAAACAAAATGATTTTCCCCCTTTAGAACTACTCTTCTCTGGAGTCTCATATCCTAAAATGTGCCAAGTTTAGCTTTTTATTTTATTTTATTTTATTTTTTGTATCACAATATACATGCATTGTGCCTGCAAGAACATTGCAAAATTTAAAAGCTCAGAGAAGATGAGTGTCTTTCCAAAGTTGACAGCAATCAATGGAATTAAGTTGCTGCGGCTGCTCACTACTTTGCAGTGAGGAGGAAGGAGATTTGGGGTCTCCTCCAGCTTTTTATCATTCCAAGATCAGCTGACACTGATTAGCTCAACAAATCTTAAAATTAGGTAAAATAAATCATTTGTGTTATCTCGGCTGCACCTATGATTTCACGGTACCCAGCTGAGAGGTCAGTGGGGGCTGGAATCCAACCCACATTTGGTCATCAAGCTATGTGTCTGTCATGCCCTAGAATTCACTCCAAGAAAAAGCACCACATTCTAATTTGCACAAAGACACCAGATCAGCTGCTGGCTACTCTGTGCATAGAAGATCTACAAATGGGTTTAGGAGTCCAATTCAGCTTTCATTCTTCTTCCCTAAGCACATAGCTCTTCCTCGCCACTTATTGGAATAGGTCTCAAACCAATTCATGACACCTTTTAATTTCATCTAGTTTGGAAGAGTGTAAGAAGAAATTTTTTATGTTTCTTTTACATTTAAAAGTGTTTCTGGTTCTCTATATGTGGTGTTGTGCTGTGGCATGACTTGTCCATATTCCATAGCATCTTCAGTTTGGGGAAATACATGCATTATGACTATTACTAGATCAGATGCTATGAGGAATGGGGAAAAAAAGGATTGTGGGCATCTGGATTTATTAACATTGCATAATGTGTTTGTGCACATTTAGGAGATTTTATTCTTGTTTTTGCCTGATTTGGAGTCTAATTTGGATAGTTAGAATATCCTTTCTATCTCTTTCATTTGCTGTATAGTAAGTTGTTTGTTCTTCAAGGCCTTATGTCACCTCCTCTGAGGAGCCTTCCCACTACAGGCAGTAGCCTACGTGTTCCTGTACCAGTAAGCACATTTATTGCAGTCTTTACCACTGGTTGTGTATATCTGCCAGCTCTATTGGGCCAACCAGACTATGAATAAGTTCTTTGAAGATAAAGACTGCACCAAATACATTTTTGCAGCCCCAGAGTCAGGGGAGGGGGGATTCTGGACATCTCAGTGATTCAGAGAATGCTAATTGAGTCCAGGCGAATGCATAATTCCTGCAGTGTGAGTGCTAGTTAATCTTTGAGGGTTGTGGCTTCTTTAAAAATGCTTGTATACTCTCTCCCCCGAAACAAAGTACATATATGCATACTCACATTTTGCATAATTTTAACTGTTCTTTGGCCCTCTCTGAAACCCTTCATGGACTTTCCTGAACTCAGATAAAGAACTACTTGCTAAAGGAAATAAATAAATATCCTCGGTAAGGTAAAGTACTAAACATTTCCCAGCTATTTCCTTCACTCAAATATTTATTGTGCTGGATGCAGAAGATGCTGCAATGAATATCATGCAAGTACTCCCCTCCTAGAGAGATGACACATGAGTCAATAATGATACTAGGGCATGAAAAGTACTATAATGACAATGTACATAGAATGACGGCCTTAGGGAAGTGACTTTCAGATTCATGATTTTATGGACTTAAAATTTCCAAAAAAAAATATTGGGAAACCAATATAAGTGGTTACGTTTTATTATCCCAAATCAGTATCTACTACCACCCTCATTTCAAAAAATCTGATTACCCAAAAAGAAAGAAAAATGATTCTTTTGGAACAACAACAACAAAAAAAAAACAGCCTTTTTGATTGATCACATCTAATTTTGTGAGAATAATTTTTTTTCTCATTTTATTGTGGATCTCTGAAATCTCACACACTGACACCAGACACTGATATTTGAATTTCACTATCTTAGCCATTGAAGTCAGTTCCCAGAACTGTCCAAATTGAATCTTAAGGAATCATTGTGGAGCTGGAATGGGGAGAAAAACCAGAGGGAAGGGTGTATTTTAGGCCGATAAAATAATAGATGAAAGACGCAGAGACTAATTACACATAATATGCAGATAAGTTAATAATGGGGTGAACTCAAGATGAAATGGGCAAGTGTTGGAAATTCTTGGGAACTGGACTTACAGAGAGGAAGGACATTATGTGCTGGTTGGATGCAGAGGCCAGAGCAGAGAGAAGCTATAAGAAGTTTGGAGCCCCTGTATGAAGAATTATTCACTCTAAAACCATATGTAAGAGCAAATTAGCCAGCAAGATGCTCCTCCTGACAGGGTAAGAGAAGTGAAAGGAGGGTTGGGAGGCAGGGAGGAGAGCCTGTGAGTCTTTGCAGGAAGAGACTAAAGGCAGGCTGGCTGCAGAGTGGCATTTGCACCAGAGACTAATGGAAGGGTGGGGCAACCAGCTCAAGGCAAACATTCAGAAAGTTGTTCAGTCAAGAGGCCTTTATTTGCTAGTTAGAAATAGAAATAGAGTATGTATAAATATACACTGAGTGGCCAGATTATTATGATCTCTGAACGCATAATAATCTGGTCACTCAGTGTATATCCTATATAATAAAAGGCTAATATGCAAATTGTCCCCTCGACCAGGAGTTCGATCAGTAGGCAGGCCCATGTCCCCTCTCCCTGGCCAGGCTGGCTGGACCCCATCCATGCACCGGGACTCTAATACACACACACACACACACACACACACACACACACACACACTGAGTGGCCAAATTATTACGCATTCAGAGATTAATAATCTGGCCACTCAGAGTAAATGCAAATTTAAGGAAGAAACAGAAGAACTTGGGGTAAATTTATATCCACAGAATTAATATTATCTTATTTTAAAATATTTTAAAGATATCCTTCTCTATATGCCATGATTTTCTTTAATCAGCTTATTTAGCTAATCAAACCTTAGTAAATACCTATGTCATTTAAAAAAAATATTTCTCACAATTGTATCAATTCTATTGAATGGTGTTTGTAGATGATGATTTTTTTTAACTTTCAGCTCTGCCAAGAGTTTATAAACAGATTATTCAGACAGTCTAGCTAATTTAAAGTAATTTAAAATGTTATGTGATCCAAAGCTACTTTTCTCAGATGAACTTTAGGTATATGTCCCTCCTCCAACCCATGGCTACTGCTACTAAATAATCCTCCATTAAGAAAAATAAGCCTTTAATGAAAGGCCTTGTTAATATTTCTGGTTCCGTTTCTATGGGGAGAATATTGTACATTATCAAAGCTCACTCTCAGATGCTTTCTGTTTATGGCATGTAAATACTTAAAAGCCATTTTTCCCCAGAATCATTATTTCCTATCAGCCTTTTCCTCCACCTAAGAGTATCCTTTTAAATTTGTAACAAATAATTTTTAGACATATTTCTTATTATAGCATTACCACAGCCAGCACAAACATCCTCCTTTCCCTTTCTCCCGCCATGTGTACACATAATGGAGTTTCTTATTAAATATACATGCAATTCCTTGTTGCATATAAATGTACCTCATCAAAGAATAAGGAAGGCCCTGCGACTCTGCTATCGATTGATCATAAAGACAGGGTAATATCTGAATGATCTTCTTGCGCTTCTCTTAAAAAAAAAAGAAGAAAAACCCTGAAAGAATCATGTAACTTTAGCGACCATCATAAGGAGCTCTGATGTGGTTCCCTTCTTACATATTTATTAGGCTGCTTTCTTACATATTTTTGAGAACATGAAAAGCAAAACTGCTTTCCTTCTTTCTGAAGAGAAAATACAAAAGTCATGGGTTTTGTCTTCATGAGGCAATACTCTTGTCTTTGGGGAAGATGCTAGTCGGAACGAAGAAAGTCGCACTATGGGCGTGGGGGGTGCGGGGGACAGATCGTATTAAAATGAACCAGGAGTGAAATACTTTCTGATAGCTCAAATGCTTAGAGGAAACGCCATGCAGTGCCACAGAAGGTCTTTTGAATAAGTAAAGAAGAAGAAGAATAATTCTCACCTCCAAACAATTTCATTTTAGCATTAGATGCAAATGAGTTGAAATTTATAAACATGTGGCGCAGGGGAGAAGGAGAAAACCAGAAGCCGAGTTAAGGAATAATAGCCTGGAAGAACCGTCTATTGTTAGGTTGCAGGTGCAGGCTTCCTCAGAAAGCTGTTCTCCCTCGGCTTGGGAGTGCTCAGTTCACTGTTGGAAAACACACCAGGATGGGTGACTTGCGCCCGGGCTACACACGCTGGGTGAAACGTATCTATTGACTTACAAGCTGGATGCATGTGTCAAAATGCAGTCGGGTGTTTTTGTAATAATAGCGAGCCGGCACAGCTGTAAATTATTTATGGGGTGTATTCAGTGCAAACAGGTTAGTGCACACATCCTCTTCAGCTTGACCGCCCTGGTTTTAGATCACGCAGGCATTCAACTCCTCAGAGATCTGCTCTTATCACTGCACACCCTAAAAGGGGGCCCAAGCCGCAGTCAGTTCAACCGCTCACAGCGGCGCGGTCACTTGCTAACGCTCTACCTCAAGGTTCAGTGAGTAAACACGGTCCCTCCGCCCGCTCTCACGCCCGCCTGGCCCGGGTGATGTCAGGTAATATCAGACAAGAAGGCGGATCGATCCCCGAGCAGAGGCAGGGCGGTGCTCCGCTATCTTTGTGCAGAAACATGGAAGGAAGTGAACAGAAAAGGCCACCGGTGATCTTAACGCAAGCTGACAGTTCACTAATGCCGTGTTGCAGAGGCCAGGAAGGGCTGGCTAGCCGGCAAAGTCCTCGGTTTAAATTTAAAGCAGCGTGAGGCCCCATTGCAACGCGGGGTATGGATTTCCCTCTTCTGCCCCGGACGATTTCAGCCAGGGCCTTTTCCATCTCTTCTCCGTGATCAATGTAGGCAGGTGGGCTTCTCCGCAGTGCCACACAGATGGTCAGAAAGGCTACAGCGTCTTTTACATTTTAAGAATTAAAACCACAAGGGAGAGCCAAGTCTCTGTTAATATTTCAGGAAGGCTATTCTGCCTCCCCAATCAAACAGGCAATTAATGAGATATAGACCTCAGATATCCCAGGTCAGATAACTATACATTTCACTGTACCTTCTTTGTCCTTTAAGATGAAAAGATATTACAGTCTTTCTACTGCTTAATATGGAAGAACTATTTTGCCATAAGAGATCGCAGCTTTTATTGGTGGGCTTAGAATAAGAAGTGGCTTAAGCTATCTATTCTGTAATGTATAAACATAGTAAAAGAAGCTAGCACAACTGTTGGAGCCAAACTGGAGAGATAATTGGCACTGCCAGATGGAAAGAGTGAAAAAAAAAAAAACCCCACAAAACTGTAGGTTCTAGAATCAGCTCTCCTTAGGATTTGATAGCAACAGTTTCTCTCCCAAATTGTTTTGCAGAGTGTGAGAAAGCAACAGATAAAAACATATCTATGGCTCAAAGAGCACGGTACCAGAAATCAGGAACCCTGGTTCAGCCATGTACAAGCCTGCATGACTTAAAACCATTCATTTAACTTCTATGAGAGCTAGTTTCTCCACCAATAAAATCAGAAAAATAAAATCCTCCCTGAATACCATTTTGTTGTAAGCACAAGACGACAGGACATAACGAAAGGTTATTGTAGTAGTGTGAAGCCCCCCGCCCCCCAAAAAAGGCCATTTCTAAATGTTTGGAAGCTGTGAATGTAACCTTAGTTTGAAGAAAACATAAAAATTCAAATGCAGCCCTAGCTGGCTTGGCTCAGTAGATAGAGTGACAACCTGCGGACTGAAGGGTCCCGGATTCAATTCCAACCAAGAGCACATGCCTGGATTGCAGGCTCAATCCCCAGTGTGGGGCTTGCAGGAGGCAGCCAATCAATGATTCTCTCTCACCATTGATGTTTCTCTCTCTCCATCTCCCTTACTCTCTGAAATCAATAAATATATTTTTAAAAAATTCAAATGCATTTTTTAAATGATTTGTTTAAGTTAAGGGTCTTGAGTTAGAGATCATCCTGTATTATCTGCATGGTCTCCAAATCCAATGACAAGCTCTCTAAGAGGCACAAAGAAGAAAAGACATAGATGGAGAAGAAGACCTTATGAAGAGGGAGGCAGAGATTGAAGTTATACAACCACAGGGCAAGGAAGCCAACAGCCATGGGAAGCTCAAAGAAGTTAGGAGGGATTCTCCCCTAGAGCATCAGGGCAGAGTAGCCCTGACAACACTTTGATTTTAGACTTTGTGAGAGAATACACTTCGTTGTTTTAGTCAAGACACTAATTTTGTGGTAATTTGTGACAACTGCCACAGGCAAAATAATATAATTATATAATTATGATCAGAGTGGGGATTAGGAGGGTAAGATGAAGTTTCACTTCTGGCACAGCATTTAAAGCCCCCCCCCAATTCAGTTACTAATAATATTTTAAGGCAACAATTAAAAAAATCTAAATCAATGGGAAAAACCCATGATGAGAAAAATATTCAATTTTCTAGGTGATGAAAGATTAGTCTTTGATACTGATAAAATACCCTCACATTATCTTACCTAATAATAGAGAAACATGTAAATTGACCATACCTCTGTTATGCCCACAGCCAATCAGAGTGAGTATGCAAATTAACTGAACAAAGATGGTGGTTAATTTGCATACATACCTGAGTCCAGGGAACCTCCTTGGCACTCAGGTCACTCCCAGCTGGCCTTTGGAGGGGCCGAGCCTATGATCAGAGGAGTGGGGAGGCGGGGCAGGGAGGGAGGCTCTTTCTAAGCCTAAATTCTGGGGCTTGGGAAGGGGCAGAGCCTGCGACCAAATGCAGACCATCTGGAAGTAAGCCCAGCTGCAATCTGGTGACCCAACACTGACTGCTTAGGTGGCTGAGACCCAGAAAGTGAGTCAGGGTCTGATCTGCAGCCTCAGTGGAAGGTGTTGATCAATGTACTTACATCTTTCTTTCTCTCTCTCTTTCATTCTGATCTTTCCCAGCAGACAGACATTTTCTTTCTTTCCTGGCCTCTCTGGGAGCTGCTGTTAAGCCCCACCTTTTTGTTCAGGCCAAGAGATAGGCCAGGAGATGCTGACTGGCATAGGAACTGACCAATGAGAACCAAAGGTGGGTGCTGTGGGGAGCCAATGGATGTCTAGGAGGCAGCGCTTTTCACACTGGCATAGAAACCAACCAATGAGAACCAAATTGGCCAGCAGAGGAGGGCAGTTGGAGGCAACATCAGGGCTGCAGAAGAGGGTAGTTAGGGGTGATCAGGTTGGCAGGCAGAAGCAGTAAGGGACAATCAGGCAGGTAGGTTAGCAGTTAGAGGCCAGTGGTCCCAGATTATGAGAGGGATAGCTGATTGTGGGTTTGGGCCTGATCCTTGGGATCAGGCTTAAAATGGCAGTCGGACATACCTCAAGAGGTCCCCAATTAAAGAGGGTGCCGGATGAGTTTAGGGAATGCCCCCTCCATGCACAAATTTCATGCACCAGGCCTCTAGTTACAATAATAAAAAGAAATAGATGGGGTGAGGCACCATTTTTCTGTTAGAGCATATAACTGAAAAGTATCAGTCATTAAGCTCATTTTTGGTTGAATTATGCATTGGAGACTGGTAGTTTGAAAGTCCTAATAAGTGAAAACATAAGTTCCTCAGAGTCAAATAAAATACTATTCTTAAAAAAGGTTTCAAGAATAAAACTGGTTTTAGTCTCTGGCTGAATATTAGAATCCTAGTGCCCAGGCTGAATTCCAGACAAATCAGATCAGAATCTTTGGGCTTGGGAAACAGATATCAGACTGGGGTGCCCAGGAGATTCCAATGGTAACCAAGACTGGGAGCTGCCTTGTGAAAGATAAAGATGGGTGTCTGGGTGTTTGGGAAGCTTAATTCTGTGAACCATGCCTTTTCTTTAAACAATAAATGGTAAAGGGTGATTTTTAATCATGTCTAAAGTTATACATCATTAGGGCTACCTTTTCATTTCAACAGTTTAGATTCTTTAGAGAATTGTCTGTAGTAATTCACAGGGGATGGTAATAGTCACTGTAACAACAATGCTGTATAGCTTTTTAGAATTTGGAAAACAACAAAACCATCTCCCCTTAGTCCCCAGTGTGATCCTTCAAATATAGTTGTGTATTTATCAAATACATTTCCTAAAAGCTTTTTCATAAAAATATAATAAATGGTACCCACCCCACCCACCCCCACCCACAAAAAAGGATACATTGACCTGGAGCCTATTTGGAATAAAAAGGTCTTTGTAGATTTGATTAAGTAAAGGATTTTGAGATGATGAGATCATCCTAAATTATGCAGGTGGTCCTTAAATCCAATGATAAATGTCATTATAAGAGACACACAGGGAAGACACAGACACAGAGGAGGAGATACCATGTGAACAGATTATGCAGTCACACAGCAAGGAAGCCTACAGCCACCAGAAGCCACAGGAGGCAAGATTGGATTCTCCCATAGAGCCTTTGGAGGGAGCTTGTTTCAGCCACTGTTTTGATCTTGAACTTCTGCCCTGCAGAAGTATAAGAGAATAAATTTCTGTTGTTTTAAGTCACTCACAATCGTTATGAGAATTCAAACTGTCTCTTCTAAGAAGCACCTCATGATTTGGCTCCCAGCTATCTTTCCACTCTTTCTGCCTTCCAATCAGTACCTTGTATATCTCACCTGAGCCATCTTACTTCTTTCCTCTCTCCCATCCTCACACCTGCACCAGCATGGCTGCACCTTTCCACAGCAGACCCCCTTCTATGGCCATATGTCTGGTGGATGCCTAGTCAACACACAGGCTTGAATCCTCTTAAACCTCCAGGCAGTTTGACCCTCCCTCATCTCTTCACAAACTGCTTCTCATTTATTTACTAGAGGCTTGTTGTATGAAGATTTGTGCAATATGCCTTCCTTCCCCTGGCTGCCAGCACCCAGGACCCGGGCCATAGTGGAGTCAAGCCTTCAGCTTTCAGGCTTGGCTCCAGTCTCAGCAGAGTCTTCAGTCTTCAGTCTTCAGTCTTCAATCTTTAGTCTTCTCTTGAGTGGAGCTTTCAGTCTTCACTCTGTGCCTGCATATGCAACCTAACCCACCATTTTGCTGGGTTAATTTACATACTTACTTCTAATTGGCTGGTGGGTGTCGAGGAGGTACAGTCAATTTGCATCTTTTTCTTTTAATAGTGTAGATTAGAAGGTCCTGTGCATGAAATTCATGGACTCAGGGAGATCCCTCAGCCTGGCCTGTGCCCTCTCACAATCAAGGAGCCCACCATGGATGTCCCACTGACAGTTTATGCCCACTCCTTTAGAAATGCCACTGAGGTGAGAGAGGCTCCTGCTACTGCCACTGCATTCCCATGATCGCAGCTCCTGCATTGAGCATCTGCCCCCTGGTAGTCAGTGCACATCATAGTGACCAGTCTATTTACATGTTAGCCTTCTATTATAGTATAGGATTATGCCCTTTTATTATAGTACTAGAGGCCTGATGTATGAAATCTGTGTAAGGGGCTTGGCCCTCATGGCCCCAGCTGCCTCGCAGTCTTTACCCCCTCCTTCTAGTCATTCCACAAGATCATTCTGCTGCCCAGTCTAATTAGCATATTAGCTCTTTATTATATAGGATATGCCACATGTGACTGGAATAATTTGTTTACCCACATATTTCTTCTGCATCACTCTGAACTCCTTGAAGGAAGAGTCATATTTAGCTTCATTTCTCCAGTACTTAGCAAAGCTTCTAATTTCTCACTGATGATCAATAATTGTTGGTTAAGTTAATTACTTTGTTTATTAATAGTGTCTTTTAACATGAATTAGTTTATCTTTGGTTAAATTGATTAGTTTAGTAATAATGTCTTTTAACATGCATTATTTCATCTAATATTTTAAAGATTAAGTGAAATGCAGACTACTCTTATATTTTTACAGAAGAAAAAATTGAGGAACAAAGTGATGGATTAAATTGTTATAATTTAAATCTAGGAACTTGATTTCAAATCAGCATTATATATATATATATATATATATATATATATATATATATACATACACACACACACATATATATTTAAACCTATTTGTTTAACCATATTTACAGGGTTGGCAAAAGTAGGCTTATAGTTGTTCATATGTAAAATAAAATATTAATAAATAATAAGAATAAACTGTTTCATATATTCACAACTGTAAGCCTGTGTATTTGACCACAAATATAATTATATGTATTTAATCACATGTATATTTATCCATATATGTTTGTTATATATTGCATAGGACTCTCTATAACACACATTTCTTTCTGCCTAGTGTTAAAGCTATTTATGTATAAGTTTTACCTCTCATGAGTTCATTGAGAATGAGATCCACATTTTATTTAATATTTCTGCCATACTGTGTCTTCTTAACAGCAATCATTCAAATATTTGTTGAATGGATTAATGATCATTGCAATAGCTATATTTTATTGAAATGTGTTTCATATTTCTTCAAAATTACCCTATGAGGCTGCATAATGTCATTTTACTAAAAGCTATATGTATGGAGTTCCCAGGCAATTGCTTGCCTATTTTCTGCCCTGTTTCAGGAGATGGTGGGGTTGTTAACTGGACTGCTATTTTATTCTGAATGTCTCCCGGCTGCTCTAGTGATTTAGCTTGGCTTATTATTTTCATGATTTTTTTAGGAATTTAATAAGGATAAATTTCACTTTAGGAACAAGCTCAGACAAAGACAGTAGAAATGCTGCCTTAGACATTTTGGTGGAAAGGATGAACTTTGACCCTTTATTTCTGATGCCACTATGGAAAAGGATTATGCCAGTGGGGAGTTGAGACTTGCAGCTACAAAAGAAATCATTACTCAAATTTTAATTATAACCACTAACAGAAGGATGAAGGAGGGACCCAGGGTCTAGGAAGTGCAAAGCAGATGAGAATTGTGAGGAGTTAAGCAACTTTTATAGAAAGCAGGCAGTGATTATGAGTTGGAAAGAGACCCTAGTATAAGGATAGAATGGGAGCCAGGAAAGAGACAGAAACAGGATTTCCCAGGAGACTAACTGGTGCCTCAAGCCTACCCTATCTCTGTCACCAGCTTAAGAAGTGATAGTAAATATTTCTCAAATCAAATGTGTGATAGTTTGATAATTGTCTCTACATATGTAGTTCACAGGCAAGTGTAAGGATTAATTTCCCTGTGAAATTCTTAAGACAAAATAACTCTGCCTTGGGCCTTTGCTTAGGGGCACTGGGAGTGTGGTTTCAGGAGTGAAAAGATGTACAGGAAAGAAGTGCTGAGAAGATAAAAGGAGGTGCTGAGAAAGTAAAAGGAGGTGCTAAAGATACAGAGCTAGAGAAGACGGCTTACACCTCTGCATCCCTCAGGCTACAGGATGAAGAAAGCACAACCTCTCTCATCTCCTTCATTCTGACTGGTTCCCCCTTTCTTCATTCCTTGCCACTGCATTTTCATAAGGCCTATGAGGATAGAATTGGTACCAAAGTACAGCCGACTGAGGAGGAAGATGACAAAGGAACTAAGGGTATATGTTAGAGAACGGGCAGCACAGAGGTCACCAATGCATCAGGACTCTCTGACAAGGTACAGGAATTGTGGCAACTGGCACCTTAAATGAAACCTCCAATGAAATAACATTTGGGAAGGAGGTGCCAATTAATCAGACTTTATTGTCTTCAGACACTGGAAAGGATGTCCATCTTCTTCAGCGGTACACTCTCAGAAAATATCCAAGGCTTAAACTTTGGACTCATTACTGAAGCACAGTTTTACCTAACAGGAAACAAAACAAACAAAACAGTGCACCAGGGTCAAAGGACCTGAGGGGTTTTCTCACCTCTGTTACCTCCTTGTCTAATGACCTTAGGCAAGATGCTTAGCCAGAGCAAGATTTCTCTTATCTGAAAGGAAGGCAACAGTGTCTAACACAGGGTCCTCAGAGCATAAGCCAAGATAATGTATGCAAAGTTCTTGAACATGGTAAATGATGAAGTATTATAAGATGAAGAAAGCAATATGAAAGAAATTCTTTCAAATGTAAATCCTACAGTCTTCATATAGTCCTATTCTAGCTATTCTATGATCAAACAGTTTGAAACTCTCATAGTTTAATAGTCTAAACAACAGAAGCCAGACCACATGACTACATGTGTGTATATATATATATATATATATATATATATCATAAACGTGAATATTTTGAGGTTATACATGTGTTTATAAAAAGAAAATGAAGCATGAGTTGACACTACAATTTCTCACAAAAATGGACCTTAAAACAAAAAACATCAATATTTCTCAGAATTAGAGATTCCCTGAAATACTATCCCTTTGGACTATATTATCAAGGACTACCAATACTTTGAATAATTACAGATGGAAGTCCAAGGAATACCTCATTCTTCTATCAAAACCACTTTATGGGTGGCAAGGCGAAAATGGCACCTTTCTATGCCTCCATGTGTGTGCTCATATTTTAATGGCAAATAGAGACTCTGGCAACCTAAAATATTTTGCATAATAACTTACACTGGACTAAAAGAAGTTCAAATTGTTAATAATTTGATGGGAACTATATTCACGTATTGAAATAAGGTTTCCAGATTAAATACAGGACACCTAGTTAAGTTAGAATTTTAGATAAACAATAAAATATTGCAATAAAATGCAATATTCAGGACATGAATAGGCTAAAATATTATTCATTTGTTTTCTGAAGTCTGAATTTAACCAGCATCTTACATTGTTATTTGCTAAATCTGGCAGCCCTTCCTGATATCACGAGCTGCTCCATGACCCAGTCCCATATCCCTGCGATCTCACCATACTCAGTTCACTTCATGAGGTAAACAACTCTGTCCCTTTGGCCTCTGTGGTACGTGATATTTCTCCTTGTCTTCCCTGATACTGTGAAGAGGAGATCACATATCTTGCCATCAGACCAATTGTACTACAGTAATGGATATGAAGTCACACGCCTGCCTGAAATTGCTTAGAATTCATCTCCCGCATTCCTATCTTCTGTTGGAGAGGCCTGGAGAGGAGCATACAGGTTCCTTGGAACAAACAAAACACGGCTTCCCTTTCTGCAAAACATTAAATGGAAATTCCTGGAAACCCCAGATTCTAATTCTACCCCAGATGAGTAATTGCAGTAATGATTAGTGTTTACTCTGTCTCATTTTGACATTTCTTTGATTATTAAAAAAATACACAATGCCACTGATACAAAGCTAATTGGATTCTAATTATTTTCACATAGATTAGTGTTCTCAAGACTCTGTCTCAGACAGGTCATGAGATGGTGACCTCAAATCAGTTTCTTGTCATTTACATTATTTTAAAAAATATAGGGAAAGGGGACTATTCTGCATAATTATCACTCTTAATTAAAAAATGGACCAAGATATCAGCTGCAGTGGTGGCTTAACAAACCCCTTAGGGCTAGCTCAGATTCTACTACCCTCTGATTAGAATACAAATCTGGAAATATCCACCTCTATTATCTCCATTAAGATGTGATGCTTTGAGGCTTGATAATCAGTTCAGGCTGAGTAATCATTTCCATGAAGGTCTGGTGAGAAGAATGCGAGTGTGGTAAACATGCCCTTGACTTATGGTTCCATAGAATAAGCTAGTATTCAAAATTATTGTTAGAACTCTGAGGGGGTTCCTCAGACTCCCTAATATATAAGATCTAATATGCTTACAAAACACAAGGTAATTTGCAACTCTCACAACCATCACATCTGAGAATTTTCATGGGAGATGCATTATACGTTGTGTTATTTTTGTTTTAAATAAAAAGCAAATAAAAGTAATTGATTTGGCTTTTAACTGCTATCCCAAATGGGTATTATGAGAAAGGCGCTCTATTCTAGCACTGGCAAAAAAAATTCAGTCTGTTCCTTTTTGACAGTTCTTTGAACTAAAATTGTCCAACTTCTTGACAATTGCAATGTAATTACACCAACCAAAAATTGACTAGATTAAAGGAACAAGTATTCTTCCCATGACTTTAAAGTTGCACTTGTATATTTTACTGAAAATCATCAATAATAATAAGAGATGCTATTCTAATTTTTTTTGTTTATGGTTATTTTCATGGTTTTGCAGAGTAGCTAATAAGTTGAAAGTAGAAAGGATTCCCTTATCTCATTAGTTATTTAGAAATACTAACTTCTAAAAAGATGTTGAAGAGCTTACAATACAATACAATCACAATAATAAAACTACTTAATTGAAGGCACAAAATCCAGAAATTAAATAAGGTAGTGTCTTTGCCAGACAGAAAAGCAGTGAGGACAATCATGGGAAAGATAAGGAGGCCAGTGGCTGTGCGAAACTAAATGGAGTGCTAAATTTAACTCACTTGCTAACAACTAGGTTACTAGAAGAAGGAGAAAGCAAACAGATCATAGAGTTTTTGTTTCTAAATGGTAAAAGGTATTGAAGTTTTCCAGGAGAATCAAAGTTTGCTTTCACTCCATACCCCAAGATGGAAGTGGGAAAGTACTATGCTGCTGATAAGGGCATTGTGTATGGACTTGATCAAGGTGTGGTATTTCCAGGTAGCCTTCAACACTGGATCAGGACAAAGAGACCTCAGAAACCAGGTGGTCTATGTTCTCTCCCTGTTCCTCACAAAGGCTTTTCAAGCATGTTGACCATTACCAATGTCTGAAAAAGCAATGCTTCCCCTACTATGTGTTACTCTAATGTTTTCTAATTTATTTAATTATATTTCTTTTTAAAAGTTCTGGTCAAAACCCACTAAGTTGACTTTTTGAGTCACTAATTAATAGGTGGAAACCCACATTTTGAGAAACACAGTGCTAGCAGATATAGTATCTCCTTAAAATACAGAAAAGTGGTAAAGTATAATGTGTTTTTATTCATATAAATATATGTAAGTGTGGATATATCTAAGCCTGTATATATCCACAAACATATCAAAATATATATGTAAAATTTTACAGATTTGGTAACAACTTGCTTAAGCTCATGAGAAATCTTAAAGTAGGTTTAAACATATCTTTTAATTCCACAATTGAATAAAACCCATATTAAATGTTAAAATAGTATTTTTATTCTGAATGTATTCAGTTCGTAGATTTTAGCTTGTCTTTTAACACAGTTATTTAAACTAATTTAAATAATTAACCTAGCTAAGTCTTTTAAATTCTTATTACTTAAGTTACTCCTATAGCCTCTGATAAGCTTTTCTCACTTCCCAGGCAAAATCTGTGCTGTCAAACATATCAGTTGGTCATTTGTAAGTGTGTGCATGTCAGCCTAGCAGATAATTTTATTCAAATATGATTTAGCCACAACATGATCATTAGCTTAAAAATTGTATTATTTGTGTGTTTTTTCAAATGATAAGTATTTAAAAATAAAATCACACAGATTTCCCTTCTTACCTCATTTGTCTCACTCTCTCAGATTCATTTGTTACCACTTGTCTAACTCTCTCTGTGTCACCATTAAAGTATGTAAAAATATTTCAGGTCAAGTTGTTAGCCTTTTTTATCTTCCAAATATATCCTTTTCCTTCTGATTCCAAATATATCATGATTGAAGCAGCCCTTTTCACTAGGCATCCTTCAGGCAAGATGAGGCTGGCATGCAACCGAAGGCAGCTGAATTGATAATGCTTGAACTGAGATAAGTTAAGAGGCTGACCTGAGAAAGAGGCAGGGAAGGGCATTCCTAAAAAACCTACACTTGCTACAAGGAGGTTCAAGTCATTGGGGATAGCTAAAGTAAAGAGTTCAGGCTGAAGAACAATAGAAAGTAATATCCCAAGTGAAGGCAAGGCCAGATCAGAAATTTGTTATTTATTACATAGGTGGAAGAGAGAGTTGGAATGTTTCCAAGCAGAGAAGTGATATGACTAAACTTTGATTTTAGAAAGATCACTTTGACAAAAACTTAGAGAATGGATGGAAAGAGGTCTAGATATGAAGCTGAGAGTTCAGTTAAGAGGCCATGGCAGTAACAGAGAAATAGTAACAGTTGAATTACGACATGGGTAGAATTGAAGGAAAGAACATGGACTCAGTAAGACATAATAGAGGCCAAATGTCTGGTGTATTTGGTGGATAGTGTTTGAGGGTAGGAGAGAGGAAGAGAAGAAAAAGTGTAAAATGATTCTTGGTTTCTGGCCTGGCCACCTATATAAAAGTTATTTTTGGTAACAAAAAGATCAAGCTTTGAGAGAAAAAAATGAGTTTAGTTTAGCAATGCTGAGTGTAGGATGTCTACTGCACCCTCCATAGAGATGTTCATCTGAAGAGCTAACTTTCATTGAGCACATACTATGCCCAGATATTGTGGTAAGTATTTACATGCATCAGCTTCTTCTTTTAAAGACTCATAAGAAGACTATTATTATCCTTATTTTACATATAAGTAAAAGCTCAGAGAATAAACTCATTGATCCAAGATTATATAACTGGTAAATGGCTGAGCAGGGACTCAAATTTAAGTCTGCATGACCCTATACCTGTGTTGATACCTATGCTATGCAGGACTGGTATAATAGAGACTCAGAATCAATGAAACATCAGTGGAAGTAGAAGTTGTAATTGTGAATGAGGTCACCAAATTAGAGTATATGTTTTAGAAAACAGAGATCCAAGGAAAGGCCCCATAACACCAAGATTTAATACACAGGCTACAAATTAAGGGTCTGTCTCCTTTTGCCCACAGATACAGTTTGCTTGACTAGCATATCATTTCAAAAAACTTTGATTTTGAATACTTTCTGGAAGGGATAGGGAGCAGTCTGCCTTGTTTCATAGTCCTTACCAATCATTGTTAATTACACATAACTCCTTTATTTTTTTTAAATATATTTTTATTGATTTCAGAGAGGAAAGGAGAGGGAGAAAGAGATAGGAACATCAGTGATGAAAGAGAATTATTGATCGGCTGCCTCCTGCACACAACCTACTGGGGATCGAGACCCAAACCCCAGCATCGGTCCTTGACCAGAATTGATCCTGGGATCCTTCAGTCCACAGGCCAACGCTCTATCCACTGAGCTAAACCAGTTAGGTCTACACACAGCTCCTTTAAACCTGTACATTTCCTACTAGAGGTACTATTGTTGTGACTCCTAAAGAGTATGAAGAAAGAAAAACTCATGTAGGAAAGAAAAGGTAAAAAAAAAAAAATGAAAAAAAATATCAGGATAATATGGCTACACGGAAATTAAAGAAGGAAAGAGTTTCAGGAAAAAGGGAACAGTCAACTATATTAAATATCACAAATGGCCAAGTAAAATGAGGAGAGAACAGTGTTTACTGAATGTAGCAATCCAGTGGTCACTTACAATCTCAGTAAAAAGCAATGGGGTTGGATGGATGGGTAACAAAATCAGATTACAATGAGATGAAGAGAGGAAAGTACAAAAGATGTGGAAATAGGCTTAGGGTCTTCTTTAAGAAAATATATATGAACCTGAAATGAAGGAAATGGACAAATAAGTAATTAATGGAAGATGTGGCCAGATGGGAACTTTTGCTCTTTGAATGGAAAATAACTGAGCATGTTTTTAGCTAAGGAAAACTAACCACAGGGAATGTCACTTGAGAATATGTGAAGAGAGATGGTGGATTCAACAGTGATCTTTAGAAGTGATACTGTGTACTAGGCATTATCTTAAGACTTTGAGGACGTTGAAGTGAAATAAGAGACAAGGCCCCCATTGTCATAGAGATTAAATTCTGTAGGAAAAAGGACATCCAATCAACAAGGAGGATAGATAAAATAACTTTAGACAGTGACATGCTAGAAAATGAAAGGTTTCTTTTAAAATTTTTCTCTTATTGTGGGGTGGCTTTATATTGGGTATTTAGGGAAGTCCTTTCTGAGGATTGACATTTGAACTGAGACTTGAATGAAAATGGGAGCTAGTTCATGTATGTTTGGAGGAAGAGCATTCCAGATGGGATACACAGCTAGTGTATTCAGGGTGGGTGGGAGCTTGTTGTGATTGGGAAACAAAAAGAAGCCACAGCGATTCAAGAATGACAATGTGGTGAGAGATGAAGTCAGAGATATGGGTTGGGACTCAGATTAAAAGGCACCTTGCAGACTGTAATAATGAGTTTGGGTTTTAGTTAAGGTATGATCTTATGGAAGGGGCATGGTATCAACTCCAAGGAGATGAGAGGGAATGCATCTAACACAGAAGTAGAAGAATAAGTCCTGAATAGTCATGGTATCAACTCTTCCACTGATATGAGGGAAGGAGGAAAGAATAGGTGGAAGTGGAGATATTTGTAATTAGTATAAAGGATTGTTAAATGAATTAATACTTAAGAACTTTCATTTTGTAACTGAAGCTAGGGTCAAGATCTTCTGCTAAGATTGTGGGTAAAAGGTTGTAGTAGTCTTGGATGGCTGCCATAATAAAGCACCACTGACTGGAAAACTTAAAGAACAGAAATATTTCCTCATGGTTCTGGAGGCTGGAAGTTGGTGATCAAGGTGCCAGCCAACCTGATTTCTGGTGAGAGCTCTCTTTCTCACTTTCAAAGAGCTGGCTACATTTTTGAGGTGTCCTCATAAGATTGGTGGCAAGGGAACCTCTGGTATTTCTTTCTCTTCTTATAATGACACAGTCTTATCAGATAGAGCTCTATCCTTACAACTTTACTTAACCTTTATGACCTCTTCACAGGCCCAGTCTCCAAATACAGTCACTTGGGGGGTCAGGGATTCAACAAATGAATCTATAACAGAATCTGTGGAGAAAAGGAAAACTTTGGAATATTAAAGAAATATGGAAAGAAATTAAGAATATGAAAAATACCACCCATCCTTTTTTTTTGTAATAAGGCTAAATTATTTTAATCTAGCCATGATTCTAAATTTTATGTAAACAGGAAAATATTTGGGTCATGAAATCATTATCCTTAATACACAATCTTCCATTGACTCAGAAAATAGGTGTCTCCTAGCAATGGAAATTTTTTTATTTGGCAGCAGATAAGGCAGGGTGACATGACAGCCTGGAGCTGAATTGGAACTAAGGCAGTCTGTATAAAAAGAGGATAGAGATAAAATGAGAAATCTATGTCAACAAATGCCAGTGTGACTCAGTGGTTGAGCGTCGCCCCATGCACCAAGAGGATAAAAGTTCAAACACAGGTCAAAGCACATTCCTGGGTTGCAACTCAATCCTCAGTAGGGGGCATGCATGAGGCAGCTCAAGGGTGTTTCTGTCTCACATCCATGTTTCTCTCTCTCTCTCTTCTCTTCCCCCTCTCTAAAAATCAGTAAGAAACATATATTTTAAAAAGAGGACAAGGGTAATAGAGAGAAACTGGGAGGAATCCTATCAGACCATTGCACAAGCAAAAGGAGGGGGTATGACAAGACCCCAACAACTGGTAGTCAAGGAGGAACCTGGGGAAAGAACAGAAATGCCTCAAGAGTTATAATTGTTTCTTCTGCTATAAATATGTGATGTGCTTCCTTCTCCAAAAAGAAATCCTCAACCAAACCTATAATGCTCATTAATCTATGTGGGACAAGTTCAATTTAGATCAGTAAGTCCTGTTTTAAAATCAGTGCCTGTAGAAAAGCAGGGGAAAACAGCCACATGTTGGGAACATTCAAAGGCCAACAACCACCAACACAAAATAACATAAAACAAACAAGGGTGCAAAATTTTAGCGTTAGTTTCACAGGGGTCCAAAACATTTAAATTTTACCTGCTCTCCTTTAGAAGATTCACTCTAATTTGCAGGAAACAGATACAGATTATGGTAAAGCACTTTCACACCTCACCGGCCCCGGCATCCCAGCCTTTCTCTGTCGCTTGGATTGAGGCATTACTGAGTCTGACTCCGCTTAGTAACATTTTCTGCCGCTATCCCTCCCGACTACTCCTGCCTGCAAACAGACATGACACTACTGCTCTTCAAAATCAAAATCAGAACAATTCCAGGCTCTTCTAGTTGTATTTCTTGACTACTTCAGTGTAATATTAGTTGACATTGGTTTCTCACTTCATTTCAATTCCCCAGCACCTGTATGTGCTATCCTCATCGGTTAATCTTCACCATTTGATTCCACACCCTACCCCCCGCCCCGCTTCCTGTGTCTTCTTGTGTAGAATCTTTCTACAACCAGGCTGAGAGAAGCCTGTCTGGCACTTCCTTTCCATTCCTTGAATTTCCATTTTGGTGTCTTGCCAAGAGTGGCCCATTAATCAATGCTGGTGGAGTTGATGAATAAATAATAATTAATGGCCATTTTGACTTACCTAGGTGTTTGTCTGCTCAGCTGCATTATTGAGATGCCCAGGGTATCTATGTTTTATAGAGATATTTGCTGATTGGGGAACATATTGATAGATATGAGTAATGTGGCAGCTTTGTTTTCAAGGTTTTCCTGAAGTGTTGGTGCAGCTCAGGGCTCTTTGTGGATTTCTGTTGCAAATGATTACAAAAGTGGCATGGGGAGAGTGGGCTGGGAGGCAAAATATATGCAGGGCAAGTGGAAATCACCAAGGAAAACGACTGAAGGGGAAATCAATATAAGGTGAAAGGTCAACAAGCCTCCTGCTGTTAGTCTGTCAAAATGTATTTAATGGGTTCATTGGATATTTTTCACATTTAAGAAATTGACATGAGAAAGGGTTAGCCTGTAATAACGTTTTCTCTCTCACAAAATAGCTAGTATTTTTTTTTCATTTGAGAATTTTACCTCTGTTAATTCTGTAATGAGACACATTAATTTATCTGTGTAATTTTAAAATATATTCATTAAAATTAAGTAAGAATCACATATGGAACTTGCTGTATCCAAGATTCTAGTTTCTGGGTTGAGTTCATTGTATTTATTAAGAGGATTTTTAAAATTCTCTTTTCTATTATCTGTACAATTAGATTGATTTTCAGTTGTCTCCTCTTCCAGCAAGAGAATAAGAGTAAGAGACACCAAAAAATTAACTAATTTTCAGTGATAGAGTTTGGTAAAGAATTTTAAAAATAAATCTCCCCAAGTGAAATCACATTTGTACTATATTGTAAATTTTCTGTACTGTCATTTGATATATATTCTTATTTATTTAATACTAGAGGCCCAGTGCATGAATTCATTCACGGATGAAGTCCCTCAGCCTGGCTGGTAATCAAAACCTATTGGGGGACCGGCCAGCAGGGGAGAGGGACCAAAGGAGGTTGACTGTGGAAGTGCACTGACCACCAGGGAGAAGCTTCTGCATTGAGTGTCTGCCCCTGGTGGTCAGTGTGCATCATAGCAACTGGTCTACTGGTCTTTCCTGTTGTTCCTGTTGTTCAGTCATAATGGCCACTTAGCCTTTTATATATATAGATTCTTCATTATTTAGACAATTCAATCATCTTAGTAAAGGCTCAAATTTTTGCATTTTCCTAACATCTCTAATCAAAATACCTATTACAAATATTAATCCATTTGATGGTTTCTGAGCTAGACAGAAAGATTTAGCATTAAACATTAACATCTGAAAAATTTACCATGGCAGACTTAAATATTTTAAAAGTTTTTGCCCTTTTTTAAGACTAAATAATTTATGTTAATATTTAAATTTCTTTTGCTTCCATTAAGAGCAGCTGATACAAATTTGGTAAGCTCTCACCAGAATCCTGGTCAAAATGGGACATGGAACCCCTCAGTCTGCAGACTAATGCTCTATCAACCGAGCCACACTGGCCATGGATTCTCTGACTTCTTAGTGAACTAAGGCAGCCCAGCCTAGGCTCATTTCTTCACCTAGTCCCTCTTCTCCTGTTGCTTCCTGCATCCTATACCCTTCCTTGTTTCACTGTTCTCAGCTTTAATAAACATCCTCTAAAAAAATCAAAAAAGGAAAATAATTATAGAGCTAAAAATACTACATTCATATTTCCTAAAAAACTCATTCATCATTCATTATCTTTATAATTACTTTAAATAAGCTAAATATCTCATTATGACTACTGAGGATGTATTTTGAATATTTTTCCTTCTACTTTATACTTCTGTGAGGACTGAGACTGACAGGACTGCAGAGTCATTGTGGAGGTAAAAAAAAAAAAAGGTATAAAAAACACCTGCTTTTGAGTAGCTAATGTAAATAACTATCCTTAGTATTTTAGCATAGCACATCAGTTTTCAAACCAAATTGCAGCCAGCTGTTCTGATAATCCATAAAAAAATCCTGTCAGCATGTTAGAGAAAGTACCCCTTGCCACACTTTCCAGCTACCCATAATGTTGTAGAAATTCACATCTAGATAATTGTCCCTTATAGGCAATAAACCTAAATACTTACTCTCAAATTATTACTGAGGAAGAATTGATGCCTTTTGGTTTTCAAAGATACTAAAGATGTAAATATGATAAGAAATACTCAATTACCTCATGTCAGAAGTTTACCCAACTGATAAGTACTGAATATTTGTGACCCCCACCATTATCACCAAATTCATATGTTAAAGTCTTAATATGCAATGTGACAGTATTTAGAGGTAAACTTTAGGAGGTAATTAGTTTTAGATGAGGCCATGAGAGTAGAGCCCCCATGATGCAATTTTTCTTATAAGAAGAGGAAAACACCAGAGCTCTCACTTCATCATGTGAAGATGCAATAAGAAGATGGCCATCTACAAATGGGGAAGAGGACTCTAACCATACACAAAGTCTGTTGGCACCCTGATTTTGGATTTCTCAGCCTCCAGAGTTGTGAGAAATAAATGTTTGTTGTTTAAGCCACCAAGTTTTTGGGTATTTTCTTATATCAGCCCAAATTGACTAAGATAAAGCTAAAAAGCAGGAAATATACTAAGAAATATTTACCAAGTATGCACTGAACACTGAGTGTACGAAGTTCTATACATGTACTATTTCCTAACTTTCCTATGATTATTAATACTTTTAACCCACTTGTGTCTATATTTAAAGTAAACTTCTTTCTTTTTAAATTAAAAAACATGAGATATAATTGACATATGATAATGTATTAATTTTAGGTGTATAACATCTGATTTGGTATATATGGTGAAATGATTACCACAAATATTTAACATCCATTACCACATGTAGTTATATTTTTTCTTATAATGAGAACTTTTAAGACATATTCCCTTATTAATTTTTAAATATACAATATAGTATTGTTAGTTATAATCAATATGTAGTACCTTAGATACCCAGGATCTGTTTATCTTATAACTGGAAACTTGTACTTTTTTTACTACCTTCATCCATTGGTGAAGGGTGAACAAAATGGCTAAAGTGTGTTTCTTATAGACAACATATATAGACTTTTAATCTAACCTGATAATCAGATTTTTAGTTGAGGTGTTTAGAGCTGACATTGAATGTAATTATTGCTACGTTTAAGTTTAAAATGATTATCTTGCTATTATTTATTTATTTATTTATTTTTATTTATTTATTGTAATTCCCCCATTCCCCCCACCTTTGCCTGCTATTTGTTTTTTATTTGTCCCATCTGTTATTTTCTTTTTTCTCAACCTCTTTTTGGATTAAGTTTGTTTTAGGATTTTGTTTTATTTACTTTGTTGAATTACTAGCCACAATTTTGCTGTTATTTTAGTAGTTACATTATGGTTTGAAGGAAACTTCTTTGACATCACAGTGTACCTTCAGGTGGTATCATAACATTTCATGTATGATATAAAGATCTTACAATAGAACTTTTTATTTTTCCTCTTCTATCTTTAGTACAAACATTTACTTATATTTATGTTATAAACTCCATACATATTTAGTCAATTAATTTTTTAATTAATTTAAATTATAAGTGGAAAAGATACATATTTACCCATTATCTCCAGTGTTCTTCTTTGCTGTACAGTTCCATAATTCTATCAATTTTCTTCTGTCTGAAGGAAATTTAACATTTTATATTTAAATTTAATATTGCTCATAGTGAGATTAGTGATGATTAATTCTTAGAGCTTTTCACATCTAAAATATCTTTATTTCACCTTTTCTTTTGAAAACTATTTTTGCTGGATATAGAATTCTAGGTTAATTTTTTTTTCTTTCAGTACTTTAAAGATGTGACTTCAAATTTGGAGGCATAACACTGTTTATAATATTCAGATAATATCCATAGGGTCATTAGTAATGTCAGCCGTTTTCATTTCTAATGATAGATTTTCACTCTCTTTTTCTTGTTTACCTAACTAGAGAAATATCAATTTTATTGATCATTCAAAGGATCAGCTTTTCGTTTCATTAATTATCTCTATTGTTTTTCTGTTTCAATTTTGATAGGTGCTCTGATTATTTTTCTTTGGCTTACTTTGGATTTAATTTGATTTTTTTTTTTTTAGTTCCCCAAGAGGAAAGCCTATATTTTTGCTTTTAGATATTTTTTTTCTAACATGCTCATTCAACATTATCTCACAAATTTCAATACATTGTATTTTCATTTTAATTTAGTTTATGATGTGGTTTAATTTCTCTGAAATTTTCTTCTTTGATTTTTGTGTTATTTAGAAGTGTGTTGTTTAAATCCCCAAATGTCCGAGGATTAGGCAGCTATCTATTATTTTTTAAAAATATGTTTTCATTGATTTCAGAGAGAGATAGGGAGAGGGAGAGTGAGGGAGAGATAGAAACATCAATGATGAAAGAGAATCATTGATTGGCTACCTCCTACATGTCCCCTGCTGAGTATGGAGCCCACAACACTGGCAGGTGCCTTGACTAGGAATCAAACCATGACTTCCTGATTTATAGGTCGATGTTCAACCACCAAGCTACACCAGCTGGGCCAGATATCTATTATTAATTTCTAGATTAATTATACTGTAGTTTGAGAGCATATTTCGTATGTATTTTTTTTTAATTTGAGAAGGTGTGTTTTATGACCCATAATGTAGTATCTCTTGGTAAATTTTCCATGTGAATTTGAGAAAACCATGTGTTCTGATGTTATTGAATCAAGTATTACATTAACGAAAGTTATATCCAGAAGGTAATATTAATTTCAACTATATTCTTACTGATTTTCTGCCTCAGACTTTGCAAGAAGTAAAATCCAACCCTAGAAGATGTCAGAAATCCACAAGCTGATTCACAAGATAATCAGAACTTTAAGTCTTTCTGCACACAAAGATTTTTTATTTTTACTGAAACAGAGATGGTCCTGATACTTCACAACATTAAGTTTCTACAACATTAGTACAACTGAATCATCTAGAAGGCTTATTAAATAATATTGAGATTCACTCCCAAAATTTTAGATTTTTTTAGATTGTGGGTAAACCCTGAGACTTTGTATTTCTGTCAAGTTTCATAGGAAATACTGAACTTGCTGGCCCAGAAATCAAACTTTGAGAACATTGGCTTATGCCATCTAGGTATATTTTAAAATCCATAGTGTTCAGCATACGTATACCAAGGATTTGGGGCGAATTGTGCTCAAGGCATTCCAAGCCAGGGTAAACAGTAAAGAGAATATTATTCCTGATGAGTGTTTTCTATGCCTTAGCCTGACCTAGTGAAGAAATAGATAGTTATTAAATTGCTGATACAACTCACTCAAGGAGACACAGTATAGGTCCAGGCTTCTGGCAATGTTGGTTATCATCCTATCCCAAATACATTTATTTCTAGATTGTTCTTTTTTCCTCTTTAGCAGAGAGACTCTCATTTTGACAGAATCCAGATTGGAAAATACAGTATTGCTCAATAAATTGGAACCAAATAAGGGGGAGGAGGCACAGCATAGCAGACTTTGGCTTAAGTACCCCAAGGAAAGTTCTTGATACACTTAGTAGTAACTGAATCCAGCTTCCCAAATGTAAGCAATGTGATATTATTGGGAGATTATTATTTCTCAAGGGTGGTTTATTCAACCACCAAAGCCTGGGCCATAATTATAAAGCCATGTTTCTATATAATTTTCTCTCACTAGAAATCTGCTTGTGTCCTTTTGTATAACCTGGTCAATGTTAGTCATCACCCCATTATGAGTCCAGCTCTGGTTTTACAGAACATTGTGATAGTGTATCCTACCCAGACTAAGAAAGATATTTTTCCTATGTCATTCCTTAAAGGAGAAATGACATTCCAAGACACAGTGAAGATTGATACTATTTCACATTTGTCTACTCATTAGTCAACCAAGAAAACTCAGTTTTCTCAATTCCAGTCTATTTTCTTCCAGCAAACTTAACTTCCCAGACACAGGGTAAGCAGTGCCAGAAAGACCAGTGGCATAATCTTTGCACCTCTCACCAACTGACATTCCTCTTTTTGAATTGGTGAAGTGATATTGTACAGCTGAGATCCCCGATGTGTTTGAATTTTCTGATAGAATTTTCATATTGGTTAACTAAAAAAAAGACCTGGATATTAGAACAATCATTTGTTTAAATTATTTCTCTTAGTGTTAGGGGCAGGGAGAGATAGAGATATGGCTAGGTTTGCAACTCTATATCTTCCAGGTTTAAGGGACTAATTATTGAGGATAATTTTGTTCTGCTTTGGAATAGTAGGTTTTCTTACCTCATCTCTGGAATGGGAATAGGGCTCATTATTTTCAAGAAACCATCCTTCTTAGATTTCTTCCTTTTCATAAGAGCACATCAATACAACTCCTTGCTTAGGTTTATTACTAAAATATAGAGTTTAATCTTAACTTACAATAGTATAACTGCACTTTAAATTATCTCTCAGAAGCAAAGCTTTGGATTCTTCTCTATCGTACACATCAAAACTTCTGGTTGAAAAAAACATTTATAATGGAATGGCTTACATAATAAAATAAGTCTCAGGATTAACCAAGTCAGGAGCAAATGTCCTTTTTTGACCTCTGCATAAACTTGCATTTACTAAATGCAATTAGTCTGCAATGCAGAATATAGTAAGAAAAAAATCAGAAACTCTTTGCTTTACTCAGTGTGAGAGTTTGTATAAGGATGCTGTTTGTCTCCTTTTTATGACCATATACAGGATAAAATTCCCCCTAGTTCAAAAACTAAGAATAGTTGTGATTTCATTAAGAAGTTGAATTATATTATTTTTATTAAACATATTAAAGGCCCAGTGCAGAGACTAAAAAAGCAATCCCATTTATCATCACACCAAAAAAAAAAAAAATTAAGATACCTAGAAATAAACTTAACTAAGGAGGTAAAAGACCTATACGCGGAAAATTACAGGACACTGAAAAAAGAGTTAGAGGAAGACGTAAACAGATGGAAGAGCATACTATGCTCATGGATTGGGAGAACCAACATCATTAAAATGTCCATACTACCCAAAGCAATATATAGATTCAATGCACTCCCCCTTAAAATACCAATGACATATTTCACAGACCTCTCCAAAGATTCATCTGGAACAACAACAACAAAAAGGTCCCAAATAACCACAGCAATCCTGAAAAAGAAGAAAAAAGTAAGTGGGATCTCAGTACCAGATTTCAAGTTGTATTACAAAGCCACTGTTTTCAAAACTGCCTGGTACTGGCACAAGAACAGATATGTAGACTAATGGAATAGAATAGAGAATCCAAATATCGACCCAAACCACTATACTCAATTAATATTTCACCAAGGAGGCATGAACATACAATGGAGTCAAGACAGTCTCTTCAATAAATCATGTTGGGAAAATTGGACAGATACATGCAAAAAAGTGAAACTAGACCACCAACTTACACCATATATAAAAATAAACTCAAAATGGATACAGGACATAAGATGGGAAACCATAAACATACTAGAGCAGTAGTTCTCAACCTGTGGGTCATGACCCCTTTGGGGGTTGAACGACCCTTACACAGGGGTCGCCTAAGACTATTGAAAAACACCTATTTCCCATGGTTTTAGGAACCAACACAGCGCTCCTCAGTGTAGCAAAATGTAGCAATGTAGTTTACTGTTGTTATATTAAGACTGTTACCCATGCTATACCACGATTCAAGACAAAATTTCATTTATTTGTAATTAGAAATAAATATTTCACAATATATAATTACATATTGTTTTTGTGATTAATCACTATGCTTTAATTATGTTCAATTTGTAACAATGAAAATACATCCTGCATATCAGATATTTACATTACAGTTCATAACAGTAGCAAAATTACAGTTATGAAGTAGCAACGGAAATAATTTTATGGTTGGGGGTCACCACCACATGAGGAGCTGTCTTAAAGGGTGGCCGCATTAGGAAGGTTGAGAACCACTGTACTAGAGGAATCCACAGGCAGCAAAATCTCAGACATATGCCGAAGGAACTTTTTTTACTGATGTTGTTCCCAGAGCAATGGAAGCTAAAGAAAAAATAAGCAAATGGGACTACATCAAAATAAAAAGCTTTTTGCACAGCAAAAGAAACCATCAACAAAACAACAAGAAAGCCCACTGTATGAGAGAACATATTTGCAAATGTTATCACTGATAAAGGTTTAATCTTCAACATCTACAGGCAACTTATACAACTTAATAAAAGGAAAATAAATGATCCAATAAAAAAATGGACAACGGACCTAAATAGAATCTTTTCGAAAGAAGACAGAAGGAAGGCCAAGAGACACATGAAAATATCCTCAAAATCACTATTTATTGAGATATGCAAATCAAAACAACAATGTGATACCATCTCACACCTGTCTGAATGGCAACCATCAACAAATCAACAAATGACAAGTGTTGGTGAGGATGCAGAGAAAAAGGAACCCTGGTGCACTGCTGGTGGGAATGCAGAATGGTGCAGCCACTGTAGAGAACAGTATGGAGTTCCCTCAAAAAAACAAAAATGGAACTCTCATTTGACCCAATAATCCCACTTCTAGGAATATATCCTAAGAAATTAGAAACACCAATCAGAAAGGACACATACACCTCTATGTTCATAGCAGCACAATTTACAATAACTAAGAATTGGAAACAGCCCAGGTGCCTGTCAGCAGATGACTGGATCAGAAAACTATGGTACATCTACACAATGGAATACTATGCTGCCATAAAAAAGAAGCAATTCTTACCATTTGCAGCAACCTGGATGGGACTGGAGAGCATTATGCTAAGTGAAATAAGCCAGTCAATGAAACAAAAATACCACATGATCTCATTCATTTATGGATAATAAAGAACATTATAAACTGATGAACAAAAAGATAGATACAGAGGCAGTAAAGCATCAAACAGACTGTCAAATTACAGTAGGAAGGTTAGAGAGGGTGGGATATATAAGTGATCAACTGATCTAGAGCTTCCTGGGAGGTCAAAGTCAGCCACTGCCTGTGCCCTGCAAGGGGCCACCAAGTACAAGCTACAGAGTTATCTCAGATGGCTGCTACTTGTGTTGGGCTTAGAGGTGCCTAGGAGAGGCCAAAGTGTAAATCAAAGCAGGCAACTGTTAGTGCTGGGCCTAGGGTGACTTGTTGAAAGGTATGGGGCATGCTGAATCCAGCTGCTACTTGTTTGAGAGATTTCAGGAATATTTTAAGTCCCAGTAAGGAAAGGCCATTTTTATGGAAAAGTTGCTGCAAACAGCTTGAGTAAGCCTGCAAATTGGGTTGGGCAGGATGTTAGGGAATCACCAGGGCAGGTCAAACAGTATGGAGCAGGTTTATGGAGACTGAGATATGGCACCTGCCAGTCAATTCTGTGTGGGGAGAGATCTCAGCAGAGGGACAATAACCTCTGGGAGCACTATTGTCTGGGAGAAAGCTGCCCCTGAGTTCTTGCCCTAATGCCATATAATTTAGTTTCTCCTTGTAAGTCTGTGGACTTGCCTAAGCCACTGCCCCAGTGCTGGAGCTCAAAGAGAGTGAACCCGAGTAAGTTTTGTGCAGACCCTTTAAGAGGAACTGCCTGGGTCTCTGGCAGTCTCTGTGTCATGTCACTCAACTATCATTCTCACTTGTTTTTACAACCCAGAGTTTTGGGGACTTCTCTTCCCAGCTCTGGAACCCTGGTCTTAGGGGTCTGGTGTATGGCTGGTGCCCCCTGCTCCTCACAGGATATCCAAGATATTCCTCTAGATTAAAAAAAAATCACATGTGAGTATGGGACCAGCCCATTCTGCACCTCTGACTCTCCTGCCTGTTTCAATGAGCTTTCTTTTTAAATTCCCTATTTGGAGGACTTCCATCTATCCAGATTTCTGGCAGTTTTGAATGATTGTTATTCTGTATTTTAGTTTTAATTTTCATATGGTTATGAGAAGATGGGAGTACCATGTTTACCTATGCTGCAATCTCGGTTCCTTGCTCATTGCATTTACTACAATATGTATTAATGGAAAGATTAAAAAAAAAGACAGAATAGATTCAGTAATTTTCATCTAATCTATTCAGTTTAAAATTTACATCAACTTTTAAAAAGTTATATATCAAGACAGTGTGTGGTACTAGCATAAAGACAAACATATAAATCAAAGAAATAGTGTTGAGAGTCAAGAAATAAACACATTTTTATAGTCAGTTGATATTAACAGAAGTGCCAAGGCAATTTAATAGGGAAAGAATAGTCTTTTTAACTTATGGCACTGAGATAATGAACTATCCAAATGTGAAAACATGAACTTAGTCCCTACCCCTACCTCTATATAGAAAAATTTCCATATACACTATAGAAAAAGTAACTCAAAATGAATCAGATACCTAAATGTAAGAGCTAAAATTATACAGATTTGAGTATAAAACACACACACACACACACACACACACACACACACACACACACAGGTTTGAGACTTTGGTTCAGGCAGAGAATTCTCAAATATGACACCAAAAACATGGGCAGTAAAAGAAAAACCTGTTAAATTATACCTCACCAGAATTAAAAACCTGTGCTTCAAGAGACACCATTAAGAAAGTTAAAAACTAACCTACACAATAGAATAAAATATTTACAAATCATATCTGATAAGGGACTTGAAATGTAAAAAGAAGTTTTACAACTCAATAAGACTACTAACTCAATTTAAAAGTGGACACAAGTTTTGAGTAGACATTTCACACACAAAAAAATTATGAGAATGGTTAATAAGTGCATAAAAAGATGGTCAATATCATTAGTCACTAGAGAAATGCAAACCAAAACTAAATGATATATCAATTTTCAGCCATTGGAAAGTCTATACTCAAAAGAAAGGACAATAATAAATGCTGGCAAGAATGTGGTAAAAAAATGGGAACCTTTTTAAATTATTGATGAGACTATAAAATAGTACAGTCACTTTGAAAACAGTTGGGCAATTTCTCAAAATGTTAAACCTGGAGTTACTGTATGACCCAGCAATTCCATTCCTAGATATCCACTCAAAATAAGTCAAAATATATGTACACAAAGACCTTGTAGACAAATGTTCATAGCAACAAACTATCTAATAAAAGAGTAATATGCAAATTGACCATACCTCCCCTACACCCACCAGTCATACCCACCAGCCAATCAGAGGGAGTATGCAAATTAACCCAACCATGATAGCTACAGCCACAGAGAGAGCAAGAGAGAGGCTTGGGTTGCCTCTGGCAATGGAGGAAGCCAAGCTTTCTGCAAACCCAGGCCTCCGTTTAAGGCAACAAAGTTTCAATGGCTGCAACCACCGAGCCCAGAGCCCGGCTTGGGGTGCCCCTGGCAATGGAGGAAGCCAAACTTTGCACATACTTGGCCCACCCAGGCCTCTGCTTAAGGCAACAAAGTTTCAATGGCTGTGTGACCACATGAAGGCTTGGCTCCACTCCAGGCAACAAAGTTTCAATTGTAGAAGATAAATAAATCCCAGATACCAGGGCCTCCACTTGGGTCGCCAGGGGGCATAGCCAGCCTGCAAACCACCATAGACCCCTAACCCAGGCCACCCATGCCCCAAGGAAACCCCCATCCTAATCTGGAACACCCTTCAGGACAAACCAGCTGGCCCCCACCCATGCACCAGGCCTCTATCCTATCTAATAAAGAGTAATATGCAGATTGACCATCACTCCAACATCAAAGATCCTACCCCCATGTGGACATAAGATGGCCACCACAAGATGAGCAGCAGGGGAGGGCAGTTGGGAGTGACCAGGCCTGCAACAGTGGGCAGTTGTGGGTGATCTGGCCAGCAGAGGAAGACAGTTATGGGCAATCAGGCCAGCAGGGGAGGGCAGTTGGGAGAGACCAGGCCAGCAAGGGAGGGCGGTTGGGGCTGATCAAGCTGCAGAGGAGGGAAGTTAGAGGTGAACAGGCCTGCAGCGGAGGGCAGTTATGGGTGACCAGACCCACAATGGAAGGCAGTTAGGGGCAAACAGGCTGGCAGAGGAGCAGTGAGGCATCAATCAGGGTGGCAGGGAGTGGTTAGGGGGTGATCAGGCTGGCAGGCATAAGTGCTTAGGGGCAATCAGGAAGGCAGGCAGGCAAGAAGTTGGGAGCCAGCAGTCCTGGATTGTGAGAGGGATGTCCGACTGCCTGTTTAGGCCAGATCCCTGCAGGCCTGGTCACCCCCAACTTCCCTCCTCTGTCTGACTGCCTGGAAGGATCAGGCCTAAACAGGCAGTTGGACATCCCTGAAGGGGTCCCAGATTGAAGAGGGTACAGGCTGGGCTAAAGGACAACCTTCATGCCCCATGCACAAATTTCGTGCACCAGGTCTCTGGTTATTTATAATAGCCTAAACTACCTTTTACCTCTTTGCACACACTATGCCACAATTGCCTAATCCTCACAGCTTCCAACTACATGGTAACATTTAGTCTAGTCCAGTGGTCGGCAAACTCATTAGTCAACAGAGCAATGAGTTGACCGCGGCTTGCGAGCCTACCACTGGCCTAACGTAAAAACAAAATGTGTATATAATGAATGGGGAAACAAATTGTGGCACATTCATATAATGAATACTATTTAGTGATAAATGGAATGAACTTATCATATGTGCTATAACATGGATGAACCTCAGAAAGAGTTTGTTAATTAGATGTAGCCAGCCATCAAAGGCCACGTGTTGCATGTTTCCATTTTATGAAATGTCCAGAAAAGGCAAATCTCTGGAGACAGATAGTAAACAAGTGGTTGCCTTAGGCTGGGTATGAGACTGGGGATGAGCCATAAATGGGTACAGGAGGCCTTATCAAGGTGAAAAAATGTCCCAAAAATTGATTAAGATGATTGTTACATAATTCAGTAAACTTACTAAACATTCATGGAATTGTAAACTTGAAACAGGTGAATTTTATGATTTTTAAATTATACAATTCAATAAAGTTAATCAAAGAATTCAACAACTAAGGTTGAGGAGAGGTTCCTCAGTTAGAGATACCTGATACTTGATCTTCAGCTCCTACCACCCACAATAGACAGGCCAGAAGCATGGCACCATCCGAGGTTTATTTCCATTGAATGTGCAGCTGCCCCAATCCAGTAGTGCTTAGTTTAATGGGGTTACATAATTTTGGAATCACCACATTTCTGAAGCATCATATGACATCTATGTAAAAAAAACAAAAACCCTCACATAAACCAACAGTTAGATCAATATATGATAAAAACTTCCCCCATGGCCAAGAATGGATAATCAATATGTCAGACCACATTTATTTCAAGTGAGGAAAATTAGAGTGACACGAAAGAAATGAATGATTATACTTGAGTATTAAAGCTTGTCTGCCTCAGGTTATTTTGATGATACTTCAAATATTTATGGAAACAAGGGAATCCTTTTTCTCCCTTACACAGCTTAAATTTGAGTAGGGATGTTTCTGAGAGCATCCTAAGAAACACTGGTGCCATCTGGAAGTCCTACTTTCTTTGTAAGAACCCCAAGCATATACAAACTTTTGATGAGGTCCAAAATAAAATGTGCGAGACAGTCCAGGAACACACTAAAATGAAATGTTCTATAGGTTTCCTTCAGGACAAGAAAAGATCTTATGTGTGCCATTATTCTCATTGTCTTTACTACAGTCACCCAGTCTTCGGTTGTTACTGTGAAAAACATGGAACTTAAAATACTATACAGTGTTATTATTCAAATTAATGCCTGTCTTAAAGCACTTTATTGTAAGTTCTAAGAAGTGAGCTTGGTCATATTCATCTTTGTATCTCTAGCACTCGGCTCAAGATTTGGACACTATAAGTGCTCAATATATATTTGATAAGTGATATCCAGGGTGACTTCATTGTCACCATCTATTCCTGGCCACAATAAATTAATCAACAGTATTTATTTCTTCATTTATTTATTCGCTAATTCATTTTACAATATTTGCCAAATACCGACTGTATACTAAACATAGTACTAAGTAATGAAATTTCAGTAGCAAAAAGACACAGTCCTTACATCTTGAAAGATCTAGAAGACAATGACACAGAAATAAAATATTCTGTGACAACCAGAGACAATGTTAAAGGGCCTGTGGAAGCTTCTAGCCTAATTTAGAGTATGACTGTGGCAGGATCAAGTGTTGGCCTGGTTATTCTGTTAAGCAAATGAAGGAGACAAGAGGGGATAGAGGGAATGAGTTTACACTGCAAGGTGATTAAAAGGCTTGGAAAGAATGTGGGCTTTAAAATCAGACAACCAGGGTTTCTATCCTTACTTAGTCACTTACTAACTCTGTGACCTTGTTGACCAAGCTATTTATTCCCTCTATTTATCTCACTTTGTTGTTGGCATAATTAGGCTAATGTAAGCTAGTGTAGACACTGGCCCACAATTAATACTCAAAATTTTAGTTCAAAAGTAAATAATATGGCTTCAAAGTGAAGATGTGAAATTTTTAATATTTTAATCTGAATAATTCTTTACTGGCAATTTTTTAAATAGTTTTTCTTTATTTACAAATCTTAAATGGCTTCCCATTGCTTATAAAATTAAAACAAAATCTTTCCTAAACAGCTGTACTGAAGTACAGTGGTACCTCGAGGTACGAGTGCCCTAACATATGAGATTTTTGAGATATGAGCAGTCGAGCGAGCGATTTTTGCTTTGACATATGAGCAACATTTGAGATAGGAGTAATTGAGCGGATTGGCCGGCTGCACATGACCCACCAGTTTACCGCGACTCGAGCGTCTCATAGTTTCCCACGCCTCAAGGTTACAGAACAAATTAAACTCGTATCTCGAGGTACCATTGTATGCTAATTGACTGCTACACCCTCAAATATGGTGGTGCCCACAGCCACAAAATGGCAATGTCCAGTGCTCTCAGCCTTGCCAGGGCGGCAGGCGCACAGCATTGTCAGACCCACCTCCAGGCAGGTCTGGCCACTCCGTGTGCCTGCCTCCGGAGTTTTCCAGTCCCCTTAGCCCCCAAGCTGCCCAGGACTGGCCCAGGGCTGAGGAAACCAGGTCCAGCTGAGGCTTGCACTGCCAGCAGTGGCAACAGCAGAGGTGTGATGGAGGCGTCAACTTCCCCTGATTACTAGGTGACTTCCCACCCCTGAGGGCTCCCAGATTGTGAGAAGAGCAGGCCAGGCTGAGGGACCCCCCCCCCACCTCTAGTGCATGAATTTTCATGCACCAGACCTCTAGTATAACTATAATAGCAAATATTAATTACTAGAAATTGTGTCAATTTTTTATTGCATTATCCCACTTAATTCTCCAAGCAGCACTCTGAGAGAAGTAACATTATTTTAGTCATTTAATAGGTGATAACAACTGAAGTTTCAAGAAGTTATGTAATTTCTCTAGATTAATATTGAAGTAAATAATGAAGCCAGACCTCAAAGTCAGGTATGGAACTCATCAAGGACTCTGTGTATACACTAAACTCATGCTGGTCATGAAACTTATTTGGGCTTAAAGGGTAGGTGGGATTTAGTTCATAGGGAAGGATATTTTGGTTGGGAAAGAAATTATGATATAAACCAGATTTAGAATAAAGTCAACTATAGAATATTTGACAGTCATTGAAAGACCACTTTAATTAAAGTAAAGTGAGGAAGACAGAGTTGGACAAGTTGAATTATATGTGGTCTTAAATTCAGGTCAGAGGAGGTGAACTATTTCTTATAGGCAATAACAATTTATTGAATGGTGTTTGTGATGAAGAGGTGGTATCTGGTAATGTATTAGGGAAAGAAATAATTAGATAAGGAAGGAGAGTAAGGATATTGTTGAAAAGCTTTTGTGTAAAGTGATAAAGAGTGAGACTATGGGGTAGCTGAGGATGAGAATGGACTTAAAGAGTATATTGAACAGGCATGAGGGGATGGAAAGAACAGAAGGGAACTTTCCTCTTCTTCTCTTACTCTGCCGGCTGCCCCAAAGGCTGGTAGTAAAGATAAATTAAACATGGGAAATAAGTAAGTTCCTTTGTTCTATAACATTCTCTATTGGATTACAAATATTAATTTTTCAAGATATTTCTGATAGTTTCAAGTATTTTAAATGTACCTTGGCATCTAACTCAATGCTGTCGATGAATGTCAATGCTGTCGATGAATGTCAATAACTAATGATTTTCTGTATGAAGGAATTAAAATCTAGTGCTTGGAAAATGAAACTAATTCACAATAATCTATGTGATGTTAAACTATAATATGTGTGTTCTTTCTAGGGTGTAGGTTATCTGATGGCCTTAAGTAGAATCAGGAAGAAAGAGACAAATGTTTTCAGATTTCTAAGGACCTGCAGCAATTACATTCCTGATGTGATTATAGTCATGGTAGATTTGATGCCATTGAAATTAGCTAATTATTAATAATAGGAAAGAAGCAAAGGAGGAAGCCTGGCATTATAGGCATATCATTTAGGCAGCTTCACAGGAAGGTGCAACTTTATACTCCTCAGGGAACCACAAGTCCATTCCCTGGAAAACCCCGAGGGAAGGGGTTGGGCAAAAGGAGACATGTGCAGTGAAGTTGGGGTGATAGGAGAGGTGCTTGTTGTCAATCAAACCTGGGAACAAAGATCATTGGCCAGAGGAAGTGAGGCCACAGCAAGTCTGCAAAAATTTGGGGATATGTAATTTGCAGACAAAGGAATTCTCTTAGCTCTTGGCTTTTTTGATTCTCTGGTTCCATTGGTTTTGCTCCTGTTTTCTTGCATTCACTCGTGTTCCCATTATAGCCAAGTAGCTCTGTGGACTCCACATGCAATGGACTGATGACTGCAGCTGGGAACTCAAGTTAAGCTAGCCTGGAGTTGGCTTTGACTGTGCAAACATTGAATGGAAACGGGAAATGGCTTTAATCCTAGCTCTGCTGAAGCCATACCTACACTTCTTCAGTGATGGGACAAAGGGAAATGAGGGCTTGGAAACTCAGGGATTTAATTCCATGCAAATAAAAATCACTGGTTCTCCCATGGGAGTCTCAGAAAATTATTTTTGTGTGATATCACGGCAACCAGTGGGGATGAGGAGCACTCCCCACAGATAACAGCTCCAAAGGCAAATGTTTCTTTCTTTAGGTTTTTTAAAATTATGTCAAGGGAGTAAATTTTAAAAAATAAGGAAGTCCATACTTTATTATAAAATATAAATAAGATTCTTAACTTTTCATAGCTAACATTTATTGAGACCCAGTATTATGTAGTTAGAAAATAACCATAGTAGTAATACTAATAATACACCTACCATTGATTGAGCACTTACAATGGAAATAGTACTATGACAGAAGCTTCAAAAACATCCGCTGATACCTATTTACAACAT
This sequence comes from Lasiurus cinereus, assembly GCA_011751065.1. Taxonomy (NCBI): domain Eukaryota; kingdom Metazoa; phylum Chordata; class Mammalia; order Chiroptera; family Vespertilionidae; genus Lasiurus; species Lasiurus cinereus. The sequence continues at coordinate 50,890,914 of JAAGEH010000012.1, read as the reverse complement.
GACCTAAGAAGTAGGAATTATTTTCTGTATTTTTACAAGAAACAAAACTTAAGTTCACCGAGTCTAATTATCTTCTCCACGATCAAAGGCAGAAAATTACAGAGCCAGGAATCACCTATATCTACTTCAAACCTGAGCCCTTTCCTTACTACATCTGTGACTTTATGCTAAGAAGCTTATTGTCTGCTATTTACTGATTTATACAATTTGAAATTATAGAATATACTAGAGGCCCAGTGCACAAATTTGTGCACAGGTGGGGTCCGGCCAGCCCATCCCTAATCAGGTCAGCTGGGGGAAGGGGCCATAAACCAATGGGGTGGATGGGACGATCAGGGGTGGAGCCAGTCAACTGGAGTGGCCACAGGCAGTTGGCCAGCCAGCCCCGCCTCTTATTAGGGTAAGGGGGACAATCGGGGTGGAACTGGCTGGGCAGAAGGAGCTGCAGGAGGTTGGCTTGTCAGCCCCGCCCCCTATTGAAGTAGGGGGGCATTTGGGGATGAGACTTGCTGGGGGGATGGATTGTGGGGGAGTTGGCAAGCCTCCCCGCTCTTTATTGGGATGGAAGAGGCCAATCAAGAGCAAGGCCAGCCAGGGGGACCACAGGAAGTTAGCTGACCAAATTGGGTGTCATAGCAACCACTTGTTCTGGTTGTTACAGTGTTCTAGTCACTGGCTTTTTATATATATAGATATGCAACACTAAAATCACTGAAACCTTTTTTTTTGTCTTTGAGAACAGTGATGTGCTGTTTAAAAAACTGTGTATACATTTCCCCTAAGAACCTATTCTTTAGTCACTTTTCTCTCAGAAAGGTATCTGCCCATTGTCATTCTGTTCCCTTGGTCTAGCCTGCCCTCTGCCTTTTGTCTGCTCCTTTTGTTCAGTCTGCCTACAATCCTCATCTACCTTTTCAAATGCAATTTACCTGTCAATATCCCATTCCGATACCTCTTTCTGTTGCTTTTCCTAATATTTCCCTGAAATTATTGAATGCCTTTTTGCTCTGCACCTTCAAAGAACATTAACCATACCCCCAGCTACATACACATATTGGCTTGTGTAAATACTTCTTTTACTCATTAGATTACGATTTTCTTATGGAGAAGAACTGTAACTTATTTATCTTACTTCATATGATTGATCTTTATAATTGCAATACCTAGCACAATACCTTAAACGGAGATTTAGATGGTCTTTTATTCATCAGTAATAATGTTTTATTTTATATCTATTATGTCTGTTCTTCAATATATCCATCATGTAGCTTGCTTGGACCCTATTCTAGTTCACTTCAATTTTTGAGCAAAGTTCTCATCAACAATCAAAAAATAGTTTATACCTAACCGTATTCCGATGACACCCAGGGTCTGTAACCCAGATCACACTGGCAATATCTCCAGATTCATGTAGCAAAATCATATCTACTTTTAGACCTAATCACAATCACATTTAAGTCTCTTTAAGTACTACTCTCTTCCAAATGCTTCTTCCCAGATGTGCTACATTATTAATGGAATGCAATTAAATATAGGGGTTTAAAATGAACTTGCCTCCAAATATATCAGACTTCACCTTCCCATTTTGCCCTTCTTTATTTCTTGATATTGTTATTTTCACAAATCCTCTGCCCAATTTTTTATCTCCTCTTGTTTTTATAGTATCTACCCTATTAATAGCCTTCACAATTTAATTGATACTCTGTTTATGATACTGTTAATATCTTTAGTTAAGACCCTAGATGTGACCTAAACTGAGTATGTCCCAGATTACTCCTAAATGGATAAACTACTATTTATCATGATCATAGATTCTCCTCTAGTCTTTTTTTATTTTTTATTTTTCCTGAGCAGGGCTCCGATCACACATCAAACCACTATAACCTTTCATTTCCCAGTTATTTTGAACTAATTTTCTGGCTAATATACTCTATTAAATTACTTACTCTAATTAGGTGTTTTCCTTTTGTATGTTAATGAACTTCAGAGGGAAGGAATCACTGGCAGCCTTGTAGACTCTAGGTATTTATGTGTGGGGATGAGAAGTGGTAAAGAAGAAAGAGCTTTTGACAAACATAAAAACTCAAAAAACACAAACCTGCATGAACTTACTATTTAACTGACATTTGTTCTAGAAACAAATTTAACAGGTTGGCCAAGTTCAACAAAAGTTTCTGGAGTTGCCGAGACCGGTTTGGCTCAGTGCATAGAGCGTCGGCCTGGGGACTGAGGCGTCCCAGGTTCCATTCTGGTCAAGGGCATGTACATTGGTTGAGGGCACATCCCCAGTAGGGGGCGTGCAGGAGGCGGCTGATCGATGTCTCTCTCATCGATGTTTCTGACTTTCTATCCCTTTCCCTTCCTCTCTGTGAAAAATCAATAAAATATATATTTTTTAAAAAGTTTCTGGAGTGAATTAAAGAAAACAAATAAAATCATAGGGTGTTTTCTTCATCCCAAACCCACACATTCATTCTAATCAAAAAGCTAATCAAAGCTGGTACAGAATTTCTTACAGACCCTTATATCTATCCTCTAGGATTTATAATCTAGAATAGATACTCCATAAAGAACAACCATCACTCTTCCTTGGTCTTCACCCAGACCTCTATCTGCTTTTTATTCAATTTTGAATTAAATAATGTATACTGAAATGGGATAAGCCTCATATGACAGCAATTTGTCTTACCTAGGTCATCTTCCCTGATTTTTCTTCTCCTGGGCCAATAATATTGAATAGAAAAATCACATAGATTCCATAAGATTCATGTTTCAACTTTTACAATATTTGAAAAGGACCTCTGATTAGAGAAATTGACCAAAGAAGATGTGGAAAAATATTGAACCCTCATTCTGTAATATAAACTACATAGAAACCAACTAAAAAATAGCCAAGATATATTCTGGGCTTGCTACATGTTAGTTATGTTGGTAATTGATTTTCATCTTTAATCCTCACAGCAGTCCTTAATAGTCTTATTATCACCTCCATTTTACAGATGAGAAAACTAAGTTCAAGTGAGTGAAGGTAAGTAATGTACCCAAAGTTGTAAGGGTGCATCAGATAGGCACCACAATGAAGAATTAGTCCCAATTTGTCAATAATGCCAAGACTGAAATACCTTGATCTAGACACCTAATTATAGTACTCTGGGAAGGATTGGAAATTGTGATAACATCAGTTTTATTAGAGACATTTAAGTCATTAAGTAGAAAGAGAAGGATTCAGATTCAGGATGCTCTGTGTTTTCTTAAGAGTGTCACAGTGTATTCTCTGAGGCCTGTTGCTTCTGGATGCATATTACTGGATCTTGATTTCTCTCAAGCAGTTGCTCAAAGGGCAGGCTTTGAAAAAAAAGAAATCTTTTATCATTGTTTTCTATGATAGGCTTGGCTTTCTTCTGGTATGTTCTGCAAACTGCTGCAGTACTCTTTCTAACCTAGGTTCTTTCTGGTGGCCAGTTTTTACTTGCACAATCTGTGCCATTTGGTACTGTGATGGGTGGTGGATAGCTGTTATGTCACTTGAAGAAAATATTTTTCCAAAAATACTTTCCAAACTTAAAACCCATTTGCATGGGGTAATGCCATCTTACTTTCTAAGTCAGATCACCAAACAGCCTCCAGACAGCCACAACCCTGGACAACGCTGTTAAATCTTCCTGTGCCTAGTTTAGGTGGACCAGCCTATGTGCCATGATTAATCTACTACTCCCCCCATTATACCCCTCCGTTTAATAGGGCTATTCAATACCAAACAAATCAATATTGCTAATTTGGGAAATTATTGTAGTATGGCTTAGAAAAGAGATGGGAATGTGATCATCATCAGCATATATCTTTTTGTACTTCACTTACTGGAGTGGAAACTCCTTTAGAGTAGGAACTAGAGTTTTTGAAGGTCATTTTCAGAGTTAAATATAATGTAGCTCTGGGAATATTTAATATTAACAGTATTTTCATCAAAAAATTATCAGATATTCCTTTCTGGTTATTTTTATAACAGTTTGGGGACATTTGGATAAGAGAAATATGATGACAACTTGGAGAGGGTTCAGAATGAAACAATAAAAATGAGTGAATTGTTAGAGGGAACAGGGAATCAGTTATGTGCTGGCTAAACAAGAACAAATGAAGGAAAGGCCTATGATAAATGAAAAGCGTATGTATCAAAGAACAAATTGCTTAGTTGTTGATAGGCCCTTGAGTAGACAGTTACCACTCTGGAGCCATATATTTTGGGATTAACTGAACGTTCTTTTGCCCTCTCTACAATTGAATTCCCTGGTCCCAATTCTAATTTTATTGCTCCATAAGGAGCCAGTTACTGCAGTTCGTAGGAGTCAAGGTTTTGTAATAATACATTTCTTTTCTATTTTGCAAAGATTTGGCATCATTTTTAAACTAATAAAAATAAAATATTCCTAATAAGAATACAGGTTCTCCCATTCTTAATAAGGACCCTATGAAATCTTGAAAGGGTTGGGATCTGTTTGATAGAAAAATGGAGAATGTGATAAAGAAGAAATATTGTAATAGTAACTAACTTGGTGAACAAGTAGATAAGGCTTTGAGATATGAATTCTGCTCTGTTAACTGGGGATCCCAACATTTGCTGATCTGACCACATCTGAAATACCGTGGAATTCTGAGCACCATGTCATTAGAGGTGAATTGGCATCAAGGAAGAATCGCTTTTGTTGAAAAGAGTTTGAAGATGCAAAACAAAAAAAAAGTGGATGATAAGCTAAAGAAAATTTAATGGGGAAACTATAACTATTTTTAAATGTCTGAAGTTCAGCCAAATAAAATGGAATTTAGACTCTTTTCTAGTATCACAGAATAAAGAAGAAGGACCAATGGAAGATACATCTCTGGTTATATTAAGAAAGAAATGACAAATAATGGGCTATTCCATCATAGAAAGGCTGCCTATAGAGAGAAAGATAGTCATTTATAGAATCAAATCAAGACTGAATATCTGTTAGATTTATAGTTATGCATAGGTAGAAGAGAGGGGACTGAAATTCTGTTAATTCTTTTCTGATAATTGTATTAAATGGGTTAATTAAATGTTTTCTGATTAAACCTGAATAAATTATTGAAAGATATTTAACTACTGACAATATATGTTTTGATTCTACTGATATCCATTAAAACTACTTATATTTGGAGGGTTATTCAGAGAAACATAAATCATCTTAATCAATTTCATTCTTAAATATTTATGAAATCTCACTCTCACATCCCCATTCACACCTTCAGTCTCTTAATTCAGCCCTCATCAGTTCTCTCTGGTTATTGTAACAGCTTCTGAATGGTTTTGTTCACATTCTATATCGTTCAACCCATTTTCCCAAGATCTATGAATGTGACAGCCCTGTGAGCCTTTCAGAAAAAAACATGCTGATGGCTCCCATCTGCCTATGAATAAAGGCCCAGCTTCTGAATACAGGACTGGAAATCCTTGGCTCAGGGACCCAGCCTCTCACACTTGCCTTATTCTCTGCTGTTCTTCCCCTGGAAGTCTTCCCTCCAGTAGTAAAGGATCTACTATAATCTCTGAAGTGGAAATGCTGGTCCACATTTTTAAAATTTTGTGCATAAGGTTTCAGCTGCTCTTAATGCCCTTCTCTAATCCTTGTCCACTTTGTCCAACTTATTTTTTAATGAAATATATGGTCAATATTAATAAATCCATTGTATAATCAGTCTGTTTTATCTCCTCAATTATTTATTCTCAAGACTATCAAACCAAAATGAGAAAGTAAAAAGAAACCAGTTACCTAGTTGAATTGTAGTCTATAAAAACTGTTTCTCAATAAACTCTTTTTGATTTCCTTAATTCTTGGAAAGAAAGACTAGTATCTATTTTTATCATTGTATTCTGAACATTTTATTAAAATGTCATGTTCTCCATGGTAATTATATTTTTCACATTTAAGAAATGTGGTAATATAGCATTCTTTCTTAGAACAAAAACAATTACCAAGTCATAAATATTAATTTTATTTTCCTTTTGCCATGTACTATATCTTCAAGGGACCTGATCAAATACAGAGCATGCCTTCTGACGTCAGTGTAGTGAAAATGCCTTGACCTCTAAAATAGTAAAAGCAGACTATTTTGCATATCCGAAATGAGCAGCAAACAATTTTATTTACACTGTATTCAGTAACATTTATCATCCTTGATATGTAATGTGTGTAATTCAAATACATTTTAAATATAAATCTTTACATAATGCACACTTAAAAATGGATTTGGTATCCTTTATGTAAGACTAGATACAGGTGTGGTACCTTCACTGAAATTCCATAAAGATGAATTTTGTCTGATAAGTGGAACCCTCAGTAGTACATCATCATAATCAAAGCTTTAAATGCAATAATGTTTAGGAATTGAGCTGGCACCAGGGAGACTAAGTCCTCAAGTCAATATTTGAAAATTAGAGCTGTTGTGTGAAATGAAGTGCTAAACTGGAGAGCTGCCAACTGCTGAAAGCCCACAAGCCGAAGTGTGACTGAGAAAATATAGGGTTTCCAGACGAAGCCAAGGAGGGGGTGCTGAGGAGAGGTAATGTCTTATTATCAGGTCTTGTTCAGACCCCGCCTCTGGACTTGGTCCTTTCCTTGTTTTCTTTTCCCTCCTGTCCATAGGTTCTTTAGCCCAGAGACCCTGTGTTTCCGTGAGTGAATTTATTATTTACAGTTAGCCCTCTTTGGAGCCAAGGAAAAACAGAAAAATACAATTATTTTTCATATGGTGGTGGTAATTTGTTTTTTATTTCAATTCTAAGATAAGTGTTGCATCATTGTACAAGATGCAGAAACACATTCAAAACCACAGTATGAAAACCACCTCTGTTTGAGAGTTGAGAGAGGTTTAGATTAATGATGTGAACAAAAATAGATATTCAGGTGGAAATATTGGACACATACTAAATTCAGCATGTGGACATTAAGTATATGTAACTTTTCTCTTCCATCCAGTACAAAAACTTCAGGTTCTTTACTTTGTAAGCATTTTTTGTGTATCCTTCACTGAAATGCTACAGATCATATGCCTTCTTGGGGAAGAAGGGAGAGCTGAGACTCTGATATTGCTGCACTCACAGTTCAGTCAGGAAAATTGCCTGTGCTGTGTAATTCAATAAAGGACATTTAGTACGTGGAATTAGAGATAGAGGTGTTGGAAGAGCCAAAAAGCTAAACAGGGGACTGTGAGACAACTTAGAGATTAACAACAGCAAAAAGCAGCCACAACACCAAAGGCTGAAAAGATGCGGTGATGAGATGTGACCAGTTCTCAGAAGCAGGCTATTGTGGTGGGAATTTCAAACAAGATGGAGTCTGTTCTAATGGAATCATGAAAGGAAACACTTGTTGACAAGAAAGTAAGCCATAGAAATTAGCAGCTCTATAAGAGATGCTACCCAAACAATAGTTAGGGGGGTCAATTTCCTTATAAATTCTATCTAATAAAGAAGGAATCTGCTAATTGACCCTCACACTGTCACAAAGATGGTGGCACCCACAGCCAATATGGAGGGAATATGTTAATTGACTGCCACACCTTCAAAGATGGTGGTGCCCACAGCCACAAGATGGCAGTGCCCAGTCCCCTCAGCCCTGGTAGGGTGGCAGGCACACAGCAAGGCCTTGCTGCTTACCTGCTTCCAGATTCCCCAGTCCCCTCAGCCCCCCAAGGTACAGGCAAGCCTCAGATGGCAGCTGTCCAGCCACCCAGGGCCTGCCTGAAGCACAGGCAAGCCTCAGATGGCGGCTGCCCAATCATGAAGGGCCACCAGAGGCTCAAGTAACCAGGGTAGGTGGAAGTTTGTGCTGCCGGCAGTGGCTGCAGCAGAGATGTGATGGGATGTCACCTTCCCTTGATCAATGGGTCACCTCCAGCTCCTGAGGGCTCCGGGACTGTGAGAGGGGTCAGGCTGGTCTGAGGCACATCCCCCTCCAGTCATGAGTTTTCATGCATCAGGCCTCTAGCAGATAATAATATCCAAAGTCAATTTTATTGCCTAATAACATCCAGACTTAAATTATGTAAATAATATTTCCATTTTCTATTAATGCCCTACTATCTATATTCATATGAACTGAATTTGGCAATTCCATGTATTGATTTAAAATCATAGATCCCAATTACCTAAGCAAAATATTCCAAGTCAGTTATTCACTGGACAGAGAAAGGAGAATAAATATTCATTTTAGAAGTCTACTTTCATAATCAATCACCAAACAGGACTGCACATTTTCACACTAACATTAAGAATATTTTTAAAAGGTACCGTTTAGTTCCATCTAACATTTTTTGAACTCTTACAAGTTCTGTGAGTCAATCAAAATAAAATTCTGAATTGTTCATCTGTGTATCCAGAGGGCCCATTATAAAATAAAATTAACAACTTTACCCAGTGTACAAAATACTTCTGAACTCCAAGCTCCCAGATATTATCTTCTTTTTTCCTACTTTAGCCCAAAAGTAATAATCTCCCAAGAGGTCTACATTCTAATCTCCAGAATAGCATACCTTCTATGGCAACTGAGATTTTGAAATGTGATTAAATTAAAGAATTTGAGGTGGAGAGGTTATCCGGGATTTCCTAGATGAACCCAGCCTATCACAATGGTCCCATAAGAGGCAGGGAGGTTGTCTTCAGAAAAAAAGATGTAATGATAAATACAGAGGTCAGAGAGAAAGACATTTGAAGGTGCAACACTGTTGGCCTTGAAGATGAAGGAAGGGGCTCCTAGCCAAGAAATGCAGGGGGCCTCTAAGATGGAAAAAGCAATGAAACAGTTTGTACTGCAGAGCCTCCAGAAGGAAGGCAGTTCTGCCAACACCTTGCTTTAAAGATTTTGACCTCTAGAACTGAAGATAATAAATTTGTATTGTTTTAAAGCATTAACTTTGCAATGGTGTATCATAGCATTAAAAGAAAACAAAAACACTACCCATCTTAAACATAAGACTTACTGTGTCTACCCTATCACTTCTGGTCATTCTCATGCCATCTGTTTTCCCTATTCCATTCTTCTCTGAACTGCCTTTATTACTGATATTGCCAAATCCAGTGATCACTTTTTGGCTCTTTTCTTACCTGGCCTTTTTGAAATATTCAGCAGGAAACTTCTTACCTGGGTTCTCTATCAGTTGGGCTTCTTGGTTTGCAATAAGAGTATCTACCTCATTTGCCTTCTAGTAAGTACATAAGGCACTACTAACATGGATCCCAATGATCTACAGCTTAAGGGTATTCAAACCCTTACATAATTTAGTCTCCTCGAGTGTGTACTGGATTTAGTGACTTATTTCTACTGAACAGAATATGTCTCAAGCGATGGAATGTTACTTCTGAAATTAGGTTACAAAAAGACTATGGCTTCCATCATGTACTACTCTCTTGCCCTTGCTCTCACGAAGCCAGCTGCCATAAGAGCCAATCCATAGCGAGACCCATTTGTCAAGGAATTGACAGAGTTCTGCAGCCAACAACCAGAGAAGAACTGAGGCTCTCAGTGCAATGCCAAGGAAGAACTAAATCCTACCAACAATGACACCATCACCTTAAAATCAGATTTCCCCCAGAGGAGCCTTCAGATAAGACCATAGCCCTAAACACAATATGTGAATGGTAACCTGTGAGAGACCTCGAAACAGATGCACCTGGCTAAGATGCAACCAGATTCTTAACCCACACAAACTGCAATACTAGAAGTGTTTGCTGTTTGGGGATAATTTATTACAAAACAATAGATATACTAATACAGGCGGTTCATGAAAAGAATATACCTAGTCAGAGTTAAAAACTAAACCACAAGGCCTCTTACTATGAATAGAAATGCAATGTAATATATTAGTAGACCTTAAACTGGAACATTTTAGAGACCAGAAGGTGATCCAGTATTTAACTTACCCCCAGTTTATTAGGTCATCTTATTTCCCCCTTCATTAGCTAAAATCTGTGGACCCCTATCTCCATACTCAGCCAGTAGAGACTCAGTTCTGCTTTGACAGGTCCTCCCATTTCCAAGCAACTACCTTACCACCTCTTCTTTTTTTATGGCTTCTGTTTGCACATGGTTTTGCTCACCTCATGGATCCTGTAGTTTATGGGTTTGTCACCTCTAACACCTATTATTAGTTTGTAGGGCTGCCATAACAAAGTGCCACAAACTGGCTTAACAAACAGAAATTTACCATCTCACAGTTCTGGAGTGGAGAAGTCCCAGATCAAGGTGGTGACAGGGTTGGCTCCTTCTGAAAGCCGTCAGGGAACACCTATCCCATGCCTCTTCCCCAGTTGGCGATCTTTGTTGTTCCTTGACTTATAGACGCATCACCTTGATGGTTGCCATTATCTTAACATAGTGTCTATATCCACATTTCATCTTCTTATAAGGCTATAAGTCATATTGGAATAAGGGTCCTATTCCAATTATGAGTTCACCTTCATATAACTAATTATTTTTGCACAATCCTATTTCCAATATATATGTTCTAAAGTACGTGGGGTTCCAATAGCAACATATGAATTTGGGGGAGAACACAATTCAACAGATAACAATACCTGCTGCCACCTCTTTGTGTATAACGATGAATTTCTAGTAAAGAGATTCCTGCTGACCCATTTGAATAAGGTTCTCACACCAGGACTTCCTAGGCCAATCTATAAATCAACTACCCTGATTGAAAAACAAACAAACAAAACGAACAGGTGATCCAGAATTTACTCATTTATGTATGTGGATGATGAACCCACCTAGGGCTGCTTCCCTGTGAAACACAATCACTTTGAAAGGACTATGGGAACAGGTGGAATTTCTAAGGTTGCTTTTCCATTTATATTTTTATGGCATTATTGTCTCTCAGATTTTCTTCCACCTCTCTTCTGCTGAACGTTAAACAATTCTTCTCCCACTTGATGTTTAAGCCTTAGTCCCCTAGGCTTTGTTTTCAGTCCCAGGCTCTTTTTTTCCTGAATTGTTTGCTCTTGGTGACTCCATCAAAAACCATGGCTTCAACTGCCACTTCAGACTTTCAAACCTATTTCCAGAGCTTAACCCATTCTGTTGAGCACGTCTATTCAAATGCTTACCTGGTTTCTCTTTCTAGGTAGCACTCAGGTACCTTAGACTCAAGAGGCCCACGCATGAATTTGCCAGCTCACCTCCTGCAAACATGTCTTTCCCTCAGCTCATCCTATCTGGATATCCTCCCAGCCTCTCAAATGAGAACAATGGCAGTGCCTCCCTCTCCCCAGTCACCCCGGTACATTCAATCAGTTACCCAAGTCTATGGCATCCACCTAAATATTTCTCATACCTCTTTTCTCATAGCCATTCCCACTATTTGCACCTTAATTCGAGGCCTTCTCACTTCTCTCCTAGATAATACCAACTCTCAGTGCCTCTCTCAGAACATTATTTCTTAAAGTACAAAAGTTATCTCATTATTTCCTGCATAAAATCATTTAATACATTTAATAGTACCTGACAGATTAAGGTTAAATCTGAAGCATAAAAAAAACACACACTAATTTTCAAAACTCTGTCTACTTTTCTAGTCCTCCATCTCCTTTGCTCACATCTCTGGCACAGGCCTCTTCTTAAGGCAACAAAGTTTCAATGGCTGTGGGAGCACAAGGCTTGGCTCTGCTCAAAGCTACAAAGTTTCAATTTTAGAAGATAAATAAATCCCAGATACCAGGCCTCCACTTGATTTGCTGGGGGGTGTGGCCAACCTGCAAACCACCACAGACCACTGGTCCAGGCCACCCCATGTCCCAAGGAAACCCACACTATCATCCAGGACACTCTTTAGGGCAAACCACCTGGCCCCCACCTGCACACCAGGCCTCAATCTTATCTAATAAAAGAGTAATATGCAAATTGACCATCACTCCAACACACAAGATGATTGCCCCCATGTGGTCACAAGATGGCCACCACAAGATGGCCAGCAGGGGAGGGCAGTTGGCAGGGACCAGGACTGGAAGGGGGGCAGTAAGGGGTGACCAGCCCTACAGGGGAGGGCAGTTAGGAGCAAACAGGCTGGCAGGGGAGCAGTTAAGCATCAATCAGGCTAGCAGGGGAGTGGTTAGTGGGTGATCAGGCTGGCTGGCAGAAGCAATTAGGGGCAATCAGTAAAGCAGGCAGGTGAGTAGTTGAGAGCCAGCAGTCTTGGATGTGAGAGAGATATCCTTCAAGGGGTCCCAGTTTGGAGAGGGAGAAGGCTGGGCTGAAGGCCCCATGCACGAATTTCGTGTACCAGGTCTCTAGTGTATATATAAAAGCCTAAGTGACTGTTACCACAGGACAATTGGTTGGTAGTTATGATGCACACTGACCACCAGAGGTAGACACTCAATGCAGGAGCTGCCCCTTGGTGATCAGTATGCTCCCACAGCCAACGTCCCACAGCTGACCAACATCCCAGGGTCTCTCCCCCCAACTGGCCAGCCCCAATAGGTCCTGATTGGCCTCAATTGCTGGCCAGGCTGAGGGACCCCACCTGTGCACAAATTCATGCACTGGGCCTCTAGTTTGGTAATAAAACCCTCCAGTCTAAGAAAGTATCTGTGACAGAGCTTGTTAACAATGTGGAAGGCTGCTTTGTAAAGTCATAAATTCCCTACCACTGGAGATGCCCAAACAGAAGCTGGATAACTTTAGGGGAATGTTGTATACAGTGTATCCATACTGGAGGAAAAGATAACTAACCTTACATTAGGTTGATTCCATAACTGAAATTCTATTATTATATTATTTATTTTTAATAGTTGGTGACAAAACTCAGCTTTTTCAGATATTAGTGACAGAACACAGCTTTGATATAATCATTTTACTCCTAAAAATTTAAAGCCTAAATTTCACTGGCTTCATGTCATACAGTACAAATATACAATTTCCTTTGTTCATTCAAGTTCTCATATGTTCATTAAAGTTCTCATCTACATGTATATATGAGCAACAGAGAGAACACTCCTAATCTCTATGAGTTGAATGTCAAGAGAGATTTATATTTATTTCTTTTCAAACACTTGGTCAAAAGGGTTCTATTTGTAGCAGATGACAAGGGTTAATAAGAGACTTGAATCTTTTAGTGTCATTCATCTTGAAGCAGCAAATGTCCAGTCTCCTATGAATGAAATGTCATGTTATTACACACACATCAGTTTATTGAGATATAATTGATATATAACATTATATAAGTTTAAGGTAGATAGCCTAATGAGTTGATATATGTATCTATTGTGAAATAATTACTGCAATAATTCTCATTAACATCCTTCACTTCACATAGTTATAAATGTTTTTCCTCATGATGAGATCTTTTAAAATCTATTCCCTTAGCAACTTTCCAATATACAAAACATTTTTAGATGAGACTTTTGCCAAGAGGACCCAGGACACGGTGAGCAATGTTCAATCTGATTAACAACCATATTTAAACATCTGAATGGCTGAGGCTCCTTAACATTGCTTGTGATGATAGTGGCAAGCCTATTCCTTGGTGAGGGTGCATTATTCAGATAATCAGTCTTGTTTACTAATAACAAAACACAGAAGTTCGAGGTGAGAGTTTTATTAGAGTATGGTTCTTGTTAAGTAGGGCACCAACATATAAAGGGCTCTTACTGACAGTTGTATAGCAGCATTTTCTAGAACTAGATGGGCTTGTTCTGAAGTCAGAGTCCAATGACCATTATTTAAGTAGTTACTCCCCCCTGCAATACCAACACACCAATGAGGAAAGAGGAGATAAGAACATTAGGTAGGAACAAAACAAGTGCTGGTTACTTTACCAGACCATTGCAGCTGGGGAAAATCATATTATGAAAAGCAACTCCCAGGTAGGTGGTAGGGACACTGATAAGTGTGTACATGAGGAGTCATCCATAAGCAGGGAGCCTGTGTGGCTATGATTCTCTGTCACTATGAAGGAAGATTCTCGAAGGTGTGTCTGCTAAGCTATAAAAGATGTACTCAAGATTAAATAAATGTTACATTGGATTTCCCTATTTAGTGTCTCTCTGGTTTTTTGTTTGTTTGTTTGTTTTTTAAGCTCTTTTTAAAAGGACTGCAGTACACAATAGCTTAGCAATAAGCTTTTAAAAGTCAATACTTTTTCAAGTCATACTCCATTTCTTCCTTGCCTTTTAGGTTCCTCATCTTTATTCTTAAGTGACCAAACTCTCTAATGCTCAATACAGCTCCTAAATTTAGACAGAGGACTAAATCATAGAAATCACCACCTTTATGCAGGTGCAGAGGGTTTTTTGTTTTATGAATGGACAGTGCTCTCCTGCCAAGAGTGAAGTCCCATATCCTTTAGAGAGAGGAAAAAGACTTCGTCATTTATCACAATATAAAGCTTATAGTAAGTTTCAGATTTATTAAACAAATTGACTTCAGGAAGGACCACCATATATCCATGTCCACCAGTTCTATCTGAGGGGAAAAAAAGAAGTTAGAATCACTTCCCCACCAAACCCCCCAATGCTTGCGAGCTCTCCTAACAACCTACTGCAAAATTGCCAAAAGGATGCTCAAGTGACCTGCATCAGTATCATCTGAGGTTTTGCTAAAAATACAGATTTCTTGGCCTATCCCAATCATGCTGAATTAGAATGTCTGGGTGTGAGAGCCACAACTCTGCACAATTAACAAGTTCCTTGGATAGAGGAGACCAGGAAGGGTCCCTAAATAATTTACCTAAAACGTAAGTAATGTTCTGTTTCGGATGTGCTCTGACTGGCCACTTCACGGAGTCCTGGTGATCTCCCAGTCCTGGGTTCCATCTTTCAATATAGGAAAGTCTTAGGCTGCTTTTGACAGTTGTAAGACCACGTGATTATTGTTCTCAGTCCCAACTAGCTACTTAGAAGCTGAGTTTTCCTTTTGTGGCTACTTCATCTTGCCCACAGCAGTGGGCCTAGCTTCCTGTTTTATGAGCATGGCATCCAGTCAGGGTTGAGGCATTTGTTCAATGAATTCATGATCTGCAATTTAGGATACAAGCTCTACTAAAAAACAGCAAATTCCCTGCAATACGGGTTACTCTCAAGAGGAATTTTTGTATCACTTTTCAAATTCAGGCATCAAAATAAGCTCCTTCCCTTGGGGATTATTTCAAAGAGAAAGTAAATTTGAAATCCCTTGAGGTTCTCTTATATCTAATCAACATATGATAGAAAACAAATTGCATTTTGTAAGCTGGCAATCACAGGGAAAGGATGGATAGAGGTCATTTAATTAACTCATTAAATTTGTCTATTTTTTTAAAAAAATAAAACCAGTTCCTATCACAGAAATCCCAGAAATAATCATGATGAGTAGCTTTTCAGGGTATTTCCTGTACTGTTTTGCTGTGGAATTTTAGTTCTCTCCTTTGTATTCATTCAAGTAATTCAAGCACAAAGAAATGAGATTGCAACCCATCAAGCCCAAGAGAATACCAGCCCAGAGTGTGATGCCACCTTTGCTGTCAAGGTGGTCTTTGATTGATAAAGTAACCAGACAAGGCTGCATGATACAATGTGTAACCCATCACAATGCTCCTTGGTTATGCTAGAGACTTTTGTGACATGAGTAGCAACTACTATGGGCTAATAATGTGTAGTTATATAAAACAGACTAATGCCAGCCAAGCAAATTGCATAAAAGGACTGGTCGTGTTCCTTGTTAAATGTTTTGTCAAGCTGGCCATGCCCTTTATTTATCTCTAACACAACATGCTTATTCTGCCCCATCCACTGTATTCACCCTGCAAATTTATGAGGCTCTATTAATCTTCTGCCCTGCTGACTATCTCTGTTGCAAAGTGTCAGCAGACTTTTGTACCTTGCTAATGTACAAAGGGCTTCCTATGAGTAATATCAGCATTTTGCCTTTTAATTGCACATATAATTTTTAGGTCTTACAGCTAATAAGGGAATTGAGACCACAGTTCATCACTGTCTAGAATGGTACTCCAGGGGTGTGGGGACTGGAAGCTGAGAGAAGAATATAGCCGTTCTGGTTCCAAGCAATAGTTTCTCTCATTATACTAGTACCATCCCCACTCTAGTGTTAAGGGTCTGTCACTTTTCCCATTATACACCCTACGTTTCTGGGGCTTCCTAACTTCACAGTAAAAATGTACTCTTGTTTAAAATGTCTTTGGATTGGATCTTAGTTCATGGTATTCTTATCACCTTTCATATAGATTCCAATAGAAATTAGCTATGTGAGTTTTAAAGTAAAACACACACACCAAACAACAAACCAAAACACACACACACACACACACACACACAGAAACAAATAAAAACACACACATCATTATTTATTGGACAAACTCCTGAATGTCTAAGGCTTCCAAATGGGTGCACTTTTGCTGGTCTTTCAACTGACCTTTTTTTCTATTGGATTTTTTAAAAAGGCAGACTTAGGTTTAAGTACTTTCAAGAAAAAAATGTTAAAATAAATGGGGGATTAGTGTTTGCAATGTGGGCATTTTGCTTTTGCATTAATAGCCTTTCAGAAACATTTTTACTATGCCTGAAAAATGTGCATTATTGATAAGTGTACTTCTTACTGTGCAAAAGCCATTAGGAAAGAAATGAAAGGTCTGTGGCAAGAAGTGGATGTACAGAGAGGCCCTGGGTAGGCAGTGTTTTCATTTAGCAGCGAGGGTGTGCCCATAACTGTCCTGCCTACAATGGACTATTTCATTTGTGTTTTCTTACCAGGACCTACATAGTTACTGCACACCTCTTTTGGCACCCTGAAAACAGACACTTGTGAAACTGTGATTATACGGGATTGAAAGCAATTGGCTGAATTTATAATACAATTTAACTTTATTGGGACAGGACATCGGACACTAAAATCTGAGGAAGAGACAATTTGGGGAAGTGGGAGACCTGGGTTCTTGTCTTGACTAGTTATGATTCTGAGCATTTTTCTGAGCCTCAGCTGCTTTAACTGTGACTCAGAGAGTTTGAAGTATAGATAATGTCCTTTCTATGGCTTTGGTTCTGGGCCAGCATGACAAAAAGACTGAATCAGAATGGCTGAACATCAACCTGAATCTATTAGGCAGGGGAGGTTTCCACAAAACTGAATGCCATGTTGACAGCTCAAGCCTCTTTTTTCCTTCTTCCCCTGTGGCACCTGTATTTACTCCACACTTGTGCATCAATTCATGAAGTTAACGCACCTCAATGCTGTGTAGAGCCCTTTTCTCCGAAGTGCTATGACTCTTAAGGTCCTCAGTGTTGTTTTATTTTTTAATATATATTTTTATTGATTTTTTTTACAGAGAGGAAAGGAGAGGGACAGAGAGTTAGAAACATTGAGGAGAGAGAAACATAGATCAGCTGCCTTCTGCACGCCCCTTACTGGGGATGTGCCCACAACCAAGGTACATGCCCCCAACCGGAATCCAACTGGGACCTTTCAGTCCGCAGGCTGTTGCTTTATCTACTGAGCCTCAGTGTTGTTTTAGTTTACTCATTCCTTGAAATTTAGGGATTTTAGGTCATTCTTTGGCCAAATCTTGAGCAATGTCAAAAGCAGAAGAAAGCCCTCCTGTGGTTCTAGGTGTACCATGAAAGACACCTATACCAAGCTGAGATGAGATAACACAGGGGTATCTAAAGCTTTTTGCTAGAATAGAATTTAGAGAAAACAAAATAAGTTCATCAAGTGACTACTGTGTGCCATGATTCTTTTATTTACTTTCATTAAGTGGGATTATAGATATTATCTTTAGGTTACAGATGAGAAAGTTGGTCTTAAAAAAGCTTAAGTAACTTTTCCTAAACCTCCTGAATCTGTATAAAATCATCTGCTCTTGTATTATGAAGCCAAAAGCCCAAAAGAAGAGGATAGTATGTAGCTTGGGATTGATCTTTAAAGTCATCATCTAAAACATACTATTCATGTAGTTGTGCTCCATCCTTACCTTTGCCTTGTTATTTATTCACTTAGTCATCCATTTAAAAATTAATGAAATATTAACTTGTGTGCCAGATGTCAAAATGTGACACCTCTGTATCACTTGTATACAAAGATGCTGCAGCAGTAATTGCCTCCCACGTGTATGATGGGGCCCAGGAGGCTGATGGGTGAGCAGCAATGCCTCCCCCATGAAAGGGCAGAGCTCTGGTGTGGATCTGCCATTGATGGTCTGTAATTATTTTACCTAATTTTCAGGAGAAAATAAACTATAACCCATGCTAACTCTCTCACAGCAATGTGAGAATAAAAAGAGTCTTGTTACTCAGGCAAACAGACGTTTACACATATTTATTTTCTTAAATAAAAATCAGTTTGATCAAAAGGATAAGAATTTTATGGGCAAAAATGTCCTTAGAAATTACAATAAAAATTAAGAGTACATCTTCAGAGTCTTTTTAAGTTCAAAATCTGTGCTTATCCTAGAATAACTCTTTTCTATTGTCAGTTTCATCATCAGTAATACATTCAGTAATATTGATTCCATAAAATACCATAGTCCCATAATCTGTTTATCAACATTGGATATAAGATGGTACATTTTCAGAGCACATTAGCTACTGGAACTCTTTTCGTTTTATAAAGAAATAATTCTCTTGGGACTATAAAAATCAATAGTTCAGATCTGTAGAAGGGTTATAGATTTAGAATCAGACAAAGTGGGCACCTTTTTTAGGGAAACACCTTTGAAGAAATAAACATAACTTGGTATATTGACTTTTATCCCCCTTCCATGATATTTGCTGGAAAACCGATAATATTGAAGTTTCTAATAGTTTGTATTTTTCTCCTCTGTCAATGGGGTCAGTGTCCACCTTAAAATACTCTCAGAAAAGGCCCTATTGTGTTTTGTTTTGTTTTAACTGGTGAGTGCATTGACTTAACATAAGAACTATTTCCAATTTTCAAGTAATATTAAGATTGTGGAATAGTGTTCACGTCTTAGTGGGAGTCAGAGCTCTGGGGTCAGAACACTTATGTCTGAATCTTAGCCCCTCACCCATTAGCTGGAAAATTCAGGCCGAGTAAATCTCTGCCTGCCTCAATTTCTCCATCTACTGTGTAAAAAGGGGATCAAAGTGAACTACCTCAGATGTTTGTTGTGAGGAAAACATATAAAACCATTCCAGGCATCTGGTGCTAAATGATTATTTTAAGATTACTCCAAAGTTTCATGTATCAGGTAACTTTGCTATCATCATCATGAGTACATCTTAAACCTACTGGATAGCAAAATAACTTTTTATATTTTTTATGCAGAAATAACATTTTGCAATAATTGCCTATCTCAAAATAAAAACTCTTATAATATGCTTTTCAAGTTTATATTTTGTCATGATGCTAATTTTAATAATGGCACACTATGTTTATGGAAGAAACCGGACAGTATTTTAAAAAAGTAACTGAGAGATGAGTATCATGTTGGAAATGATGAAAAGAGACTTGGCTAGTAAGGTAGGCAGACTCTAAGATGACCCACAATGATCAACGCCTTCTGGTATTCAAGCCCTTGTAATCTGTCCCCTTTGAGTGTTGGCTGGCTTCTGTAACAGAAGTGATGGTAACTCACTTCTGAGGTTAGTTAGGTGATAAAGACTATGGCTTTTGTCTTATTCAATTTCTGTCACTCTTCCAGTTTACTCACTCAGAGGGACACCAGCTGCCATGTCACAAGGCAGCCTCATGGAAGGTCCGCATGTTGAAAGACCAAGGCCTGCCAAAAACTATACAGCAGATTCAGCTATCAGCTGACTGAACCTCATGAGAGAATAGAACCAGAGGCACTTAGCTAACTGTACCAGGATTTTTGGCTTACAAATCTAGAAATGATGAATGTTGTTTTAAGATCCTCAGTTTGAGGAGAATTTGTTACACAGCAATAGTTAACTCATACCAATATAATTGAATCAAAATAGCCAGATTTTCAGTTTTAGCAAGATATAAAATGTGGTTTGGTGAAATATGGATTGTGATACCTTTTTTTTAATTGAGGTATTATTGACATCCCTTTCTGTAAAGCCCCCAAGCTAAGAATTATTTTAACTGTTTTAAATGGTTATAAAAAAGAAAAAAACACAGAATATATAAGAGACTATATTTGGATAGCAAATCCTAAGGTATTTGTTATCTGTTCCTTTAGAGAAAAGTTTAGTGACCCCTGTGATAAACCATTACACTGTCCAGAGGACAAGCGACCCTCCCAAAGTCACCTGAAAGAACTTCAGACTGTTGAACATAGGTGTTAAACACTCCAGATGATTGTCTCTTAAATTACTCTTCTCTAATCTGTGCCAAAAGTTGTGTATATATCCTCACACAGGAGTAAAAGAATAACTGTCAGCAATCTTTAATTACATAAAATTACCCAGACAGAGAAGTCTTAAAATAAACTCAGAACAAAAGCACATTGCATGAATACACATATAATAAATTTTATTTTCAGTGTATATTTCAATTACTGTTCTTAAAAGTTTAGGGTTTGGATAGGCTGTATGTGTGTCAGAACTGCAGTAATTGATGTATATCAACACTGGTCTAGATGCCTGGAACCCCTCACAACTTAGGACATGAGGACAGTAAGATAGCCACTCTATCTATTGCTGCAGAGGCAAAGCAAGGTCTAGATAAGTTGTAGTTAAAGTGTGGTTCATGGACAGTTGCTGGCCTATGAACTGTGTCTAACCTGTTTAT
This sequence comes from Lasiurus cinereus, assembly GCA_011751065.1. Classification (NCBI taxonomy): domain Eukaryota; kingdom Metazoa; phylum Chordata; class Mammalia; order Chiroptera; family Vespertilionidae; genus Lasiurus; species Lasiurus cinereus. Next base: position 50,870,200 of record JAAGEH010000012.1, on the reverse strand, counting down.
GATAGGATAATAAAACTGAAAAAAAAACAATATTTAGAAACTATGATAGCAATTTAATAATTAATTATGTCTGTTGAATAGAATTATTAAAAATTAAAGCTTGCCTTGTGCCTATCTTTGGAATTTTTATTTAATTTTTCTGGTAATTGTTTTCACCGTATTTTACTAAAATGTCACTACCCAAGGGATTGGAACATTTTTTAAATGGTCCTTCATCCTAGGGAGATTAAAAATTCTTTAAGAGGCCAATACAAAGCTTCCAAATCCTGGATTTAAATCAAGGTTTTTATAACAATATCTATTTTTATCAATACTACTGATATTTTCGTCAACCAGAATAATGGTCAAAGCCCACAGGCTGAATGAAATACAAATTGGCTGACCACTGGTCTGTCATGGGTACTCAAGATGGTCATAGTCCAAAAATGTCTGCCTCTCCTTTCTAAATGCCCTCTCCTCTCAATATTTAATTTAATATTGAAATACAATATGCTAAAGACAGGCATTCTGCTCTCTGCTCCATTAAACAGAAAAGCCCTAAGAATGAAAAATATTACAATAAGTAGATGAAAGTATTGAAAATTTGCAGCACAGCATACAGGGATGGCCAACCCCACCCTTGGGTCCTTCCTCCATGACAGACACTGCTGCCAGTCAACACATTCTCCTTATCAGAGCATTCCAAGAAGCCAATCAGAGTGGGCACATAAACTGAACACAATTTGTGAACTCTGGTATAATAAGAAGAGCACAGATATTGCAAGAGTTAGGTCCAAACCTGGGTCTGACAGCTAGCCATTTGAATCTGGTGCATTCTTATCACCTCCCTAGATCTGGTATTCTGTTATCTGGAACATAGGGATCTAGACTAGGTCAAGTTTTCTCACATTCAAATTCAGTGTAGCCTTTAAAAAATGCTGATGCCTGAGCCCCCACTATCAAGTCCTTTTTTAGACTGTCTGATCAAACCTGACACTCTGGTAATTTCTAAAGCTACTCTTGTGATTCTAATATGCAACCAGACTTGAGAATCATTGGATTAAAAGATCTCTACAGTCTTTGCCCGCCCCCCCAACTCTAATATTCTAAGACTATGATTATTTGAAGCAATGATGAGGTCAGTCACATAGACTTAGATTAGTTAGGACTTTAAGAGCCAACTTTACCCCTTGAGTGGTTTATAACTAGAGAGAATAAAAGGCATAGGGGTTTTGAATTATGAGGTGATAATTCTATTGGTATATGTGATCACAACCACTCAAGCTTTACTCTTGGTTTTATGACTCTTCGGAATACCTTATAAAAATTATAACCTCACAAATCATTGTTGCCTATTATTATAAGTATGTCATAATTTATAATAGTAATTACTATTGTTAATAATAATATGCAATGTAATGATTCAAGTCTTTTATTTGAAGACTTCTATGCATTTTATAGATCTTAATATATCTTAATTCATTAATCTTAATATTTCTGTGAATAAGCCCATAATCATCACCCCATTTCATAGATGAAGAAACTAACTCAGCCCTAGCCAGTTTGGCTCAGTGGATAGAGTCAGCCTGTCGACTGAAAGGTCCCAGGTTTGATTCCAGTCAAGGGCATCTGCCTGGGTTGTGGGCTCAATCCCCAGGGGGTGAGGGGTGTAGAAGGCAGCTGATCAATGATTCTCTCTCATCATTGATGTTTCCATCTCTCTCTTTCTTTATTCCTATCTAAAGTCAATAATAATATATTTAAAAAAGAGAAACTAGCTCAACTAGTCAACTTGAGATGCTTAAAATCCAACTCAAAATCTGTAGGTTTCATTATGAGGCCAAGCATCTAAAGGTTTAAAGATTCTCTCACAAAATTTTCATGAAGGGTAATCTTATTATACTTATTTGTCCATACCTACTATCTCCTAGACACTGAAAGATAACAGAGATGAGCAAATGCTCTAATATGGAGTTGAGAGAAAGACACATTAATAAATACAATAAAAGGTGCTTTAACAAAAATTATTTTTGTAATACCATTGCATCATTGGAAAGAATGAACTAATTCTAAGACTGGGAAAAGGTGCAGGTGCTACAGAGAAAATAATTTGAGAGCTTGGATTTGAAGAGTTTACAACAGCTGTGAGGTGAAATGTTCCAAGCAAAGGCTTTTTGTTGAAATGTGGAGACATAGTGGTGATGTCTGTGATGTGTGAGTGGAAATAAGAGCAGGTAAAGCTGCAAAAAAGAGTTGTGAATAAATCCTGAGGTTCCTCCAAAACCGGTTTGGCTCAGTGGATAGAGCATCGGCCTGCGGACTGAAGAGTCCCGGGTTCGATTCCGGTCAGGGGCATGTATTCTGGTTGAGGGCACATCCCCAGTTGGGGGTGTGCAGGAGGCAGCTGATCAATGTCTCTTTCTCATCAATGTTTCTGGCTCTCTATCCCTCTCCATTTCTCTCTGTAAAAAATCAATAAAAATATATTTCAAAATAAATAAATAAATAAATAAATAAATAAATAATAATAAAATCCTGAGGTTCCTTAGACATCCTAAGGATTATAGTTTTTTTTTCTACTGACAAATTGTATTCATGGCTTATATTTACATGTACATCCTCCTTTTAATAAGAAAGTCTTTTATAAGCAAGCACTATAGCCTCAGTGTCCTCATCTTTAGAATATGCACTGAGTGGCCATATTATCATGATCTCTGAACATATAATAATCTGGCCACTCAGTGTGTGTGTGTGTGTGTGTGTGTGTGTGTGTGTGTGTATAATAGAGACCCAGTGCATGAATTCGTGCATGGGTGGGGTCCAGCCAGCCTGGCCAGGGGGAGGGGACATGGGCGGTTGGCCGGCCTGCCTGCTGGTCGAACTCCTGGTCGAGGGGACAATTTGCATATTAGCCTTTTATTATATAGGTTATACACTGAGTGGCCAGATTATTATGCATTCAGAGATCATAATAATCTGGCCACTCACTGTATTTTAAAACATTGAGGAGATAATATTTTTTAAACATTATGAATTTCTACATTTTTATGAGCAAGGGACTTAGAGTACTTCATTCATCAGTTGCCAATTTCCTGGACTGAGAGATGAGGGAACTGGTTAGATCTGTAGAATTTAAGAAAGAAAAGACCTTAGAAGTCAATTCAGAAGCTTTAGAACCACCCACCACTGGCAAAAGCATGCAGTCTTACATCTTTTCCATTGGCATTCTGTAGCATCTACACAGTGTATTCTGTCAAAGTGCTCCATTATAAAAGGGAAGGCTCATGGTCACATATGTTTAGAAAGCCTTACATTCTAGAGCTCTGTCTCAAAGAGCCACAAAATGCATTAGAATTATAAAGACTAAACAGTCCTGTTAAAGTTTGTTTCAACCAGTATTTCTCAAACTTATTTAATAATAGAACCATTTCTTCAAGAACTCTGATTCAATCAGTCCTATTCTTTCTCATATTTGTTATCTAGCATCATTGCTTTTAACCTCCCTTCTGACTCATCAACTCTCTGGCTTCTTTAATGGTTTCTTACTTTTATGACCTGAGACATCTTGGTTTCACTAATATAGAACAGAAAGAAGGTTGTCTATTACTCTAATCTTTAGCAGTGTACTCAGCTTATGTTCATAGTGGACTCAAAGATTGACTATCTCAGGAATACAAAGATTATTCTCCCTTCACGTGTTTCCTTGATGTTCATCTTTGCCAGACATCTCCTTCTGGCCACTCCTGTCCTCTCGGCTCATGTACTCCTGAAAGATTGTCCCTCTTACCTGTCAGCTTCCCATGATGACAATAAGCAAAATGTCAATCTACTCTCACAAAGAAGGTAACTGAATTCTTCATTGCCAATTCAAATGGTCTTTAAAAAAATGCTGAAAAAGTCCTTTTGTATGATGCCAATTTAAGAAATATAAAAATATTGGATGGAACTGAAGAGCATTTTGCTAAATGAAATAAACCAAGTAGTGAAAGAAAAATATCATGTGATCTCACTCATTTATGGATAATAAAGAACATTATAACATGATGAACAAAAAAATAGATACAGAGGTAGGGAACCATCAAACAGACTGTCAAATTACAGCGGGAAGGCTGCGGAGTGTTGGGGATGGGTAAGAGATCAACTGAAGGACTTGTATGCATGCATATAAGCATAACCAATGGACACAAGATACTGTGGGGGGCAGGCATGTGCTGTGGGTAGGGGAGGCCAGGGGAAGGTCAATGGAGGAAAAAAGGAGACATATGTACTATTATTTGTAATACTTTAAACAATAAAATTAAATTTAAAAAGAAATATAAAAATATTTGCAAGCTGTATTTTGTTTGTTTAGTTCAAAGTGAAAATAATATTATTGCATCCCATGGAAACATTATAAATATCATAATAATTAAGAGTACTGCCAAAACCGGTTTGGCTCAATGGATAGAGCGTCAGCCTGCAGACTGAAAGGTCCCAGGTTCGATTCCGGTCAAGAGCATGTACCTTGGTTGTGGGCACATCCCCAGTAGGGGGCGTGCAGGAGGCAGCTGATCGACGTCTCGCTCATAGATGTTTCTAACTCTCTCTCCCTCTCACTTCTGCTCTGTAAAATAATCAATGCAATATATTTTAAAATCAATCAATCTTTTTTAAAAAAAGAGTACTGCTTGGTTAAACAGAAAAATGTTAAGATACAAATAGCACTGCTTTAAAAACCACAAAAGCATTACTATTGGGGCCTGTTTGAGAAATAACAACTCATGGCACATTCACCCAGTCATAGCTTAGACTGTCAAGTTCTTTACGATTCAGAAAGTGGCTTCACAGACATTTTCTGATTTTAAGCTTGAACCTAATCTGAAAGCATAGATCTTTAATCTCTGTATCCTAGTACAACAAATTTTACAGTCAGAGAAATCACAGTTGCAAGAGGTGCAGCACATTTTCCCAAGACCACTCTGCTGAGCTTGGATTGTAAGGCGTTGAGTAAATTTATACCACTAAGAACCCTAGGTGAAGCAGGTCCCTTTCTAGGCCTCAGGATGCACAGATGAGAAAGATAGGATCCCAGATGGTTCCTAATCTAAACCTGACTCTCTCCATGATGTAGTATTGTTTCTGTACTCAAACTGGGAGGGCCTGATATGCAACTTGAACAGCTCCAGTGTCCTCAGATTTCTCATAACAGCTGACTGCTCTTTGCTGGGCCTAGAGCACCTAGTGGCTGCTAGTGCCCAAAGCTCCATTTGCTTTGGTTCCTGGTACTTTTCATCATAATTAACATCTACCCTGGTTGAGATAGGTCTGGGAACAGGAAATTCTAAAGGACTTTCACAGGGTCTAAGACGCTTCCCTAGTGTAGCCGGGCTTCTTAAACATAGGTGTGCATCAGAATCACTCAGAAGGCTTATTAAATTGCAGTTTTCAGGACCCATCTCTCCAGAGTTTCTGACTAAATAAGTCTGGGTGAGGACACAGAATTGGCACTTTTTTACCAATTGCCAGGTGACGGTTATTCTGTTGGTCTGAGGACCACATTTGAGAAGCACTGTCCTAGTGTCTCTCTTTCGTGCCCCAGCAAGCTCTCCTCCCTCTACTCATTTACTTTTTTAAAGAGTTGAAATGTTACTTTAGAAATTAAATCTTGAGTCCTTCAGAAGTTAGGTATTACATCTTCTCATACATTTCAAGTTGCTCAATTCCAAAGGCAGGGAATGTTCCACAGCCCATCATCAATGCCAGTTCTGTCATGACATAGCATTTAAACTTTGAGAAAATAGGCAACTCACCTTTCTTATCTCTAAAAGGTGGTGATATGCTCAGGACCAAAGCTGATACAAAGATAAAATTATACCCAGATTAAAAAGATCCTGATAGTTTTTACTTTAAAAGTTAATTATGCAGGGCTCAAAGGGTGAAAATTTCTAGTTATATCATAAGTCATTGGAATGTAATGTATAGCACTTAATCATAGTTGATAGTATTATATTGCAATTTTGAAAATTGCTAAGAGACTAGATCTTAAAAGTACTCATCATAAGAAAAAATTGTAACTATGTATGGAGATAGGTGTTAACTAGACACTATAGTGATAATTTTGCAATATATATGGATATCAAATCATTATGTTGTATATCTGAAACCAATATAATATTATATGTCAATTATATCTAAATACACACACAAAAAGTATAGATATAAAAATCAAAATGAGGCCTTTCCCTATTGTAGAACTGATGAGTTACTGGTATAAAGCTACTTGACTAAAAATATACAGCAAGAAAAGGCAGAATCAGATATAGAATTCAGGCCAATTCATTCCCCTTACAGATTTCCCACAGGTACACTACTCTGCAACAATAACAATAGTAGATAAATACTCAAATGGGGTTTGGGAAGCCTAATATAGAACCTGACAAGAAATAAAGTGATCCATCCACTCCTCTAGGTATCTATTTCAATGGTTCCATTAGTAATAGAACTTCTCTTCTAAATGCATAATTGATAACAAAATAAAAATAAAAATAGATCTTTAATCTAAGTATCCAAGTACAATACATATTACAGTGCAGCAATCATTCCTGCAAAACTCAGGGGTGTGATTTCATTATGCCAAGTTTCAAATTCCCTTAAAGCTCATCGAGGAGGCTTTCAGCTAAGTTCAGTTTGAGAAATGTTTGTTTGCATTTGGGTGGTTAACTTCCTCTTCTGTTAGTGAGGGTCTCCTTCATGTCCAAAAATAATCCTATCAAGTTAAATATTTCATCCTCCTTTAAAATAAATTATTTAAAATCTCAACTCCAAGAATAATAGCAAGACAAAGATAGATGTACTGATGATAAGAATGAGGCACATGAAGAAGTCATCCAATATTTTAGATGGGGAAACTGAGAAAATAACTTTATGGCGACATGATTTCCCTTTTTCTAAATATAGGAGCTTAATCAAAGTAGAGCTGCAGATAGTTTACATGAGGCAAAAGCCTACATGGATAGTGATGCTTTTTTTTACAGGCCAGAAAAGGAAATGCAATTTTGTTTGATTCAGATCAATGTGCATTAAGTAAGCACCCACTGTGCAGTTGGCAATATTTTAGTCACTGAGAATGCCAAGATGAACACAGCCTCCATCTTCAAGTGATTGAAAAAGTCATATTGCAATGATTCAAAATGAAATGGTTTCAGTTTCATGCTCACACTTATATTGTCAGAATTCAGCGTGGATCACATTAAACAAATTTAGATAAAACAATATAGGGTGGGTTCAACTCAAGTTATCAAACATGTATTGGTTTTAGAGCACAGAGTATAGGGTAGGAGAGATGCAAGGAGCACCTGATGAACAAGGCACTGCACCTGCCTTCACGTTATGATACACCTTTTCATAGAATAGCAGAAGGAAAATGAATGATACAGTGCAGCACACATATTCTGTCAAGGAAAGCATCTTGTGTAATTTTTAAGAAGTATATTTCATCAATAAACATCTATGTCTTTCCAGCATCTGAGTAAGGGGGCCTGAGTTCATTGAGCTCAATATGTGCTTGAGCATGAAGGAGCAGGAAGTTAGGTCTTATGATCATGTCACCTTCAGGAATATACCCAGAATTTTTTGGCTCTTTTTCAATATATGCTATTTGATAACTGCTACCTACTGATTTAGGCTGCTCTGTTCCTTGACTTTGTCTCATAAATATTACAATAACAACAATAGCACATTGTTAACTGCAGTTAAACAATGCCACATGTGATAAAGAAAAAATGAAAAAAACTGGTCTAAAATTCTAAGCTTAGCATATTTTAACTCAGATTATTGTCTGTATTTTGTTCCCCTCTTAGGGACATTAATGTTGGTTCAAATGGGAAGTAAATGTTGATAAAACAGCTTGAAGTTAGAAAAACAGATGAGATTTTTCCAATCACCTGGGACAAAAAGATGATCTGGAATAAAAAATATCTGACCATTTCCTCCTCTAAGTTCCTGCTCTATCATTTTCCAACAGTTAACCAAGTATCTGACAGAGCATTTGATTTTTGACAGTTATGATTCTTGAATGCAGAGATATTGTTTAAATTATCCCAGATCTAGATAGCAGTAAAGAGTCTAAATTATATATTACTCTGAATGAATGTTTGGTGAACATAGATGTCTGGAGACCACCAAGAGCTTTGAGGTGATGGGAGAGAAAGACCAAGGAAGCACATGATTTATTTAGACCATGTTCAAGACATCCATGTTTCTTTCTATCCTATACTATAGTTAAACTACCAATAAATACCAAAGGAATAAAATATAAGGGAAAAAAATACATATAACTTTTTAAAATGTAAAGGGAAATAAAATTGAGAGAAATTGTGCCACATTTTAAATCTTTTTATACAGTGGGGTTATGGGTGATGTTTTAAATATGTTTATATATTTTCTACAATTTCCAACTTTTCAAATTTTGCTTGTCTTATTTTTATAATAATGGTATGAATTGCAAAATGAACTATGTATGTCCCTTTTTGGGTAGATTTATGAAAACTGTGGCAATTACAAAGGTTATTACTTGGTTGAGTTGTAATGAAAAGTCAGGTCAGTAACTTGAATGAAAAAAAAAAGTGTGAATAAATGCTAAGTCTCTGCAAATAATAGTGACAATTCACTGTGTCTGTATTTACAATTATTGTAATATCAGTGAAACTAGGAATAAATAATTTTATATTTTTTCCTAGAGTATAGGTTAACCTTTTTCTCTGTTGCAAAGGATTTTATAAAAGGAAATTCTAATTTAAAACACAAAATGAATAACATTTGCAAGTAAAAACCATAAAAACTCCTGGGGCTTATATTTCTTTAATGTTGGAAATATTTGTTAAAAGCTATATTTCCTGAGTTGTTTTATATTTAATGAATATGACTTTGCCTCCAGAGTCTCTGATTTTTTTAATATACTCTCTAGAGCACTTAACAAAGTATTATAAGCAAATCTATTTTTAAATGCTTAGACCACATTAGTAACAATTAGTGTTTCTTGTATATTTCTTATATGCAATGCTCAATCTCTGGAATTAATTTTGAAATTCATGTTTCTAAACCTGTAATCAGGCTTTTATTTAGCTAAAATTAATAAACTAAACCTAATAAAATCACAAAAGTTTTCAATATTATTCAAGGGAAGTGGTTTCATGTAAAGGATCCTCTAATTTAGTTTGTGGTTCCACAAATTTAGGAATTATTTTGCCAGCACATTCATGAATGCTAGCTAAAAGTGTATATTAAGCACTGTGGGGAACACAAAGGTTAATATGGAATGGATATTACTTTCAAGAAGCTTAAACTCTAATTGAGGAAAACAAGACTTGAAAACACACGCATTTTAAAATATGAGAGAAAGTGAGAAAGACTACATGAAAGGCACAGATAAAGTGTCGCTGCTGTGGAAATAAGAGAAGGGAATAAAAGATTAGGTGTCATGTGAGTCAGAATTGGATAAGTAAGATATAGACATGTAGAAAGGGGTCCAACAAGCACTACAGTTTTGAGCTCTTATCTATCATATTAAGAGCTATTGGTTTACATGACTATCCTTATTTTACTAGGCAATGAATTCTGAAAGCCAGAAGCATGTCTTATCCTCATCATATAGCCTCAGCTCCCAAGACAATGACTGGAACTTAGAACTGACACATATTTTTCAGTGTTGAATAACGAGAATGAAAAAAGTCCAACAACAGTAAATCATGGGGCACTTTAGGGGAGGGGCAGGGGCGTGAGCTCAAAGTACAAGTGGAGATGAGTTCAATTCACTGAGCAACAGCAGAATGAAAAGGAGTGGTGAGAGGCCAACTGAGGAATATTAGCTGGGGATAACAATTAGCAGGCCTGGAATGTCAGGTTTTAGACTTGGCCCTGTATGTAAAGAGGAAACTGGAGAATATACTATATGAATGAGGAAGAACATCATCAGAGCTGGAAAAGATCTGGTGTCAGAAGTATGTGAGAAAGCCATTATGGACTGTTGTCTTAGTCTGTTTGAACTGCTATAACAAAATTCCATGGACTGAGAGGCTTACTAGGTAAACAACCAATTTTTATTTTACATAGGCCTAGAGGCTGGGAAGTCCAAGATAAAGATGCTAGCAGATTGGATGTCTGCTGGGGCCCTCCTTCTTTGTTTATAGACAGCATTCTTCTTGCTGTGTCCTCACCTGGCAGAAAGGGGTAAGAGTCCTCTGGAGTCTCTTTTATAAGGGAACTAACCCCATTCATAAGGTCAAATGAATTTTTTTATATAACCTTTTCCTCTGTTGCAAAGAATTTTATAAAAGGAAAAAGGTTAATCTATACTCTAGGAAAAAATATAAAATTATTGTTTATTCCTAGTTTCATTGGGATTATAATCATTGTAAA